>CM077078.1:269970451-270570451 GCA_039513925.1 Platanthera zijinensis
ATTGTTTATAACTCCCCAAAAGTTATTGTGGTGACAAGTCCCTCCAAAGCCAACTGGTTTTGGCAGTGATCAAAAGTATAGAAGGGTTCCTGTCTAAGGCACTTCACTCAATGCCTCATCGACAAAACTGGAAAAGACATAAAGCATGAGTGGAAGACAGCTTATAAACACTTCATTCTTGCTCCTTTTCACTATTTTCAAAATTTTTTGATTGTGAAGGTTTTGCTCAATGTTTTCATTTACCTCCTAACTATTATATGGAAACTTAAGTTTACTTTGATATAATAGAAAAGAGATAAATTTTAATACTCTAACACTATCCTCAGAAAAATTAAAAAACCAAACACCCTCCTTTCAATTGGTATTAGAGGTTGTGTTTATTTGGTTGTACAAGTTAACACTTGAACCAAGATCCTGTTAGATCTAATTTTCCTCTTCCCAACTATTCTCTATCATAATGGCACAAAACAAGGATTATGCAAGCACCAGACCTCCAGTATGCAACCTGAATAAGTTTGCCATCTGGAAGGCAAGAATTAAGTTGTACATGAATTCTATTGATGAGGATATATTTAACTCTATCTTGATATGACCTCCTACTGCAGCAACTACTTCAACTTCTACTTCAAGCACTCATGCTGTTCCACCACCTGAGTGGACAGATGCCCAGAAGAAAGCCAAGATTGCAGATGCAAGAGCCATGAACATTTTAGCTTAGACTATGTCTGATGATTTTTTTTCAAAAAGTGGCTGAGTGCACTTCAGCCAAAGCCATCTGGGATTCCCTAAACCAGATGGTGGCTGGATCTGTTTATGAGAGAATGGACATAAGATCCAATCTCATTTCCCAGTATGAGAACTTCAAGAAGGAAGAAGTTGAGTCAGTCAGTGACATGTATAATTGGCTAAGCTCAATCATCAGTGAGCTAAGGACCTTAGACAAGGAAATTACCCGGACTGAAGTGAATGACAAGATCCTTATGTGCTTCCCTAGCACATGGGATTCAAGGATTTGTCCTATCAAAGAAGCCAGAAGCATGACTGAGATATCAACTGAGTCTCTCCTTGGAATGCTCAAATCATATGAGCAACTGATGAAGACCACAGAAGCAGCAGCTGAAATAAAGACTCCAACACCTACCAGGAAGGAGCATAACATCACTTTCAAGGCTACTGAGGATACTGAAGGGACTCCAGTCAATGAAGAACTGATGAGTCTTGTGAGAACCCGCCCGCCCATATCGCATCTCAAAACCTAGGTGTTGAGATGAAGGGTGACGGGGTACATAAATACGGAGGAACGAGCGCTGCGAGCGATGTGGGACTAATCCCAACCACAGGACCGCGGGGATATTCCGCCACAGGGGGCCCACCGGGGTCAACACCCAGACCAGGAACGCGGTGGGGAAAGCCACGGGGTCGGTCCCACACACACGTGTCCTGCTGGCAAATTACTCCAACACACCCCCGCAGCAGGACAACCATCCTCTGATACCATGTGAGAACCCGCCCGCCCATATCGCATCTCAAAACCTAGGTGTTGAGATGAAGGGTGACGGGGTACATAAATACGGAGGAACGAGCGCTGCGAGCGATGTGGGACTAATCCCAACCACAGGACCGCGGGGATATTTCGCCACAGGGGGCCCACCGGGGTCAACACCCAGACCAGGAACGCGGTGGGGAAAGCCACGGGGTCGGTCCCACACACACGTGTCCTGCTGGCAAATTACTCCAACAAGTCTATTTGCCAAAAGATTTTTCAAAATGGCAAAGAAGGACTTCAGAAGGAAGTCATCTAGACAAGATGACAAACAAAGGTATGACAAAACACCTTCTAAAAAAGTTGTATGTTTTGGTTGCAGGAAGCCAAGACACTACATATCTAAGTGTCCAGAAGCTCATAAGAAAGATAGGAGAAGAGAAAAAGAGTCAAGAAGAACTCATCACAACAAACCCTCCTCAAGCAAGCACAAGAGGAAGGAAAAGGGTTTTGTTGCTGAGACCTGGAGTGATACAGAAGAAGAGTCATCCTCTTCCAGCTCCAATGATGATGAAGAAGAGAAAAAGGCAAAGGAAGTTTGCCTAATGGTAATTGATGCCTGCAGCAGCAAATCAGATGCTGAAGATTCAAATAATGAAGAATCAATGTCTGCTGAGGATCAGTTATTTGCTTCCTATGATTTTGAATCAGAAGAATTTAAATCTGAATTTAAAAATCTTTGCTTAGACTTAATAAGCTCTGAGAAGGAAATCAAACTTCTTAGAGAGAAATTAACTGATCAAGATAAATATTTTGCTGAAATACAAAATTATCACTTGAATTAGATTCAGCTAATGAACAAATAGATTTTCTAAAAATTGAACTAAGTAAGGCCAAGAAACTAGAGAATCTCTAAATGGCAGGAGCATGAAATTACTAGATATAACCAGTACCTTAAATGCTAGGGAAATAACTATAAACTAGGACTAGGTGTCTCATCTAGTGAACCACCTCTAATCCAGAAGAACAATCTATCAAAACCTGTAAATTTCATTTCTGATAAAGGCCAAGAAGAACACTGAACAGGTTAACAAGTTTAATGAAGTACTAAAACAAATGGAATTAAAATAAAAATCAAGAACAAGAAAAATAATAGATATAACAATGTTCAGCGGTTTTCGTCGAACTCAAATCGACGAAACGTGAACAGTTCGTCGACCTCAGAACGACGAACTTTGAACACAAACCATAATAATAAAAATTCTTCGATCTATGATCGACGAAACCAGTATGGTTCGTCGACCAGAGATCAATGATATTGGTGCCCTGAGAATTAATACTTTCCTTCTTCGAGCAGAGATCGTTGATCTCATTCCAATTCGTCGAGCTCAGGTCGACGAACTCAAAAAAATTTGTCGCTCCCAGATCATAATTACAGAAACTTAAATTCCAAAATAAATTGTAACATTAAACCTAACCAACATAGGGAGAACATCAACCCATTCACCCAATGGATAATTCCTCATAGAGGACTTCATCCCTTATGTTATAAGAGCCAACCTGAATGTTCATTTATATCCAGTTTTTCATTTGAGAAGAAACAAGGACCCATGGTTACCTGGGTCAAGAACTTTTAATTTGTTTCATTGCAGGTAAACACCTATACTATCACTCAAAATAAGTGGTATCTGGATAGTGGGTGCTCTAAGCACATGATTGGATATAAGGGCAACCTCATCAACTTCAAGGCTAAACTTTGTCCAAGAGTCATCTTTGGAGATTCAAGTTTTGGACAGACTGAAGGCTATGGAGACTTCAAAATTGGAGATATCACTTTCAAAAAGATGGCATATGTTAATGGTCTCAAGCATAACCTCATATCTATAAGTCAGTTATGTGATTCAGGTTATCAGGTTTGCTTTTCTGAATCTCAATGTATTATTTCTACAAACAATCAAATTGTTTTAACTAGAATTAGACAAGGTAACATATACTTAGTAAACTTTAAATCTGCCAGTTCAGAAATCTGTTTATTTAATCTTGTTAGAAATCAAAATGATTTGTGGCATAAAAGATTAGGTCATGTAAATTTGAGAAATATTGCTAGGTTATCTAAAGACAATCTTGTTAGAGGAGTGCCTTCTTACCCCTATAAGAAGGAAAGTCTCTGTAGGGCTTGTCAGTTAAGCAAGAAAACTAAATCTAGTTTTAAATCATTAAACAAAAGTGACTCACCTAGGATATTGTACTTACTAATATGGATTTTTGGCCCTATAGCTGTTACAAAGCCTAGGAGGGAAATCTTATACTTTAGTGATTGTAGATGACTTTTCTAGATTCACTTGGGTATTCTTTCTAAGATCTAAGTCAGATACTTTCTAGGTTCTTACAGATTTTCTCAAGAACATACAGATTGAGTACTCTACTCCAGTTGCATTGATTAGAAGTGATCATGGTACTGAGTTTGAGTCTCTTCTTATGCAAGAGTTCTGTAGGAAATAAGGTATCAGACATTGCTTCTCAGCTCCTAGAACACCTCAATAAAATGGGGTTGCTGAAAGGAAGAATAGAACACTAATTGAATCTGCAGACATATTACTTGCAGATGCTTATTTAACGCTATCCTTTTGGGCAGAGGCTGTAAGCACAACAAATTATGTGCTGAATAGAAGTGTTATACACAAGCTTATGAATAAGACTCCTTATGAGTTACTGAAAGGGAAGAAATCTAAAGTCATATATTTTAAAGTATTTGGTTGTATATGCTATATTCATAATAATGAAAAGAAATATATTAGAAAATTTGAAACAAAGGTTGCAATGGGAATTTTTTTGGGATATTCCCAAGTCAGCAAAGCTTATACGGTGTTCAATAAATCATCTTTAAAAATTCAGGAATCTGTGCATATAACTTTTGATGAAGCTAATATTTATTGCAAGGAGAAAGAAATTTCTACCGATGAGTTATTAAAGGTACCTCACTTGTGTGAGAAAATGGATGAGCTAAACCTTACACCAAAGGTTATATCATATCCTCCTCCACAATGTGATGAAGAAAGTGATTAAGAAACTGTGGATACAGTTGAACTTCCTCCAACAACAGATATAATTCCACAAGAGGAATTCATTCCAAATGCTGTTGCTGAACCAACTCCACCATCTGATCTTGTCACACTAAGGGATCACCCTAGATCTCAAGTGATTGGAGACATGTCAGTAGGTGTACAAACAAGGCATCAACTCAACCATGATATGATGCATGCCTGTTTTCTCTCTCAAGTTGAGCCTCAATCCATAATTGATGCAGAGCAAGATCCCCACTGGATTATTGCAATGCAAGAGGAGCTCAATCAGTTTGAGAGATATAGAGTTTGGGACTTGGTTCCAAGGCCTAAAGGCTATCCGGTAATTGGGACCAAGTGGGTTTTCAGGAACAAGCTTGATGCTCAAGGTGTGATTGTAAGGAACAAGGCTAAGCTTGTTGCTTAAGGCTATAGGCAAGAGGAAGGGATTAATTATGATCAAATTTTTGCACCTGTTGCCAGGCTAGAGGCAATAAGGATTTTCCTTGCTTATGCTGCATTCAATAAATTCAAAGTCTATCAGATGGATGTAAAAAGTGCATTTCTGAATGGAGAATTAAAAGAAGAGGTTTATGTTGAACAACCTCCAAGTTTTATCACTTCATCTCATCCCTCTTATATTTTTAGATTGCATAAAACTCTCTATGGTCTAAAGCAAGCTCTAAGAGCTTGGTATGAAACCTTAGCTAGCTTTCTTTTAGAGCATAAATTTTTTAGAGGCATGGTAGATAGGAATTTGTTTTTCAAGCATCCTAATGATAAAATACTTTTGGTACAAATATATGTGGATGACATTATATTTGGCTCTATAGATACCAAACTATGTACAAGGTTTTCTAACCTTATGCATTCCAAGTTTGAGATGAGTAGCATGGGTGAGCTCTCCTACTTGGCCTCCAAGTGAAGTAGACTCTTGATGACATCTTCTTATCTCAATCCAAATATGCTAAAGAGCTGATTAAAAGGTTTGGGATGGCTGATACCTCAGCTAAGAAAACACATATGGCTACAAATGCTGTGGTTGATTCTGATGAACAAGGGAAATCTATTGATCAGAAATAGTATAGGGCCATTGTTGGGTCCCTTCTATATCTCACAACAAGTAGGCCTGATATAATGTTTGCTACATGTCTTTGTACTTGGTTCCAGGTGAACCCTAAAGAATCTCACCTAATTTTATTAAAAAGGATTTTAAGATATATAAAGAGTTGCCCAGATCTAGGACTCTGGTATCCAACTGAATCAGAATTTGAGTTAACTGGATACTCAGATGCTGACTTTGCTGGATGTAGAATGACATGAAAAGCACTTCAGGCACATGCCAGTTTCTTGGTGCTAGACTTATTGTAACGACCCAATCCATTAGATGACGTATAGTAGAAGGTCCGGCCGGGGCCCCACACGATATGCCACAAACAGACGGTGAAGTCACAGGATAATACCAAACCAAATACGAATCCTAACTCAGAGCATTCTAGCGGAAGCTTTAAGTTACAACTTTGAACTCTCAACCGAATGTCCAATATATAAAACCACATTTATATATATACCACGGAATGTACACAACCAGAAGAGTTTGGCCTTAAGGCCTTACAGTTCCTCTGAACATACATCATGTTTTACAAACCTCGGCGCGAGGCGGCCATACATGAGTAAAAAGAGAAAACAAAACAAAGCCATTCGCTTAGCCTTCAAGGGCTAGCCGCAGCAGCAGCAGCAACAGCAGTAGGGCTCTCCGCCATCACTTACCACTTGGCTCTCCAGCACCTGCACGGGAACAAACCACCCAACCGGTGGCAAACAATGCAACGGTCAGCATTCAGCTGACCCAATTATAACAATCCTACCCCTTTCTCGGGGCATGAGCATTTTTCCTACAAGCATGGCATCATCAAATAGCAATTATGTGCGCGCAGGAACATTCAAGCCATCACAACCATCGGCACCCGCCCGATAGTCCGTGCACTCAGGGCACATTTTCGGTGTACCGGAATACCAGGGTCAACACACCGTCTACACGGTATTTGAGCATTTCAGTCTTTCCGGCGCGCGGGCCTAAGACTCTCATTAGGCGCTCCAACAAAACCTATACCAGGCTTCCAAGTCGGACGGACCTAACGCAGGTACGGATCAGCCACCCCGTTGCTCAAGTCGCCGAGCCACCTCGAATACGGAAGTATCCATGGCATTTTTAGGCGCGAGTCGGTTTCACCTTTCCTGTTCGGCAATCTGCTTTTCATCGAGTTGCAGCCCAACGGCTCAACACTCACAAAAGTGGCAACCCACGGCCACAAGAGTTGCATCCAACCCTCTTCATTTCCTGGACATCATCCAGTACTTCTGCCGCACCAAGCAACAGGTAGGAACAAGGCATCACAAGCCATAGGCATCACAAGCCATAATCACGGAGCCTTCTCGATATGCAAACAAGCATCACCAATCCAGATTCCATCCAGATGGGCTTCACACAGAATGCCTAGAGCCGTACTCCAATTCCGGCCTCTAAAGGGGACTTCACATATCTACCCAAGGGACACCACAACCCACCGCACACTCGCGGGGAAGGGTTTTCCCTATGCAATGCAGAAAAGAAGGACTTCACATGTCCAAGGAGGGAGATCGTTACCCTTGTCGATCTCTTCGGTGCCATCGAAAACTAGCCGGTGAGAAAGAACCGCAGCAGCCTTGCCTTCACAACGCCGGCTTCGGATCACGAATCGAACACGGGAGCTCCGCGGTGGCTTGCTCTCCTCCTCCTTCTTCCTCTCTTTCTCTCTCTTTCTCTTTCTTAAGGACAAATGAAGAATGACTCTTCATCCTTACTTCTCGTAATAACCCAGCCAGGCCACCTGAGCCTTTGGATCAAAAGAGAGAAAACTGAACGGCCAAGATTTTCCAAAAACTTCACTTTTTGGCCGACACGGCCTGTGACACGCCGTGTCACAGGCCGTGTACCCTTTAAGCGGCACACACAGTTTGAACCGATGAACAACAGGGTCATCGACACGCCGTGTCGGACCTGACACGCCCGTGTCAAACCTGAGACACGCCGTGTCTCCTGCTCCATCGAGCTGCAACCAGTACACGGGTCGGAACACGGCAGCTGACACGCCGTGTCCAGCCTGACACGCCCGTGTTCCAGGCCGTGTTCAAGGCCGTGTCGGCTCTGACTTGAATAGGCCAAATTCGCAAAATAAATCGAACACGCCCTGGGACACGCCCGTGTCCCAGGCCGTGTAACACCGACACGCCCTGGGACACGCCCGTGTCCCAGGCCGTGTAACCTGACCTGCTACTCAAACTTCATGTTGAGTCTTTTGGGGTCTTTTTGGGGTGTTACAACCCTCTCCCCCTTATCAAAATTTCGTCCGAAATTGCACGGTAAGGAAACAACCCAGCAGCTATAACTCTGTTATAACAAAAATACACGGTCTACAGTTTATACAAATAACTCGGGAAACTCAGCTCGCATGGTCTGCTCTCGCTCCCATGTTAGCTCTTCACGGCCACAATTGTCCCATCGGACCTTGACCATCCGATCACTTTGTTCCGCAACTGTTTCTCGGCTCGATCTCGATCCGAATGGGTCTAACCCTCGTCGTTAGCCCATACTCGACCGGTACCCGATCATTCTCCACTACTTGAGCTGGATCCTTTACCGCCTTACGAAGGACTGAGATGTGAAACACATCATGTAATCCACCCAAGTCCGCTGAAAGTGCTAGTCGATAAGCAGCTTCCCCAACTCGCTCCACCACTCAAACGGACCAAGATACCTCGGACTTAGCTTTTTCAAACGCGAATCCTGGACACACCTTTGAAGGGTTTGATCTTCAAATATACCCAATCACCCACGCGAACTCCACGTTCCGGTGCTTGGCATTGTAGTACTTTGCTTGACGATCTTGGGCTATCAATAGCCTCTCCGAATAGAGCGTATGAGCGAAGTAGCTTCTTCGACTTCCTTTTCCCATTCAGCTTCGATTCGCCTGCTTCTGCCAAGCTAACGGTGTACGGCATTTCGCCCCAACAACGCTTCGAATGGTGCCATACCAATACTCGCTTGGTAGCTATTATTATAGGCAAATTCGACGAGAAATAATATTCTTCCCATCTCTTACCAAAGTCTAGGGCGCACATGCGGAGCATGTCCTCCATCGTCCTGTTGGTTCGTTCAGTCTGGCCATCCGTTTGGGGATGAAGGCCGTACTAAACGCCAATTTTGTACCAACATTTGATGAACGAGCCGCCAATCATTCGATGTGAAAACGCCATCACCGGTCACTAACGATGCTCCGAGGAACACCGTGCAGTCGAACAACCTGCTCCACATAAAGCTTGGCCAAGGTTTCCACTGAATCGTCTCTTCTGTTTGGAAGGAAGTGCGCCACTTTCGTCAACCGGTCCACAATACCTAGATTGAATCATGACCGCGTTGAGATCTCGGCAAACCGTGCACGAAATCCATCGAAATATCATCGAACTTCCACTCCGGAATAGGTAACGACTTCAGAAACCCGCCAGGCTTCTGGCATTCTGCTTTCACCAACGCACAGGTTGTGCATTCAGCCAATAAGAGCCACATCTTTCTTTAGTCCGGGCCACCAGAATAGCTTTTTCATATCCCTGTAATCTTTCTTTTTGCTCCCTGGGTGAACTGAGTACTTTGCAAAGTGAGCTTCGTACATCAACTCTTCCCTCAGTTTACCCACACTTGGGCGCACACTCGACCATTTCTCCGTAATAACCCGTTATCCCAAGAGAATTGATCATCCGGCCCATCTTTAGCATGGCGCTGGGAGACTTTCATCAAGCTCCGTTGCTCGCCGAACTCTGTCCGTAAGGTCATATTGCACCTCGTCCAGTTCAAGCACGCATCGGTTGACGCACCCTTGTCAACACACGATATTCCATTGCTTCCAATTCCTGGATCAAACGCTGATCATGCCTCTGCAACCAGCTTGCCCGTACCGGAGTCTTCCGACTCAAAGCATCAGCGACCACATTTCCCTTCCCGGGGGTATAGTGAATCTCGAGGTGTAGTCCCGAGGAACTCCATCCATCTTCGTTGTCGCATATTGATCCTTCTGATCAACAAATACTTTAGGCTCTTGTGATCCGTATAGATATCCACTTTGACGCCATATAGATAGTGCCGCCACAACTTGAGCGCAAAGATTACCGCGCCAACTCCAAATCATGGACGGGGGTAGTTCCGCTCATGCACTTTAACTGACGCGAGCATAAGCAATCACTTTCCAAACTGTAAAAGAAGCAGCCTAAGCCGCTCCCAGATGCATCACTATAGATCTCATACCCATCGGTACCACATGGCGATGTCAACACAGGCGCGTGGTCAATCGACTCTTCAAGTCTTCAAAAGCTCGCGCGCCATCGGCGTCCAATGAACTTTTGATCTTTTTCGTCAGCGTGGTGAGAGGTAAAGCAATCCGTGAGAAGTTTTCCACAAACGTCTATAGTAGTCCGAAGTCCAAGGAAGTCCTGACCTCGGCCACTGAAGACATCACTGGCCATCTCGGATGGCACTTATCTTCAACGGATCCACCGCGATACCTCTCGCTTACACATGGCCTAAAAGGCTACTGAAGAGAGCCAGAACTCACACTTTGAGAAACTTGGCAAAGAGCTTATTCCTCGCAGGGTATGCAAGACCCAACCGCAAATGGTTTGCGTGATCCTCTTCGACTGAGAGTATACTAATATGTCATCGATAAACACAATAACAAACAAATCCAAATACTCTCGGAACGTTCGATGCATTAGGTCCATAAATACCGAAGGCGCATTACATAGGCCAAACGGCATTACCGTGAACTCATAATGACCGTAGCGTGTTCCAAACGCTGTCTTGGGAATGTCACTTCCCGAATCCTTAGCTGATAATATCCCGATTTCAGATCCAACTTGGAATAGACCGTTGATCCGCCAGCTGATCAAAGAGGTCATCAATCCTCGGAATCGGATATTTGTTTTTCTCCGTCAGCTTATTCAACTCGATAGTCAATACACAACCGTAAGCTACGTCTTTCTTTTTCACAAAGAGAACAGGCGCGCTCCAAGGTGACATACTTGGGGTATATATCCCTGCTCCAACAACTCTTGCAATTGGACTTTCAACTCAGCCATCTCTTTTGGCGCGACGCGATATGGAGAGCGGGCCACAGGTTTCGCACCTGGCACCAACTCATAGAGAGAAGTCAATCTCCCGCTGGGGTGGTAACTCAGGAAGATCTTTAGGAAACACATCGGCAAATTCTGACACAATGGCACTTCACCGACACTGGCCTTTGGCTCAACAGCATGAATTAGCGTGAAGAATAACTCGCGCCCTTCCGAACAGCATTGACGACTTGGGAGTGCAGACAACAACGTTCCGCCAACTCCTCGCATACCAGCGAACTTCGTCACAAGCTCGGTATTCTGGGCCAGTGTAATCTCTTTGGAGTTGCAATCAATAAAGGCACGCTGCTCGAGAGCCAGTCCATACCAAAGATCACATCAAACTCCGATACGGTTAGCACAGCTGCACTCAAACCGAAATCCCGATTCCTATTTGCACATCACATCGCAAGCCCTATCGCAAGCATCACACAGCCATTCGGCAATAGAACCCTTGTACTATCCACCGTCAATGACTTGGTACCCCAATACAAGATAGAAATCCTCAGACAGAAAAGAATGCGAAGCACCCGTATCAAACAGGGCTCTCGCTAAATTATTCCGAATCAGGACAAAGCCTGCAGCACACACACATCATGCACAAGCTAAACAAAACCAAAAACCAAAAGCACAGCAAGTAAACTAAATCAACTCGTACCTGTGACGACGTCACTTTGCTTAATCGCCTTCTGTTGGCCAAGTTGATAGATTCGGGGTGGCTGGGACGGGCGCAGAGGAATCCACCCGCTTTGCCTTCTCAGCATACGACGCACCCGTCTTCTTTTCCCCTTTGGGCTGCACAACCCGACAGTCACGAGCAATATGCCCCCCCGGCCACAGTTATAGCTGTACGAGCATCCGGCCTTGATGTCGCTCCGACATAACGGTCGTAGTCACTTGCCCGATGGCTTGGACCTCTTGCCCCTTTCTTCTGGTAAAACGACTTGCTTGGGCGAGGTGCTTGAAACTCTGGCTTCGACGCAACCAAGCCTTGTTCCCTTGCACTCGCCTCATGTCCTTCTCCAACGCGCACGCAGTATCAACCAACGCCTGAAACCTTGGCTCACAGAACTCGAAGCAGGAATCGTAATCATCCCGAATCCTTCATAGAACGATTCGTTTTCCTTTGGTCGTCCGCGAAGATTGTTCCCGCATATCGTCCAACCTGGTAACTCGTGCAAGTAGATATCACACTATCGTCCCTTGCTTTAACCGTTGGAACTCATTTCCATAGCAATGCGTTGCGCCGCTGGGACATGTTTTGCCAGAAATAATCGAGAGAACTCCTCAATCGAACTTGTGTTAGTTGCCTGCCCGCCAAATGGTGTAGCTCAACCTCATCACCACAACCGCGCCTCCCTTCAAGCATGAAGGTGGCTAAGGTGACCTTGAGAGTTTCCTCGCCCGGATCGCTGTCATTATCCTCTTGACACGCGATAACCAATTCTTCGCTGCATTGGGGATCCCATTCCCGCAAACGTAGGAGGACTGAAGCTCATGAATTGCTTCAACTGTCGGTCAGCTGCTCGTGGATCTACAGCCTCAACGGCTCGGGTCTTACATCAACACGAACGTGGCACTACCGCCGGCTGCGCTTGCCCGGTCGGCTGATCATGGCAAATAGCGCCTCAGCCACTAAGCGAACAGTTTCCGCAGATGGAGGAGGTGTGGGCACCTCAGCTGGTGCCGCACTCTCATCAGAACGCTGGGGCTCAGACTGCCAGCACCATACGTGTCACCTATAGGTGGACAAGACACACATTAGCGAACGTATGCAAGCAAAAACACAAAAAGGGAAGCGCAGAATCCTCAAACAAGATTTTGTACATTCCTTAATGGACATTCCAGAGTTCATTAGCGTTACAGCAGGTCGCACAAACACGTGCTCGCCACCCACAAAAGAATTCGACCACGAATTCGAAAGAGGAAAAGACGAGAAAGGCTGATACCAAAATGTACGACCCATCCATTAGATGCGTATAGTAGAAGGTCGGCCGCGGGCCCCACACGATATGCCACAAACAGACGGTGAAGTCACAGGATAATACCAAACCAAATACGAATCCTAACTCAGAGCATTCTAGCGGAAGCTTTAAGTTACAACTTTGAACTCTCAAACGGAATGTCCAATATATAAAAACCACATATATATATATACCACAGAATGTACACAACAGAAGAGTTTGGCCTTAAGGCCTTACAGTTCCTCTGAAATACATCATGTTTTACAAACCTCGGCGCGCAGGCCGGCATACATGAGTAAAAAGAGAAAACAAAACAAAGCCATTCGCTTAGCCTTCAAGGGCTAGCGCAGCAGCAGCAGCAAACAGGTAGGGCTCTCCCGCCCATCATTACCACTTGGCTCTCCAGCACCTGCACGGGAACAAACCACCCAACCGGTGGCAAAAATGCAACGGTCAGCATTCAGCTGACCCAATTATAACAATCCTACCTTTCTCCGGGCATGAGCATTCTTTCCCTGCAAGCATGGCATCATCAAATAGCAATTATGTGCGCGCAGGCACATTCAAGCCATCACAACCATCGGCACCCGGCCCGACAGTCCGTGCACTCAGGGACATTTTCGGTGTACCGGAATACCAGGGTCAACACCACGTCTACACGGTATTTGAGCATTTCAGTCTTTCCGGGCGCGGGCCTAAGACTCTCATTAGGCGCTCCAAAAAACCTATACCAGGCTTCCAAGTCGGACAGACCTAACGCAGGTACGGATCAGCCACCCCCCGTTGCTCAAGTCGCCGAGCCACCTCGAATACGGAAGTATCCATGGCATTTATAGGCGCGGGTCGGTTTTCACCTTTCTGTTCGGCAATCTGCCTTTTCATCGAGTTGCAGCCCAACGGCTAACCACTCTCAAAGTGGCAACCCATGGCCACAAGAGTTGCATCCAACCTCTTCATTTCCTGGACATCGTCCAGTACTTCCTGCCGCACCAAGCAACAGGTAGGAACAAGGCATCACAAGCCATAGGCATCACAAGCCATAATCACGGAGCCTTCTCCGATATGCAAACAAGCATCACCATCCAGATTCCATCCAGATGGGCTTCACACAGCATGCCTAGAGCCGTACTCCAATTCCGGCCTCTAACAAGGGGGACTTCACATATCTACCCCAAGGGACACCACAACCCACCGCACACTCGCGGGGAAGGGTTTTCCCTATGCAATGCAGAAAAGAAGGACTTCACATGTCCAAGGAGGGAGATCGTTACCCTTGTCGATCTCTTCGGTGCCATCGAAAACTAGCCGGTGAGAAAGAACGCAGCAGCCTTGCCTTCACAACGCCGGCTTCGGATTACGAATCGAACCACGGGAGCTCCGCCGGTGGCTTGCTTCCTCTCCTTTTCCTCTCTTTCTCTCTCTTTCTCTCTTTCTTAAGGACAAATGAAGAATGACTCTTCATCCTTACTTCTCGTAATAACCCAGCCAGGAAACCACCTGAGCCTTTGGATCAAAAGAGAGAAAACTGAACGGCCAAGATTTTCCCCAAAACTTCACTTTTGGCGACACGGCTGTGACACGCCGTGTTTCACAGGCCGTGTACCTTTAAGCGGCACACACAGTTTGACCGACTGAACAACACGGGTCATCGACACGCCCGTGTCGGACCTGACACGCCTGTGTCAACCTGAGACACGCCCGTGTCTCCTGCTCCATCGAGCTGCAACCAGTACACGGGTCGGAATACGGCAGCTGACACGCCGTGTCCAGCCTGACACGCCCGTGTTCCAGGCGTGTGTTCAAGGCCGTGTCCGGCTATGACTTGAATAGGCCAAATTCGCAAAATAAATCGAACACGCCCTGGGACACGCCTGTCCCAGGCCGTGTACACCCGACAGCCCTGGGACACGCCGTGTCCCAGGCCCGTGTCACCTCCCTGTAACCACTGCTACTCAAATTCATGTTGTTAAGTCTTTTGGGGTCTTTTTGGGTGTTACACTTATCTCCTGGTTTTGTAAATACCAGAAATCAGTGTCTACATCAACTGCAGAAGGTGAATATATAGCAGCTGGCAGTTGCTGCTCGCAGATGCTATAGATACAAAATCAACTCCTGGATTATGGTTACAACTTAAATAATTGAACTCTATTTTGTGACAGTACCAGTGCTATATCTATAACATAAAATCCAGTGCATCATTCTAGGACCAAACATATAGATGTTAGACATCATTTCATTAGAGAATTTGTGGACAAGAAGAAAATTAATATTACTTTCATTCCCACTGATTTGCAAAGGGCAGACATCTTCAACAAATCCTTGGATGAGAAGAAACATCTATCCTTTATGAATCAGCTAGGCATGATGAATGGTGATACTCTAATTTAATTCTATGTCTGTTGTCGAAGAACTTGCCAAAATTCGTCGACCTGATATGGACGAACTAAGGGAAGTTTCTGAGATATTTCCTTGACCTGAGATCGACGAACTCTCTGTGGAAGTCATTTATCGTCGACCTGAGATCGACGATCTGGCTTTAGAAAAGTTTTCATTGACCTTAGTATGATGAAAAGTTTTCCCCTCTTCTGACTGAGATCGACGAATTTTTTTGACTATAAAACATTTCGTCGACCTCAGATCGAAGATTTCTCCTTTTTCGCAGGACGAAGTTTGTCAGTTCATATTCTGAAAAACCTTATAACTAGGTTTTCTTCGACCTCTATCTCGCGTTTTTTTTATCGACACTTGATCTTTTTTGCTTTCGTGTTGTAGGACACTAATGGAAATTCCAGCAGGAGATCTTTCCGGCATGAAGTTCGATATGGGTTTCAACATCGATTTTGATTCTTTTCAGCATTCAGACCAGATCTTCAAAGATATTCTGCAGTCATTCGAGGAACTCAGTTTGAAGACCCTAATGTCAACCAGAATGAAGATTGCTGGTTCTGAAATAAGAGAGTGGGTTTATACTTCATCTACCCCAGATGCTGACACGATGGTTGGATCTATATCGGGTAACGTTGTTTCCTTAACACCAGATACACTTTTTGAAATCTTTGGACTAGTTAATGGTGAAGAAGATATTGAACTTGAATCTTCTAAATATGAGGAAATGTTGACTTTGATGGGTTACTGTGGAGACACCCCAAATAAATTGCTGAAGAAGCATCTATCTGCTGAATATAAATTTCTTGCAAATGTAGTCGGTAAAGTGTTGCTGGGCAAGCATACAACCCATGATCACATTACCAGGCAGCAATTATTAGTGATGAGTGCTGTGGTAAATAAGAAGGCTGCTAATTGGGCCAAAATTTTGTTCAATCTGATTAAGAAGAAGAACAATAAGAAGAAGTTTGCTTTGGAAGGATTCTTGGAATCTTCCTTAATGCCAAGACCGCTGAATCCCTGGTCGCCCCGACCATATTCATCAACGCCTCCAAGAGACTGACCTACGCCTTGTTTAGCAGGTGGGAGAGGACTATCTTAAAGTTGTTTAGGGCTTCCTCCTTTAAAACCTCTGAGAGTACTAGGGCAGTACCTACCACTCCCCACCCTGTAGAAGAAAGTTCCATTCCCCATCTTGACCAACCTTTTCATCCCTCCAACAATCTTCCTCAGCTCAACATCTCTATCTATACCTTCTGCTTCCCCACATCCACCCTACTTCTCCAGTTCATCAACCTACACCTCCTCAGTCCCCTATCATTTCATCCCCAGTGCATCAATAACAACTTCTAGATCAATCTCAATCTCCAGATTCTACAACTCCACCTCTATCCCCCCTTCCATCTCATCTTCAAAATCTTACTTCTCTACCCTCTTTCAACCTTCTTTCATCTCCAAGCAATTCTTCAGATGTACCAATGTTAGATTGTCATCCTTCATCATCTTCCATCATCAATCCATCTATCTCTATTCAAACCACTCCAGAATTCTTAGATTCATCTTCTCCCTCCATCTCTCTCATCTTAGCATCCCTCACACCCCTTCTCAAATAGCTGATAACAGAGGCTATTTCACCTCTTGCTATGTATATCTCTACCCTTGCTGCTCAACTTTCTACCTCCTCTGTCTCATCCTCTTCTATCAAGAGCTTGGGTCCAGTAGCCACTGAAACTAGGTAGGGTGAGATACTCAGTGAACAGGTTGCTCAAGCAGTAGTAGTAGCAGCAGTAGCAGATACAACAGCAGTATCAGTAGCAGCAGCAGATACAAAAGCAGATAAAGAACTTGTAGCAGGAGCTGACTTTATTGATATTGAATTTACTGATGCAGATCTTATTGAGTTTTTGGACACTGAATTTGAGAGCAATTCTTTGGAAATTCTTTATGGAGATTGCCTCATTGCTCTAGATTTTGACCTAGATTCAGTTCTAAGATCCTTTGATCTTTTGTACAGCAATTGTCTTCTTTTTGTATCCTTTCATGGGTGTACAAACATTGTTTGCTACTCAGCTCCCATCACTTTAGAGAATTTGCAGCAGATACAGAAAAGTTTTGAAGCTCCTGAGCTCGAACTCATCTTAGTTCCAGAGGCCGAGCTTATTCAGGTGGCTGAGGATGAATCTTTTAAGCCCAAGGCCTTTTCTCCTCCCACCCTTTTCTACTCTATCTCTCCATTGCCTGACATGGATGAGATTTTTGCTAAGGACATGGATCTGGAAACTATAGAAGTCCCTGCTGAAATCATTCCACCTCCAACAGTTCCTCCTCCAGTTGTTCCTCCTTCAGCTGGAAAGCTAGTTTCAAATCAAGTCATTGCTGAGATTGATGCTTTGTATGATAATCCTCAAGGATCTTCTGATGATGATCACTCTGATGACTCAGATTCTGATGATAGTAGAAAGAAAATGTCTAAGAAGAGAAAGCCCCTTCCAAGGCTATTACAAAGCCAAATCCAAGTAATGATACTCCATACTATATTTTACAAAAGATTACTCCCTACCCTGGTATGTCCCAGTGGATGTGGTTGTCTAAGAATGAGCAAAAGGCTAGGAAGAAGAGAAGAAGGTACTCTCCTCCTCTTCAAAAGTTCAGGAGAGGTCCTTCTCCTCCTCCTCCCTCTTCAGGTTCCTCAGGTAATTTATCTCAGAAGCCTGCTTCCATGAAAAAGACTTATCAGAGACAACCAAGACAAAACTATCAACAGTCCTCCTCAAGCAATCGACCTACAGATTCTTCAAAGAAAGTTACTACTGAAGAACCAATGCAGGATTCTAGTCCAAAAAGGTCAGAGTCTCCTCCAATTCCTTTTGTTGATCCAGAACATGAGACTTCTGCCAGGATGGCTAGATTCCATGAGCTTATAGGACTTTCTCAGATTAACAAAGCAAAAGCTGAAGGCAAAGATATCTCTCAATTCTCAACTATGTCTTCCTACAAAAAAGAAGAATTGCTCTGGTATGCTAGAGCTAATAAATTTTTCAATGTTGATGATTATATGAAGCTGCACCCAGAGGCTATTGTTCCCAAAACCTCTTCTCAAACTATAATTGGAGCATCTGACTTATATATGTCAAAGAAAGAAGCTGCCAACCCTAATAGAGTAATAAAATTCAGACAACCTTCTGAAGATTCAGACAAAGACAAAGCTCAGAATAAGAAATGAGTTTCCTTTCTTTTATTTTTCTAGTTGTTTTTTTTGAACTCTATTCTCTTAGTTTATCATGAAGCAAAACTCTATAAATATCTGCTGAATATTTTTTCTTCTATCAGATATATTTTCTTCTACTTTATGATGGTGTTGTTTTTGTGTTAGTTACCTCACCCAAATAGGGGGAGATTGTTGGATCCCTAGTTGGATTTGGGCTAGGTTCACTAACTTAGGCTGAGTGTGACCCAATATTGTATAGCTAGGGTCATGAGTAGTAGTCCTATAATTTAGGCTAAGTATTGATTAGTGCTACCTCCTTGGACAAGCCAGAAGTGAACTTCAGAGAATCAGTGTTAACAGCTTTCAGAAGACAGTGATCAGTTCGAAGTTCTTCGAACTCACCTCGATGATCGTCAATCTCCGATCGACGAACTCAGAGTTAATTCTCTGTGTTGAGCTCGACGTTCTCAGATCTCAGGTCGACTCTTAGTTTTCTTCTCTTAGTTTCTCAGCTCGACGAACTCAGAGTGCAGATTTGGTAAGTTATTCCCAGTTAACAGATCGCAGAGCATAGGTCAACGAACTTGAATTCCCTGGTCGACGATCTTTGATCTCTGGTCGACGAATTCTGTTTTGCATTCGAAGTTTTCTGTGTAGTTCCAGAATGAGTCTTTCCCTCTTTTGTTCCTTATTAACAGTATTATTCTGAGCATTTTATGCAAATATTCTTCTAAATATAGCCGTTATTTAGCTGCATTAAATGTGGTATTCTTCAGAATAAATATTTGCTTATTCTATCAAGAATAATTGGGAAACTCATCAATGCTATTATTCCATCCATTTTCTATTCCTCCTAGCAGCCAACATTTATGGAAAGAATTCAAAAATTCAAAGAGAATTTTTCAGCTGTGGAATAAAAGTAATTCTTTCTTCTTTGAGAAACAGAACAGACAAGAAAGATAGTTATAGAAACAGGAAGAAAAATCGAGAAGAAATTGAACAGGAAATTCTGAACAAGCACTCAACGCTCTCAACGCTTTTTCATTCTCTGCCATCACTATAGATTGAAGAAGAACAAAACATCAAGATCAAGAGTCTTCTTCAACCTCTGTTCTAAAAATCCTCAGAGACATTCTATTCAACATCTGTTACTGGATTTCCTGGATCTTGGCAGATCAAGATGAAGACCTACTCACCCTTTAGCAAAGCTCTATTCTTTCAGAAACATTCTACCTCTCAGAAAGAGCTTAGACATCACAAGAATCCACACAGTCTTCTCAGTTGTATTTGAGAAAAGGGAAGAATTCCATCAACTTTTTCCATCCCATTGTACATGGTTATATCTCCTTCAAAAGTTAGTTTGGTTGACAAGTCTCCCTCCAAATGACTTGAAGTTGGTTTTTGGGCACCTGATCAAAAGCCTAAAGGGTTTCCTGATCTACCTGAACCAGATCTTTTGGTGGCAATCACCTGATCAAAACATGCTAGTGGATTCCTACCAAGGGTGGTAGAAGAGTGGATGTACGTTTAGGGGAACCGCTATAAACTTCTTGTGTCATCTGGTGGCTCCTTTTCATTTGTTTTTACTGTGCTTGTGATTGCTGAATTGTTTAGCTTAGTTTTCCTTATTCCTTAACTAATATATGGTATCACTATATTTACTCTGATATAATATAGAAAAAGAGCCAAAGTAATAATACTCTATTCACCCCCCCTCTAGAGTAATCTGACCTAATACCCTCCTTTCACAACCTTCAAGGGCCTACAAGCAGCAACAATAAGGGCATCAGCACGCTCAATCCAAGTTAGCATCAGTAAGGGCAAAACCTGCATATGGACGTCCACCCCAAGGGTGATAAACAAAGCAAAGGCCAACATTCAGCTGACCAATTATAACGACCCTAACCCTTACCCAGGGCAGTGGTTCCTTCCCTACAAGCATTGCAATCATTATATATATATATATATATATATATATATATATATATATATATATATATATCAAAACAAGATGTGCACTCACGCACAATCAACATATCATAACCATCAGCCACGCGACCCGACGAACCGTGCACTCAGGGCACATTATTGGTGTACTAGCGAACCAGGGTCCCACCACTATTCACGGTCCGAAAACCAACGGTATTGAGCAGTTAGTCTTAACGACGCGTAGGCCTAAAAATCTCATTATGCGCTCCAACGAGAACAATAACTAGTTCTGCCAGTCGGATGGACATAATGCAGGTATAGATCAGCCACTCCCGTTGCTCAAGTCGCCATGCCATCATCGAATACCGAATTACTCATGGCCAATTTACAGGCATGGGTCGGTTTCACCTTTCCTGTTCGGCACGAAGCCTTTTTAAGAGCTCTCAGCTCATAATAGCCACACTGTCCACCAAGGATTGACTTCACAATCCAAAGAGGTGAGATATTGCCAGCGTTATTCGCGGTCGCTTGGCGGGTTCATCAGAACTCACTTTCTGTACCCAAACTCACCCAAACATGGCATACAACCCAAGATTCATGCGGGTATTTTCCTTAAATTCCACTCCAGTACTTCATGTTACTACCCTTCACAGGCATAACCCATTGACTTCAAAAACTACACGTTTATACACGGAGTCTTCTCCGATTCGCAATATGCAACATCACCAATCCATACTAATCGTCTGGATGGGCTTCACACAACATGCCTATTTCGTACTACTCATTTCTGGATCTAGATGAAGACTCAACCGGGGATATCAACTATCAACCCGCTGGAATCGCTTACGCTTTCCACCTCTTGGTGGAGGATTCCATGCACATGCATAAATGAGGACTTCACTTGTCCAAGAAGGAGATCGTTACCCTTGACGATCGATTTGGAGCCATGGAAATCTAGCCGAATGGTAATCACCGTGATGGCTTTGCCTCCACAACGCTAAACTCGGCTTTCGATTCGGAACTCCGAACCTCCACCGGCAGACGAAATCCTTCTCCTTCATCCTTCCTTTCTCTCCTCTCTCTCTTCTCTTTAGAAAGAGAATGGCCAACAGTAGAATGAGAAATACTTCTCAATCCTTAGACTTATAATAGCAGAAGGAGTCCTGGACCATTAGATCAAATTTGAAGGAAATGAACGGCCACGATTCGCTCTGAAAAGTATCTTCCCTGGGCTGACACGGCTTGTGACATGCTCGTGTCACAGGCCGTGTACCTTAAGCGACACACAATCGACTCAATCAAGACCAGGACACGGGCATAGACACGCCCGTTTCAGCTCTTGACACGCCCGTATCAACCAGTACATGCATGTGTTGAGGGGCATTTCTCTCAATCGATACAGGACCAACAATCCCGAAAGGGATACGGGTTCCTAACACGCCCGTGCCAACTTTAACACGCCCGTGTTAACATGAACATGCTTGGGATACAAACCATGTTCCTCACCCAACACAGACCGGCTACCAACCCGAGCAGGACACGCCCTGGGACACGCCCTGGGACACGCCCGTGTCCCTGGCTGTGTCGCCTCTCGAAGATCGTCGAATGCACTTTATTGAGAACTCGCGACAACACAGTGAAGGACACACCGTGGGACACGCCCATGTCCTCGATATACACTCGAGGCCCACTCGAGTACTACTTGAGACCCACTCGAGTACACAGAGTTGGACACGCCCTGGGATATGCCCGTTTCCTAGGCCGTGTCACCCAGCCTGAACTCCAAATCGGGATTTCGGGTGTTACAACCCTCCCCTCCTTACAGAAATTTCGTCCCGACATTTAGCGCAACAATAGACACCAACACAACCACTCCTTTGTTGTACATTTAACAAAAATGATCCGGGTTTAGAGCTCAGAGGCCGCAGCTTGTCTCGCCCCACGACACCGCACAAACAACAGTTTTTACAAACAGACATACAACATTACATCACGACAACAATAGTAAAGTACACTCTTTTACTTCATTTCCGCTCGCTCACGTCTTTCATAATCCGCTTTACGGCCTCCTGTGACTCGAGATTATACACGCGAGGCTGCTGTACTTCACGATTCGAGCTTTTCGGCTCCTGCAATTCGAGAGTGTACATTTGAGGTTGCGCTCGGGATGCAGATGACTCTGCCACTGTCTTGCCCTTTTCCTCATAGGACGCACCGGTCTTTTTCTCACCCTTTGACGGGCCACTCCAACAATTACGGGCGACATGTCCCTGCTTCCCACAATTAAAATATTTACGCGTCTCCACACGTCCTTGCCCAAACGTTGCTCCAGAAGCAACATCCAAAGAAGTTTGTTCAACAGGCCTAAACCTCTTCTTATCTCATTTCCTTAATTCCAATTGTTCCGACTACAGCTCAATTGGTGATGAGAAGTTGGAAAACTCCATAGTTAAGCGTGCTCGGGCTGGAGTAGTACTGAGATGCGTGACCTCCTGGGAAGTCCCCATGGTGCGCTCTTGACTATCGAGTTTGCCTCATCAATGGGAGGCTGTGGCCACCAAGCACCCCAACCCCTCGCCAGTGGGCTGGAGAGGGGTTGGGGTGCTTGGGTTGCAGCCTGGTAGCGTCGCCTAGAGCGGAGCCATGACACTGCCGCGTTGGATCAGATAGGGTCGTTACAATAAAAAGTGCACTTTTTATTGGAACGCCCCTAGTCGATCCAATGTGACGATGTCACAGCTCCGCTCTAGCGACGCTACCGGGCTGCAGCCCAAGCACCCCAACCCCTCTCCCTCCACAGGAGGGTTGTTGGTGGCCACAACCTCTCTTTGATGAGGCAAACTCGATAGTCAAGCGTGCATCGCGGGGAATTCCCAGGAGGTCACCCATCCCAGTACTACTCCATCTCGAGCACGCTTAACTATGGAGTTCTTTCACCTCTCATCACCAATTGAGTCTGTTAAGGGCTGGCTCAATTGGTGATGAGAGGTGAAAAAACTCCATAGTTAAGCGTGCTTAGGATGGAGTAGTACTGGGATGGGTGACCTCCTGGGAAGTCTCTGTGATGCGCGCTTGAGAATCGAGTTTTCCTCATCAAAGGGAGGTTGTGGCCACCAACAACCCGCCTGTGGAGGGAGAAGGGTTGGGGTGCTTGGGCTGCAGCCTGTTAGTGTCGCCTAAAGCGGAGCCGTGACATCGTCACGTTGGATCGGCTAGGGGCGTTACACATGCACCTTAGAGTGGTTTGGATTTTTTACAATAATGAGAGTGTCTTCCTTCTCATCCTTCCCCCATATGGGCTTATTAAGGGCTGGCTTCGCCCATGTTCACATTCGAGAAATTTTTTTAGGAGATCTAGATGAATGAACTATTTAATTTCTCTATGTAAGTGCAAACTACTTCCTGTATCATGCTCGCGATCTCAATTGAAGCTACAAAGGTTAGACTGATCTTATTTTGTCGGAGTGAGAGACCTAAGTCTCTAGAGATTTGGGTGATCGCTGGTGGAGAGTAAGTTATCAATCCGAGATGCACTGAAAGGGGTGAAGTTTTGATGTTGGCGATGCCCCTAGCTCTGCGGGTGTCATTGCGTTTCCCAACACTCTTCTTGGTCTTTGGCGAAAAACACTAATCTCTCTTTCTTCTTATACCACCCATGTCCCATCGTTGATGTGCTTCCTCATGCAAAATTCTTGTGTCGGTCCCTGTGACTTTGAGCTACTTGCTTTCAGCAAATTCTTCCATGTAAGTGATTCCCTCAGGCAAGGAGTAGTTCAAAGAGAGGAAGGGTCGACCATTGGGTGCAGAATCCATATCGTGGGCTTGAGAGGCACCTAAACCCTTTAGCGGGGTGAGTGCCTAAGACTAGCGCTCCTCCATCTGACGCATGCACTCTTCCACAAATATTGTTAGCGCATTGACGAATTCTTCAAGGTGTGGTACATTCCCGGTGAGCGAATTATCAGGGGATTGATTGACAGGTCCCTCGAGGATCATCCTATCGGTGGTATTAGGTATTATATCCATAATAACCCTGATTTGAAGAAGGGTCCAGTTAATTTAAGATGAATTGAGATTGTATTTGATGTCGTATCTTCAGTTATGTACTTGTAGGTCTACATTGCTAAGTACACACCAATGTCAGGTTACGGTGGGTCAGTAAACACATGACTATACAATGTAATCCTTCATTGTGTAGGCCAATGTGTTGACTCATGTGTAATCTCTCTATTGGGGTGTACTTCTATCCCAAGTGCATGAGGAGTATCCAGGAAGAAGAAGAACAAAGTTTTTACCCAAGTACAATTCATCGAGTATTGTAAGGGATATTCATCGAATTTGTCGAGTATACTCATTGATACTCGCTGAATTCGTCGTGTATACTTACTAACACTTGTCGAATTCATCATATGTACTTGAGGTAAAATATCTGAAAGTTGGAAAATCTGCCAAGTAAAAATCATCGAGTATTCTCGTGTATACTCGTCGAATTTGTCGAATGTATCTAACGATACTCGCCGAATTCATAAAATATACTGGACAATACCCGAAGAATTCGTCGAGTCAATTCGAATTTACTTCTCAGGATTTTCTAAGTCTAATTCATCGACTATCACTAGTTCAGTCGTCGAATGCATCGAGTGAGATAGCTGATACTCGTCGAATTCGTCGAGTATGACTTCTGCCTGGCGTCGAGTGGCAAATTGGAATGAGCAAGATTTCTCTAAGTAAATTTCATCGAATATCATTATTAGTTCGGCGAGTAGTCTCAGCTATACTTGACGATACTCAATGAAAATGACTTGGGTTATTTTCTATCTAATTTTCAAATCTCGGCTCGGGTTGAACGACGACCATGCACAGTGATTTCAGAGGTCTTGTTTTGGAAGTTCTTTTATAACCGTTTCTTAGGAGGTTCTCTATAAATACTTAGGGTGGATTTTTCATCAACCCTAATCGTGTTATCATACTCAAATTTCAAATCGAGAATGTTTCTGAATTTGTAACCATCGGCTCCTGTACAGTTCGCGATTTTCCCGATCGACCTACGCTAGTTCTACACGATTTGATCTTCATCTTCCGACTTGACTGGATTCTTATAATTTGAAGGTTCCTATTCTCCTAGATCTATTCGATTCAAGATTTGATATTCAAAGTCATCAAGGTTTCTGATTTTTCGTGTTCTCCAAGTTATTCAAGTTCAACCTAATCGAAGAACAACACATAGAAGACTTCAGATCTTTTCAAGATTGCTTGTAATACTTTTGTGTAATCATCTTTTACATTTGTAGGAGATTTTATCTCCGAGTTGTATATCTGTTTGTGGATCGAGTTATAGATCCGGTTGTGGATCGAGTTGTTGGAGAGGTTACTCCGAGTGGTAGGAGCTTCGTCTATGATTTGTAGGAGTTGAGGCTCTGAGGTGTAAGATTTATTGAAATCTGAGAAAGTTGAAGTAGCTGAATCTAGCCCTTTGTGGTAGATAGGCGAGGAGAGACAGTGGACGTACCCAACTTGGGGAATCATTATAAATCTCTATGTTCTGCGTACTCTCATTTTTAAAGTATTTTTATTCCATGAAAAGACACAGACATCACCTATTTACCCCCTTCTAAGTGATTTAGGTAGACACTAGAAACTTTCAACTGATATCAGAGGGTCATTGTTCGACATAAGGCTGACACCTTGAACAAGATCTCCCGTCTAGTGTCAAGAGATTCCGCTTCGTGGAAATGGATAAGAGCAAGGACATGTCTTCTATGAAGTTACCTGTGTGCACCAAAGAGAACTTCCCTATGTGGAAAGAAAATGTCAGATTCTTCATGGAAGCAGTAGATCCTAGGATATTTTAGATTGTGGAAGAAGGACCTCATATTCCTACACAAGCCTCTGCTCTGAATCCCGCAGTTATGATCCCTAAGAAAATGATGGATCTAACTAAGGATGAAATCACCCTTGTCTCCTTGGACAAAATGCAAATAATATTATAGCCAGTGCAGTGGACGTCTCAATGCTTCAAAACTTATTCCACTGCAAATCTACCAAGGAGATGTTGGGTTGTCTGGTTATGTTCATGGAAGGTATCAAAGAAGTTCGAGACGATCACAGATCATTGCTCAATTAAGAATATGAGGTGTTCAAGCAAGAATCAAATGATACTATTGCAGACAGCTTCGAGAAATTCTTCAAGATTTTCAATGGCCTTAGAAATTATGGTCGCACATTCACTAATGGCGAGCTCAACGACAAATTTCTGAGATCCCTGATAAAGGACTGGGAAACAAAGGTTGTAGCCATTAGGGAGCTTGGGAAGTTGCCAGAGATTGACCCTCAGAACCTTTTTGGAAAATTGCTCTCCTATGAACTCCAGATGAATACCAGAAAGGAGCAAAGCAGCCAGACTTCAAGCAAAGATAAGTCGGCGGCTCTGAAGGCTGAAGGTTTGAGAAAGACTAAAGTTGTGTTACTAGTAAGGATACCTTCTATAGACACCCCAAAGGACTCTGAATCAAGCACGTCAGGCTCTGAGCTATCTGATGGAGAGTTCTCACTCATCTCTAAGTAGTTCAAAATATTGCTCAACAAGAGGAGACAAATAAAGAATCAGTCATCCACCTCTGAGTTCAGAAGATCACATAGTGATGGTGATCGCTCTAAGAAGAATTACAACTAAGAGGACAGGTACAAATCTAAATCAAATGAACATTCTTCCTCTAACGTTCTGTGATATTGTTATAATAAGATAAGACACATGATTGCGGAGTGTCCGAACAAAAAGAAGGAATGATCCAAGAAAGAAGAGAAGAGATTCTTCAAGGTCAAGAGGAAGGAAGAGAAAAGCTTCGCGGATAAGAAGTCAAAGACTCTTAGTTACAACGACTCCAGTGAATCCAGTTCAAAGAAGGAAGAAGCTTACTTCGGGCTTATGGCTCGATCAGACGAGGAAGTTGGCAACTCCGAGTATCACGAGAAGGTAAACTCGCACACAATACTCTCTGAATCAGAAACGTCAACTACTGGTCATAAAGGCTATTCTTCTGAGGAAGACGATTCCGACTTGATGGCTCAGTATCAGGAACTTTTGAAAGCTTTTGAAAAATGCCACAAGGTAGTCAAAAAGCAAGAAAAAGAGATTGCCTCCCTCAAGGTAGTGAAAACAATCCTGGAGGAGGAACTTGCAAAATTACTTCCTCTCAGAGATGAAGTCCACTCCTTGAAAGAGGAATTGAAATGCTCGGCTGAGACATTAAGCTTAAAGGATAAATACTTAGATGAGATAGAAGAAAAACTATTGGTGGAGAGGAAACTTGTTGAAATGCCGAGAACTATTCTCCCTCTCATCGATGAATTTTCCACTCCAAAGAAGGGTAGTGGTCTGTAACGCACCTAGCCTATCCAACGGGATAAAGCCACGACTCTGCTCTAGGCGATGCTACCGGTCTACAGCCCAAGCACCCCAACCCCTCTCCCTCCACATGCGGGTTGTTGGTGGCCACAACCTCTCTTTGATGAACAAACTCGATAGTTAAGTTGGGTCGTACGGGGACTTCCCATGAAGTCACCCATCCCAGTACTACTCTCGCCCAAGCACTCTTAACTATGGAGTTCCTTCACTTTTCATCACCAGTTGAGCTCCTCCCTTGCATGTTCATTCCTAGTTTCATTTTCCCTTTTCTTCCTCCTCCCTTAGAGGGTAGGTTTTGTGTAGGAAGAGCTCTAGGGGAATCCCTAGGATAGAGCATGATTTTCGTCCAAGACCTAGAAATTTAGTATAGGAGCCAAGTTAAATTCGGCGTATATCGAAGGATGATTTGTCGAGTATCTTTAGGACCTATTCGGCGAGTTAGATAGGTTATTCGTCAGATATAGCTATGTAGATCTCGCCGAGTGTCGACCGTGCAGAAATCGTCGAGTATAGTGATTCGCCGAGTATAGTGATTCGTCGAGTAAGGGTACTTCTTTTGCCTAAGTGTTTTTCGGTGGGTATCGTCGAGACCGTTAAGGTATGCTTCGTCGGGTATGGGTTTATTTGTTTATGTGTTTTTCGGCAAGTATCGTTGAAGAGTTCAACGAGAATCGGTGGGGTGGTCGAGTATACACGCCGAATCAAGCCGATTCGTCGAGTATTGTCGGGTGGATTTTCGAAGCCAAGTCCTTTTCGTCGATTCGTCGAGTATCATCGTGTGTGTCGAGTAAACTCGCCAAACTATCAGTGGACTTGGTAATTCTCGCAATTTTTTGTCTGATTCGTCGAGTTGGGACCTTATAGTATATTTTGGGAATTTACGTCCTGTTTGTCGTGGGAAGTGTTCAGACTTTGGTATTTGGTTTTGCTGGGTTTCTAGGTTATGTTTTTACAGCTAGATCGATAGTGGAAAAAGGACCACCAATTGGATGTTGTATCGTGAATCATTGCACGTGATAGTTTTGTTTTGGGTCTCTGTTTATAGGTTATTTTAGGTGTATTAGACCCTGTGGCTGCCACCGTGATGCCTTTGAGACATTTGGGTCTCTGTTTACAGGCTATTTTAGGTGTGTTGGACCTTATGGATGCCACCGTTGTACCTTGTAGACATTTGGGTCTGGTGGTTCGGTTTTGGACATTTTGGTTGCCAACACAGATCCGTGGTTTTACCAGTGTTAATGATTCACATGTTTAGCACTATATAGTTTCTTTTCCTTCTATTGTTTGGCAGTTGTTGGCTATTTGCTTCTGTAGATTTGAGCAAAGCATGGTAACTTCTCTCACTTGGTGCACCCTTCTCATTTTACTGACGATTATTTTATTACTTGTCTCTTTTGTTGATTATACTAGCTGCGGTTATCAGTATTTCTCTTGGTAGGGTTTGGTAATCCCTTCTGTTTTCACTTGTTTATATCTAATTGTTTCCTTTTGCCACTTATATTTTCTTGTTGAGATGTTCTTTCTTTGAATGCCTCAAGTTCATGGCAGTAGACGGTTGAGCTTCTAGGTTGGTGTTGCTAGTGGACTGCTGTGTTGCAGAGGTTTTCCTCACCATTGTGAGGTAGTTTTGGTTGCTTCTTATTAGTGCAAACATACTCTCTCTCCAGTGGGTTCGTGTCAGGTTGTTGATGCCCGCTGGTGGAATTCTTCTAAAATGCTAATTACTTTGCTAAGCTGCCAGTTTTACCTCTTGTGGTTATTTTTACTTGCTCTCTGGGGAATGTTTTATGATAGGTTACATGTTAGGTATTTTAACTTATAAAAGAATTACTACTAGTATTTCATACATGTCATCTTTCTAAAACTAATATACTTTTTTCTAAGCTAACGTAAAGACTATTTCTATAATTATAATAAATCTAGAGTCTTGCATGTCGCGGGTTGTCCTTCAGGGATATTTATGCTCGCGTAGGATGTTAAATCAACATAATCAAAGTATTTCCGAGCCTTATAACTATATTTTTACTCGTGGACTAGTTGATCCACCGTGTCGAGGGATACAGTCATCTTAACTGAAAACTTGATTTCTTTCATAATAACCTACAAATTTCATTTAAATAGTAGAGTTTGGAGTCTTGCCTGAGCGTCTGCAGTTATCCCCTACATGACGTGACATCACGACACGTGTTTTCCCTTACTCTGATATAACTTTAATGCGGGGAAAATGCGGGTTGTGACATGTTCTTGGCCACGTAGCTGAAAAAGGTAAAGCTGCTAAGAGAGCCACTACTAGAGGTAAAGGGAAGGCACCTCAGGGTCAACCATCCTTTAAGAAGGTCATCTTCCCCACGAACAAATATGACTCTAAGACGTCCTATGGGCACTTCGCTAGGCCCACCTATGTAGAGACTAAGAAGCGCTATCAAGGATGGACCCATCCCCGAGACTTTGGGGCAAGTGTTTTCAAGGCTCCTTACGAAGAGATAACTCTAAAAGAGTATGTCCTTATGTTCATGGACCTAATTATAAGAAGGCACCAAAAGCCAAACTTAGTGTATTCAAAGCTAAGGAGACTGAGAAGACTTGTGTTTGCTGCAATCAGGAGGCTTCCACCTCCAAGTCTGTAGCCCCTGCCCGACCTCTAATTCAAAAAGTAAAGGAGGAGCACAAGAGAAGGTATAACAGATTTGACTGTTGGTGGTGCGACAAAATTGGCCATTTTGACACAGATTGTTGGTTTAACCCTACTAATTTTGAAGCTCCACGAGTTAACAGTGCGAGACCGAACACTCGCAATATTTACGTTCCTAGTGGTGTCAAACAAATAAATAACCCAGGACCCAAATATGTTTGGGTTCCTAAGGTAAATTGATTTATGGTTGAAGGTATGTCCAAAGGCTAATAAAACTCTGATATGGTATTTGGACAATGGATGCTCTCGGCACATGACCGGGACAAGATGCCTACTGCGAGAATTCACCCCTGTTGAAGACAGACCAAAAGTTATCTTTGGAGGGTCTGGTAGGGGAATTATGAAAGGCTATGGTATGATCTCCAACATGATAGTCTCTTTCACAGACGTGGCTTATGTTGAAGGATTACATCATAATCTGATAAGCATAAGTCAATTATGTGACAAAGGCTATATCGTTGAGTTCTACAAGGATAAGTGCCTAATAAAATCGTCCGCAAATTTGGAAACTGTCTTAACAGGCACTCGGAGTAGAAATATCTTTTGTTTAAATTTTATATGTCTAGACAAATCTAGACTAGTGTGCTTTTTGGCTAAAAGTAGTGCGTCTCTCTGTGACCAATGACACAAAAGATTAGCACATATTAATTTCAAAACAATAAACTTGTTATTTTCTCACAACTTAATGCGTGATGCCCCCATCATTAAGTTCCTTAAAGAGAGTCCATGTCACACATGATAGATGGGTAAGCAGACAAGGGCTACCTTTAAGGGCATTTATAAAAAAGATTCCTTTAGGAGTTTATACCTACTTCATATGGACTTATTCTGTCCTATGCCAATTCACAATTTAGGAGGTAAAGAATATACGTTGGTAATTGTTGATGATTACTCTCGTTTTACTTGGGTGTTCTTTCTGAAACACAAGTCAGACACCTTTGATTCTTTCACTAATTTTGTCCGGCAAATTCAGAATGAATTAAACTGCTCAGTGGGCAAAATCATAAGTGATCACGGAATAGAGTTTGAGACTGGTGCCATGACAGAATTTTGTGAAAGTCAAGGTATCTTTCATGAGTTTTCCTCCCCACATACTCCACAATAAAATGGAGTTGCCGAGAGAAGGAATAGAACACTAATTGAAGCATGTATAACTATGCTGAATGACGCTTCACTACCAGAGTACTTCTGGGCCAAAGTAGTCAACACATCTTGTCACGTGCAAAACAGAGCTCTAATCAATAAAAACCATCATATGAATCCCTATGAGCTATTGAATGGCAGAAAACTGACTATGTCCTACTTTAAGATCTTTGGTAGTAAATGCTTCGTACTTAATAATGAGAAGTATTATCGTACGAAGTTTAGTGATAAATGTTTTGAAGGTATTTTTGTAGGCTATAGTAGCCATAGTAAGGCGTATAGAATTTTCAAAAAGAAAACCCTGGTTGTAGAGGAGTCTATTAATGCTGTAATTGACGAGACAAGCATGCTCCATGATAGCTCGTCTAATATTATTGGTGTAGATGCAGGCACCAGGTTCAAGGAACTAAGCTTGGATGAAGCGATCAAGGAAGACACTCCATGCTCAGTCAAGGTCGTCGATCCAAGTATGGTGGATGAAGAACAACTAGATGAACCAACCACAGAGGATGCACCTGATGCAGTAGAACCTACTGATGGAAGAGGAAGAAACCTAGCATTCAGACACCTCAGAGATCACCTAGCTGATCAAATCATTGGAGAGCCAGGCGATGGTGTAAGAATCAGAAGAGGTATAACTAACGAGATATTGCATCTTAGTTTTCTGTCTCAGGTTGAGCAAAAGAAGTTTGAAGAAGAAAATAAGGATGCCTCTTGGATCATGTCAATACAAGAGGAGCTCAACCAGTTCGAAAGGTGCAAAGACTAAGATTTGGTGCCCAGACTCAAAGGACAGAACGTGATCAACACCAAATGGATTTTTAGAAACAAGCTGGACGAACATGGAGTTATTATCAAGAACAAAGCAAGGCTTATAAATCAAGTGTATAGACAAGAAGAAGGGATGGACTTCGATCAAACCTTTGCTCTAGTGGCCAAACTCAAAGCGATCATGCTATTTCTTGCATATGCTGCCCTCAAAGGCTTCAAGGTCTATCAAATGGACGTAAAATCAGCATTCCTCAACGGGAATCTGAAAGAGGAAGTATACGTAGCACAACCCTTAGAGTTTGTCAACTCTACTTTCCCTAAATACGTTTATTTTCTTAATAAAGCTCTTTGCGGCTTAAAACAAGCTCCCCGAGCTTGGTATGAGATGTTGTCTAGCTTTCTTCTTGAGAACAAGTTCACAAGAGGAAAGAAAGACAAGATATTATTTCTTAGGGAAGTAAAAGACAAGATTTTTCTAGTGTAAATCTATGTCGACGACATTACTTGTTGGCTCTACGGAAGACAACATTTGCAAAAAGTTTTTCAAACTTATGAAAGAGAAGTGTGAAATGAGAAGTATGAGAGAGTTGAAGTATTTCTTAGGACTTCATGTGAAACAATCTGAAGATGGAATTTTCATCTCTCAGACGAAATTCACCAAAGAGTTACTTAAGAAATTCGAAATGGAGAATGCAACCTTAATGAGGACTCCAATGGGTTCAACTATGTCTCTGGATAAGGATTAGAAAGGGAAACCTTTTGATGAAACCAAGTACAGAAGCATAATTGGATCCTTGCTCCAACGCACTGCCAGTAGACCCGACATAATATTTTCAACATGCGTGTGTGCTATATTTCAGGTGAATACGTAGGAATCTCATTACATTGATGCAAAGTGAATTTTAAGATACCTTAAGGGTTCACCTAATCTTGGCTTATAGTACCAAAGAAGTAATGATGTCGAGCTAATTGGATTTTTAGATAAATGTTTTGCAGGTAGCAGGGATGACAGGAAAAACACTTCCGGGACATGCCAATTCCTCAGAAGAAGGCTTATTTCATGGAGAAATAAGAAGCATATTTGTGTGGCAACTTCCACTACCGAGTCAGAATATATCTCTACGGGTAGTTGTTGAGCACAACTTCTATGGATCATGAATCAGCTTGAGGATTACAACATGAAGTTCAAAGAGATTCTGATGTATTGCGACTCCTCTAGTGCAATAGCGATGGCAATTAATCCAGTCTCCCACAGCCGGGCAAAGCACATCGAAGTACGATATCACTTCATCCGAGAGCATGTGGAGAACAAGGACATAACTCTTAGTTACGTCCTAACGGATAAGCAAGTCACATACATATTCATGAAGCCACTGTACGAGGCCAAGTCCTTATTTTTCAAAATGGAACTGGGGATGCTAAACAAGGACTCGTTAAGATGGCTAAGAAGACAGGAAGTCACTCGAGAAATTCTTCAAATCAGGAAAATTTTTCCAAGGCAAATTCATCGAATATCGGTCAGCAGAACTCACCGATTCGTCAGATATACATGCCTAGACTCGACGAATCTAACTCTGCGTCTGCTTAATTTTGTCAAATTTTACTTACGTCAAAAATTTATTTCCTATATTGGATTCGAAGAGTCACGACTTATCAGGCACGCGCCTTTCCCATGTCAAATTTAAATTATATATATATTACATGGGTTTAGGGGCAAACTGCATCCAGTTCGTCGAAAACAAACAACCAAGTCGCCAAATAGTTTTCTCCCGACGATTCGATTTCCTGGAACTATTCATCTTCTCCATCCCGAAGATTTGCTCTCTACGGATTGTCTCCCTAGCTGACACAACTCAGTGATTATCGTCTAAGAAAGGTTTGAGAGTCCAATAGGATTCTCTCGATGATTTCATCCAGTGGTTTGATCTCGCCGACGTGTTATTACCATTTCAGTTAGTAGAAGAAATCAAGCTCCAATCTGTCAGTTCAGTCAAGTGCCGATTCCTCTAGTCTCTAATTTTTGATTCTCTATGGACCCTCATAGCAAGAGTGGTTTGCTAGGGGGTGGAGAACTCGTTCGTACAGGATTTGCCTCAGCGTCCAATGAGTTCAGGAATGTTATCCAGATGTTGGAATTGTCGGCCTTTCCTTTGTACTAGAACACCCATGCAAAATCTTGAAAAAGATGTCCTAGAATTCTTTCAGAATGCTAAACTCTATAGGGAGGATACTATTGTTAAGAGCAAAGTTTGTCAGACCAAGGTCAAGGTGAAGGCATCCCTCCTGACAAGGTATTTGAGGCTTCCTACTTGTGAAAAGGCCGATCAGCTTGAAGAGGAGGACTTTACTAGAGCCATGCTATTCTGCGGACTGCCCGGGGGTACTAAGGCAGTGAAGCGCAAAGGCATGAATGACGAAGGCAAGCTTCTTTCAGATATCATTGGTAAAGTGCTACTTTGCAAGACAGGATCTCATGACTACCTCTTCTCGAAGATGTTCAAGATACTCATGATGATCACCTACAAAAAGAGTTTGAATTGGGGAGCTGTGTTGTTTTAAAAGATCAAGGATAGTCTGCACATACCTAATTTTGGATGGATACTCAGCTTATATCTGAACCGGATGGACAAGAACAAATTTGATATGTCTAAGAGAGTACCTATCCACCACTTGAAGAAAATCGATTCATCAATCTTCTCGAGGTGGGATAGGAGGATCCTGGGTCCAGAGGGAGCCAGAGATTTGCCTGTGGAGGAGGAAGAACATGTTCATGAGGATAGGATTCCTTCTCCACCCCAAGTAAGATTCCTGATAGTCTGAGTGCAGGAATGGAGGGGGAGTCTGCTAATACACAAGTGGCAATTAAGTAGTGCGCTTGAGTGTTCCTACTAAGACAGTTTCAGAAGTACCAGCTGCATAAGTGACAGGTTCAGTTTAAATTCCAGTTACTGTGGTTCCAAATGAAGAGACAATAGATCTCCTTACAGAGGTTGCTGATATTAGCCGTGCTGCTGTTGCTGAGATAGTGTCTGAGGAGCCTGAGGATGAGGTTACTGTTGATGACATTCCCACTTCTTCTGATTATGTGGATGGGCTACTGAGGATGATCTAGATGTTGCTGATTATGAGATTGAAGAGGATATGCTTGAAGCTGCTGATAATGTAAATGATTCCTCTGCGGTCAATGTTTTAGAGAATCTACTTACACCTCTCCCAGATGTACTATCGGTAAGGTATGAGGGGGAGCAGAGCCATCCTTCTATCTCCATACAAACAGAATTAGAAAAATTCATGTGAAAGATTCAGAGAAGGATTGCTGCAATCCTAGGTGGACCTCCAATGGAGGAGGTAGATGTTATTGACTTGTCTGATGAGGAAGGAGATGCTGAGCTGCACCCGCCTGTACTAGAGTCTAATGCTCCTGAACTCCTCTCCAAAGCTACTATTACTCCCATATAAGAGTCCTCCAGTGACTCCGAGGGAAGTGCAGACCCCCACCCCTCCCAGTGATCAGGCTACTGATATACCATCAACCGGTGCCTAGGTATCTATTCTGAAAATGATAGAAGGCATGATGGCCAAACAACAAGCCCATTTTAATTGTTCCTTAAGTAAGGTTATGAAGAAGGTTAAAGAAACTAAGAAAGATTTGAACAATGGTCTTGTAGCTATCAAGATGCGTTTTGACAAATTAGATGCAAGGTTGGATTCCTGGTTTGTGCAGGGTTGCAAAGCACTTGTTCAGAACATGGTCGGGCTCAAAAGTAATGTGGAAGTTCTTCAGAATGTTGATAAGAATACAGTAACCATGATTGATGCTCATAATCGATCAATGGATCATTTTGATAATACAATGAGTGGTTATGCCAATGCTATAGCTGTTGAAGTCAGAAATGGGGAGGATGCCCTTAAAGCTAAGGTAAATGTTGTTAAGGTTGCAATGGTTAGAAACTTCAAACAAGTCAACAAATACATTTATGACAACTTTGTTTGGCTACATGGTCAGATGTTTGGAAGGCAAAGTCAGAATAATACAAGCTTTCCAGTACCTATTGTGCCTGCTCCAGTTAATGTTGAAGTTCATCCTACTGAGGATTACTCTTAATACTAGACAAACACACATGATTTCTCTCAAGACAGATCTGCTGCTGCTGCTATTGTGTTTCTAGATGTTCAATTAACTTAAGATATAACTCCTCATGTGTACAAAAGGAGAAGATATGGTTAAGGCACATCTGCTGTCAGGTCAGAGCCAGTCAGAGAAGAGCCAATCAGAGATATGCCTAATAGAGAGATGGCTGAGGTGTGGATTCTGATTTCAAGAGGAATTATTTTAGACACCTTCACCTTGGTCGATATTGGAGGAGAAAGACGATGGAGCCACTATGATAGAGATAAGTGGCACAAGTATGAGTTGGTTTGTGCAAAGAGAAGGATTCACTTCATAAATCACATGTTTGACGATCCAACTGCACCGCCAACCCCTCCAAGATACTATCCAAAGCCCAGGACATATTTTGTTAGATAATGCCAGAAGAGCCAGGGCAGGCAGGGCTGATGGTTTTATATATCTTATGTTGATATATGTGGATGTGGTTGCCCCAAACATTGAACTCTTTGATATATGTATATGATTTAAATGTTTTGACTGGTAGGTGTGCTTTGTTTAATTTTCTTCAATTCATATATCTTTTCAATTTTATGCTTTATTATTATTGAGGTGCAATCACCTTAGCTTATAGGATTCTGACTTCTTCAAATAGGGGGAGATTGTTGGGTATTTTATCCACAATAACCCTGATTCTAAGAAGGGTCACGTTAAGCTAAGATAAATTGAGATTGTATTTGATGTCGTATCTTCAGTTATGTACTTGCAGATTTACATTGCTAAGTACACACCAATGTCAGGTTATGGTGGGTCAGTAAACATAGGACAATATAATGTAATCCTTCATTGTGTAGGCCAATGTGTTGACTCACGTGTAATCTCTCAATTGGGGTATACTTTTATCCCAAGTACATGAGGAGGATCCAGGAAGAAGAAAGACTTGTAATTAGAAGAACATAAATTTTACCCATGTAAAATTCATCGAGTATTGTGAGGGATATTCGTCGAATTCGACGAGTATACTCATTGATACTCATCAAATTCATCGTGTATACTTACTAACACTCGTCGAATTCTTCATATGTACTTGAGGTAAAATTTTTTAGAGTTGGAAAATCCGCCAAGTAAAAATCGTCGAGTATTCCCATGTATACTCATCGAATTCGTCGAATGTATCTGACGATACTCGCCGAATTAGTCGAATATACTGAACAATACCCGACGAATTCATTGAGTCAATTCGAATTTACTTCTCAGGATTTTCTAAGTCTAATTTGTCGACTATCACTAGATCAGGCGTCGAATGCGTCGAGTGAGCTAGCCGATACTTGTCGAATTCGTCTAGTATACTAGCCGATACTCGTCAAATTTGTCGAGTATGACTTCTGCCTGGCGTCGAGTGGCAAGTTGGAATGAGCTAGATTTCTCTAAGTAAATTTCATAGAATATCATTACTAGTTCGACGAGTATACTCAACTATACATGACTATACTCGACGAAAATGACTTGGGTTATTTTCCGTCTGTTTTTCAAATCTCAGCTCGGGTTGAACGCCGACCAAGCACAGTGATTTCAGAGGTCTTGTTTTGGAAGTTATTTTATAACCGTTGCTTAGGAGGTTCTCTATAAATATCTAGGGTGGATTTTTCATCAACCCTAATCGTGTTATCGTACTCAAATTTCAAATCGAGAAAGTTTCCGAATTTGTAACCGTCGGCTCCCGTACAGTTCACGATTTTTCCGATTTGCCGATGCCAGCTCTGTACGATTCGATCTTCATCTTACGATTTGACTGGATTCTTGGAATCTGAAGGTTTCTATTCTCCTAGATCTAGTCGATTTAAGATTCGAGATTGAAAGTCTTCAAGGTTTCTGATTTTCTGTTTTCTCCAAGTTATTCAAGTTCAACCTAATTGAAGAACGATGGATAGAAGACTTCAGATCATGTCAAGATTGTTTGTAATACTTTTGTGTAATCCACTTTTACATTTGTAGGAGATTTTATCTCCGAGTTGTAGATTTGTTTGTGGATCGAGTTGTAGATTCAGTTGTGGATCGAGTTGTAGGAGAGGTTGTTCTCCGAGTGGTAGGAGCATCGTCTCCGAGTTGTAGGAGTTGAGTATCCGAGGTGTAAGATTTTTTGAAATCTGAGAAAGGTGAAGTAGCAAAATCTATCCCTTTGTGGTAGATAGGCAAGGCGGGATAGTGGACGTACCCAACTCGGGGAACCACTATAAATATCTGTGTTCTGTGTACTCTTATTTTAAAAGTATTTTTATCCACGAAAAGACACAAACATCACATATTCACCCACTCTAGGTGATTTAGGTAGTCACTAGTTACATTCTGGTGGTGCATGCATTTCCTTCTATCATTGCAATCAATTAAGAGCACTTGTGCAGAACAAGTGCTGCTTCCTGAGATTCAATAGATAATTAGTAACACATTCCCACAGATGGAGCCAAAAAGTTATGGATCGCTTAGTTCTATATAGGTCCAGAGAATCAAGTCGCCTTAGTTCAAGAGTAAGCTAAAAGCACAAATAGTCAAAAGAGAACCAACAATAGAGACAATAAGACTTTTACATGGAAAAACCCAAAAGGGAAAAAACCACGGGGTCGATTCGGTACCGTCCAAATCCACTAATTTGGTTGAAGTTACAAGTCTTAGAATTCTATGGAGAGTGATAGGCCACCGCTCTGCTTAAATGTATTTGAGAGTGAAGGAGAAAGATCTTCCTTTGAACTTTTAAGGGAGGCTTCTAGAGCTATCACTGGAGCAGGCATTGTGGAGAGGATCAGAGGAAACACTTGATCACCCAATCACTTGAGCCCTAGGGGAGCACTTAAGAGGTGCTTATGTTGGTTCCATTGATCACAATGTCCCAGATTTGAAGAAGGACTATAAGATAATGGTGTATACAGTATTGTATCTGATACATGCTTTAAGTTCTATGTATGCAGGTTGCTCTTTGTTCACTGTTCAAACAGGTTGTCTGAGCATAAATGACAGGTGAACACAAGATAGGATACTGACAGGGAAGAAATCTGCCTAAGCCTAGATGCATTGAGTGAAGTAAGTTCACTCAACGCCAAATGACTTTAAGCATTGAATTAAGCCTAGGCAGTCAAAGCTTCAGCATTACCAAAGCAGAAATCTGGTTAAGTCCAAAAGCGTTGAGTGAAAGCAGTTAACTCAACACCTAGAAGCCAGAAGCATCAAGTAAAGCTCAAACAGTTAAATCCAGAGAAAAGATGACAAGAATTCTGGCTAAGTCCAGAAGAGTTAAGTGAAGGCAGTTCACTCAATGCCTTGAAGAGAAAGCATTGATAGAACACAGTTCAGTCAGTGTCGCAGTGTTGTTTGACTTGGAAATCTGTCTAAGGACAGATGAATTGAGTGAAGATAACTCACTTAACACCTATTCATCAAAAAATCTATCTAAGGACAGAAGCGTTGAGTGAAGGCAGTTTACTCAACGCCTATTCAATAAAATAAGCAAAAGCAGAAAGTGTTGAGTGAAGACAACTTACTCAACGCCTTAATACAGAGAAAATCGACTAAGTCCAAATGGCTTGAGTGATGAAGACTCACTCAACGCCTAATCATTTAGACTATAAATGTCGATAATCGTTGAGTGATCGTCTGGTGGTGTAGAATTCTGCCTAAGTGTTTTGGCGGTGAGCGACAGGTCTTCACTCAACACCTATGCAAAATTGTCTAAATTTTGCTAAGTCCATAGGTGCTGAGTCTTGATTACGTTAGTAGGAATTCAAATGTTGCGGGAATGTAACAGTAGACGATAAATGGCGCCGCTTGCCTGTTGTACAACAATTAATGCTAAAGAAAAGTTGCAGCTACCAAGTCCAGGTGGTCCCACTGTTTAAAGAGTCGTTGGATGGCGGGATAGAAAAAGAAAAGATTGAGGAAGAAGAAATCAACTTTCTAGATTATTAACTTTTGAAATACAGAGCTTCATCTTCTTCCTCTCGACCTAGTTACAGAGCTTGAAGATTTTGCTCCTTCTGGTGATCTAGAAGTTCAAGCAAGTTGGCTGTTGACATTTTCATCTTCAACATCAAGTTTAGAGAGTAATCTCTCTGAGGTAGAAGAAGGAACAGAGTAAGCCCTTACTGTAGCTACTTCATAGATCAAGCAGAATAGTCTTGAACATCCATTCTTGGAGCTATGAAGAGGATAGGACTGAGTTATCTCAGTTCATGAAGAGGCAGAATCAGAGATATCGTCTCTGGAGTCATTCAACATCAACTACCAAACCTTACTTTCTATAGGATCTTAATTGATCTGAGTGTAAGCCTAAGTTACAAAGGCTGAGGTAGGATATTTCTATATATCTGAGCTATAGGGCATTAGTGACTGAGTTGTAGGATCCTCCTATAGATCTGAGGTAGGGCATGTATGCCCAAGATGTAGGAGAGTTTCTCTTTAAGGTAAGATCCAGTGGTGGATCTGAGTGTAGGACTAACCTCCTAGCCTGAGTGTAGGACTTTGAGTTAAAGTCTGAGGTAGGGCCTGGGTGCTTGAGTTGTAGGAGAATATTTCTTTAAGTGTAGGGACTTGGGCCTAAGTGTAGGACTTGAAGAAGTCTGAGAAATCCTGAGGGATTTGTGTTATAAGCCCTTGAAGCCGAGTTTGGAGAAGTTAGCATTGTCTAACAAACTGTTAGAAAGGTGGGAGGGACAGGGGATGTACCCATACTCTGGATAACCACCATAAACAACTTGTGTGCTGACTGTGTTATCTTGAAAGCTAACCTAAACTAAAACACAACTCACTAAATCAGAAGAAAGTATCAAAAAGATAGAAAAACCTATTCACCCCCTCTAGGTTTTTAGCTACTCTTGAAACTAAAGACTTTCAAGTGGTATAAGATTGAGGTTACTCAAAAAGGACTTAACAGTCTGAGCTGATCTTCAGGAGTAGATTAAGTTTATTTTTCATGGGTTCAGGAGAGAACTATAAAGAGTTGGGCTCAATGAAGCTTCCAATCTGCAGGAAAGAGAGCTTTGGGATTTAAAAGGAGAGAGTCAGGTTGTTCATGTAAGCATCTGACCCCAGGATCTTCATAACAGTGCAAGGATGACCTTTCATCCCTATGAAGGTCTCAGCTTTGGATGCCAATATCTAGACACCTAAGAAGTATTCTGAGATGACCAAGGATGAGGTCTTCTTGGCTAAAATGGACAAGAGGGCACAAAACATTATTGTGAGTGCCATTGATGATTCAACATTCCAGAACCTTGTCCACTATAGAACTGCCAAGAAAATGTGGGACACATTGATTATCTATATGGAGGGCACTGAAGAAGCTATGGATGATAGGAAATCCCTACTAAATCAGGAATATGAGGCCTTCAGGCAGTGCAAGAAGGAAAGCATAGCTGAGTGCTATGAAAAGTTCTTTAGAGTGGTTAATGAGCTGAGGACCTATGGTAGGGTCTTCAACAATTATGAGATGAATGACAAGTTCCTCAGATCTCTAACCAGAGACTTATACACCAAGATATGTGCCATCAAAGAGGTTTCCAAGCTGGTCAAAACTCCTCCACATACATTACTTAGAAAGCTGCTCTCCTATGAGATGCAACTATCTGCCAGGAAGTAGAAGGAGAGCACCAGCAGATCTCAAACTAAGGAGAAGACTATTGCCTTCAAGGCCGAGAGCTCTAAGAAGAGCAAGCAGAGGATTGCCTCTCCCCCAGAAGGCCTGCTGATTCAGACAGCTCTAAGTCAAGTTCTTCTGACAGCAAAATGTTAGATGGAGAATTTGCTGCCTTCTCTAGGCAGTTCCAGAAGATGATGAAGAGGAGGCATTAGAAAAACAATCCTTCCTCTTCTTCTCATTACAAGAAGGATCACAACAAATACAAGAATAAGTTCTCCAAAGGAGATAGGTATGAAACTAAACCTAACAAACATAATTATTCTAAAATTGTTTGTTATTGTTATAGCAAGCTAGTGTGTTGGAACATCCTATTACTGATTTGGGTAAGGATCACTATGTTCATAGGATTGTGTCTTGACCTCATTGTATAGTTTTAAAGGTCAACTAGAATAGGTTTAAGGCTTAGAACTTAGGTTTGAAAGCTGCCCCCAAGATCTCCTAGTTCAGATTACAAGTGCAGAAGACATAAGAAATTATCGTCGAGCGCAGATCGACGAGGCGTTGAACTCAGTTCGACTATCTCTGAGCTCAGGTCGATGAGGCGTCGAACTCAGTTCGACAATCTCCGAGCTCAGATCGACGATTTCTGTCTCAAGTCAAAATCCAGATCTCTGAGCTCAGATCGACAATAGTCGAGCTCAGATCGACGATTTTCCTGAGAGATCGACGATTTCAGGATTTCAAATCAGTCTGTTATGGAATTCAAATATCTTCCATATCCAGCATTTAATGCAGAATATTTTGTAGCCGTTTCAATCAATCTGGAGCAAGTTTCAAGGAGACTAAAAGGGAATGTTTCTTAGGACTTTCCTCTAGAGACAGCTATCAATTAAGGAAGTCATTTATGACTTGCTAACGACTATCTAGGAGATTGGATCTCAAAATATCATTACAGATAATAGAGACAGAGAACATAACAAATCAAGAAGAATATCTCTCTCAAGAATTCTACAGGATTATACAGTTAGAGTTTTTACAGAACACAAGCAATAGAACAGAGAAGGAGATCAACACACAGATAAGAATCCCTTCTACTCTTTCAGATCTCTTCTCTGATTTAAGTTTTCCAGGCTTCATCAATCAAAGACTCCAGACACAACACATTTCAGTCTTTGCTGAAATTATCAATTGCTGGAGATCTCAATTTACTGAAGGCCTATCACCCTGTGCAAAGCTTCTTCTCCTGACCTACTGCTAATCTTAGGGGGAGCTTTGACTTCAAAAAATCCACTAGTCTTCTCTTTGATTGTTGACAGAGAAGAACTCCTTCACTCTTTTCATTTTCGTTTGCTGTAAAAGGGTTATACAAAACTCCCTTCAAAAGTTTTGTATTTGGTTCCTGAGACCTTGTCAAAACTCAGTGGTGGCAAGACACCTGATCAAAAAATCTGGTTTAGTTTTTGAGCACCTTATCAAAAGCTCATTGGTGCCCAGGACACCTGATCAACTCATCCTGCAGTGGATTCCTACCTAGGGTGGTAGAAGAGTGGATGTACCCAGGTTGATTGGGGAACCACTATATCTCCTTGTGTCATCTTGTTGTTTGTGTTTTATTTGATGTGTGCTGTGAATTAGCTTTCTTGCTTTACTTTATTTTGTTTACTGCAAGCACAATACACTATAATTAAATTAAGTCTTCCACTGCCAATTAATTTTTAATTTACAAAATTATTTTAAAATACACTATTCACCCCCTCTAGAGTAAAGGTAGATCTTACACTCACTTTCAATTGGTATCAGAGGGAGGTTTGTTATACAACAACTTAACCATCACTAGGTTGGTTGTTTTTACAGGCTAACACCTGAACCAAAAGATCTCTGATAAGATCAACCTTTAATAGAGGGTTGTTATTTCTATTATAATTATTTTAATATAAATCCATGGCACAGAACAAAGACTATGCAAGCACCAGACCTCCAGTGTGCAATCTTTCTAAGTTTGCACTTTGGAAGACAAGGATTAAATTGTACATGAATTCTATTGATTAGGATATCTTCAATTCTGTTTTGACAGTGTGTCCAAGACCTCTAGAAACCACAAGTACAAATGCTGTTCCACCCCCTTCAGGAACAGATGCAGACATCACGAAGTAGAAAGTTGCTGATGCAAAGGCAATGAATATTTTGGCTCAGACAATGTCTGATGATATATTTCAGAAAGTAGCTGAATGCAACTCAGCAAAGGAAATCATGGGACAAGCTATCTGAGCTTGTGTCAGGATTTGCTGATGAGAGAAAAGACAGAAGATCTCAGCTCATAACCCAGTATGAGAACTTTAAGAAGGGAGAAACTGAGTCAGTAGCTGACATGTATAACAGACTCAGTCTGATTGTCAGTGAATTGAAAACTTTGGACAAGGATATCTCACTGACTGAACTCAATGTAAAGATCCTAATGTGCTTCCCCAGCACTTGGGACTCAAGGACCTGGCCAATCAAGGATGCCAGAAGCTTGAATGAGATCACCACTGAAGCTCTATTGGGCATGCTCAAGTCTTATGAGTTGCTCATCAAAAATAGAGAGGAAGAGCAAAAGACAGCTTCTCCAGCAATAAGGAAGGAGAAGACAACTGCTTTTAAAGTTACAGAAGAACTTCCTGAAGACAAGGTCACAGGCAATGAAGAGCTAATGAGCCTACTAGCCAAAAGATTCTACATGATGGCTAGAAAAGACTTCAGGAAAAGGTCATCCAGAGGCCATGAAAAGCCAAGGTATGACAAATCTAGTAATAAAGAGATTATTTGTTTTGGATGCAGGAAACCAGGCCATATTGTGCCTGACTGTCCAGAGAACCAAAACAAGGACAAGAAAGATAGAGAGAAAGGAAAAGAGATAAAGACTCCAAGAGAAACAACTATGACAAATCCTCCTCTAGCAAGAACAAGCATACCAGGAAAGGATTTGTAGCTGATACCTGGAGTGAGACTGAAGAAGAATCAGATACTTCATCAATCTCAAGTGATGATGAAGATGATGCCCAAGAGAAGGACTTCTGCATGATGGCTATCAATGCCTCTCAACACAATTCAGATACAGAACAAGAGTCAGGATCTAAATCTGAAGCTGAAGAAGATCAGGTAATAGACTCTTTTGATTTTAATTCAGAGGACTTTAAATTTGAGTTTAAGACACTGTGTTTAGACCTACTCAAGTCTAAGAAAGAGATTATCTCTCTCAGAAATCAACTGTCTGAACACAATACCTTAAAATCAGATAACCTCAAACTCTCCGAGGAGTTAGAATGCTGTAGGGAGCAGATAACTTCACTGAAAAGTGAACTATCTGAGGCAAATAGGTTTGAAGAATCCCTCAATGGGAGAAGCATCAAACTGATAGACATCACAAGCACAGTGAATTCAAGACTGAACAGTGCACTGGGCTTGGGTGCTTCATCCAGCCAACCTATAGTATTAACAACCCCAATCAAATTTATCTCAGATAAATGAAAGGGAGCTGTAGAGGTAGCTAGGAAGAATCTTGATATACCTAAGGAAAATAAGGTTCAATAGAAAACGTCGAACAGAGCTCGACGATCTCTGAACGGAGCTCAGCGATCTCAAGATGAATCGTCGAACTCAGGTCGACGATCTCTGAACTCTAAATTCAAACAAAGTCGATCTTCGAATGGAGCTCGACGATTTGATACAAGATCGTCGAACTCAGCTCATAGATCGTCGAACAGAGCTCAGAGCTTTAAACAATCTTTTAAGGGTAAGTCAAAATTCAATTCTAGAGGTCCTACATCCCAAGGCTTCAACCCTTATGCTGAATGGATAATACCTCCCAGGAGATATCATCCTGAAGGCTATAAGAGTCAACCATGGATGTCTTTTATTTCAGATTTTAAAGGCTATCAACCTAGACCAAAGGTAAACTGAGTCAAAAACAAATAAATTGTTATATGTGCAGGTGAAGACCTATCCAACAATAAACCAGCAATGGTATCTGGATAGTGGGTGCTCAAAGCACATGACAGGGAGCAAGGATAATCTTACATCCTTCAAAGCCAAGCTTGGACCCAAGTTCATATTTGGAGACTCAAACTTTGGACAGACCAAGGGATATGGTGCAGTCCAGATAGGATCAGTCACATTCAAAAAGGTGGCCTATGTGGAAGGACTGAAGCACAACTTAATTAGCATCAGTCAATTGTGTGATGAAGGATACCGGGTGACATTCAATAAATCTTCATGCAAAATCAAATCAGAGGACAACACAACTATGTTGACAGGTAAAAGGAAAGGTAACATCTATCTTGTAGATTTTCAATCAACTAAGGTAGATATCTGTTTGTTCAATTCTGTTAGTAAACCAAATGAGCTATGACATAAGAGATTAGGACATGTAAACCTTAGAACAATTGCTAGGCTATCCAAGGACAACCTTGTTAGAGGACTATCTTCTGGCCCCTACCAGAAGGAAGGACTGTGTAGGGCTTGTCAATTAGGCAAGCAAACTAAAAATAGCTTTAAGTCACTTAATAAGAGTGATTCACCTTGGATTTTGTATCTACTACACATGGATCTATTTGGACCCATTACAGTACAAAGTCTAGGAGGGAAATCTTACACTTTAGTAGTTGTAGATGACTTCTCCAGATTCACATGGGTGTTCATTCTGAGGAAGAAGTCTGATAACTTTAAGTGTTTGACAGAGTTTCTCAAATGCATACAGATTGAGTTCAATACTCATATTGCCCTGATTAGAAGTGATCATGAGACAGAGTTTGATTCTCTTCTTTTGCAAGAGTTCTGTCAGAGTGAAGGGATCAGACACACTTTCTCAGCTCCTATAACTCCTCAACAAAATGGGGTAGCTGAAAGGAAAAATAGAACCCTTATTGAATCTACTACTACATTATTGACAGATGCTCACCTTCCTCTATCCTTTTGGGCAGAGGCAGTGATCACCTCAAACTATGTGTTGAATAGAAGTTTGATTCATAAGCTGAAGGGCAAGACTCCTTATGAATTACTCAAAGGGAAGAAACTTAAAGTAGACTATTTCAGAATTTTTGGTTCTATTTGTTACATACATAATAATGACAAGTAATATATTACAAAATTTCAAGCCAAAGCTGATGAAGGAGTGTTTCTGGGATACTCCATGATCAGTAAGGCTTATAGTGTTTATAACAAATCATCTCTTAAAATTGAAGAATCTGTACATGTGTCCTTTGGTGAAACTAACATGTCTTTCAAGGAGAAGAATACTTCTACCATAGAACCTTTGTAGGTACATTCTCTTTCAGAGAATTTAGACAGGATGAACATCATTGAAGAGGATACAACACCTTCACCTATCTAACAAAAAGGTGAAAGCAGTGAAGATGAAGAAGACATTCAACATCCTGGTGAGGATCACATTGAAGAGCCAGTTGTTGTTCCACAAGAGGAAACAACAACACAGGTTGGTGAACAATCAAAACCCCCTATTAATTTAGTAACATCAAGAGATCATCCAATCTCCCAAGTGATTGGAGACATCTCAGGTGGTGTGCAAACCAGAAATTAGGTCAACCAAAACCTGATGCACACCTGCTTTCTTTCTCAAATTGAGCCTCAATCCATACAAGATGTAGAACAAGATCCACACTGGATCATTGCAATGCAAGAGGAGTTAAATAAATTTGAAAGAAACAAGGTTTGGGAGCTAGTGCCAAGGCCAAAGGATCATCCCATTGTTGGAACAAAATGGGTGTTCAGGAACAAACTAGATGATCAAGGCATTATTGTAAAGAATAAGGCAAGGCTAGTTGCACAAGGATACTCTCAAGAAGAAGGAATAGATTATGACCAGACCTTTGCACCAGATGCAAGGTTAGAGGCCATAAGAATATTCCTAGCTTATGTAGCTCACAAGAGATTCAAAGTTTATCAAATGGATGTGAAGAGTGCATTTCTAAATGGAGATATCATGGAAGAAGTCTATGTCAGACAGCCCCCAGGTTTTATCTCTCCTACTCATCCTGATCATGTTTTTAAACTAACTAAAGCATTATATCGTCTCAAGCAAGCTCCTAGAGCATGGTATGAGACCTTATCATGCTTTCTTTTGGAAAATGATTTTAAAAGGGGTAGAATAGACCAAACTCTTTTCATTAGAACCCATAGGTCCAATATCCTACTAGTACAAATTTATGTAGATGACATTATCTTTGGATCTACTGATTCAAACTTGTGCAGGAGGTTTTCCAACCTAATCATTCAAAATTTGAAATTAGTAGCATGGGTGAACTTTCCTTCTTTCTAGGATTGCAAGTCAAACAACATGCTGATTGCATATTCATTTCTCAAACCAAGTATACAAAAGAGTTGGTTAAGAAATTTGGTATGTCTGAAGCATCATCTATGAAAACACCTATGCCTACTAATGCTGTATTAGATACTGATGAACATGGGAAACCTATTGATCAGACAACATATAGAGCAATGATTGGCTCTTTATTGTATCTTACAGCTAGTAGACCTGACATAATGTTTGCTACATGCATCTGTGCTAGATTCCAAGTAAGCCCTAGAGAGTCACACCTAACATTAGTAAACATGATTCTTAGGTATGTGAAAAGTTGTCCAAATCTAGGTCTCTGGTATCCAAAAGATTCAGGATTTGAATTAACTTGATTTTCAGATGCTGATTATGCTGGATGTAGAGTAGACAGGAAAAGCACCAGTGGAACTTGTAAGTTTATTGGTGACAGACTTGTCTCCTGGTTTTGTAAGAAACAAACATCTGTGTCCACATCAACTTCTAAAGCTGAATACATGGCAGCAGGTAGTTGTTGCTCACAGATATTGTGGATTCAAAATCATCTCCTAGACTATGGTTACAACTTAGATAAGTCAAAAATCTTTTGTGATAACACCAGTGCTATTTCTATAGCCCAAAATCCAGTCCTCCATAGTAGGACAAAACATATAGAGACTAGACATCACTTCCTAAGAGATAATGTTGAAAAAAATAAAATTGAACTTTAATATATCCCAACTGATTTGCAAATGGGATATATTTTCACCAAACCCTTGGATGAAAAGAAACACACTTTCTTCCTGAATCAGTTAGGAATGTTAGATGGAGGAAGTCTAAATTAAGATCCAAGATTTTTAAAACCTTAAAATTGACAAAGACTAGGCTAAAAACTTGATTTTTCTAGTGTCTATAGGTTCTTTCTTAACTCTGAACTGTGCTCGATGTTTTTCCTAAAGATCGTCGAACGGAGATCGATGTTCTCATGAAAGCATCGAACAGAGCTCATCATTTTCCAGATAGTGCTAGGCTATCTCTTTCCGGTCACAGATCGTCGAACGGAGCTCGACGCTCTCTAATATCGTCGAACGGAGATCGACGATGTTGAAGACCTTTCAGATTCCTTTAGAAGCCCAGATCGTCGAACTGAGTTCAACGATCTATGCATTTCAACGTCAAACCCTAATATAAAATCATTTTCGGCCATCGTTCTCTTTTGCGCATTCATACTTTCTACAGAGCTTTCTTTCCCTCCAAACCCCTCTACACTAGGTATTGTTTGGTTTGTTTTTGCAGGAAAATCATGGCAGTTTCAGTTGCTGTTTTAGCCGCGATGAAATTTGATACAGGTTTTTATATAAATATGGATTCATTTGAAGGCAGTGATCAGATTTTCAAGGACATTCTAGAATTATTCAAAGAACAACAGTTGGTCACCATCATGACCTCAAGGATGAAGCTGGCTGCCGACGAAATCAAGGAATGGGTATAAGAAGCCCACAACCTGGATCAGAATACAGTTGTCGGAACTATTTCAGGAACCCAAGTATCCCTCACTCCCGTACTTTTGACAGAAGTTTTTCAACTGAGTACTGGACATGCTAATGTTGAGTTGTCTGGAGAAGAATTTTCTAATATGCTGGATAGAATGGGACATACAGCAGTAAACCCTAATAAATTACTTAAGAAAAATCTTTCAGTAGAGTACAGATTTCTGGCTGATGTAGTTGGCAAAGTCATATTAGCAAAATACTCTGCCCATGATACTATTTCTAAGTATCAGTTCTATCTAATGGCTGCTATTGTAGATAAGAAACAGTTGAACTGGGGAGAGATTTTCTTTGATCTGATTAAAAAGAAAATCAACAAGAATTTTGTTAATTTTGGGAGAATAGTAGGTTTGTTTTTGCACAACAAATGCCCCCAACTGCTAGTATCAAATGACATGCATATAAATGCTTCCAAGAGACTATCTTGTGCTCTCTTTGGAAAATGGGATAGGCAGATTGCTAAACCCAACAGGGGTTCTGCAACTCACACTACTTCAGGTACCAGGACAGTGACAGTCACTTCCCCTCAAGCAACTGCCCCTTTAGAAGATTTGCCCTATTCCTCCTCCTCATCTCAACCATCTCCACCTCCAGTTTCCTCAATCATTTCATCTTCTCCCATCTCAATTTCCTCACCTACAATCTCTACACCTCCACCAGCCACTCTTCAAGAACAATTTCATCCACTACATTACTATCCCCCTCTTGACATTGACTCATCCATTCAAATTTCATCATTCAACCTCATAGATGACTCCTATATGGATGATTCTCATTCATCTCCACAAGAGCTTCCATCTTCTTCCACCTCCTTCCAACAGTTACTTCAAGACATCTTAGCTCAGCCCTCATTCACCTCATCCATAACCTCAGTCATACCATCAGTTATCATCCCAGTTACATCCATCACCACCATCCCTATATCTGAACCATCCATACCCCATCCATCAACATCAACTCCACACATTTCTGTAGCTCCACCAACTACATCAAATTCTGTAACTTTCTTCTCTACCTCTACTCAAGCCTCCATTGAGCAAGTATATGTTTCTGCTCTTGCTGATAGATTATATGAGATGTTAGCTCCCAGGCTAACACTCTTGCTAGATACCTCCTTGGCTCCTCTACTAAAATCTATAAATGATTTATCTACAGGGCTATCTTCTTCCCATCCTCCTCAGGGAATTCCTTCTTTGATGTGCCTAGATCCAGTTTCTACTGAATCCAGGCAGGGGGAGATGCCCAATGAAGAAGTCATGTTGCCTACTGAAGTTTCTGATTCCATACTAAGTTCAGAGGCAGTGCTAGATGTTCCAGCTCAAGCCCCAGTCCCATCTTTCAGTGCAGTTGATTTCAAGTTCCTGCTTTCAATTTTTGATGATCTATGTAGCAGATGTCTTCCAGCTCCAGATGCTGAAGATCTTTCTAAGGCCATTGTGCCTGTTACTATCTGTGATCCCAGCTTGATCCAATCATACATTGATTCAATCAAGGCTGTGGAAGTTCCTGCTGCTGTTGCTTTTGATGATAATGATGTGATGATCACAGAGGCTATTGCTTCAGAGCCAGTTGAGCCTGCTGCTGTGAATATTGTTGTTTCAAATGCCTTTGTTGTTGTTTCTGTTGTTACTACTGCTGCCTCTAGTGTTGTTTCTGCTGTTGCTACTACTTTTTCTCCTGATTCTCCTACCAAGGCAGCTTACAAGGAAATAGGTGCTATGCATGATAAGCCCCAGAGCTCTAATAGTGATGAATTCAGGATAGAATCAGATGATTCCTCTACAATTGTTGCAAGGAAGAGGAAATCTAGAAGGAAAGCAATGAAGAGAGTTCCTGCAAAGAAAGCCACTTCTGATAATGATATTCCTTATTATATATTGCATGATTGTCCTATTACTGAACATTGGATGCAATTTTTAAGAACCGGTTGAAGGCTATGAGGAAGAGAAGGAAATATTACTAAGACACATCTCACTATAATCCTCCTCCTCCTCCTTCTCCAGGTGCAGGATCTGGTGGAAGTTCAGCTCATCAAACCTCTCATACTTCATCTCAAAGTTCCTCTCAGTTTCAAGAAAGATCTCAATCCAGAGGACATCGACAAAGAGGATACTAGTCAAGAAGAGGTCAATACAGAGGAAATCAAAGAGATTATAAAGTGTATTCAAGAGGACAGTCCAGACAGCAATCTTATCAAAGGGAAGGACAAGGCCCAACTGATTCAACTACTGGTCCATTCCCTTATAAGCTCAAAGAAAGTGTTCCCTCAAAAGCTCCTCCTTCTGACACTATTAACAGATATGAACCTCCTGTACCTTATGAAGATCCAGAGAACAACCGAGTCTCTTAGACAACAAAAATGAAGGAGCTAGCTATTTTAGACCAGATGAGGAAAGCCAGAGAACAAGGGAAAGACATTTCCAACATTTTAACATTTTTTGATAAGAGAAAGCAAGAGCTTGAAAGGTATTCTTCCAGAAAATTCTTTGATCCAGAAAGGTACATGGAATTTCACCCAGAGGCAGTTATTCCCAGAGCCAATTCTCAAACTTCTCTTGGTGCTGCTGATGATAGAAGATCTAAGAGAGAAGCTGAAAACCCAAATAGGGAAATTCTTTTCAAAAAGGGCAAGGAAAAGGACTGATAGTGTAAGCTGAACTACATATATCTCACAAATTTGCTGTGTGATTATACATATGCTTCTACAATGCTGTTGTTTACATTTCTGCAATGTCGTATTTATTTCTACTTGTATGCCTTTAAAATTCCTATAAATCATGTAAATAGTAATCCTAACCCAAATAACGGGAGATTGTTGGAACATCCTATTACTGATTTGGGTAAGGATCACTATGTTCATAGGATTATGTATTGACTTTATTGTATAGTTTTAAAGGTCAACTAGAATCGGTCTAAGGCTTAGAACTTAGGTTTGAAAGCTGCCCCCAAGATCTCCTAGTTCAGATTAGAAGTGCAGAAGACCAAAGCAATTATCATCGAGCGCAGATCGATGAGGCGTTGAACTCAGTTCGACTATCTCTGAGCTCAGGTCGACGAGGTGTCGAACTCCGTTTGACGATCTCCGAGCTCAGATCGACGATTTCTGTCTCAAGTCAAAATCTAGATCTCTGAGCTCAGATCGATGATAGTCGATCTCAGATCGACGATAGTCGATCTCAGATCGACGATTTTCCTGAGAGATTGACGATTTCAGGATTTCAAATCAGTCTGTTATGGAATTCAAATATCTTCCATATCCAGCATTTAATGCAGAATATTTTGTAGCCATTTCAATCAATCTGGAGCAAGTTTCAAGGAGACTAAAAGGGAATGTTTCTTAGGACTTTCCTCCAGAGACAGCTATCAATTAAGGAAGTCATTTATGACTTGCTAACGACTATCTAGGAGATTGGATCTCATAATATCATTACAGACAATAGAGACAGAGAACATAACAAATCAAGAAGAATATCTCTCTCAAGAATTCTACAGGATTATACAGTTAGAGTTTTTACAGAACACAAGCAATAGAACAGAGAAGGAGATCAACATACAGATAAGAATCCCTTCTACTCTTTCAGATCTCTTCTCTGATTTAAGTTTTCCAGGCTTCATTAATCAAAGACTCCAGACACAACATATTTCAGTCTTTGCTGAAATTATCAATTGCTGGAGATCTCAATTTACTGAAGGCCTATCACCTTGTGCAAAGCTTCTTCTCCTGACCTACTGCTAATCTCAGGGGGAGCTTTGACTTCAAAAAATCCACTAGTCTTCTGTTTGATTGTTGACAGAGAAGAACTCCTTCACTCTTTTCATTTTCTTTTGCTGTAAAAGGGTTATACAGAACTCCCTTCAAAAGTTTTGTATTTAGTTTCTGAGACCTTGTCAAAACTCAGTGGTGGCAAGACACCTGATCAAAAAATCTGGTTTGGTTTTTGAGTACCTTATCAAAAGCTCATTGGTGCCCAGGAAACCTGATCAACTCATCCTGCAGTGGATTCCTACCTAGGGTGGTAGAAGAGTGGATGTACCCAGGTTGATTGGAAAACCACTATAGCTCCTTGTGTCATCTGGTTGTTTGTGTTTTATTTACTGTGTGCTGTGAATTAGCTTTCTTGCTTTACTTTATTTTGTTTACTGCAAGCACAATACACTATAATTAAATTAAGTCTTCCACTGCCAATTAATTTTTAATTTGCAAAATTATTTTAAAATACTCTATTCACCCCCCTCTAGAGTAAAGGTAGATCTTACCCTCACTTTCACAGTGCATGTCATAGCTGACTTCCCAATCAAGAGAAAAGATATTGGTGAGAAGAAACATCACCACCAACAGGATAAGAAGTAAAAGACCTTCATTGCCAAGAATGATAAAAGCTGGATGTTGAAGCCAAAATTTGACTTCTGTGGAGTTCGGGAGTCCCAAAAGAGGGGTGACTGCGCACCTACTACCCTCAAGCGAACGTTCTAGGCACAAGACTAGGAACATAAGTGATAGACCCAAGGTCTGAGCGTGGAGCTCCCACCGCATACCCGGAAGACTCACAAACTCTTCCCCTCCCAAGCCAAAGACTGAGCTAAGACACCTTCGGAGGGCACTCTTGGCCGACCAGAACATCTAAGGAGGATCTCAAGACCAACACTCTCCTATCTAGATGTGTCCCCTTGGGTCTATGCAAAATGCTCCTCACCTGCCCTACCGATGGCATAACCTCGCCAAATAGCTCTACCTTACGCAGCCCCAATGGGGCCGCCAACAACGTAACTTCATTGTTCGGAAAGGCTATCAAACCCTCGAGGGCTTCCAAATAACTTTACCTCCAGGTCCCTATGGGGCGAGTGGTTTACGAGAATACCGCTCGCCTAAGACAAAAATATAAATAACATATATACGACAGCACATGCATTTTAATTTACATGAATATAAATTCCATACTTCGGCATGCAAGTCAGCAACATAAGCAAATTAGGCCTTCTAGGGCCGACATAAACTTGGGCTCAAGCCTGCCACTTCCCGCTTGATATTGCAACACCTGAACGCCGACGTCTCGACAAGAGGTGGCAAGCTAAACATCAGTCGACTAAGAGCAACCCAATAATATTACACCCACCTCTTTTTCGGGGCTATGATGCTTATTCCCTGGAAATAGATAATATACAACTTCCTCGGAGTCTTCTCCGGGAACCCCAGAACATCACCAATTCGGCTCACACATCCGGATGGGCTTCACACAGCCTACCTAAATCGGTACTCACGCTTCCGGATACTAAATGCAATTAACTGCAGGGATGTAAACATTGACCCGTCGGAGAGCCCTCTTCCCCCACCCATCGGTGGAGAGGAGCTTCCATGTAAATATGATAATTGAGGGCTTATCCTGCCCAAGAAGAAACTTCGTTACCCTTGACACGTGTTTTGACAATGCCGAGAGTGAGACTCCCGATGGTTCTTGCTGAAGGCGGCTCCGGGAGAGGAGCTCTCGACCGATCTTACTGCAGGCGGTGCCGAGAGAGGAGATCTTTGCCAATCTTGCTGCAGGCGGTGCCGGGAGAGGAGCCCCTGTCCGATCTTACTGCAGGCAGTGCCGGGAGAGCAGCTCCCGACCGATCTTGCTGCAGGCTGTGCCGGGAGAGGAGGTACTTGCTGATCTACCTCTAGGCGGTGATAGGAGAATAAATCCCGGTCGGCCATGCTCCAAGCGGCTACGACGGTGAATAAGAGCTAGGGCTTGGCCTTGCCTTGCTCCAGGCGGCCGATCCGATCTCCTGGCGGCTGCGACGGTGAAGGAGATCCAGGATCAGCCTTACTACAGGAGGCTACGAGGAAGGAGAGCTAGGGCTCGGACTTGCTCCAGGTGGCCGAGCTGTGCCTTGCTCCAGGCGGCGATGTGGAAGGAGAGCTAGGGCTCGGCCTTGCTCCAGGTGGCCGAGCTCTGCTGGGAGATAAATCCCGATCCCCCCTCTCCTTGCTTGCCCCACTTTTCCTTTCTAGCCGGCACCCATAGGAGAGAAATCCCGATCTCCTCCTCTTGCCCTATTTTTTCTCCTCCCCCCTTTCATTCCCTTTTTTTATCAATATATGTATGATAATATATATATTACAAAAGTGTTAAAAATAATAAATATATAGCCTTTACCTATAAAATCTCCACACACATGCACGAGTTCTCGCACATCCTCGAACGGGGCTGTACAAAATCATCGCCCATAGCATATCCCGAGCCCGCTACCTGGGGAGGATCCCACTCGGCCGTATACGGGGTTGTACACAATCCCCGCTCTTTTTGAGCGAGTTCCACACTCGAAAATAAATGTACAACCCCTAGTATCTGGCGAGTGGGAGCCGACCTAAAAAAAAAGTTTGAGAAATCTAACTTTAGTATTCTGAACATATATAGCAATTCCCATAATATAGTAGGACGCAAAAACTCCATTTTTGCACAAATTGCCAAGGGACTTGCTCCTAATCCCATATTAGATGTAAATAAAATATCATGTTTGTTCTGCGGCTTGTGCAAATTGATCACAATTAACAGCAAGTTTCTTCTTGGTAATTTCTTTTATAATTTTTGCCATCGGCATATTCTCATCTAATCTGATGGTGATGAAGTTCTTCATCTGGCTTTATTGATTTTAGTAAATTTATTTTCTGCCATGCTTATGTTTTAAATGTGTAAAAATAGGTCATCTTTCTTGTGATGAGATCATAGATTTAATCTTAGCACACATTCCCACCCAGACAAAATTTCTGGGTTGTGAATGTGAATTTTTCAAGTTCTGATGTTAAATCTCATTTAAAATCTCATTTTATTTCAGTAATATTCAATATTGTCCTCTATTTTCTATGATCTTATCTATAATCTTATTCTATTTATCTCAACCTTAACATTTAATATGAAAGCAATCGATCCCCACGAAGATCAATAGACCATAGATAGGAAAAGCCGTAGGACTATTGAAGTAGCTTCTTCGTGCCCATTCCCACTCTCATGAGCTTTGTAATCAATCATGTAAATAATATTTACTCATATCAGAAATTTTACCCAATATAGAATTATTGATTTGATCATTATTATGAGTGATAAGGGTTTGATAATATTCTTTATAATCAGTAGATTATTCCTCATGACATTGTGAAACATCAAAGCCATACCTTTTTGTATTCTCTTGTACATGCAGAGCTAATCCTTTCCCCCAGGTGTGCCTATCGTCCTGCCCAGCAAATGAGAGCCTGAGCAGCGAGTCTACCCAGGGATGAGCGCACTCGGGGTGTCCCTTACCCCCACAGGTGAGCCTTCGGACCTGCTGGCTAATGAGAGCCTGCGCAGCGGGTCTACCTGGGGCCAAGCCAGGCTCGGGGTAGTGCAAAAGTCTCCAAGAAACAATCCTTTCCCCCCAGGTGTGCCTACCGCCCTGCCCAGCTAATGAGAGCCTGAGCAGCGAGTCTACCTGGGGCCGAGCAGCACTCAGGGTCCCTTACCCCCAAAGGCGAGCCTACGGACCTGCCAGCTGGAGAGAGCCAGCGCAGCAGGTCTACCTGGGGAGCCATGCTAGGGGTAGTGCAAAAGTATCCAAGAACCAATCCTTTCCCCCCAAGTGTGCCTACTGCCCTGCCCAACAAATGTGAGCCTGAGCAGCGAGTCTACCTGGGGCCGAGCAGCACTCGAGGTATCCCTTACCCCACATGCGAGCCTACAGACCTGCCAGCTAGCGAGAGCCTGCGCAGCGGGTCTACCTCTGGTCGAGCCAGGCTCGGGGTAGTTCAAGAGTCTCCAAGAACCAATCCTTTTCCCCTAGGTGTGCCTACCGCCCTATCCAACTAATGAGAGCCTGAGAAGCGAGTCTACCCGGGGTCGAGCAGCACTCGGGGTATCCCTTACCCCCACAGGCGAGCCTAGGAACCTGCCAGCTAGTGAGAGCCTGCGTAGCTGGTCTACGTGGGGCCGAGCTAGGCTCGCGGTAGTACAAAAGTCTCTAAGAACCAATCTTTCCCCCAGGTGTGCCTACCGCCCTGCCCAGCTAATGAGAGCTTGAGCAGCGAGTCTACCCGGGGCCGAGCAGCACTCGGGGTCCCTTACCCCCATAGGCGAGCCAATGAACCTGCCAGCTAGTGAGAGCCTGTGCAGCAAATCTACCTAGGGCCGAGCCAGTCTCGGGGTAGTGCAAAAGTCTCCAAGAACCAATCCTTTCCCCCCAGGTGTGCCTACCACACTGCCCAGCTAATGAGAGCCTGAGAAGCGAGTCTACTTGAGGCCGAGCAGCACTCGGGGTCCCTTACCCCCACAGGCAAGCCTACAGACCTGCCAGCTAGTGAGAGCCTACGCAGCAGGTCTACTTGGGGCCGAGCAAGGCTCGGGGTCTTCCACCATATCCCATTATAGTTTAAGGATCATTCAATTTACTCAAACATCATTGGTTAGGTGTGACATAATTAGGTATTATTTCATTCATAAAAAACAATGTAAATCCTTCAACAGAATCCCTAAAAGCACAACTTTAATAGAATATTAATCAACATAAATCTGTACGTTACGCTTGATTTCAAGATGTGAAAGAAAAGGGGATAGATACTACTCTAGAGGGGGGGGGGGTGAATAGAGTAATCAAAAATTGCACTAGCAAAGTTGACTGTCTACTCAACTCCCTTGGAGTTAATTTGTGGAATGAAGGTTATAGATATTTGAGATGAAACCCTAAAGCCTAACACAAGTGATGTGTACAAAAGGCAGCCAACTGTAATTACAGTTAAGGCTTGGAATCCTAAACATCAACTAGCAATCCTAGTTAAAATCTAATCACAGCCAATCAGCACAGAGAATTAATTAAACAATCCAGACGACACAAGGAATTTATAGTGGTTCCCCAAGCAACTTGGGTATGTCCACTCTTCTACCAACAAGGTAGGAATCCACTCAGGTTTTTGATCAGGTGCCCTGCCACCAACAAGATCTGCTTTAGGTAGATCCAGAAACCCTTTAGACTTTTGATCAGGTGTCTAAAAACCAACACAGGTTTTTGATCAGGTGCCCTGCCACCAAGGGATACTTTTGAAGGGAGTAATAACCCTTTACAGGAGGTGGAAAGGAGATTAAGGTGTCTTCTCTATTTTACAATAGATTAGAGAAGCACAATAACTTGCACTGAGCTAGAAAGCTCTAAAAAGTCAAGGCTCCCCCTGGCTAAAAGAACGTCCAGGTGAAGTCTTGCTTCAGTGCAGAAACACTTCAGAAAAACTGAAGGAAAAAGCTACAAAAAGATAAATAATATGAAATAAAATTTCTTCTTTAGGCAGCTATCTTCTTCTTTTTCTTCTTCAAAAAGCTCTGAGTGAAAATCTTCCTGGAGGTAGGAGAACTCAGGTTGAAGAAGAGTGAAGAACTAAAGCTTCTTATCAGTTAGATGTGAACGAGCTGAGAGCAGTTGAAAACTGTAAGTTCTAAGCTTGAATGCTGCTGTTAGCTTTTTGAATATCAGAGCTAGTTGATTTCTTTCTCCAAAGAAGTCTTTATATAACAGCAGCAGCAACGACTCTCATTTGAGTTTGAATCTTGTCTTCTACTGAAATCTGCAAGCTGGGCTGCAAAAAGCATAAAGCAAAACAAATACTGCAGACAGATATCCTATAAGAGGATAAAGCTTTCTAAGAAGCTGCAAATAACTCTGATGAAATAATACTAGAGAAAGTCACATCAGAAGAGACTCTTTACAGCCAAGGAAGACTTTTTGAGTCTAACGGCTATAAAGGACAGCCTGACAGATAAAGCAGAAATCATATCTCAGCTAATAAGACAAACAACTTTGTCAGAAAAAGATTAGCTCATGCATAAGGAATGGAACAGATATTGCATGGAAATAATATCACAATTTATTCAAATAATCTTTTATAAAATATGCCAAAATAAATATGAAATTAATCACATCATAGAAGACGACAAAACTACTCAAGACATACAGCAAAACGTCGAACGACCCTTAGAGATCGTCGACCGAAGCACAGAGATCGTCGACCTATCAGACAGATAGTCGAACGATCCAGATAGTCGAACTATCAAAGAAGATAGTCGAACTACCTCAGCAGATAGTCGACCTATCAGAAAAGATAGTCGAGCTATCAGATAGTCGATCTATCCGGACAGATAGTCGAACTACCAAACAAAACAGATAGTCGACCTATCAAACAGATAGTCGACCTATCACAGAAAACAGATAGTCGACCTATCAACAGATAGTCGACCTATCAAAGCAAAACAGATAGTCGACCTATCAACAGATAGTCGAACTATCAGATAGTTGAACTATCCAACCAGATAGTCGAACTATCAAAGAAAACAGATAGTCGACCTGTCAACAGATAGTCGAACTATCAGATAGTTGAACTATCCAAGCAGATAGTCGAACTATCAAAGAAGAGCAGATAGTCGACCTATCAACAGATAGTCGAGCTATCACAGAAAGCAGATAGTCGACCTATCAACAGATAGTCGAACTATCAGATAGTTGAACTATCCAAGAAGATAGTTGAACTATCAAGAAGAGCAGATAGTCGACCTATCAACAGATAGTCGAACTATCAAGGGAAAACAGATAGTCGACCTATCAAGCAGATAGTTGAGCTATCAGGAAGACGATCGTCGATCGGCTGATCGACGATAGTCGAGCGACGTTCGACCATAGTCGAACCAGAAATTAGCCATATTTTCATATGGACAGGCAATTCTACACAACTAGAGAATCTATCCTATCAACTAACCTTTGACCATAGATAAATCTTGGGTCAAGAGACAGAAAGAGAAGACTGAACTCAAATCAAAACCTAGGGTACCAACAATCTCCCCCTATTTGAGTTAAGTCTCTCAACAAATAAAACACACAAAACTAATTACTGAAAGTAAATAAAATGCATGAAGAGAAATAACTAAGCAGATACCATCAATCAAACAGATAAATAATTAACTGTCAATCAATGAAATTTTAAGATGCTTCAGAGTTAGGTTTAGGATCAGAAGAGCTAGAAACAAAAGTAATCTTTCTAGAGGGATCTAGAGCTTCTTTTCTCGACAACTTCAGGTCTTGTTCTCCAATGATTTTCAATTCTGTCGCTCTTGGGACAACTGCCTCAGGATGCTTTTCCATGTACTTTGAAGGATCAAATATCTCAGGTCTAACCTGGAATTTATCGAGCTCCTTCATTCTGAATTTTGACATCGTGGTCAATCCTGTAGTGTCTTTTCCTTCTGCTTTTGCTTTCTTAATTTGAGCTGCTCCAACAAGTTCAAGAAAATGAGCCATACTAAAATTAGGATCAAGCTTTCGGCTTTCATAAACATTCTCAGAAGATGTATCAACTGGTTCTTTATCCTGAGTAACTAGATAAGAAGGAGGAGCAGACTTAGCGAATATTTTGCTAGAATTTTCAGATAAAATAATTCGCTTACCTTTTGAAACATCCTTCACAGAATGATCTGGCTTAGGAGAGGTTGAGCTTTTGAGTTCTTTAGAATGAGGAGGAGAAAATGTTGGTCTTTGATACACCACCTCCTTTACTTGTTCCTTAACAGCATCAGGTCTTTGATAGCCAGTTTGAGTTTTACCTTGATATCCTTGTGAACTTCTCCTTTGAGCTGACTGAGATGGATTGAACCTTTCAGACTGAGCAGCAGGGTTTGAAGATAAGTTTCTTGAGGCTCCTGCACTAGGAGGTGGAGGAGGAGGACCTCTAGGAGTCCATCTTGGGACAGGACTGTCATACCTCTTTGACTTCTTCCTTTGCTTCTGCTGATTCTTAGAGAAAGCCATCCAGTACTGGAAATCTTTTGATTTAGGATCAATGCATTTCAGGATATAGTAAGGAGTATCATTATCTGGATTAGGAGGAGGAGGAGCTACAGCTTTCCTTTTCTTTTTAGCAGTTCTTTTTCTTTTTGACTCATCAGATTCATCAGAATCGATTTCATCCTCAGAATTAGAAGAAATGGGCAGATCATATGGGTCAATTACATCTTGCACAGCTCTTTCCTTTTACTTTAGAGCAGCTTTTTCTAATTCTTCTTCCATGGCATCCTGTGCCAGGAGAGCATCTAAATCCAAACCCGGGGAATCATCCCATACAGTAGACTTTTCAATTTGAGCATCTGCAGCCTTTTCTTGATGATCAGAAACTGTCATTGTGACCAGTTCTGCTTGTACTGCTAGCTGAGCAACCTTAGAAAATTGAGCAATTGGTTCTTGTTCAGTTTGAACTTCTGTAGCTGGTAGGTGATCAGGCTCTTGAACATCTAAAGCTTCTTCCATATTATCTGTAGTATTATGAATAAAATTTTGCTAAATGACATCTAATCATCCCTTCCAGGTATTCCCATACAAGCATATCAGTTATCAAGTCTAAAAAGTAAGTAAAAGGGATACCTTCAGAATCGACCTTTGCATGTCCTAACTCCCATAATTCATCTAGAAAGGAAGTGATAACTCCTTCTAGGTACAGGGCGACCAGGGGAGTAGAACATTCTTCTAAGCAAGCTTTGACAATAAATTCAGATTTCAATAAGGCATCAGAAATTTCTTTTTCAGATAAAGGAGGAGGAGCTGAATCTTCTATTGCTTTCTCTGCCACTGCAGGAGGATCTGCTGGAGGGGAGGCCAAAGGCAGCTCAGAGACATCTTCATTAAGCATCTCCCCCTGCCTGATTTCAGTAGATACTGAAACCAGGCCCCTAGAGGAAGGGGGCTCAGCAGACTTTGAGAGTGCCCGGATGGCAGCAGTCAAAGAGGAGATAGAGGAAGCAAGGGGAGCAATCGCCTCTTCAATCATGATTTTGATTGAGGGGGTAATTAACTCCAAAATGCTAGAGATAAATGCTGGAGTTATTTCAAAAGATGATGATGATGATGGAGGAATCTCAGAGGATGGATGATCAGCAGGGATGGTGTATTCATGATGATCTGGAGAGTGAACTAGAGAGTGAACTAGAGATGGAGAGTGAGCTGGAGTAGAAATCTCAGAAACCAACAAATCAAAACTAGGATGAGATATCCTAGCAAGATGAGAGGGTAGAGGAGATGCAGGAGATGATGCAAGGTGAGAAGCAGAAGGTCGTACTTCAATTGAGGTTGATGGAACTTCAACTGAAGTAGATGACAAAGCAGATGAAGAAGATGGAAGGGAAAGGTTTGCTGAGCCAGCTTCTTGTAGGGGAGGAGTGTCTGAGGCAGTCCTGGTGCTCTCAGATGTAACTGGAGCAACCCCTGCTGGAGCGGGCTTCAGGAAGGTCCTTTTCCACTTGGCGAACAGGGATGGATCCATCTTCTTGCTGGCGTTTATGGAGGTAGCAGCTGAAACTAACAGATGGGGATATCTTTCCTTCAGAAAAATCCCAACTACCCTACCCAGGGTAACTTCTTTCTTGCTGTTCTTTTTCCTGATCAAATCAAACAGAACTCCTGCCCAATTAATCTATTTCTTATTCACAATTGCACACATCAGTGAAAACTGCTGCCTTGTAATATTGTCGTGGGCAGAGTGCTTTCCCAGTAGCACTTTTTCGACTATTTCAGCAAGAAACTTAATCTTAAACGGAAAATTTACTTTAAGCAGCTTAGAGGGAATGCCTTCGGCATGTCCCAGCTCTGTCAGCATTCTCCCAAACTCTGGGGCATCTTGCTCGTACTCTTCTTCCCGATTTATCAATCCAAATATTTCAGTTAAAATGGCTGGAGTCAAAGTTACCTCTTCTCCGCCGATAGTTCCGGTCATTGAATCATCATTTGAAGACGAAGTAAATGCCCATTCTTTGATCTCTTGAGTATTTATCTTTATCCTGGAGGATATGAGCTTCTCTAACCCTTGATCTTTACATAGATTAAGAATATCCACAATTCCGGATTCGCAGCAGCTGAAAGACTCGAAATCTACACTGAAGCCTGCATCGAACTTCACTACTGTCAGGAGCACTGGAGAAATCGCCATCGAAAGGGCTGGAGAAGATGAGGGAGAGACGGCGAGGACGGAGCGGCAGAAATCGCAAGACAAAGAGCAAGCGGGAAGACAGAATGCGAAAAGACGCTCTCCGTCGACGATAAAAGCAACTATCTCTTAACCTAGGTCGACCATCGACTTTATATTAAAACAACGATCGTCGATCTATTTAAAAGATACTGGAGACAATGGTCGAACGGTCGTTCGACGATCGGTCCTGAAGCAGAGTAGTCGATCAATCGTTCGACTATTTCTGTCTTCACAAACAACAAGCTGTCGTCAACCATAGATCGACGATAGGCCTGACCCGTTCGACTATCTTTGAACGCCGGTCGACGATCTTCAAGCAGATAAGCTATCATCAACCATAGGTCGACGATAGGCTTGATCCGATCGACTATCTTTGAACGTCGTTCGACTATCTTCGAACAAGTTTCAACAAGGCAGACGTCACACTTAGTCTCTTCCATTAATCATGCCTAGTTGAACTAAAAAGAACAGATGCTTCTGTTCATCTAAGGGCTTGGTGAATATATCACCTCTCTGAAGGTCTGTGGATATGAACTCAAGGCTGATCTTGTTCTTTTCCACACAATCTCTCAGGAAATGGTGCCGGATCTCAATGTGTTTCGTTCTAGAGTGGTGCACAGAATTTTGTGCAATAGAGATAGCACTGGTACTATCACACATGATTTTAGTGTTCTTGTGTGAGTACCCATAATCCAAAAGTTGATTTTGTATCCACAGGATCTGTGAACAACAACTAGCAGCTGCTATATATTCAGCTTCTACAGTTGAAGTTGAGACAGAGGCATGCTTCTTACAGAACCAAGAGACCAATCTCTCTCCCAGGAACTGACAAGTTCCTGAGGTACTTTTCCTGTCAACTCGACAGCCAGTATAATTAGAATCAGAATATCCAATTAATTCAAATTCTGACTCAGCTGGATACCAAAGTCCTAGATTTGGACATCCCTTCAGGTATCTCAAGATTCTCTTGAGAAGAATCAGATGAGATTCCTTGGGGTTGACCTGGAATCTAGCACAAAGGCATGTAGCAAACATTATGTCTGGCCTACTTGCAGTTAAATACAATAGGGAACCAACAATGGCCCTATAATTCTTTTGATCAACAGACTTTCCCTGATCATCAGAATCAATAACTACATTAGTAGCCATAGGTGTATGCATTGCTGAAGCATCAGCCATCCCAAACTTCTTTACCAATTCCTTGGCATATTTGGATTGGGAGATGAAGATGCCATCAGTATCTTGCTTTACTTGGAGACTAAGAAAGTAAGACAACTCACCCATACTACTCATCTCAAACTTGGAATGCATCAAGTTAGAGAAATTTTTGCACAGTTTGGGATCAGTGGAACCAAAAATAATGTCATCCACATACACTTGAACTAACAGGATTGTGTCCTTGTGGTTCTTGATGAAAAGGGTTCTATCAACTACTCCCCTAACAAAGTTGTGCTCTAACAGGAAACTAGCTAGAGTCTCATACCAGGCTCTTGGTGCTTGTTTGAGTCCATAAAGAGCTTTTTGCAACTTGAATACATGTGAGGGCTGAGTTGAAGAAACAAACCCAGGTGGTTGTTCAACAAATACCTCTTCCTTTAGCTCACCATTTAGAAAGGCACTTTTGACATCCATCTGAAAAACTTTAAACTTCATATAGACTGCATAGGCTAAGAAGATCCTTATTGCCTCTAGCCTTGCAACAGGAGCAAAGGTTTGGTCATAATCTATACCTTCCTCCTATCTGTAACCCTGAGTTACAAGCCTAGCTTTGTTCCTTACAATGATTCCATTTGCATCCAACTTATTTCTATACACCCACTTGGTGCCTATGATCAGTTGGCCTTTAGGTCTTGGAACCAAAGTCCATACTTTACATCTCTCAAACTGATTGAGTTCCTCTTGCATAGCAATGATCTAGTGGGGATCTAGCTCAGCATCTTTAATGATGAGGGGCTCAATCTGTGAAAGGAAACAAGCATGCATCACATCCTGTCTTAACTGATGTCTTGTTTGAACACCAGCTGATATGTCTCCAATCACTTGAGATGTAGGATGATCTCTAAGTGTGACAACATCAACAGGTGGGATGTGATCTTCAGCAATAGTTGGGATTAATTCCTCAGGAGGAATTTGATCTACTATTGGTGGAACAACAACAACTTTTGCAAGGTCTTCATCACTGTCTTATTCAGTGATGTGAAGAGTTGAAAGATGGAGAATCTCTTGAGTGACATCTTGTACCTGCAATGAACTTGAGGAAGGGGAAGTTTCCTTCTCCTTGTAAAACATTTGAGATTCATCAAAGGACACATGAACAGACTCTTCAATTTTAGAAGATGATTTATTAAATACCCTATAAGCTTTGCTTACTTGGGAATATCCAAGAAAAATTCCCATTGAAGCTTTTGCTTCAAATTTTCTAAGGTATTCTTTATTATTATTATGAATATAAACTACACAACCAAAAACTCTAAAATAATTTATTTTAGGTTTCTTTCCTTTAAGCAACTCATAAGGAGTTTTACACTTAACCTTGTGTATCAGACTTCTATTCAAGACATAGTTGGCTGTACTAACAGCTTCTGCCCAATAGGAAAGAGGCATATTAGCATCTGCCAACAATGTGCTAGCAGCTTCAATTAGTGTTCTGTTTTTCCTTTCAACTACCCCATTTTGTTGGGGAGTTCTAGGAGCTGAGAAGCTATGTTTGATACCTTCTCTCTCACAGAATTTTTGCATGAGAAGAGAGTCAAACTCAGTACCATGATCACTTCTGATCAAGGACACATGAGTACAGTACTCAGTCTGCACACATAATAGAAAATCTGTAAGGGCTTTGAAGTTATCAGCCTTAGTTCTCAAAAAGAACACCCAAGTGAACCTAGAGAAGTCATCTACAATGACTAGGGTGTAATACTTCCCTCCTAAACTTTGTACATTTATTGGGCCAAATAGGTCCAAATTTAATAAATATAGGATTCTAGGAGAATCACTTTTATTTACTGATTTAAATGAATTCTTGGTTTGCTTGCCTAATTGACAAGCCTTGTATAGGCTCTCCTTCTTGTAGGGGCAAGAAGGTAAACCTCTAACAAGGTTGTGTTTAGATAACCTAGATATATTCTTGAGGTTAACATGGCTAAGCCTTTTATGCCATAAAGTATTGTTATTGGTTACTTCATTAAATAAGCAGATTTCAGAGTGAGTTGAGTTAAAATCTACTAAATAAATATTACCTTGTCTAATACCTACTAACACAACATTATTATTTAAAGTAATATTACAAAGAGAGTTAGAAAATGATACCAGGTATCTAGCATCACATAACTGACTTACTGAAATGAGATTATGCTTCAGTCCAGTTACATAAGCAACTCTCTTGAATGTTACAGCTCCAATTGTCATCCTGCCATAGCCTTCAGTTTGACCACAGCTTGAATCTCCAAAGATTACCTTTGGGCCAAGCTTTGCCTTGAACCTTGACAGATGTTCTTTATTTCCTGTCATATGCTTGGAGCAACCACTATCCAAATACCACTTATTTTGAGTGATAGGATAGGTCTTCACCTGCAAATAAATCAATTAAACATTGTGGACCCAGGTAACCTTGGGTCCCTTGTTTTTCACATAAGAAAAACTGGAAATAAATGAATAAGCAGGTTGAGGGTGATAACCTAACGGGTAAGATCTCCTAGGTGGGATGAAAGTGAGGCTAAGATCTATCTCAACTCTAGAGGGGGGGTGAATAGAGTATTTTAAAATAATTTTTCACAGTTGAAATAAATAGCACATATAAAATTCAATTTATGATATAGTGTAGAGTGCTAGTAAGAAGTTAAAAACTAAGAAGTAAAAAGCACAGCACACAGCAAACAAATCACACAAACAAACCAGAAGACACAAGGAATTATAGTGGTTCCCCAAAAACCTGGGTACATCCACTCTTCTACCACCCTTGGTAGGAATCCACTCAGGATGAGTTGATCAGGTGTCCTGACACCAATGAGCTTTTGATAAGGTGCCCAAAAACCAAAACTAGATTTTTTGATCAGGTGTCTTGCCACCACTGAGTTTTGACAAGGCTCTCAGAACCAGACAGAACTTTTGAAGGGAGTTCAAGAACCCTTTTACAGCAGGAAAAGAAAAAATAAGAATGAAGGGTGTCTTCTCTGTTCTCAATCAGATGAGAGAAGCACAAGTGGATTGATGATGTCAAAGCTCCCCCTGAGATGTAGAAAGGTTCAGGAAAAGAAGCTTTGCTCTAGGGTGATAGGTCTTCAGAACTTTGATCTCCAGCACAGGATGGTTTCAGCAAGAAGGCTGAAGGTAAGGTGTCTGGAGTGATGAGATTGTGAACACTTTTCAGTCAGCAAGAAGATTTTTGGAGTCACAGTTCTTCTGTTGTTCTTCTGCTATCAGTATTCTCTATTCTGTGTGTTCACTCTTTTTTCTTGTCAATCTCTGACTATCTTCTTCTTGTGTGTTCTGTAAATCTTAATAACACAAAAGAAAGGAATAAAATTTTCTGACGTTTCCTTGTCCAAAATTAGCCGTTGGGAGTCATAAATGTCTTCCAAAAATAGTTTTGTCTTCTAGAGGAAAGTCCAGCAAACATTCTCTGAATAATTCCTTGAAACTTGCTCCAGAAATAAAGACAAACGGCTGGGAGATCTTCTGACATAAATGCTGATAATATTCAAAAACATTCCAAAGAACAGCAGCATTTGAATTCCTGAAAGCGTCGATCTCTCCAAAGAAAACGTCGATCTGAGCTCTACGATCGTCGAACTGAGCTCAGAGATTAAATGGACAAGCAGACAAAAAACGTCGATCTGAGCTGTACGATCGTCGAACCGAGCTCAGAGACCTGAGAAATAACTTTAGGGAGGGATCGTCGAACTGAGCTAGAAGATAGTCGAGGGGAGTTCGACGACTCAGCAGAAGCTAGACAAAAGCAGATAGTCGATCTGAGCTCGAAGATCGTCGACCGGAGTTCGACGATTTATTGAAGATGAGCTCAGAGAGCATCGAACGGAGTTCGACGATTCGTCGACCTGAGCTCGACGAAAATTGCCTTAGACTAAGCTCTTCAACCTTGATCTTGGAATGATCCTGGGGGCAGCCTCAAACCTAAGTTCTAAGCCCTAGACTCATTCTAATGTTGACCTTTTCAACTATACAACTAGGTCAACTGGGATTCCTAAGACAAGCATAGTGATCCTTACCCAAATTAGTAATAGGGTGTTCCAACAATCTCCCCCTATTTGGGTTAGGATTACTATTTACAGACAATCATAGGAAATGAAAAGCATACAACAATACATAAGCTAATACAAAATGCAGAGAAGATATATAGCAGTAAAGCAGATCACAGATAAATATCAGCAGATATCCAAAGGTGGATGAAATGTTTAGCTTACACAGTTCACTTCCTTTCAGATCCCTTTTTAAATAAAATTTCTCTATTTGGATTCTGACTTTCTTTCTTTGACCTTCTGTCATCCTCTGCACCTAGAGAAGTTTGAGATTTGGGCCTTGGAACAACAGCCTCAGGGTGCAGCTTCATATAGTCTTCTGGATTGAAAAATTTCCTTGATGTATATCTTTCCAGTTCTTTCTTTCTCTGCTCTGATATGGTAGTTATGTTTGAAGTATCCTTGCCTTGTTCTCTGGCCTTTTTTATTTGATCAAGGGCAGCCAATTCTTTCATTCTGGCTGTCCAGGATACAGGGTTGTTCTCAGGATCTTCAAAAGGAATAGGAGATTCATATCTGTTGATGATTTCAGAAATAGTAGAAGGAGTCATGGAAACAATTGTGTCTTTCAGCTTGTAAGGAAAAGGACCTGAAGAAGGGTCAGGGTGACCTTGTCCTTACCTTTGATAGGATCTTTGTTCTCTTTGATTTCCTCTGAAATTACCCCTTCTGGGTTGATATACTCTTTGATGCTGTCCCCTTTGATATGATCTTTGATAATACTGGGAAGAACTGTGGCTGGAGACTGGAGCTTGAGGGGCTGAACCTGAGCCAGAATCTGGAGGAGGAGGAGGAGGAGGCTGATATTGAGAAGATTCTTTTTCATATTTGTCAAGCTTCCTCTTCTTCTTCATAGCTTTCAGTTGATTTTTGGAATATTGCATCCAAGGCTCAGAGATGGGGCAGTCATGCAGGATGTAGTATGGAATATCATTGGAGTCTTTGGCTTTGGCAGGAGGGACTGACATCATTGCTTTACTTCTGGCTTTTCTCTTCTTGGCAATAGTTCTAGCAGAATCATCAGAATTAGTCCTGTATTGGTCACTCTCAGAACTTTGATGTTGATCATACAGATCATCAATTCTTCTGATAAGCTCTTCTTGAGCTTTAAGTTTTGCAGAAACAGCAGGAGCAGGAGGAGAGAGAGCAACAGCAGAGCAGGCAGAGACAGGAGCAGACACTGGAGCAGGAGCAGCAATTTCATCAGCATCAGTTGCTGGAATCATTTCTATGTCAGCAGTAGCAGCAACAACAATTTCAACAGAAAGAGGCACAGTGGCCTTAGTAGCAATTGAAAGAGGCACAGTGGCCTTAGTAGCAATATTAGAGATATCCACAGCCTTCCAGGATTTGATGTAGGAATCAATATGGCTTGGATCACAGGTAGCTACAGGCACAATGACCTTAGACAAATCTTCAGCAGGAGTTGCAGGCAGATAGCTGAAATGGACTGTATCAAATATAGATAGCAGCCTCTGCAGATTCAGTGCAAAAGCACATCCAAGAGCTGGAGCTGGAGCAGACATAATATCAGCAGCTGGCACATCCACTTCTTCATAAGGCATCTCCCCCTGCCTTGGTTCAGAGAGAGGTGAATCAAGGCACACAGAAGATGTGATAGCCAGGGAGGAGGAGAGGGAGGCAAGCTTGGTAGACAGCTCCTGTACTTGCTTCAGGAGTGGAGCCAGGGAAGACTCCAGTAGAGATGTCAGCTTGGGAGCTAGCAACTCATACAACCTGTCTGCCAAGCTAGGAAGATCCACATGCTCAAGTGGGGCTTGAGCAGAGGTAGAGGCAAAGGTGGATGGAGGGATGGTGGCTGAAACTGAAAGTGTGGAGAAAGGTGGAGAGGGAATGGTTGGTTCAGAAGATGGAATAATGGAGATAGAGGAGGTTGAGGTAGAGATAGGGGAAGTAAGAGATGGTGTGAAGGAGGGTTGAGAGAGAATGTCATGGAGCAGTTGTTGAAAGGAGGAAGTTGAGGGTGGCTCAGGAGGAGTAGAGGGTGAATCATCCATGAAGGAATCATCTGTAAGTGAGAAGGATGGAATGGTGAAGGTTGAATAGGAGAAGAGAGGATGGAATTCCTCTGAGGTGGATAAAGGAGGGGATGACATAGGTGAGGAAATGGTAATTGGGGATGAGATGATTATGGTGGTGACTGGTGGTGAGGAGGTGACAACTTGGGTGGATAAGGCTGGAGGAGGGGAGGAAGCAGACAGCTCTTCTACTGAAGGAGTGACTAAAGTAGTCCTTGTGCCTGAATGAAGTGTTGCAGCAGCCCTGGAGGGGTTTATGATCTGCCTGTCCCATTTACTGAAGAGGGCACAGGAAAGCCTCTTGGATGCATTGATAAACATGCCAGAGGAGGTTAATAGGTCAGGGCACCTGTTGTGCAGAAAGACCCCTAAGATTCTTCCATAACTAACTGCATTCTTGTTGATCGTCTTCTTAATCAGAGTGAAGAAGATGGAGCCCCAGTCCAGGTGTTTCTTATCTAATAAAGCTCCCATCAGGCAGAACTGATATCTGGAAATGGTGTCATGGGCTGAATGCTTGGCCAACAGCACCTTCCCAACTACATCAGCCAGGAATTGAAATTCGATAGCCAGATTTTTCTTCAGTAGCTTATTAGGGTTTACTGCATTGTGACCCATCCTATCCAACATGGAGTCAAACTCCTCTCCAGACAGTTCAATGGAGTCTTCTCCAGTACTGAGTTGAAAGACTTCTGTCAAAAGAGCCGGGGATAGAAATACCTGAGTCCCCTTAATGGTGCCGACAACAGAATTCTCAGTCTCGTCTGTTGCGGTAAAACACCACTCTTTAATTTCTTCTGAGGCGATCTTCATCCTTGTAGTCATTATTGGAGTCAGCTGTTATTCTCGGAATAAGTTTAGGATGTCCTTGAAGCGCTGGTCGCTTCCGTCGAAGGAGTTTATGTCGATGTCAAAGCCTGTGTCGAACTTCATCTTGGCAATAGCAGTACTTGATTCAGCCATATTCACCTGCAACAGAAAATCAAAAACGACCAAGCGTAGAGAATTTGGAGGGAAAAGAAGGAGAGTTGCAGAGTATGAAAGCGCAAAGGGAGAACGACGGCTGAAAGAAGGATTTTATATTAGGGTTCGATGCGAAAAAGGAAAATCGTTGAGCTCAGCTCGACGAAACGTCGAGCTTAGCTCGACGATTTGGGCTACAGAGGGAATCTGAAGAGTCTTCAAAATCGGCGATCTTCGTTCGACGATGTTGAAAAACGTCGAGCTCAGCTCGACGGTCTCTGATCAGAAGGAGAGAAAGCCTAGCTCTAGCGAGGGCTCTGAACTCAGATCGACGACTGCAAAAGCGTCGATCTCTGGTCGACGATTTTTGGAAAATCGTCGATCTCTGTTCGATGATTTTGGGGAAAACGTCGAGCGCAGTTCAGAGTCTAAACTCATTCTACAGACACAAAAAGAAGGATTTTTGGCCTAGTCTTGGTCTGTTTTAGCTTTTCAAAATCTTGTAATTTAATTAAGGCTTCCTCCATCTAACATACCTAACTGATTTAGGAAGAAACTGTGTTTCTTTTCATCCAAAGGTTTGGTGAAAATATCTCCCCTTTGCAAATCAGTAGGAATATATTGAAGTTCAATTTTATTTTTCTCTACATTATCTCTTAGAAAATGATGCCTAATTTCTATGTGTTTTGTCCTACTATGGAGGACTGGATTTTGTGCTATAGAGATAGCACTAGTATTGTCACAGAAAATTTTAGACTTCTCTAAGTTGTAGCCATAGTCTAAGAGCTGATTCTGTATCCACAATATTTGTGAACAGCAACTGCCTGCAGCCATATACTCAGCTTCAGCAGTTGAGGTTGACACAGATGTTTGCTTCTTACAGAACCAGGAGATAAGTCTGTCACCAAGGAACTGACATGTTCCACTGGTGCTTTTCCTGTCTATTCTGCATCCAGCATAATCAGCATCTGAGAATCTAGTTAATTCAAATGCTGAATCTTTTGGATACCAGAGACCTAGATTTGGACAACTTTTTACATACCTAAGAATTCTCTTAACTAAGATTAAATGTGACTCTCTAGGGCTAACTTGGAATCTAGCACAAATACATGTGGCAAACATTATATCAGGCCTACTAGCTGTAAGGTACAATAAAGAGCCAATTATTGCTCTATATGTTGTCTGATCAACAGGTTTCCCATGTTCATCAGCATCTACTACAGCATTTGAGGGCATGGGTGTTTTCATACATGATGCATCAGACATACCAAATTTCTTAACCAGCTCTTTGGCATACTTGGTTTGAGAAATAAATATGCCTTCAGCATGTTGCTTGACTTGCAGTCCTAAGAAGAAGGACAGCTCACCCATGCTACTCATTTCAAATTTAGAGTGCATAAGCTTGGAAAACTTTTTGCACAATTTTGAATCAGTAGAACCAAAAATAATGTCATCTACATAAATTTGCACTAGCAGGGTATGAGACTTATGGGTTCTAATAAAAAGAGTTTGGTCTACTCTCCCCCTAACAAAATCATTTTCCAGAAGAAAGTATGCTAGGGTCTCATACCATGCTCTAGGGGCTTGCTTGAGACCATATAATGCTTTATGCAATTTGTAAACATAATCAGGGTGAGTTAGAGAGATAAAACCTGGAGGTTGTCTAACATAGACTTCCTCTTTGGTGTCCCCATTGAGAAATGCACTCTTTACATCCATTTGATACACTTTGAAACCTTTGTGGGCAGCATAGGCTAGGAATATCCTGATGGCTTCCAGCCTTGCAACTGGTGCAAATGTCTGATCATAGTCTATTCCTTCTTGTTGAGAGTACCCTTGAGCAACTAGCCTTGCCTTGTTTCTGACTATAACTCCTTGATCATCCAGCTTGTTCCTGAATACCCACTTTGTTCCAACAATGGGATGATCCTTTGGCTTAGGCACTAGTTCCCAAACCTTGTTCCTTTCAAATTGATGCAACTCCTCTTGCATTGCAATGATCCAGTGTGGATCTTGCTCTGCATCTTGAATGGATTGATGCTCAATTTGAGATAGGAAGCAAGTGTGCATCAGGTTTTGGTTGACCTGACTTCTAGTTTGCACACCAGCTGAGATCTCTCCAATTACTTGGGTGATTGGATGATCTCTTGTTGTTACTAAGTCAACAGGGAGTGTTGATTGTTCACCAGCCTGTGTTGTTGTCTCCTCTAGTGGAGCAGCAACTGGCTCTTCAGGATGATTTTCTTCAAGATGTTGAACTTCTTCTTCATCATCACTGCTCTCATTCTTTTCAGCAACTTGCAGTTTGTTCAAGTCTTCAGCTAGAGAATGTACCTGCAGAGGTTCTATGGTAGAAGCATTCTTCTCCTTGAAAGACATGTTAGCTTCATCAAAAATAATATGAACAGATTCTTCAATTTTACAAGAAGATTTATTATAAACCCTATAGGCCTTGCTGATCATGGAGTATCCCAGAAACACTCCTTCATCAGCTTTAGCTTGAAATTTTGCTAGATATTTCTTGTCATTATTATGAATAAAGCAAGTGCAACCAAAAACTTTGAAATAGCCTATTTTAGGTTTCTTCCCTTTGAGCAATTCATAAGGAGTCTTGCCCTTCAGCTTGTGTATCAGGCTTCTGTTCAACACATAGTTGGAGGTGTTCACTGCCTCAGCCCAAAAGGACAGAGGTAAGTGAGCATCTGCCAATAATGTAGTTGCAGATTCAATTAGTGTTCTATTTTTCCTTTCAGCTTCCCCATTTTGTTGAGGAGTTCTAGGAGCTGAGAAAGTGTGCCTGATCCCTTCACTCTGACAGAACTCTTGCATGAGAAGAGAATCAAACTCTGTCCCATGATCACTTCTGATCAGGGCAATGTGAGTGTTGAACTCAATCTGAATGCATTTGAGAAAATCTGTCAAACACTTGAAGTTATCAGACTTCTTCCTCAGAAAGAATACCCAAGTGAATCTTGAGAAATCATCTACAACCACTAAAGTATAGGACTTCCCTCCTAGGCTTTGCACAGATATGGGTTCAAAAAGATCCATGTGCAACAGGTACAAAATCCTAGGTGAATCACTCTTATTAATTGATTTAAAACTACTTTTAGTTTACTTGCCTAATTGACAAGCCTTGCAAAGTCCTTCCTTCTTGTAGGGACCAGAAGGTAGTCCTTTAACAAGGTTGTCTTTAGATAGCTTAGCAATGGTTCTAAGGTTAATATGCCCTAGTCTCTTATGCCATAAAACATTAGATTTTGAAATGGAATTAAACAGGCAAATATCTACCACTGGTGAATGAAAATCCACTAAGTAAATGTTACCTCTTCTGTTACCTATCAACACAGTTGTGTTGTCCACTGACTTGACTTTGCATATGGCTTTGTTGAAGGTCACTTGATATCCTTCATCACATAATTGACTGATACTTATCAAGTTGTGCTTGAGTCCTTCAACATATGCCACCTTCTTGAATGTGACTGGGCCAATTTTGACTGCACCATATCCTTTTGTAGTTCTAAAGCTTGAGTCTCCAAAAATTACTTTGGGTCCAAGCTTGGCTTTGAAGGAGGTGAAGATGTCCTTGTCCCCTGTCATGTGCTTTGAGCACCTACTATCCAGATACCATTGATGGTTTGATGCTGGATAGGTCTTCACCTACACAAAAATAACTTATTTGTTTTTGACCCAGTTAACCTTGGGCCTAGGTTGATATCCCTTGAATTCTGAAATAAAGGACATTCCAGGTTGATCCTTATAACCTTCAGGATGGTATCTCCTAGGAGGTACTATCCATTCAGTATAGGGATTAAAGCCTTGGGATGTGGAGCTTCTAGGATTGAATCTAAATGTGCCATTGAAGGTGTGTTCACAAGCCTGAACTTTGTTCGACGATCGTCGAACTGAGGTCGACAATCTTGGGTCAGATCGTCGATCTCCGTTCGAAGATCGATTATGCTGAGGTTCAGAGTTTGGATATCGTCGAGCTGAGGTCGACGATCTGTAGTTAGATCGTCGAGCTCTGTTCGACGATCGTCGAGCTCTGCTCGACGCCATCTGTTGAACTGAGTTCTTCTCTGACAGATCTGCATTCTTCCTGGGTACCTCTATTACTCCCTTTCCTTTGTCAGAGACAAACTTGATTGGAGTTGTCAAAATTATAGGTTGGCTGGATGAAGCACCCAAGCCCAGTGTGCTATTAAATCTAGAGTTCACTGTGCTTGTGATGTCCATCAGTCTGATACTTCTCCCATTTAGGGATTCTTCAAACTTTTTGGCCTTTGATAGTTCATTCTTCAGTGAAGCTATCTCCTCCCTACAGCATTCTAACTCCTCAGAGAGTTTGAGGTTCTTTGAGTTTAGGACACTATGCTCAGATAATTGATTCCTGAGAGAGATTATCTCCTTCTCAGATTTTAATAGATCTAGACACAGTGGCTTAAATTCATCTTTGAAGTCTTCAGAATTAAAATCAAAAGAGTTGATTACCTGATCCTCATCTGGTTGACTTTCTGAATCTGAATCTGGTTCTTCATCAGAGTTTTGCTGTGATGCATTGATAGCCATCATGCAAAATTCTTTTTCATCTGCATCATCCTCATCATCACTGGAGCTGGATGAGGCTTCAGATTCCTCTTCAGTCTCACTCCATGTCTCAGCAACAAAGCCCTTCCTTGTATGTTTGTTCTTGCTGTAGGAGGCTTTGTCTGAGCTATTCTTCTTGTAATCCTTTTCTTTTCTTCTTTCTCTTCTTTCCCTTTTGTCCTTATTCTTGTTTTCTGGACAGTCAGGCACAATGTGGCCTGGTTTCCTGCAACCAAAGCATATGATTTCTTTATTGTTATTTGATTTATCATACCTTGGTTTATCATGACCCTTGTATGGTTTCTTTCTGAAGTCTTTTCTGGCCATCTTGTAGAATCTTTTGGCCAGTAGACTTATGAGCTCATCATTTCCTGTAGCTTTATCTTCAGGCTCCTCTTCTACAGCTTTGAAGGCTATGGTCTTTTCTTTCCTTGTAGCTGGAGAGATAGCCTTTTGTTCTTCTTCTCTATTTTTAATGAGCAGCTCATAGGATTTGAGCTTGCCCAGGAGAGCTTCAGTAGTAATCTCATTTAAGCTTCTGGCATCCTTAATTGGCCAGATTCTTGAATCCCAAGTGCTGGGGAAGCACATCAGGATTTTGTCATTCAGCTCAGTCAGTGAGATTTCTTTGTCTAGGGTTTTTAGCTCATTGACAATTAGACTTAGTCTATTGTACATGTCAGCCACTGATTCAGCTTCTCCCTTTTTGAAGTTCTCATATTGGCTTATCAGATGAGATCTTCTATCTTTCCTTTCATCAGCAGATCCTGAGACAATTTCAGAGAGTTTGTCCCAGATTTCTTTGGCTGAGTGGCATTCAGCTACCTTCTGAAAGATTTCATCAGACATTGTTTGGGCTAAGATGTTCATAGCCTTAGCATCTGCAGTCTTCCACTTCTTTATATCTGCATCTGTTCCAGAAGGAGGTGGGACAGCATTTGTACTTGAGCTTGCTGGTGGAGTTGGACAAACTGTCAAGACAGAATTGAAAATGTCTTCATCAATAGAATTCATGTATAATCTAATCCTTGCCTTCCAGAGTGCAAACTTAGAAAGGTTGCACACTGGTGGTCTGGTGCTTGCATAATCTTTGTTCTGTGCCATGTCTTTAAATAAAAAGGAAGATGTAGAGAGAATAATCCCCTTAAGAGATTGATCTTATCAAGGATCTTTTGGTTCAGGTGTTAGCCTGTATGAGCAACCAACTTGCCTCTGATACCAATTGAAAGTGAGGCTAAGATCTATCTCAACTCTAGAGGGGGGGTGAATAGAGTATTTTAAAATAATTTTTCACAGTTGAAATAAACAGCACATATAAAATTCAATTTATGATATAGTGTAGAGTGCTAGTAAGAAGTTAAAAACTAAGAAGTAAAAAGCACAGCACACAGCAAACAAATCACACAAACAAACCAGAAGACACAAGGAATTATAGTGGTTCCCCAAAAACCTGGGTACATCCACTCTTCTACCACCCTTGGTAGGAATCCACTCAGGATGAGTTGATCAGGTGTCCTGACACCAATGAGCTTTTGATAAGGTGCCCAAAAACCAAAACTAGATTTTTTGATCAGGTGTCTTGCCACCACTGAGTTTTGACAAGGCTCTCAGAACCAGACAGAACTTTTGAAGGGAGTTCAAGAACCCTTTTACAGCAGGAAAAGAAAAAATAAGAATGAAGGGTGTCTTCTCTGTTCTCAATCAGATGAGAGAAGCACAAGTGGATTGATGATGTCAAAGCTCCCCCTGAGATGTAGAAAGGTTCAGGAAAAGAAGCTTTGCTCTAGGGTGATAGGTCTTCAGAACTTTGATCTCCAGCACAGGATGGTTTCAGCAAGAAGGCTGAAGGTAAGGTGTCTGGAGTGATGAGATTGTGAACACTTTTCAGTCAGCAAGAAGATTTTTGGAGTCACAGTTCTTCTGTTGTTCTTCTGCTATCAGTATTCTCTATTCTGTGTGTTCACTCTTTTTTCTTGTCAATCTCTGACTATCTTCTTCTTGTGTGTTCTGTAAATCTTAATAACATAAAAGAAAGGAATAAAATTTTCTGACGTTTCCTTGTCCAAAATTAGCCGTTGGGAGTCATAAATGTCTTCCAAAAATAGTTTTGTCTTCTAGAGGAAAGTCCAGCAAACATTCTCTGAATAATTTCTTGAAACTTGCTCCAGAAATAAAGACAAACGGCTGGGAGATCTTCTGACATAAATGCTGATAATATTCAAAAACATTCCAAAGAACAGCAGCATTTGAATTCCTGAAAGCATCGATCTCTCCAAAGAAAATGTCGATCTGAGCTCTACGATCGTCGAACTGAGCTCAAAGATTAAATGGACAAGCAGACAGAAAACGTCGATCTGAGCTCTACGATCGTCGAACCGAGCTCAGAGACCTGAGAAATAACTTTAGGGAGGGATCGTCGAACTGAGCTAGAAGATAGTCGAGGGGAGTTCGACGACTCAGCAGAAGCTAGACAAAAGCAGATAGTCGATCTGAGCTCGAAGATCGTCGACCGGAGTTCGACGATTTATTGAAGATGAGCTCAGAGAGCGTCGAACGGAGTTCGACGATTCGTCGACCTGAGCTCGACGAAAATTGCCTTAGACTAAGCTCTTCAACCTTGATCTTGGAATGATCCTGGGGGCAGCCTCAAACCTAAGTTCTAAGCCCTAGACTCATTCTAATGTTGACCTTTTCAACTATACAACTAGGTCAACTGGGATTCCTAAGACAAGCATAGTGATCCTTACCCAAATTAGTAATAGGGTGTTCCAACATGGGATTCTCCATGCAGATGATGGGTCAATGAACCTAGGATTTCTATTTTCATTCTGGTTTCTAAAGTTCTGGTTGGAGTTTTGAAATTCATATTGAAAACGTCGATCAGCGTTCGACGATGGGTGCCCAGATCGTCGATCTCCGTTCGACCATTGGGCCTGCGATCGTCGAGCAGCGTTCGACTCTCTTTGTATTTCCTTAAATTTTTGTTTTCTTTTCTCTCTCTTAGCTTTATTTAAAGCTTTATTAACTTGATTAACTTGCTCAGTGTTCTTTATTCCACTAGATGAAATAAAATTCACTGGAGTTGAAAGTTGGTTTTTAAGAATGATTGGGGGTTCACTAGAAGATGCTCCTAAGCCTAATTTGTTATTACCTGACCTAGTGTTAGACATGTTGGTTATTTCAAGCAACTTAAGGCTTCTACCATTCAGAGACTCTTTTAACCTTTTTGACTTAGCTAATTCATTCTTAAGGAATTTTATTTCTTCACTAGAATTAGTGAGTTCTGCTGTTAACCTAATGTTTTCATTAGAAATTAATTCAGATTCAACTAGTTTAATTCTAAGCTCTTTTATTTCCTTTTCAGAACTAATTAAATCTAAACATAAAGATTTAAAATCTGATTTAAATTCATCAGATGTAAAATCATAAGAAGACAATACCTCATCTTCAGTTGGCATTTCTTCATCAGAATCTGAACTCTCTACAGCTGAGTGATTGCTGCAGGCATCAATTGCCATCAGGCAAACTTCCTTTGCCTTCTTTTCTTCTTCATCCTCACTGGAGCTTGAGGAAGAAGATTCCTCGTCAGAATCGCTCCAGGTTTCAGCAACAAAGCCTCTCTCCTTCTTTTTGTTCTTGTAGGAGGATGGCTTGGAATGCTTTCTGTGCTGATCCTTGTCTTTCCTTTTATCTTTATTCTTTTCCTCTGGACAATCTGGAAGAATATGTCCAGGCTTCCTGCAACCATAGCAGATTATTTCTTTAGTAGGAGTGCGATCATACCTTGATTTTTCTTCATACTTTGAAGACTTCTTTCTGAATTCTTTCCTTCCCATCTTGAGAAACCTTTTGGCAAATAATTCCATCAGTTCCTCATTGGAATGGCTTCCTTCAGAAGTATCAGCAGCTTTGAGAGCAAGGGTTTGCTCTTTTCTTGTAGGAGTTGGGGTCTTTGCTTCAGCCTCAGCTTCCCTGGACTTCAGCACTTGCTCAAAGGACTTGAGCTTACCGAGAAGGGCTTCTGTTGAGATTTCTGTTGTGCTTCTGGCCTCCTTGATAGGCCAGATCCTCAGATCCCATGTGCTAGGGAAGCACATAAGAATCTTATCATTGACCTCTGTCAATGAAATATCCTTATCAAGAGTTCTCAGCTCATTGATGATTAAGCTGAGCCTTGTGTACATAGCTTCAACTGATTCAGCATCAGTTTTCTTGAAATTCTCATACTGGGAGATAAGGTTGGACCTTCTGTCCTTCCTTTCATCAGCTGAACCAGCTACAATCTGGTTCAGTGTATCCCACATTGCTTTTACTGAGGAGCAGTCAGCAACCTTCTGGAATACTTCATCAGACATTGTCTGAGCCAGAATGTTCATTGCCTTAGCATCTGCTATCTTTGCCTTTTTGTATTCATCATTATAATCTGTAGGAGGCACTGCACTCATATCATTTGATGATGAAGCAGTAGCTGCAGCAGGTGCTCTTGGTGGTCCTGTCAAAATAGAAGCAAAGATACTCTCATCAATAGAGTTCATATATAGTTTAATCCTTGCCTTCCAGATGCTGAACTTAGCTAAGTTGCATGCTGGAGGTCTGGTGCTAGAGTAATCCTTGAACTGGGCCATGATAGTGAAAGTGAATGTCTATAAACTTTGGTATCTATCAGGATCTTGTGACTTAGGTGTTAGCCTATTCAGTCAGTCAACCTCCCTCTGATACCAATTGAAAGAAAATGGGATAGATACTACTCTAGAGGGGGGGGGGGTGAATAGATTAATCAAAAATTGCACTAGCAAAGTTGACTGTCTACTCAACTCCCTTGGAGTTAATTTGCAGAATGAAGGTTATAGATATTTGAGATGAAACCCTAAAGCCTAACACAAGTGATGTGCACAAAAGGCAGCCAACTGTAATTACAGTTAAGGCTTGGAATCCTAAACAGCAACTAGCAATCCTAGTTAAAATCTAATCACAGCCAATCAGCACAGAGAATTAATTAAATAATCCAGACGACACAAGGAATTTATAGTGGTTCCCCAAACAACTTGGGTACGTCCACTCTTCTACCAATAAGGTAGGAATCCACTCAGGTTTTTGATAAGGTGCCCTGCCACCAACAAGATCTGCTTCAGGTATATCCAGAAACCCTTTAGACTTTTGATCAGGTGTCTAAAAACCAACACAGGTTTTTGATCAGGTGCCCTGCCACCAAGGGATACTTTTGAAGGGAGTAATAACCCTTTACAGGAGGGGGAAAGGAGGTTAATGTGTCTTCTCTATTTTACAATAGATTAGAGAAGCACAATAACTTGCACTGAGCTAGAAAGCTCTAAAGAGTCAAGGCTCCCCCTGGCTAAAAGAACGTCCAGGTGAAGTCTTTCTTCAGTGCAGAAACACTTCAGAAAAACTGAAGGAAAAAGCTACAAGAAGATAAATAATATGAAATAAAATTTCTTCTTTAGGCAGCTATCTTCTTCTTCTTCTTCAAAAAGCTCTGAGTGAAAATCTTCTTGGAGGCAGGAGAACTCAGGTTGAAGAAGAGTGAAGAACTAAAGCTTCTTCTCAGTTAGATGTGAACGAGCTGAGAGCAGATGAAAACTGTAAGTTCTAAGCTTGAATGCTGCTGTTAGCTTTTTGAATATCAGAGCTAGTTGATTTCTTTCTCCAAAGAAGTCTTTATATAACAGCAGCAGCAACGGCTCTCATTTGAGTTTGAATCTTGTCTTCTACTAAAATCTGCAAGCTGGGCTGCAAAAAGCATAAATCAAAACAAATACTGCAGACAGATATCCTATAAGAGGATAAAGCTTTCTAAGAAGCTGCAAATAACTCTGATGAAATAATACTAGAGAAAGTCACATCAGAAGAGACTCTTTACAGCCAAGGAAGACATTTTGAGTCTAACGGTTATAAAGGACAGCCTGACAGATAAAGCAGAAATCATATCTCAGCTAATAAGACAAACAACTTTGTCAGAAAAATATTAGCTCATGCATAAGGAATGGAACAGATATTGCATGGAAATAATATCACAATTTATTCAAATAATCTTTTATAAAATATGCCAAAATAAATATGAAATTAATCACATCATAGAAGACGACAAAACTACTCAAGACATACAGCAAAACGTCGAACGACCCTAGGAGATCGTCGACCGAAGCACAGAGATCGTCGACCTATCGGACAGATAGTCGAACGATCCAGATAGTCGAACTATCAAAGAAGATAGTCGAACTACCTCAGCAGATAGTCGACCTATCAGAACAGATAGTCGAGCTATCAGATAGTCGATCTATCCGGACAGATAGTCGAACTACCAAACAAAACAGATAGTCGACCTATCAAACAGATAGTCGACCTATCACAGAAAATAGATAGTCGACCTATCAACAGATAGTCGACCTATCAAAGCAAAACAGATAGTCGACCTATCAATAGATAGTCGAACTATCAGATAGTTGAACTATCCAACCAGATAGTCGAACTATCAAAGAAAACAGATAGTCGACCTATCAACAGATAGTCGAGCTATCAACCAAAACAGATAGTCGACCTATCAACAGATAGTCGAACTATCAGATAGTTGAACTATCCAAGCAGATAGTTGAATTATCAAAGAAGAGCAGATAGTCGACCTATCAACAGATAGTCGAGCTATCACAGAAAGCAGATAGTCGACCTATCAACAGATAGTCAAACTATCAGATAGTTGAACTATCCAAGCAGATAGTTGAACTATCAAGAAGAGCAGATAGTCGACCTATCAACAGATAGTCGAACTATCAAGGGAAAACAGATAGTCGACCTATCAAGCAGATAGTCGAGCTATCAGGAAGACGATCGTTGATCGGCTGATCGACGATAGTCGAGCGACGTTCGACCATAGTCGAACCAGAAATTACTTAGCCAGATTTTCATCTGGACAGGCAATTCTACACAACTAGAGAATCTATCCTATCAACTAACCTTTGACCATAGATAAATCTTGGGTCAAGAGATAGAAAGAGAAGACTGAACTCAAATCAAAACCTAGGGTACCAACAAGATGGTTCATGGTTTGAGAAATATTCGTCAAATGCGAAAGATCTCGAGTCTTGATGTTTGTTTCATGCTCAAATTCAAATATGATAAAGTAGGTTTTCAATAAGGACAAACCCATTAATCGAAGAACATGAGACCATAAAGTGGCTACAAGTAGCTCGCGAGGTAAACAATATACTAATGCAAGTGGTCTAAAGAAGTGAATTGGGAAAAAATTAAGTTGACGTAAAATAATGCAATGCTATTGCCGCATACAAACATATCATAAAAAAGATTTTGAACTGCATCACGTACACTTTAATAATAGGCCAAGTTAGAATATCAAGGGGTTATAGATTGTTAAAAAAGGGAATAAAAACTTTTATCAGATTGGATGGGTCAAAGCCAAGACATTCATTGATTTAAAGCTTTAATTCATGCAAGTCTAAGCTAATGAAATTAAAGCTTTAATTAATGCAAGTCTCAAGATACATGTCAATAAAATGTCCATAGTTCATGCAAGTCTGCAAGATAAAATGTATTGAAATATGAGGTGAAATCTGAGATGAATTCTGAAATTTTAAGAAAAATTGACTCAAGATATCTATGCTACTGAACAAATTAAAGCTTTAATAAACTTATTTTCAGACTCAAGATATCTAAGCACTGCACATTTATATTGCCCTAAACTTCAAAGATAAAATGAATTAGATTTTCCATATTCAAGAGCAATCTGCTTTTTATCCTAAACTTAACGTTTTCACAGGACAATGCTTTTATCTTGAACCTAAATCTACATGGAAGAACGCAAACTCAAAAGTCTAAGTGTACATGACAAAATTGAATCAACATTTGAATAAGCCAAACCCATAGCTTTAGATATCTAAATGAGAGTTAATTTTGTCCATGAAGGGGTTATCAAATTTATATACTCACCCCAAAATTTCGTGTCGGGATTTTTATGGTAATATCCCTTTATTTCATAAAAATGGCACCTTAATAATGTGTAAATCACCGTCGAAGCCTTAATCTAGACTGTCCAAAAATCCTAAAATTCAAGGATGGGATGACTCTAAGTATGAGGACCTTACATACAAAGTACCAGCGCAAGACCCTGGTCGTCACTTGGTTCCTCTTCTATAGCCATGATGTTTGCCTGAGTTCTTCCGTGCTGGCCACTCTCCACGCTCACCGCACCAAAGTGTTGAAGCCAAAATTTTACTTCTGTGGAGTTCGGGGTCCCAAAAGAGGGGTGACCGCGCACATACTACCGTCAAGCGAACTATCTAGGCACAAGACTAGGAACATAAGGGACAGACCTAAGGTCTCAGCATGGAGGTCCTACCGCATACCCGAAAGACTAACAAACTCTTCCCCTCCTAAGCCAAAGATTGAGCTAAGACACCTTCGGAGGGCACTCTTGGCCGACCATAACATCTAAGGAGAATATCAAGACCAACTCTCTCCTATCCAGATGTGTCTCCTTGGGTCTATGCAAAATGCTCCTCACCCACCCTACCGATGGCATAACCTCGCCGAACAGCTCTACCTTACGCAACCCCAATTGGGCCGCCAACAACGTAACTTGGTTATTCTGAAAGGCTATCAAACCCTCGAGGGTGTCCCGATAACTTTACCTCGAGGTTCCCACGGGGCAAGCGGTTCACGAGAATACCGCTCGCCTAAGACAAAAAGATAAATAACATACATATGACAGCACATGCATTTTAATTTACATGATTATAAATTCCATACTTCAGCACGCAGGCCGGCAACATAAGCAAATTAGGCCTTCTAGGGACGGCAAAAACTTGGGCTTAAGCCTGCGACTTCCTGCTTGATACTGCAAAACCTGAACGCCGACGTCTCGACAAGCGGCGACAAGCTAAACATCAGTCGACTAAAAACGACCCAATAATATTGCACCCACCCCTTTTTCGGGGCTATGATTCTTATTCCCTGCAAATAGATAATATACAACTTCCTCGGAGTCTTCTATGGAACCCTAGAACATCAACAATCTGGATCACACATCCAGATGGGCTTCACACAGTATGCCTAAATCCGTACTCACGCTTCTGGATGCTAAGTGCAATTAGCTACAGGGATGTAAACATCGACCCATCAGAGAGCCCCCTTCCCCAACCCGTCGGTGGAGAGGAGATTCCATGCAAATAAGATAATTGAGGGCTTCACTTGCCCAAGAAGAAACTTTGTTACCCTTAACGCGTGTTTTGACAACGCCAAGAGTGAGACTCCCGGCGGTTCTTACAAAAGGCGGCGCCGGGAGAGGAGCTCCCGACCGATCTTGCTACAGGCAACGCTGGGAGAGGAGCTCCCGGCCGATCTTGCTACAGGCGGCGCCAGGAGAGGAGCTCCCGACTAATCTTTCTGCAAGCGGCGCCAGGAGAGGAGCATCCGACCGATCTTGCTGTAGGCGGCGGCGGGAGAGGAGCTCCTGACCAATCTACCTTTGGGCGGTGACAAGAGAATAAATCCAGGCCGGCCCTGCTCCAGGCAGCTACGATAGTGAAGGACAGCTAGGGCTCGGCCTTGCCCAGCTCCAGGCGGCCGATCCGATCTCTAGGCGGCTGTGATGGTGAAGGAGATCTAGGCTCGGCCTTGCTGCAGGCGGCGACGGGGAAGGAGAGCTAGGGCTCAGCCTTGCTCAAGGCGGTCGAGCTGTGCCTTGCTCCAGGCGGTGACGGGGAAGGAGAGCTAGGGCTCGACCTTGCTCCAGGCGGCCGAGCTTTGCTAGGAGATAAATCCCAATCCCCCCTCTCCTTGCTTGCCCCCCTTTTCCTTCCCAGCCGGCTCCCACGGGAGAGAAATCCCGATCTCCCCCTCTTGCCCTATTTTTTCTCCTCCCCCCTTTCATCCTCTTTTTTTTATCTATATATGTATAATAATATATATTACAAAAGTGTTAAAAATAATAAATATGAAGCCTTTACCTATAAAATCACCACACACATGCACGAGTGCTCGCACGTCCTTGAACGGGGCTATACCAAATCATCGCCCATAACACATCCCGAGCCCTCTACCTGGGGAGGATCCCACTCGGCCGGATACGGGGTTGTACACCGGAGTCAAAGTGACTCAGCTTCTTCAGATTCTGAAGAAGAAGAAGCCTACATTGGGCTATTTGATGCTATTATTGATGAAGATGAAGACTATCTTGCTACAAGGATAGGTATCAGGGCCCCTCTGTCACACTCAAATAGTGACACTAAGGTGGATGATGATGAAAATAACAGTTATTGGCTAATGGCCATGTTAGATGAAGAATCCAGCCAGGATAAGTCTGGTCCAGATAATGTACATTCTCTTTCCAGAACCTCCTTTGAATCTGACTATGAGACTAGTCCCAATTCTGATGCATCTTCTTCCTGTGATGAAGATGAGTCAAAATCAGAGGAAGATGCCAATCAACTGATTGAGAAGTATGTTGCTATTCTGGATTCTTTAAAAGGAGCAAGAGGTTGGCCAAGAAATAAGCTGCAGAGATTGTCTCCCTACAACTAGCTGCTTCCCTGTAGTCTGAGTCAGCATCCTTGCTGGATCAGATGAGGAGGGAAATCATCCAACTGAAAACCATCTCAATCATCTTGATTGGAACCATTAGCCATAAGAATAAGATTATTATGGATCTTGAAGAAAAGCTACTTAAAGAGAGGAAGCTAGTGAATCGGTACTCCAAGCCTAAATCAGTATTTCCACTCATTGATACCTTCACCTCCCAAACAAATAAGAAGGGACTGGGGGTACATTGAGAGGAACACTGGAAGAAGGAATAAGAGGAAGGGCAAGACCCCTATTTAGCTTGCTATCTCCTTTGAGAAAGTTATGCTGCCATCCAACAGGTATGACCAAGAAAGCATATATAGTCACTGATTGAATGGTAATCCACTAGTGTGAACAAAACTGTTCACAGCTATAGTGGAAGGAAGGGCATAGGGTTGAGTGCCTTTAAGGCTCACCATGAGGAAATTCAGATGGCCCATTATGGACCATTATTTTTGGTGCACCAACCCCGACTCTCAAGAATATGGCAGTGACCAACAGTCAAGCTCCTCCAACAAAAACTCAGACCAAAAGTAAGTCATCCAGCAAGCCTAACTTGGCTACCTCTGATGCAATCAACAACTTATCGTTTGCAAAGAAAACTGCTACAAGTGGTATTCAAAGTAAGCCAAGTACTTCTACTAGAAGACTCACTTTTTGTCAGATCCTTGCTGAAAGAAATATGAAGAGGGTTGCTTCCCTCCCTTCTGAACAGTCAGTAGGTTTCAACTTGTCTACAAGAGTTATTCAGAAAAGGATATATAATATTCATGAGTATTAGTGCTGTGGCAAAGTGGTATATTGTGCCATAGATTGTTGGAACAACCCCAATGTGGATAGTGCAAAGGTAAGTCTACCTATCAAAAATGCTGCATGCAGATAGGCGAATTTTAAAACTAACAAGAACCTATGACCCAAACTCTTTTGGGGTCCTAAGGTAAACTGAATGGTGGTTGCAGGTTAGTCCAAGTATCCATCTAATATAGTACTTGGATAGTGGGTGTTATAGACACATGACTAGAACAAGAAGTCTTCTAAAGGAATATTGTCTAGTAAAGAATGGACTAAAAGTTATCTTTGGTGGCTCAGACAAAGGAGTCACCAAGGGCTATAGTATGATCACCAATGACACAGTCACAATCACAAAAGTGGCTTATGTGGAAGGTTGCAACACAAATTGATTAGCATAAGCCAACTATATGATCTTGGATATGTCATTGTATTCCATAAGGATGAGTGTCTAATCAAAAGGTCAAGTTACCAAGAGGTCATTTTTACAGGTACTAGGAGTGGGAATATTTATTGTTTAAACTTTTATATTTTAGTTCTGACACCCTTGTGTATCTAGTTTCTAATGAGAAAGTCTCATATTGTGTGTAATGACACAAGAGACTAGCTCACTTGAACTACAAGTCCATTAGCAAGCTCTTTAGTGGAGAGCTAGTCAGGAATGGTCCCAACATAAGATTCACCAAGGAGGGAATTTGCTCTGCATGTCAAAAGGGAAAGAAGACCAAAGCATCCTTCAACAACATTGGTTTCAAGGATTCTATGAGGTGCTTATACCTCATGCATATGGACTTGTTTGGTCCTATGCCAGTTCATAGTCTAGGTAGGAAAGTCTACACACTTGTGATAGTTGGCGACTCTCTAGTTTGCTTGGGTGTTCTTCTTGAAGAAAAAGTCAGAAACCCTTGACACTTTTATGACCTTTGTTAGGCAAGTTCAAAATGAAAAAGATAGTTATGTGGTCAAAATTAGAAGTGACCATGTTACCGAATTTCAATCTGAAGGCATGATAAAGTTCTGTGAAGATAAAGGGATTCATTAGGAATTTTCTTCACCAAGAACTCCCCAACAAAATGGGATTGCTGAGAGGAAAAATAGAACTCTCATAGTGGATGACAGGACCCTTCTTAGTGACACTTCTCTCCGAGAATATTTCTGGGCTGAGGTAGTGAACAATGCATGTCATGTCCTGAACAGGGCCTCTATCAACAAGTACCACAAAGAAGACTCCCTATGAGATTATGAAGGGAAGAAAACCAAATCTAGCCTATCTCAGGGTCTTTGGTAGTAAATGCTTTGTGCTCAATAATGGGAAGTCCCATTTGACTAAGTTTGCTGCCAAATCCTATGAAGAGATATTTGTTGGGTACAATAACCATAACAAGGCATATAGGGTCTACCACTTTAAAAATCAAGTTGTAGAAGAATCTATTAATGTAGTCTTTGATGAGTCATCAATGATTAACAGTGAGCTGCGAAGCTCCTATAGATCTACAATTGTACAGGTGAAGATGGAAAAACTAACCATCAAGGATAATCCTCTAACTACCCTAGTAGAAGATGATGGAGTATTCATTCCAGAAGGAGATCAAAGTGCACCTGACATGGATGAAGATCAACAAGATCCAACCAATAAAGTTCTTGATGCTGAAGTAAGAATGCCTCCAGCAGTCAGGCACTCGAGGGATCATCATAGAGATCAAATAATTGGAGATGCTAGCGAAGGGGTTAAAATAAGGAGTAAAAGCTAGAACATTGCAATGTACTCCAGCTTCCTGTCTCAGGCAGAACCCAAAAGGTTTGAAGATGCCAACATTGATCCATTTTCGATTATGGCTATGCAAGAGGAACTGAACCAGTTCAAGAGATGTAAGGTTTAGAAGCTAGTTCTCAGACTACAAGGTTATAATATCATTGAAACCAAGTGGATCTGCAAGAATAAGCTTGATATAAATGGTGTTATAGTTAATAACAAAGCTTGACTGGTATCCAAAGGATATCAATAAGAAGAAGGTATTGATTTTGTTCAAACCGTTACTCTAGTGGCCAGAATAAAAGCCATAAGACTATTCCTTGCATATGCTGCACATAAGGGATTCAAGATCACTAGATGGATGTGAAGTCAACTTTCCTTATTGGTGACCTAAGAGAAGAGGTCTATGTTGAGCAACCCTCAGGTTTTGTCAATCCTAACTCACATGATTATGTTTATAAGCTTAAGAAAGCATTATATGGGTTGAAGCAAGCCCCTAGGGCATGGTATGAGACTTTGTCTAGCTTTCTCATTGAGAACAAATTCTTAAGGGGAAAGATAGATAAGACACTATTCCTAAGGGAAGTCAAGGGTAAGATCATCCTAGTCCATATTTATGTAGATTACATAATCTTTGGGTCTACTGATGATGAGTTCTACAAGAAGTTTGTTAAACTTATGTAGGAGAAATTTGAGATGAGCAGTATGGGTGAGCTCAAGTACTTCTTGGGCCTCTAATTAAGACAGTCTGATAATGTATTATCCATTTCACAGTCTAAGTTCACAAGGGAGTTACTTAAAAACTTTTGAATGGAGAGTGCCTCTATCTTGAAAACTCTAAAGGGGACAAATGTGTCACTGAATAAGGATGAGATAGGGAAATCTATTGATGAAACCATGTATAGAGGCATAATTGACCCCTCCTCTATCTTACTTCTAGTAGGCCAGAATACATGTATGCTACATGTATTTGTATTAGATACAAGGCTTTCCCTAAGGAGTCTCACTATTATACAGCTAAAAGAATTCTGAGATATCTGAAGGACATACCTGATCTTGGCCTATGGTACCCTAGGAATAGTGATTTTTAACTAACAGGGTATTCAGATGCAGACTTTGTAGGCTACAGAGAAGACAGGAAGAGCATATCAGGCTCCTGTCAATTTCTAAGAAGAAGACTTATGTCTTGGAGCAGCAAGAAGCAAACCAGTATTGCAATCTCAACTGCAGAGTCAGAATACCTATTTGCTGGAAGTTTCCATGCATAGCTGCTGTGGATCCAGCATCAGCTCTAGGACTATAATCTTAAGATAAGTAGAACTCCTATGTTCTGTGATTCTACTAGTGCAATCTCTATTGCTAGGAATCTTGTGTGTTGGTACCCTAGTTTTGATTTGAGTTTAGTCCTCTCCTTTGTGCCCCTTGACCCAAGAAATATCTATGGTCAATGGTTAGAAGTCTAGCTGTAGAGTCCTCACTTTTCCAGATTGAGAATTTGGTTAAGTAGTTTTTCGTTCGACGATCGTCGAACGCCGCTCGACTATCGTCTATCGGCTGATCGACGATCGTCTATCAATTGGTCGACGCTTTGTCTGCGTTGATAGTTCGACTATCTGTTGATAGGTCGACTATCTGTTTTGCGTTGATAGTTCGACTATCTGTTGATAGATCGACTATCTGCTTGGCTAGGTAGTTCGACTATTTGTTCTGATAGATCGACTATCTGATAGTTCGACTATCTGTTGATAGGTCGACTATCTGTTTCGTCTTGATAGTTCGACTATCTGTTGATAGGTCGACTATCTGTTTCGTCTTGATAGTTCGACTATCTGTTGATAGTTCGACTATCTGTTGTCTTTGATAGTTCGACTATCTATCCTGATAGTTCGACTATCTGATAGTTCGACTATCTGCTGATAGATCGACTATCTGGTTTGGTTTGATAGTTCGACTATCTGTTGATAGATCGACTATCTGTTTTCTGAGGTAGGTCGACTATCTGCTTGATAGGTCGACTATCTCTGTGCGCTTGATAGTTCGACTATCTGTCCAAGATAGATCGACTATCTGATAGTTCGACTATCTGCTCTGATAGTTCGACTATCTGCCGGGGTAGTTCGACTATCTTCTTCGATAGGTCGACTATCTGGATCGTTCGACTATCTGCCCGATTGTTCGACGATCTCCGTGCGTCGTTCGACGATCTTCGAGGGTCGTTCGACGCTTTCTGTCTGCCTTTGTATTTTGTATTTATTTATTATATTTAATTAATTAATACATTTTCTGGCACAATATTTTAAGCTGTATGATAAAATTACCAGGCAATATTTGCTCCATCTCTTTTGCCTGAGTCAAATCTTTTTAAGATAAAGTTGTTTGTCTTATTAGCTGTCATTATAAATTACTTTATCTTTTGTCAGCCCTTTATAGCCGTTAGACTGAAAAGTCTTCTTTTTGTTATAAAGAGATTATTTCTGATGTGACTTTATTTAGTCCTTCTGTTATTTGATTTAAGCCTGCAGCTTCTTAGAAAGAGGTTTATTCCTTTTATAGAATGTTTTGCTGCAGAGATGTTTTTGTCTTCTTGATATTTACAGCCAGGTCTCAAGGCTCAGAAGAAGACAAACAATTCAAATGGAAGAGAGCCGTTGCTTGCTGATGATTATATAAAGGACCCTTTGAAGAAGGATTCAAGCTAGCTAATAGCTAACCAGTTGTTCATTCAAGCTCTCAAGCTTTCATCAAGAAAAAGCTTTCTGCTCTCAGCAATTTCCATCTAACTGAGAAGTGTTAAGATCTTCATCTCTTCTTCACCTGAGTTCTCCTGCTTTCAGGAAGTTCAAACTCAGAGTTCCTTTGAAGAAGAAGAAGAAGAAGATAGCTGCTTGAAGATTTTTGATTTTATTATTTACTTTCTTCCTGTAGCTTTTCCTTCAGAACTTTCTGAAGAGTTTTCTGCACTGAAGCAAGACTTCACCTGGACATCTTTGAGCCAGGGGGAGCCTTGATTCTTTAGAGCATTCTAGCTCAGTGCAAGCTTTTGTGCTTCTCTAATCTTTGTAAAATAGAGAAGACATCTTAACCTTCTTCCCCCTCCTATACAGGGTTATTACTCCCTTCAAAAGTATCCCTTGGTGGCAGGGCACCTAATAAAAAACCTGTGCTTGGTTTTTAGACACCTGATCAAAAGTCTAAAGGGTTTCTGGATCTACCTGAAGCAGATCCTATTGGTGGCAGGGCACCTGATCAAAAACCTGAGTGGATTCCTACCGTGTGGGTAGAAGAGTGGACGTACCCAAGTTGTTTGGGGAACCACTATAAATTTCCTTATGTCGTCTGGATTCCATTGTTTAATTCCTGTATTGTGGCTGTGATTAGATATAACTAGGTTGCTAGTTGCTGATTAGGTTTTCCAAGCCTTAACTGTAATTACAGTTAGCTTGAGTTTGTGCACATCACTTGTGTTAGGCTTTAAGGTTAAATCAATATCTATAATCTTTTCATTCCGCACTTCACTCCAAGGGAGTTGGGTAGACTATTAAGTTTTGGTCTGTGCAAAATTTGATAACTCTATTCACCCCCCCTCTAGAGTAGTATCTATCCCTTCACTTTCAATTGGTATCAGAGGGAGGTTGACTGACTGTATAGGCTAACACCTAAGTCACAAGATCCTGATAGATACCAAGAGCTTATAGATATTCACTATCATGGCCCAGTCCAAGGATTATTCTAGCACCAGACCTCCAGCATGCAACTTAGCTAAGTTTGGCATCTGGAAGGCAAGGATCAAATTATATATGAACTCTATTGATGAAAGCATCTTTGCTTCTATTTTGTCAGGTCCCCCAAGAGCACCTGCTGCTGCCACTGCCTCATCATCTGATATGAGTGCAGTGCCTCCTCCAGATTACAATGATGAATACAAGAAGGCCAAAATTGCAGATGCCAAGGCAATGAACATACTGGCTCAGACAATGTCTGATGAGGTGTTCCAGAAGGTGGCTGACTGCTCCTCAGCAAAGGCCATATAGGACACACTGAACCAGATTGTAGCTGGTTCAGCTGATGAAAGGAAGGACAGAAGGTCCAACCTGATCTTACAGTATGAGAACTTCAAGAAAACTGATGCTGAATCAGTTGAAGCTATGTACACCAGGCTCAGCTCAATCATCAATGAGCTGAGGACCCTGGACAAGGACATATCATTGACAGAGGTCAATGATAAGATTCTTATGTGCTTCCCTAGCACATGGGATCTAAGAATCTGGCCCATCAAGGAAGCCAGAAGTACTAATGAGATCTCAACTGAAGCTCTCCTCGGCAAGCTCAAGTCTTTTGAGCAAGTGCTGAAGACCAGAGAAGCAGAAGCTAAAGCCAAGACCCCCACTCCAACAAGAAAAGAGCAATCTCTAGCTCTTAAGGCTGCAGATGTCTCTGAAGGCAGCCAATCTAATGAGGAACTTATGGCATTGTTTGCCAAGAGGTTTCTCAAGATGGGGAGAAAGGAGTTCAGAAAGAAGTCTTCACGATATGAAGACAAACCAAGGTATGATCGCTCTCTTGCTAAAGAAATTATTTGTTATGGTTGCAGGAAGCCTGGACACATCTTGCCAGAGTGTCCAGAGGAGAAGAACAAAGAAAAGAGAAAAGAAAAAGAACAACACAGGAAGCACTCCAAGCCATCCTCCTACAAAAACAAGAAGAAGGAGAGAGGTTTCATTGCTGAAACCTGGAGTGATTCTGATGAAGAATCCTCCTCATCAAGCTCCAGTGAAGATGAGGAAGAGAAGAAGGCAAAAGAAGTTTGCCTAATGGCAATAGATGCCTGCAGCAACCACTCTGCTGCAGAGAGTTCTGATTCTGATGAAGAGATGCCTACAGAAGATGAGGTACTTTCTTCTTATGATTTTACTTCAGAAGAATTTAAATTAGAATTTAAATCTTTATGTTTAGATTTAATTAGCTCAGAAAAGGAAATAAAAGAACTTAGAAATAGGTTAGCTGACTCAGAATCAATAGCCTCTGAAAACATTAGGTTAAAGGAAGATCTCACTACTTGTAGTGAAGAAATTAAATTTCTTAAAATAGAGTTAGCTAAGTCTAAGAGATTAGAAGAATCCCTTAATGGTAGAAGCCTTAAGCTGTTAGAAATTACCAGCATGACTAACACTAGGTCAGGTAATGATAAACTAGGCTTAGGAGCTTCTCCCAGTGAACCCCCAGTCCTTCTTAAAAATAATCTTTCAACTCCAGTGAACTTCATTTCAGCTAGTGGAAAGAAGAACACTGAGCAAGTAAATCTGGTTAATAAAACCTTGAATAAAGCTAAGAGAGAAAAGAGAAAGAAGTTCTTTAAAGAAATGCAAAGAGCGTCGAATGCCGCTCGACGATCGGAAGCTCCATGGTCGAACGAAGCTCGACGATCTGAGCGCCCATCGTCGAACGTCGATCGACGATTTCAATATGATTTTCAAAATCATAATCAATTCCATAGAAACCAAAATGAGAATAGAAACCCTAGGTTTGTTAACCCATCATCAGCATGGAGAATCCCACCTAGGAGATCTCACCCACTAGGTTATCACCCTCAGCCTGCATTCTCATATATTTCCAGTTTTTCTTATGTGAAAAACAAGGGACCCAAGGTTACCTGGGTCCACTCTGTCTAAATAACTGTCTTGCAGGTGAAGGCCTATCCAATCACTCAAAATAAGTGGTATTTGGATACTGGATGCTCTAAGCATATGACAGGAAATAAAGATCTACTGTCAAAGTTCAAAGCTAAGCTTGGCCCAAAGGTTATCTTTGGAGACTCCAGCTGTGGTCAGACAGAAGGCTATGGCAAGATCACAATTGGAGCAGTTACTTTCAAGAGAGTTGCTTATGTCAATGGACTGAAGCATAATCTGATTTCAGTCAGCCAGCTATGTGATGCTGGCTACCAGGTTTCATTTTCTAATTTCTCTTGCAATATTACTTTAAATAATAATGTTGTTTTAGTAGGTATTAGAATAGGTAACATTTATTTAGTAGATTTCAATTCATCTCATTCTGAAATCTGCCTGTTTAATGAAGTAACCCTTAATAATAATTCCCTATGGCATAAAAGGCTTAGTCATGTAAACCTTAAAAATATATCTAGGTTATCTAAGCACAACCTTGTTAGAGGTTTACCTTCTTGCCCCTACAAGAAGGAGAGCCTATGCAAGGCTTGTCAGCTAGGCAAGCAAACCAAGAACTCTTTTAAATCTGTAAATAAAAGTGATTCTCCTAGAATCCTGTATTTATTACATTTGGACCTTTTTGGCCCAATAAATGTACAGAGTTTAGGAGGGATGTATTACACTTTAGTAATTGTAGATGACTTCTCTAGGTTCAGTTGGGTTTTCTTTTTGAGAACTAAGTCTGATAACTTCAAAGCCCTTACAGACTTTCTATTATGTGTGCAGACTGAGTACTCTACTCATGTGGCATTGATCAGAAGTGATCATGGTACTGAGTTTGACTCTCTTCTCATGCAAGAATTCTGTGAGAGAGAAGGTATCAAACATAGCTTCTCAGCTCCTAGAACTCCTCAACAAAATGGGGTAGTTGAAAGGAAGAATAGAACCCTCATTGAAGCTGCTAGTACATTGTTGGCAGATGCTAACATGCCTCTATCCTATTGGGCAGAAGCTGTTAGTATAGCCAACTATGTCTTGAATAGAAGTTTGATACACAAACTTAAGTGTAAAACTCCTTATGAGTTGCTTAAAGGAAAGAAACCAAAAAATAATTACTTTAGAGTTTTTGGCTGTATTGTTTATATTCATAATAATAATAAAGAATATATTAGAAAATTTGAAGCAAAAGCCTCAATGGGAATCATGCTTGGATATTCCCAAGTAAGCAAAGCTTATAGGGTTTATAACAAGTCTACCTATAAGATAGAAGAATCTGTGCATGTGACTTTTGATGAGTCTCTGATGTTTTACAAGGAGAAGGAAAATTCTCCTTCCTCCAGTTCTTTGCAGGTACCTGATGCCCCTCAAGAAATTCTTCAACTATCAACTCTTCAGATCACTGAATCAGACAGTGATGAAGACATTGCTGAAGCTGTTGAAGCTGTTGTTGTACCACCAACAGTAGATCAAATTCCTCCTGAGGAATTAATCCCAACTGTTGCTGAAGATCACATCCCACCTGCTGATATTGTCACACTTAGAGATCATCCCACATCTCAAGTGATTGGAGACATATCAGCTGGTGTGCAAACAAGACATCAATTAAGACAGGATGTGATGCATGCTTGTTTCCTCTCACAGGTTGAGCCCCTCACCTTTAAAGATGCAGAGCTAGATCCCCACTGGATCATTGCAATGCAAGAGGAGCTCAATCAGTTTGAGAGATGTAAAGTTTGGACTTTGGTTCCAAGACCTAAAGGCCAACTGATCATAGGCACCAAGTGGGTGTATAGAAACAAGTTAGATGCAAATGGAATTATAGTAAGGAATAAAGCTAGGCTTGTAGCTCAGGGCTACAGACAGGAGGAAGGTATAGACTATGACCAAACCTTTGCTCCTGTTGCAAGGCTAGAAGCAATAAGGATCTTCTTGGCCTATGCAGCCTTCATGAAGTTTAAGGTGTTCCAAATGGATGTCAAAAGTGCATTCCTAAATGGTGAGCTTAAGGAAGAGGTGTTTGTTGAACAACCACCAGGGTTTGTTTCTTCAACTCAGCCTTCTCATGTTTTTAAGTTGCAGAAAGCTCTTTATGGACTAAAGCAAGCTCCTAGGGCCTGGTATGAGACCTTAGCTAGTTTCCTGTTAGAGCACAACTTTACTAGGGGAGTAGTTGATAGAACCCTTTTCGTCAAGCATCACAAGGACACAATCCTGTTAGTTCAGGTGTATGTAGATGATATTATTTTTGGCTCCACTGATCCCAAACTTTGCAAAAGGTTCTCTGACCTGATGCACTCTAAGTTTGAGATGAGTAGCATGGGTGTGCTGTCTTACTTTCTTGGTCTCCAAGTTAAGCAAGATGCTGATGGTATCTTCATCTCCCAATCCAAATATGCCAAGGAATTGGTAAAGAAATTTGGGATGGCTGATGCTTCAGCAATGCCTACACCCATGGCTACTAATGTAGTTATTAATTCTGATGATCACGGCAAGCCAGTTGATCAAAAGAATTATAGGGCCATTGTTGGTTCCCTATTATATCTAACTGCAAGTAGGCCAGATATAATGTTTGCTACATGCCTTTGTGCTAGATTCCAGGTCAACCCCAAGGAATCTCATCTGATTCTTCTAAAGAGAATCCTGAGATACCTGAAGGGATGTCCAGATCTAGGACTTTGGTACCCAGCTGAGTCAGAGTTTGAATTAATTGGATATTCTGATTCTGATTATGCTGGTTGCAGAGTTGACAGGAAGAGCACCTCAGGAACTTGCCAGTTCCTGGGAGAGAGATTGGTCTCTTGGTTCTGTAAGAAGCAGGCTTCTGTCTCAACTTCAACTGCAGAGACTGAATATATAGCAGCTGCCAGTTGTTGTTCACAGATCCTGTGGATTCAAAACCAGCTTGTGGATTATGGTTACTCACACAAGAACACCAAGATCATGTGTGATAGTACCAGTGCTATCTCAATTGCACAAAATCCAGTGCACCACTCTAGAACGAAGCACATTGAGATTAGGCACCATTTCCTGAGAGATTGTGTGGAAAAGAACAAGATCTGTCTTGAGTTCATATCCACTGAGTTTCAGAGAGGTGATATATTCACCAAGCCTTTAGATGAACAGAAGCATCTGTTCTTTTTAGTTCAAATAGGCATGATTAATGGACGAGACTAAGTGTGACTATATCTGCCTATGTTGAAATCTGCTTGAAGATCGTCGAATGATGATCGAAGATTGTCGAACGGATTAAGCCTATCGTCGACCTCTGGTTAATGATAGCTTATCTGTTTGAAGATCGTCGATCGACGTTCGACCATCGTCGAACAGGTTGAGCTCATCGTCGATCTCTGAACGACGACAGCTTGTTGCTTGTGAAGCCAGAAATAGCCGAACGATGGTTCGACTACTCTGCTTCTGAGCCGATCGTCGAACGACCGTTCGACTATCGGGTCAAGTATCTTTTTAATAGATCGACTATTCCCGGTCTAATATAAAGCCGATAGTCGACCTAGGTTAAAAGATCTTGTGTTTTATCGTCGACGGAGCGTGCTCTTTCGCATTCTGCTTTCCCGCTTGCGATTTCCAGGCGTTTCGTCTTCTTCGTCCTCTCCAGCTTTCTCGAGCTTTCTCCAGCGAATCCATGGCGGTCTCTCCAGCAGTTCTAGCCGTCGTGAAGTTTGATGCAGGATTTAGCGTGGATTTCGACGCGTTCAGCAGCTGCGATGCAGGAATCGTAGAAGTTCTACAGCTGTGCCGGGATCAGGGATTAGAGAAGATAATGTCTGCAAGGATTAAGATAAACATCCCAGAAATCAAGGAATGGGCTTTCACGTCGTCTTCCACAGACGAATCGATGACTGGTACCATCGGCGGAGAAGAGGTAATCCTGACTCCGGCCGTTTTATCTGATGTTTTTGGATTAGTTAATGGTGACGAGGATTATGAGCAAGATGCTCAGGAATTCGGAAGAATGCTAGTTGAGCTGGGACATGCTGAGGGCATTCCCACGAAGCTGCTCAAAGTGAATTTTCCTTTCAAAATCAAGTTTCTTGCTGAGCTAGTAGGAAAAGTGCTCCTGGGTAAGCACTCTGCTCACGATAATATCACAAGGCAGCAATTCGCACTGATGTGTGCAATTGTTAATCGGAAGAAGATCGATTGGGCAGCAGTTGTGTTTGATTTAATCAGGAAAAAGACTGGTAAGAAGGAAGTCACCCTAGGAAGGGTCATTGGAATCTTCCTTAAGGAAAAATACCCCCAGCTGCTGAGTTCAACTGCAACAACAATCAATGCAAGCAAGAAGATGGATCCCAACCTGTTCTCTAAGTGGAAGAGAACGTTTGTGAAACCTGCTCCAGCAACATCTGAGGACACCAGGACTGAATCAGTCACTCCTCACCATGTTGAAGCTGGCTCAGGTCTTCCCTCCTCCTCCTCTGCTTTGCTGTCTGCCTCAGTTGAAGTACCATCAACTTCAGCTGAAGTACGACCTTCTTCCTCTTCTGCTCCAGAAACAACTACGGTTGTTCCTCTTTCCCCTCCAGCTTCTCCTCTACCTGCTCATCTGGCTAGGATATCTGCTCCTAGCTTTGATTTGTTAGGATCAGAGAGAATTCCTACTCCTCCTCTGTCTCCCGTTCATTCCCCAGTTAATTCCCCAATTAACTCTCCAGCTCCATCTCCTGCTCGATCCCCTGTCCACACCATTTCTCATCCCAGCACCACTACCATATCTACTGCAGCTCCATCAACTTCACATCCTTCATCTCTTGAGATCTCTCCTGAATTCATCTCCCGCATTGTGGAGTTGATTACCCCCTCAATCAAAACCATGATTGAAGAGGCAATCGCTCCCCTTGCAGCCTCCATTGATATCTTATCTGCCTCCATCAAATCCCTTTCAAAATCTGCTGAGCCATCTTCCTCAAGGGGCCTGGTTTCAGTATCCACTGAAATCAGGCAGGGGGAGATGTTCCATGAAGATGCCTCAGACCATCCTGCCTCCCCTCCAGCTATAAAAGATACAGTCATGACAGCCCTGGAAGAAATAGCTCCAGCTGAGAAAGAAATAGCTCCAGTTTTATCAGATAAGGAAATAGCAGATGGAATCTTGCTATCTGAAATTGCAGTTAAAGTCTGCTTAGAAGATCTTACCACTCCTGTGATTGCTAGATTCCTAGAAGGAATTATAACTTCATATCTGAATGAATCATGGGAGATGGTCAAGTATGAAGGTAACTCTTTCATCCGTTTTGTTGATGAGTCGATTAATTTGTTAGTTTGTGAATTCCTGGAAGGAATGATTTCTGTTTATTTAGCAGATCTGTATTCATAATTCTACAGATGTTATTAGAGAAGATTTAGCTGCTCAGATCGTAGCAGTTGTTTCTGAAGCTGATCCAAGTGTTCCTGATACTCAAGTAGATCCTGAATTGGAATCTTTTTTAGATGATAGAGAGGATGAATCTGAGAGTCAAGATAAAGTCAAGGATGACTCTCCTGTTCTGAATTTGGAAGAAGTTCAAGCAAGAGCTGCCTGGGATTTAAGAGTACAATCTTTAAAAGAGAAAGAAAAAGATCTGTAAATTGAAAAGTCAACCATCTGGGATGACTCACCAGGGTTGGACTTAGATTCCCTTCTGGCTCTGGATGCCATGGAAGAGGAAAGAGAAAAATCTGCTCTTAAGCTTAAAGAAAAGGCTGTTTCAGAAGCCTATGATCCTTATGAAAATCCTCCCTCATCTCATTCTGATGATGATGATGATTCTGATGTTTCTGAGAAGTCAAAGAGAAAGAAAGCTGCTTCAAAGAAGAGAAAAGCTCCTCCTCCTCCTCCTCCCAGTAAGGATAATGATACTCCCTATTATATTCTGAAGGGCATTGACCCTAAATCCAAGGATTTTCAGCACTGGATGTGGTTTTCAAAGAATCAGCAGAAAGAAAGGAAAAGAACTAAGAGGTATGATAGTCCTGTTTCAAGATGGACTCCCAGAGGTCCTCCTCCTCCTCCAGGTGCAGGAGCCTCTGGGAACCTATCAGCCAATCCTGCTGCCTCTTCTGGAAGATCTGCTTCTTTTCAGCCCCAGCCAAGACAAAGTTATCAAAGCTCGCAAGGCAAATCGTTTTCTGGCTCTCAAAGACAAATGAAGGAGGCTGTGGTTCAAAGACCAACCTTTTCCCCACCTCCTTCTCCAAAGAAAAGAATTCCATCTCCAACACCAGTTCAGTCTGAGGAAATTGTCTCAAAAGGTAAATAGTTTACTTTGTTTTAAAATTTCTAGCAAGAACCTTTTGCTAAGTATACTCTAATGTCTTATCTAGTTATTCAAGATAAAATAGCTGATGCTGCTTATCCTGAGCCTGTGTATGAAAATCCTGAGCTTGATCCTAACTTTAGGATGGCTCGCTTTCAAGAACTAGTTGGAGCAGCTCAAATAAGAAAAGCTAGAGCAGAAGGAAAAGATACGACTGGTCTAACTACCATGTCTGCTTACAGAAAGAAAGAGTTTGAAAAGTTCCAGGTTAATCCTGAGATTTTTGATCCATCAAAATATATGGAAAAGCATCCTGAAGCAGTAGTCCCAAGAGCTGCAGAACTGAACATTGGTGCGCAGGACCTGAAACTGTCAAAGAAAGAATCTGATGATCCTTTAAGGAAAATCTCTTTTGTTTCTAGCTCTTCTGTTTCTAAGCCTGACTCTGTTGATCCATAGTTTGATTAACTGCTGTGCTATATTTGTTTATCTGTTTGATAATCTGCTAGTTAAATATTAACTATTTACTGTATTATTTTATTGCTCTTTAGATAGCTTTATGTTTTAGATGTTGAGAGACTTAACTCAAATAGGGGGAGATTGTTGGTACCCTAGTTTTGATTTGAGTTTAGTCCTCTCCTTTGTGCCCCTTGACCCAAGAAATATCTATGGTCAATGGTTAGAAGTCTAGCTGTAGAGTCCTCACTTTTCCAGATTGAGAATTTGGTTAAGTAGTTTTTCGTTCGACGATCGTCGAACGCCGCTCGACTATCGTCTATCGGCTGATCGACGATCGTCTATCAGTTGGTCGACGCTTTGTCTGCGTTGATAGTTCGACTATCTGTTGATAGGTCGACTATCTGTTTTGCGTTGATAGTTCGACTATTTGTTGATAGTTCGACTATCTGCTTGGCTAGGTAGTTCGACTATTTGTTCTGATAGATCGACTATCTGATAGTTCGACTATCTGTTGATAGGTCGACTATCTGTTTCGTCTTGATAGTTCGATTATCTGTTGATAGGTCGACTATCTGTTTCGTCTTGATAGTTCGACTATCTGTTGATAGTTCGACTATCTGTTGTCTTTGATAGTTCGACTATCTGTCCTGATAGTTCGACTATCTGATAGTTCGACTATCTGCTGATAGATCGACTATCTGGTTTGGTTTGATAGTTCGACTATCTGTTGATAGATCGACTATCTGTTTTCTGAGGTAGGTCGACTATCTGCTTGATAGGTCGACTATCTCTGTGCGCTTGATAGTTCGACTATCTGTCCAAGATAGATCGACTATCTTATAGTTCGACTATCTGCTCTGATAGTTCGACTATCTGCCGGGGTAGTTCGACTATCTTCTTCGATAGGTCGACTATCTGGATCGTTCGACTATCTGCCCGATAGTTCGACGATCTCCGTGCGTCGTTCGACGATCTTCGAGGGTCGTTCGACGCTTTCTGTCTGCCTTTGTATTTTGTATTTATTTATTATATTTAATTAATACATTTTCTGGCACAGTATTTTAAGCTGTATGATAAAATTACCAGGCAATATTTGCTCCATCTCTTTTGCCTGAGTCAAATCTTTTTAAGATAAAGTTGTTTGTCTTATTAGCTGTCATTATAAATTACTTTATCTTTTGTCAGCCCTTTATAGCCGTTAGACTGAAAAGTCTTCTTTTTGCTATAAAGAGATTATTTCTGATGTGACTTTATTTAGTCCTTCTGTTATTTGATTTAAGCCTGCAGCTTCTTAGAAAGAGGTTTATTCCTTTTATAGAATGTTTTGCTGCAGAGATGTTTTTGTCTTCTTGATATTTACAGCCAGGTCTCAAGGCTCAGAAGAAGACAAACAATTCAAATGGAAGAGAGCCGTTGCTTGCTGATGATTATATAAAGGACCCTTTGAAGAAGGATTCAAGCTAGCTAATAGCTAACCAGTTGTTCATTCAAGCTCTCAAGCTTTCATCAAGAAAAAGCTTTCTGCTCTCAGCAATTTCCATCTAACTGAGAAGTGTTAAGATCTTCATCTCTTCTTCACCTGAGTTCTCCTACTTTCAGGAAGTTCAAACTCAGAGTTCCTTTGAAGAAGAAGAAGAAGAAGATAGCTGCTTGAAGATTTTTGATTTTATTATTTACTTTCTTCCTGTAGCTTTTCCTTCAGAACTTTCTGAAGAGTTTTCTGCACTGAAGCAAGACTTCACCTGGACATCTTTGAGCCAGGGGGAGCCTTGATTCTTTAGAGCATTCTAGCTCAGTGCAAGCTTTTGTGCTTCTCTAATCTTTGTAAAATAGAGAAGACATCTTAACCTTCTTCCCCCTCCTATACAGGGTTATTACTCCCTTCAAAAGTATCCCTTGGTGACAGGGCACCTGATCAAAAACCTGTGCTTGGTTTTTAGACACCTGATCAAAAGTCTAAAGGGTTTCTGGATCTACCTGAAGTAGATCCTGTTGGTGGCAGGGCACCTGATCAAAAACCTGAGTGGATTCCTACCGTGTGGGTAGAAGAGTGGACGTACCCAAGTTGTTTGGGGAACCACTATAAATTTCCTTGTGTCGTCTGGATTCCATTGTTTAATTCCTGTATTGTGGCTGTGATTAGATATAACTAGGTTGCTAGTTGCTGATTAGGTTTTCCAAGCCTTAACTATAATTACAGTTAGCTTGAGTTTGTGCACATCACTTGTGTTAGGCTTTAAGGTTAAATCAATATCTATAATCTTTTCATTCCGCACTTCACTCCAAGGGAGTTGGGTAGACTATTAAGTTTTGGTCTGTGCAAAATTTGATAACTCTATTCACCCCCCTCTAGAGTAGTATCTATCCCTTCACTTTCATTGTGTCTCATAGTAGGAATAAACACATAGAGATTAGGTATCACTTCATTAGAGAGCATGTGAAATGTGAAGACATCAGACTTGAATTTGTCCCTATAGACAAGCAAGTAGCTGACATCTTCACTAAGCCACTAGATGAAGCCAAGTCTAACACCTTAAAATTTGAGCTGGGTATGTTGAACTTAGTCTAGCTTTAGTAATAATTCATATATTCCTGTTGTAGGTAGTGTTACTCCTTGCAGGATAACATAGAAGAAATGGACTAAGTGTCCAGGCGCAAAGTACGCTGAGACAAGTCAGGCATCGAGTGCACAGAGTCTAAGTACTCTGGCGTCGAGTATGTTGAGATAACAATATGCGTCGAGAGCGTTGAGTGCGTCGAGTCCACTCAACGCATACTCCCATGATTGTCTATTTGCGACTAACTATCAGAATTAATCATAGTCATTGATCACTTTGTGATTAAACAAAAGGTACGCACCTCTCCACATTCTCTACTTAGAGGCAAGTATAAATAGACCTAAGTGTGCTTAGAATAAGAAACACTATTCCTAGCCCTTTGCGAACTACTATCTCCCTACGACCAAAGCTCGTCAACTCTTCAAAAACTAAGCAAATCAATGGGTACAAAGGGAATGGATTTCTTGTTTGAGGGATTTGAGCTGGTTCGAAATGGCTTCAAGGATGCTCCTAAGGAAGTCATGCAGGTTCTACACTTACTAGAGGTTGTTGACCTAAGCTTTGTCTTGTCCGAGACTATCCTTATTTGGAAAAGAGAAGTTCTGGAACTCTATTCAAATGCCAAAGTGGACTCATCCCCATCCAAATTCAAATCCTCAATTGATGGAAAGAAGATCAAGATCACTACAAAGGGATTATGCAAATCTTTGCATCTAACTAAGATAAATGAGTCAGATCAGGATACTGACTTAATTCAGGATGATGTTAAGACAACACTGAAGTGGTGTGGGCTTTCCAAGCATACCACTGGGTAAGTGTTGAGTAAAGCATTGAACAACAGAGGCAAGTTCCTAGCAGATGTAGTGGGAAAAGCGATGTTCTATAAGATAGGTTTACATGATAAGATTTCTAAGAACATGTTTGAACTTATGACAAGGATCATTTTATCAAATAAAACAGATTGGGGCAAAGTACTGTTTGATAGAATTGTAGAATGCATCCCAGAACCTAACCTGGGAAGAATTGTCTCTCTATATCTACACAGTACAGTCCCAGGAATCCTCAACATGAGGCTAGGGACTAAGATCAATCATATGAGGAGGATGAACTCAAGAATGTTAGACGGATGGGAGAGAGTTCTACAACCACACCTTCAATATACAAAGAAGAAAAAGAAGAAGCCAGTTCCAGATATCAGCATAGAAAGCAGTTCATCTAAGAATAGTGGAGAAGAGCCTCATGACCTAAAACTCTCCGTATCTACTGAGGAGAGGAGAGACATGAGTGCTCAAGTCTCAATGTCTTCTAAATTACTACAAGTATCTAGTTGTCCAAAACTCAATTTAAAGAGAACTAAGCATGAGACATGGTCACACTGGAAGGCCAACAAGTAGAAAATAACTCTGCTGATGTTCAGGGGGAGACATCTTAAATGGGTGCTGCAGTTGAGGGGGAGATTCACCAGATACTTACTCAAATTGAGGCGGAGACCATCCAGTCTATTTAAGAGGATTTGGACACCTTCATTGAGAATTTGGAGAAGAGGATTGCTGAAACTTCAGAGGGCCCTGAAGTTATGCTTTCCTGCACTCAAGTTGAGGAGGAATAACTTCTTGAGAGAGTTATGGAAGATGCTCTTGCTGAGGGGGAGCACAATCAGCTCATGAAGGAGAGTAACCAAATTCCTACTAAGGAGGTTCAACCTCTGAAGTAATGGAAGAAGAACATCCAATCAATACTACTGAAGATCTGAATGTCCCTGCGGACATTGCAGAGGTTGAGGGGGAGATTCACACTGAACACCCTTCTCCAAAGAATGTTTATAATATAGGCTCTTCTGAATCAGATATGGGCAATGCTGCTGATCAAAATGCAACTCAACACTCTTCTGAGTATAAGATGGCTGATTCTAAAGCTAGAGAAGGAGAAAGGTCAGTGCAACAAAATGTCTGTGTTTAAGGTACATCACACAGAGCTGATCAGATGTCATCCACCTTCCTAGAACAACAAAAGTGTATACTGGATGACCAAAAAAGGCAACTGGAACACTTTGTAGATGATTCCATAAAGGAACTGAGAAAAGACCATTCTACTGAGATCAAATCTATAAGATTTGAGGTTAATCTACTGAGAGCCAACACTGTATCATTCTTCAAGAGGGCTACTCCTGCAGTAACTTTCACAGAAAGCAAACTGACAAAACTAAGCCAGATTCAAAATGGAATTATAGAGAATCAGAATATTATTGCTAGAAACATGTTGACAAACCACAATTGTACAATCCCGTATTCGCTGAATGGCCCCCTTCCGACAGGTTCAAGGTATTACATGAAATTTAGGCCCAAAAATACAAGATTGGCGAGTGGGGAAGGCTAACCTGCACTCGCCCAGACCACGGAGAAAGCAATCAGGCCCTTAGGAGAGTGCAATCTTCATCATGCACTCGCCCCAACCTCACGCCTCAGCACGCGCGCTGGAGGACATATCGCCAAACCAGGCAAGTGGTTTCCCAAGCTAGCACTCTCCCTTCAGAGACAGCCTAGGAGGCGGGTGCACGATTTCCCCAGCACTCGCTCCTTTAGGCGAGTGGTTCCCTCATGGATAATTCGCCCAGTGGGGCCTAGAGGTAGAATTACCTGGATGATCCCAAAGGGCTGCAAATAGCCCTCCAGGAAGCGGAGTTTTGCTGTTGGCAGACCCAATTGGGCAGCATATAGCCGTTTGGAATAGCAGAGTTATGGAATTTGCAGGCCAAGATTAGAAATCTATTAATAGGCCCAAGGGGGTACCTCAGAAGGCATGCTTTCTTTTCTCTGGTCTTCTAGCAGTTTCTGAGGTGCCCTTAGCTCAACATTGGCTAAGGAGGGGAAGCGCTCTAAGATCATTTGGGTGTGTGGTGGGACCTCCGTACTGGAGCCTTGGGTCATTTTTGAGTTCTAAGTCTTTAGTTAGTCAAGCTCACTAGGTGAAGTAAGTGTGCGGTCACCCCTTCCCCAAGGGTCAAAACTCCACAGAAGCCGGTTCTCGGTTTTAACATTTTGGTGTAGTGAGCGTGGAGTGTGACTAACACAAAAAATCCAAGTGAGTTCAATGACTGGAGGTGAAGAACAAGGATCTGACCGGGACGACTCGCCACCCCCTCTACTCGCCACCCTCGGGATGTTCGAGGATTTCCGATAAGAGATGCAGAACCTCATCATGTTTGCACTTAGCGCTCGCAGCGAGTGCTCAACACTCGTCATCCTAGTGGTCCCCGTTCTAGCTCTAGGAGAGAACGCCCTCGTTAGGCGACAGGGGAAGGAAATAGTGGAGGAGGGTAGCGAGTGAGATCTCCTAGGGCGAGCCCTATTCCCCAGATCGGCGAGTGTGGGGGGGGGGGACTTGAGAGTTGGATGCGCGAGATCGTTAGTCTTGCCTCACGAGTGGTGGGAGCCCCTTCAGCGAGCTGGTTGCATCCGCACCTGTCCCAGAGGGGTTCCGCGAGCTAGAGATGTCCTATTATACCGGAAGGGGGGATATGGTCCAACAAATCAAGTGGTTTGAGGATGTGGTTTCGATCAGGAAGATGTCAGACGCCTTCAAGTGACAGTTCTTCGCCATAACCCTCAAAGAGAAGGTGAGGGATTGGTTCCATCAGCTGCCCGCCTGCTCCATCTACTACTTTAAGGACCTGCACCGAGGGTTCTTGCTGCGGTTCTCCACTTTGAAGAAGAGGAAGAAGGAGTCGGAGTCCCTATTTCACATCAAATAGGGGGTAAACGAGACACTGGGAAACTACGTGGATAGGTTCCAGGAGGAGGTCCTCCAGGTGCAGGAGATGCTAGTGCACACCCTCATGATGGCCTTTACCCTGGGAATGTAGTAGGGGTTCTTTAGAATGGAGCTGAAGCAGGTGCCTCCATTGTCTTTTGAGCAGCTGATGGAGAGGGCAACAAGGGAAGTCGAGGGGGAGGCGTCAAACCTGGCATTTTCCAGGAAGCTAGCCAGGTGGGCTACAGAGGAGGAGAAGGAGCCAGAAGATGGCAAGGGTCAGAAGGTCAGGAGGGTAGAGCCACAACCACGAGAGTAGAAACTATAATAGCAGTAGAGGTAGGGCCGCCAGGAGCCGAATAATTGACTGGGCTTGAGGTAGAAAGACTAGCATGATCAGGGCCAGAGGAGAGGTTTCCACGGAGGAGACAACTGCCAAGGGGGGGGGGGCAGAGCCAGTTCAACCCTCCAGGTTGGAGGCAAGGCCAGAGACCACTCTACCCAATCAAAACTAGGGTATGACAATTGCTCTAGGAAGGATGAGAGGAGTCATGAGGAGGAGGCCGAGAGGTAGAGCAGAGATGCCCTACTGTGACTCCCACCAAGAGGAAGGGCATGCGATGGCTTCTTGCTCGGAGTTATTGGAGATGAGGGGAGCTAGGGGGCAGGCTTAGTAGCAGTAGTAGCACTGCCAGGAGGTGTAGATCAAAGAAGTCCTGCCAAGAGCAGAGGACAGGTGTGAGGACCGAGCCGATATAGGAGGCCGAGGAGGGATCAGGGTGATCCATGTGGGAGGGGGGCGGGAGTCAAGGCTGCCCGCAAGGCGAGTCTCCACACCATGTATCGTCGGAGCTTCACCTCCACATCCCTAACCCCACCCCTAGATGAGAAGATTACCTTCTCCCGGAAGGACATGCCGGATCACGAGGATCCATTCTGCGATGTGCTGGTTATTCAAACCACCGTCGAGAACTTTACCGTCTCTCGGATCCTCATGTACAATGGGAGCTCTGTCAACGTCGTCTTTAAAAGGCATTTGATGCAATGAAGGTTGAGGCCAGGATGGTGTTGGCCTCGGATGGGCCCTTGTTCAGATTCTCTAGAGAGAGAAAGGAGGTAGAGGGAGGTGTGGGACTCCATGTTACCTTGGAGGGGCCAGTCCAGGAACTGCAGGTTTGTCATTGTGGATGCTCTTAAAATTTATAATTCAATATTCAGATTGCCCCTCATCAGCGCCTTCCATTGCATGCCCTCTTCTTTCAACCAATACCTTAAGTTCAATGCCAAGGGCATCCAGGTCCGGGTCCTGGGAGACCCTCTAGGTGGCGAGAGAGTACTATATGACTATGGTCAACACCATCTCCTGGTAAGGAGGACCCGATGAAAGATAATCCTATGGGTAGATAATCACCTGGGGGGGGGGGTGAATATGTGTCTTTTAAAATTCTTTGTCACTTAGATTAACTATTCAGCAGATATATGTTCAGCAGATAATATACTTGAGAAATAAGCTTCACAATAACTTAACAAAATTAAACAACAGAACACAGCACATGCAAATCTCAGAACACAGCACAAGCACAAGCAAATCACAACACACAGAATTTATAGTGATTTCCCTATCTAGGGTACATCCACTTTCCCCCTTCTTCCTCACTAGCAATTTGCTAGATAAGGTTATATCTCCTCCTCTCCAACTCAGATCCAAAGATCTTACAGGCTCAGTTTCTATTAAGAAACCTACACTCAAACCAACAGGTCCTACCTTAGAGATTCACCCAATCTCCTACCTCAGGTCCCTCAAGAACCCTACCTCGGCCTTTATAACATATGATTATACCTAAGCGATCCCACTCAAATCACTTACCTCAGGTCCCTATAGAACCTTACCTCAGCCTTTATAAATTAGGCTTACAACTTAGAGATTAACTCTCCTATCCACTCAGATCTCACAGAGATCTTACAAAAATTAAGGTTAAATATAATCAAAAACCAATCTGTAATCTAACTTATCTGAATGAATTAAGATTCTTCAATTCAGTTGCACTTGATTAAATCTTGATGAATAATCTGGCTTAAAAGATACTTCTCTGAATCTGCAATCTTCTTGATGATCGGCTTGATTTCCTTGAAGAATTTGTAGAACAGATCCACTTGAATCTTTTGATCACTTAATGAAAGGACCTGAAGATCTGCTTGAAGACTTTAGTCTTCCTCCTCTTCCTTGGAATTGTCGTCCTCCCCTGACTTGGAAGGAATTAGAATGAGAATTTAAGATCTGTTAAAAATTGCTTTCTTCTGTGAAGACAACCCCTCTATTTATAGCCTTTATGGATTGCTGGATTCTGGTTGATGACATCAGCATGTGACATCATACTTCTAATTCTCCTTTAAACTATTTCTGTTGAGATACCACGTTATTGTAGCTGATGTGACATTTCTGACTTGTCTTGACACTTTTGTGTTGACTTTGCACATCTTCAGAAACATAAGTGTCGAGATGTCCAAAGTGCCTCGACACTATATTACTTAAGTGTTTTTAGAAGGTGTCGAGACATCTTAGCAGTCTTGACACAATTTTACTTAGAAGAATTTTCAGGCTGAACTTGAAAGTGTCGAGACAGTTTAGTTTTCTCGACACAACTGTCATCTGTGTCGACATTTGTAAATATGCACTGTGTCGAGACAGTTGAATTGTCTCGACACAACTGTCTGCTGGGTGTCGACTCTTTTATACTTTCTTTAATTCTTCACTGTGTCAAGACAGTTGAATTGTCTCAGCACTCCAGTCTGCTGGTGTCGACACTTTTATACTTGCTTTAATTCTTCACTGTGTCAAGAAAGTTGAATTGTCTCGACACTCTAGTCTACTTGTGTCAACACTTGTTTAAGTCTATACTTCAGTCTTCTTTGTGTCGAGACAGTTGTATTGTCTTGACACAATTGTCTTAAGCTTTAAAGTGTCGAGATATTTGACTTGTCTCAACACTACTGACTTAGTCTTCAAGGTGTCGAGATAGCTAACTTGTCTCGACACTACTGTTATTGAATTTTACATGTGTCGAGTTAGCTGACTTGTCTTAACACTGCTGACTTAGTCTTCAAGGTGTTGAGATAACAGACTTGTCTTGACACAACTTCTGCAAAGGTGTCGACATAGTTGAAGTGTGTCGACACTTTTGTACTCAGCCAATTTTCTACACTGCAAGTTGCTAGATACTGACTGTGCTGACTTCACTCAACACTTTGCAGACTTAACTCGACGCTTTTGTACTTAGACAATTTTCTTCACTTTTTAGTCAACTTCTTAGAGTCCACCTGTCAATGTAACTTGGACTACCGTTCAAATCAATATGATATAGGCAACCTGCAAGCATGAACTAAAATATACATCAAATACATATTTGTGTATATCATTGAGTTGAAATGGATTCTTCAAATCAAGTACATTGTGTCCAATGTACCCAATAATCTCCCCCTATTTGGAGAAATCATAACCCCAATTCAATGATATATTCCACAATACCAGAATATATTAATTATGATGTATAAGAAAAATGTTGAACAAAATATTAAGGAACACAACAATAATAACACAGATATCACTAGGTGCAACCAAAATTTTCATTCAAATTTAATCAAAGATTACATCTTTCAGTTTTATTACAATGTTCTTAAAGCTAAATTACATAGTTTTTTAGAAAAGGAAAAATAAACTAAGAATCCTCTGGCTCCTTGATGATAATGCCTTTTCCTGACTGTATTTTAGCTTTTACTTCAGGCACTTTGTCATCAGCCACTTTCTCCTTTCCCTTGACATCCTTAGCTTTAGAGATTTCTTCTTGCTTGAGCCTTTGCCTCTCAAAATAGTGATAGGGCTTGGGAAAATATTTGTTGGGTTCAATAGAATCAGCTGGGATCTTCCCTGCCTTCAGATCTTTTCTTAATTTATAGAGGATCTCCTACTGCTTTGTGTGTTTGACCCACTCTTACTCTAATTACCATTATCGCCTATCAGCTGCATTATTATTGACTGCTTTCATGCATAGAGAATAATGGATCTAGAAGTTGGACTCCATTGCTCAAAGTAAGGCTTTGCTTTAGCTTGTTCCCTACATATTTTCTTTGATATTTGAGTTTTTTTTCCTTTAACAATGCAGAAGCTGTCATCTCCACCTCTTCACATACTATATTCTGAATTTGTGGTGGAGGACTGTACATGGACTGGAAAACAGTTTGAATAGCCTCAAAAGGAGCTGGTTGGCAACCAGACTCAGCAGTTTGGTCTCCATCATACCATATGGGTGGATGTCCTAGAGTGTCTATGATGCTATTTGAGATCCAAATAGCATGATCAGAGCTTGCCTTTATCATTACTCTCTCCCCCTTTATGACTTCTCTTTCAACATGATCTCTTAAGTCATTCTTGTGAAATCTAACTTGACCATCTAAATAGTTGATTTCTAAGGATACAGAATTCTTGACCTTGAGTAGATGTTCATCCAATTCTTTGTGAGAGTCCTTCACTTTCTTAATCACAGAGTCTTCATGTGTAGATAGCTGAGATGTAACATCCTTGGAGGTAGAGGTTATCTTGGTCTCCAAAGCAGTAGTCTGCTTAGCTATCTCTATCATTGTAGTATTATGCATAACTATCATATTCTCATTCATTCTTGTTTTATTTTCCATGACATAACCATGTTTTATAACTATGTCATTTTCAACTTTCTGTGACTCCACTTGTTGTTTAACAATGTATATTACTACATTATCTCCTCTCTGAAAGAAATCAGTCATATATTTCTTCAATAGATTTACCTCAAATCTAATTGACTTGATTTCTTGGGCCAGCTGAAACTACAACTCCTTGTTGCTTTCATCCACATACTTTTCTAGTTGATTTTATTGTTGATTAAGCATTATCTGTAGTTGAACTAGAAGTGAGCTTGAATCAATTATAGGAGCAGATGTTGGTCCAGATTTAATAATCTTCTTATAACTTCTACTTTTCTACTTTAGTTCAAACAACTTCCTTTTCTTTAACTGAGAGGCTTCTTCCTCCTCAGATTCTGAAGAACTAACCACCTCAACAGATGTAGGGTTTTTAAGTGTTTCAGTAGTTGGGGCCTGATCTGCTAACTCCCCCTCAACCATTGCAACTTGTTCACCAATGTTGGTGTTGTCAGGGTTAACCTCATCTTGCTGTGCTATAACATCAGAAACATTGTCCTCTAGAAGTTCAGTCATCTTCCCCTGGATAATTATTTCTTTATTCAGAAGGATTTCTTCATCTATCTCCTTGGGGATTGTATCCTCAATCTCTCTATCAGTCATTCCCTATTCAGGAACCTCTACTTGCTTCAACACATTATCCAGCTCTTGTACTACTTCCATTATTACTGTATTTACTGTATCCATTTCAATATCTGGCAGATCATTGAGGTTCTCCACCTCAATTTGATCCATATCTAGGATTGTCTCCCCCTACAACTGATTAGCAGTTTCAAGTGAGGTACTTGGATATTTGTCAGCTATTTTATCATCCTATTTTGCTGAGGTAGAACTTTCTTATTCTTCAGAGTCACTTGAAGAATCTTCTTCCATAACTACATCCTTCTTCTTTTTATCCTTCTCCTTCTCCACTACAGGTGATTCCTTGGATAGGACTCTATCCCACCTTGCTAAAATTCTCATATCCATTCTTCTCATATGATCACTTTTAGATCCAATATTCAGATTAATATTGTCAGGAATGGCTTGTACCAAGTATAGGCTTAAAATTCTGCCCATATTAGGCTTCTTGATACATTATGCAATTTTGTCAAAAAGACTACTCTACTCCAGTTAGTCTTGATTTTGAAAATAATTCTGGTCATCAAATCAAACATAAATGCTGAGATCTTGTCATGTGCCCCTGTTTTGCACATCAACACCTTTCCTACTATTTCAGACATAAAATTGCCTTTGGTATTCATACCCTTCCCGTTCAATGTGCTTCCAATCTTTGTGGTTTGAGGCAATCCACACCACTTCAAAGAATTAACAGTCCCGACAGAATCAATTTCATCATCCTGATCAATTCTTGGTATTTGAAAAACCTTGGCCAATCTCCTGGTTGTGATTTTAACTTTTTCTCCATTCACTTTAGACTTGATCTTGTCTGATTTGAATCTAGATGAGTATTGGAGAAGAATTCTGAAACTTTTTCATTTCCAGATTCTTGATGGTTCAGAGAGTAGATATTCCAGACCTACTTCATTGACTAGGGTTATTACATTTCAAAGATGTTATCGTCAATCTTAGGAGCCATTGGAGAGGAGAGAAAGGATTGACAAGTGTCGACTTATCTGGGTCTTAGGTATCAACACTCAGGAATCAAAAACTCAAGAAATCAAGAAAGTGTTGTCGACTCCTACACTCACACCCTATTTATAGTCTAACCTTTCCTGAAGACAAAAGGGCGCGCTGCATTTAGACTTTTCCAATTTTTTTAGGTAAATACCTAGTCTTGACACAGGGAAAAATTTTCTGTCGAGATGTGTCGACACAAGTCGATACAAGGATAATGTCTCTTGATATATACCTTTGGGTCTCGATACCCTTATGTCTCGACACTTACTTTAGTGTCTCGACACTTTATAGTTATGCTATGTCGACACACTTTCTGGTGTCTCGACACATTACTATTTATAGTGTTAACACACTTTCTGGTGTCTCGGCACTTTCTTCAATGTCTCGATACATTCTCTGGTGTCTTGACACAACTTTTAACTTAGTCAAAATTTTGTTATCTAAAATGTAGATAATTGGTATTTATGAGGTCTATCCTCGATATCTGAATGAGTAAACTTAATTACTGACTAATTATTTTATTCTTATTTTGTATCAGTTTTTATGTGTGCATCAATTACTCAAGATCCAACATTCCAAGTTCAAACTTAAAGAAATTAAATTTCTCTTCTTTTAAGGGCTTAGTAAAAATATCAGCAATTTGTTTATTTGTTGACAAATTCTAAACTAATATCTTCATTTTCTACATGCTCCCTAATAAAGTGATATCTAATTTCAATATGTTTTGTTCTACTATGTGACACATGGTTGTTTGTAATAGAAATAACGCTAGTAGAATCACAAAATAAAGGAATTTTACAACTTTATGTTGTAATCTTGTAATTGATGTTGAATTCAAAGCAATTGTGCACAACAACTTCCAGCTGAAATGTACTCAGATTCAACAGTAGATATTGCTACACTTGTTTGCTTTTTACTACTCCAAGATACTAGCCTTCTCCCAAGAAATTGACATGAACCTGATGTGCTTTTCCTGTCTTCCTTGCATCCTTCATAATCAGCATCTGAAAATCCTATCAGTTCAAAATCACTATTCCTGGGATACCATAGGCCAAGATTAGGTGTGCCCTTTAGATATCTCAATATTCTTTTAACTGCTGTATAGTGAGATTCTTTAGGGCATGCTTGATACCTAGCACAGACACAAGTGTCATATATTATGTTTGATCTGTTGACTATTAGATAGAGTAGTGAACCAACTATGCCCCTACACAAGTTGATATCAACTGGCTTGCCAGCACCATCCTTATCTATAGACATACTGGACCCCATAGGAGTTCTTATTGAAGTGGCTGTTTCCATGCCATACTTCTTGATTAACTCCTTGGTGAACTTAGACTGACTAATGAAAAGTCCATCTATAGTTTGCTTAACTTGGAGATCCAAGAAAAACTTGAGTTCACCCATGCTACTCATCTCAAACTTACCTTGCATAAGTTTGGCAAACGTAGTGTAAAGTGACTCATCAGTAGAACCAAATATAATGTCATCTACATATATTTGTACTAAGATGGTCTTTCCTTTGACTTCCCTTAGGAATAGTGTTTTGTCTATTTTCCCTCTTGAGAATATATTCTCTAGAAGGAACATAGACAAAGTCTTATACCAAGCCCTTGGGGCTTGTTTTAATCTATAGAGAGCTCTTAATAACAAATAAACATGATTAGGTTTAGTAGAGTCAACAAAACCTGAAGGTTGTTCAACATAGACCCTTTCTTTAAGGTTATCATTTAGAAAGGCTGAGTTCACATCCATTTAGTAAACTTTGAATCCATTGTAGGCTACAAAGGCCATGAAGAGTCTAATAACCTTCAATCTAGCCACTGGTGCAAAGGTTTGATCAAAGTCTATACCCTCTTCTTGTCTATATCCCTTTGCAACCAGTCTAGCTTTATTTCTGACTATAACACCATTCTCATCCAGTTTGTTCCAGTATATCCATTTAGTTCCTATGGTGTTATAGTTATTTGGTCTGGGAACCAGCTTCAAGACTTTACATCTCTTGAACTAATTCAATTCTTCTTGCATTGCACCTATCCAAAATGGATCTATATCGGCTTCTTCAAATTTCTTTGGTTCTCTTTGTGACAGAAAACTTGAGTACACCACAGTGTTGTGATGTCTACTTCTTGTGGTCATACCCTGAGCAGCATCTCCAATGATCAATTCCCTTATATGATCCCTTAGATGTCTGACAGCAATAGGTACTGTGACTTCTTCTCTTAGACCAGCTATATCTTGTTGCTGAGTTTCTTCTTCTGGCTATTCCTGTGCAAGCACTTCTTCAACAATATTAACTCCATCTTGTATATTTTGGTTTGCTAGAACTGAATCTTTTATAGACAGCTCCTTTAGATTTAAGTCTTCTCCTGTTGTACTTGATGTACCAGGCTTATCATTGTAAAACATAGAACTTTCATCAAATACAATATGAATAGACTCCTCCATAACTTGATCCCTCAAGTTGTAGACCCTATAGGCCTTACTGTTGTTACTATAACCAACAAATATGCCTTCATAAGACTTCTCAGCAAATTTTGTTATGTATGTTTTCCCATTATTGAGGACAAAACATCTACATCCAAAGATTCTGAAAAATGTCTAAGTTATCTACCTAAATCACCTAGATGGGGGTGAATAGGTGAGTTGTGCATCTTTTTACGGAATAAAACTTTAGAGATCTAAGCAAAAGAAATAAGCAAGCATTCACAGAGGACACTAAGAATTATAGTGGTTCCCCAATATTGGGTACGTCCACTTTCCACTCACCGATCTAGAAAAGCACTAGACACGGCTACTCCACTAATCTCGGATTGAAAACAATCCTACCACTAAAAACAACATTCCTGCAATCTCGATCCAAAAAAGGATCTACACTTAGAAGATGAAAACTTCCTACAACTCGGAGAAGAGGCTCCTACACTCGGAGAATAATCTCCTACAATAATAAAATGAAATCTGAAAATACAAATAGTGAATCTTTTCTCAAATCTGGAAATCTCTCCCTAAGTCTTCTTTCTTGAACTTTTTGGCTTTATCAGAATTTGTAGAAGAAGACTCTCGACTAGATCTATTCTGAGAAACTTGGAGTCACACGATCAAGGAGAAGATGAATATTGAAAAGTCTCTTGATCTGCAAGTCAATCTGGATCGGAAATGGCCTTGGCGGTCTTCAAGATGAGCGGCGACTTCTGTAGATTTGGAAATTATCGGCCGATCCAGAAAACTTAGAAATGACAGAATATATGCGTTTGATGTTATTAGGGTTAGTCACAATGTCACGACCTTTTATAAGATCTCCCTAACAGTTATATTTGTCATTAATGATGGCCACGTGGACCAGTCATATCAAAGAATTCAAAACATAGTCTATCAGGGACTTAAGGAAATTTTCAGAAATTGAGACAACATTTCTCGAGTGAGAATAATACTACTCGAGTGCTATGACTAGCTCTCGAGTGGATAGCTCTGACTACTCGAGAAGAGGCATTTTTGGAAATTCTGGATAGAATCTGAAATCACTCGAGTGGAGTAAGGATCACTCGAGGGCTAGATAGCTACTCGAGAGAGGTGAAACTGAACTTCTCGAGAACTTGACTTAGAGAAAATTCTGGAGAAAATGTTGATCGCTCGATTACTGAAACTGGACTACATGAGTGTTAAACGAACTACTCGAGTACATGGATTTTCTACTCGAGTGGGGTTAGAATCTTCTCGAGAACTATACTTCTTTCACTCAAAATAACTGCTTAACTACTCGAGTACTAGACTTGACTACTCGAGTGATTAACTTAGAAAATTTCTGAGAACTAAAAGCTGAACACTCGAGATCGAGAGAATGTCTACTCGAGTACTGGACTTGGCCTCTCGAGAGCTAGATTCAAGCCACTCGAGAACCACTTCCTCTACTCGAGTTTCAGACAAGACCTAATTGAGTGCTTCTAAGGTTTCCACTCGAGTACTATAATTTCACTCGAGTAAAAAACTTAGAAAATTTTCAGCTTCAAGAAAATTTTACTTCTTCAATCCAACCAGCAGCATGTCTTCCTCCATCAAACCTAGTGCTTGAAAATGAAGTGTATTCTAATAGAGAGGCTGCACATGAGTCAACACCATAGAAAATACAATGATGGATTATATTGTATGATCCTGTGTTTGGTGACCCACTGTAGACTGACATTGGTTTACACTTGGCAATAAGTCCTGCAAACATATAACTAGAGCATGATATCAAATACAACTTAATTCATCTTAGTTCAAGGGTGACTTCATACAACTCTAGACTATTGTGGATACAATACCCAACAATCTCCCCCTATTTATAGAAGTCAGAACCCTCTATACTAAGGTGAATTATATCAAAAATAAAAAGAACTAGATATAGAAATTAAACACAGAATGATATGCATGAAAATTAAAGATAAGGAGAGAATCATCAAAACTAAGGATTTATATAACTAGAAATATTTCAAGATTTCAGCTCTACATAAATTAAATCCTCAATCTTATAATTATGATAATTCTTAGCCTTGATGTTGTTGTTGTTGTTGCTGATGCTTTCTGTCTTACTTTTCTTGTTGTCTCCTTTGATAACTAAATGACTTGGGATAATACTTGGGAGGCCTTGGAGGTGCAGCAGGATTGTTCCTCCCGTATTCTATATATTAAATTCTCCTTTTAGTCATGGACTTCTCATATAATTCCCATTCATGATAACTACAGTGATTAGTACTGCTTTCATTGCAATCCATTACTAGCTTCAAAGTCTCAAGAATCAATGACTTGGAAGTTGGGCTCAAGATTTAAGTAAATTCTTGAGCTTTCCTTTTCTCTGCCTCTAGATTTGGAATTGATCTGCTGGCAGAAGCTCCATCTCCATACTTTCTTCTCTTTGGAATCTGAATTTCAGGTAGGTCTTGAGGTATATCAAATTCCCATACCTGTGCATAAGATTTTAGAGGAGGAGGAACTTCCCTTTGAGGCCTAGGAGAAAAGGTAGGTTGAGCAGGCATCTGAGCAGTTTGAGCTTTTGCAAGAGGATTCAGATGATGTGGAATAATATTGGGATCAGCCTGGAAATCTGGGAAAATCTGGTTGTGCACCCATACAATAGTATCATAAGAATGGAATTTAACAGATTGAATCTGGGCTAGTACATCTTTATTAATTTTAGTCATTTTTGTAGTCCATAGTCTTGACATTTGTACCAAACTTTTCAACATGTTCTTTCACCAGTTCCTCCCCCTTTCTGACTTTTACAATAATTTTCTCTATGGCTTCTTCTTTAAAAGTGCCCACCTCTTCACATATCTTCATGAGGTGCTCTTGGGCCTTCTTTTTAAGTTGAATCTGATTATTTGCTAGAGTTATTCCTTGGTCCATGACTTGACCAACACTTGTAATTGTATGATCTAGAGCTTTGCAACATATCAGGAAGAGGTGCTTCAGTTGATCAGAGTTATGTTGAATCTCAACAAATCCTCTGCTCATTTCCTTTTCCAAAGCAGTGACTTTCTCTTGAACAATTTTCAGGGAATCATCAAAATACTTCCTTTGATCCATGAGCATTTGCTCTATCTTACCAAGTAAATCAGTCACATCAGGTGTAGTAGAAGCAGTAGCAGAAGGAGTAACTGGAGGAGGAGGTGCAGTCCAATGGGCAATTTCTTCAACAACTACTGAGCTCTTATAGTATGAATCATGACATCTCCTTCCCACCAAGAAAGGTGGAGAGAGTGAAATCTAACCTCCTCAAGGGAGCTTCAACTGGTTCTGGAGAATGTTCATTCTCATCTGAAATCAGTACAGTGTCTTCTTGTTCTTTCTTTGCAGCATGGGAGTGGTCAGCCGGGGACTCTGGAGATGGTATAGGATATGGAGAATGAGCTGGAGTAGGTTCCTTGAGTGGTTCTGCAGCTTGGTCCTTTTGGAGGGGAGGAAGAGGCTCTTCTGAGCTGAGCTCTTTAATCATCAGGTTGATATATTCAGCAGTAGAAAGGATGGTTTCTTACACTTGAGCATCTAATAGTATTTCTTCTTGAGAGGATGGAGGGATAGAGGTATCAGGAGGAGGAGGAGGCATTTTGATTTGCTAAATAGAAAAGGAAGGCTCCCCTCAGCTGCTACACCAGATGTGCAAACAACATTAGGTAGAGAGAGAGATGGGGTCCTGTCTTTAACAGCTGGTTGCTCATGGCCTTTTGCAGCTTGGGTAGGATTCTGCAATTTCAATTCCCACCTCTGAATGGAGGAAACAGATACTTTCTTCATATGGTGGATGATTGTGCCTTTGGAGAAATCAAAAACCTTAGGATTGATCTCATGCAATAATAAAGAGATAATCCTTTCATAATTTGGAGCCTTAATGCTCTCCCTTATCTTGTCCTAGATCATCATACCAAATTTAAATTTATTCCTTGAAATAATAGCTATTATCATATAGAAAAGATCTGTAGAAGTGAAACTTATAGAAGAGGTTTTGCACAGTAAAACCTTTCCCAAAATATCCACTAGGAGTTTTCCTTCAGCATTCAGGTCTGGACGTCGGATATTCTTGATAACCTCATATATTCCACAGAAGCTATATGCTCGATCATAATCTTCTTCTATTAAGTCATCTTCCTCATCAACCACGGGTATTCTAAGTAGTCGAGAAACAGAGGTCTTGGTGAGCTTAATCTTTATTCCCTTAACCTTTGATTTTAAGACTTTTCCATTCCTCTTGACTTTAATGTTCTTGAAAAATTCTTCAACCTCTGGGAAGAGTATCTTGCACTGTTGCTGTAGAACAAACGTTAGACCTGCTGTGTCGAGAAGAATCAGCAAAGTCCTGAAGTCATCAGAAATTTCTGCTATGCTGGCGACAACCAACTCACTACCTATCCCGATATTCGACGGCGGCGTCATATCCTTCAGAGAACTGCGAGAGATAGACTATAAGAAGACAGTGACGACGACATACTCTGTCACAGCGGAGGAATACGAAGAGTCTTTCGAGAGATAGTGGATTTGAATTTGTGTAGAACCTTGAAGTTCGATTTTTCCTATTTATATAACCCTAGTAATGATGATTAATAGTAATTAAGCTTAACATATCTTAGATAGTGGCGGATTGGACTTTGGGTTGTGTATATGAAAATTTGAAAGAAATCCAGAAAATGTCGAGTCATTTCTCGAGTGGAAGTTTATTACTCGAGTGAAGGGATGACGGTACTCAAGTGGCGATATGACCATACTCGAGTGGCATCTTTTTTACTTCTCGAGAAGAAGTTCAGCACTCGAGTGATAGCACTCGAGTTGCTTACTTAGTTCTCGAGAATTCAAAGAAGTACTCGAGTGGTATTAGCCGAGTACTCTAGTAGTCATTACCTATCTCGAGAAATGAAGTTCAACTTAGAGAAATTCCAACCTTTTGACTTATCCTTGATTTTTGAGCTGTGAAATGAGTCCTTCTTGTCTATTCCGCTTTGTTGAGCATACCAAGTTCAGTTTTGAAGAAAGAGAACTTGGTCTCATTCAACGGCTTCGTGAATATGTCTGCAATTTGCCTATCAGTTGGGACATACTATAAATCTATGTCCCCATGCTCCACATGCTCCCGAATGAAGTGGTATCTTAGCTCAATGTGCTTTGTCTGGCTGTGAGAGACTGGGTTGTTGGCTATTTCTATTGTATTGGAGGAGTCACAAAACAACGGGATGTCTTTGACTTGCATATTGTAGTCTTCTTGTTTGTTCTTTAGCCACACGAATTATGCACAACAACTGACGACATAAATGTATTCTGACTTGGGCGTTGAGATTGCGACACAATTTTGCTGCTCCAAGAAATGAGTCTCCTTCCAAGGAATTGGTAAGTCCTGGAAGTGCTCTTTCTATCATCTTTACTACCTGCTAAATCTGCATCTGAAAAACCTATTAGTTCGCTATCATTACTTCTTGGGTACCATAAGCTAAGATTCAGTGTACCTTTTAGGTATCTCAAATTTGGTAGTAGTATAATGAGATTCCTTACAGTTCACTTGAAATCTAGCACAGACACATGTGGAGAACATTATGTCTGGTCTACTGATAGTAAGGTAGAGCAAGGATCCAACTATGCTTCTATATTTGGTTTTATCAAAAGGTTTCCCTTTCTCATCCTTGTCCAGAGACACAGTTGAACCCATTGGAGTCCTCATAGAGGTTGCATTCTCCATTCCGAATTTCTTCATTAACTCCATGATGAACTTAGCCTGCGAGATGAAAATTCCATCTTTATATTGTTTCACTTGAAGTCCTAAGAAATACTTTAGCTCTCCCATACTGCTCATTTAAAACTTCCCTTGCATAAGTTTAGAAAACTTTTTGTAGAGGTTATCGTCAGTAGATTCAAAAATAATATTGTCGACATAGATTTGCACTAGCAAAATCTTGCCTTTTATTTCCCTAAGAATTAATTTCTTATCTATCTTTTCCCTTGTGAACTTGTCCTCAAGAGGAAAGCTAGACAGCATCTTATACCAAGCTTAATGAGCTTGTTTCAAACCATATATTGCTTTAAATAGCATATAAACATAATGAGGAAAGTTAGAATCAACGAAACCTGGAAATTGTTCCACATACAATTCTTCATTTATGTCACCATTAAGGAAGGCAGATTTCACGTCCATCTAATAGACGGTGAACCCTTTAAGTGCAGCATATGCTAGGAATAACCTGATTGCCTCCAGCCTTGCCACTGGAGCATACGTCTGGTCGAAGTCGATTCCTTCTTCTTATCGATATCCTTTGGCGACGAGTCTGGCATTATTCTTTATGATAGTTCCATTCTCGTCCATCTTATTCCTGTAGACCCATTTGGTTCTGATGATATTCTTACCTTTGGGTCTTGAAACAAGTTTCTAGACTTGAAGACTCTTGAACTGATTCAACTCTTCTTCCATGGCCATAATCCATGATGCGCCCGAATTTGCTTCCTCAAACTTCTTTGGTTCAACCTGTGAGAGAAAACTCAAATATAAATTCTCATTAGTAGTACCTCTACGAGTTATGACACCATCCCTGGGATCTCTTATGATTTGCTCCATTGGTGATCCTTCAGATGTTTGAGCTCTAGAATCCTTGCATCTGGAGTGTCTTCAACCACAGTAATGACTTCATCTACTTGGGTGATTCCTTCATCTTGATCATCAACCTCTCTAATCGTGGTTGGAGTGGTGATCTTGATGAACTTTTCTCTTTTTTCTTCAATTCACTCATCCAAGTTAAGTTCTTTCAACTTTGAACCTGCATCTTCAATGAACACACTAGAAGAGTTTCCTTGCAGCAAGCTCGTCTCATCAAATACAACATGAATAGATTCTTCTACAACCAGGGTTTTCTTATTAAATACCCTATATGCCTTACTATGGCTACTATACTCTACAAAAATACCTTCAAAACTCTTCTCACTAAATTTAGTTGTATGATACTTGCCATTGTTAAGGACGAAGCACTTACAGCCAAAGATTCTAAAATATGAGACAGTTAGCTTTCTACCCTTTAGAAGTTCGTAAGGTGTCTTATTATGGTTCTTATTTATGAGTGCTTGATTTTGCACGTGGCATGCAGTGTTGACGGCTTCAACCCAGAAGTACTCCGGTAGATAGGCATCACTCAACATGGTCCTGCAGGCCTCTATGAGTGTTCTGCTCCTTCTCTCAGCTACTCCATTTTGTTGGGGAGTACGAGGAGAGGAAAACTCATGAAAGATACTTAGGCTTTCACAAAATTCTATCATGGCCCGAGACTTGAATTCAGTTCCATTGTCACTTCTTATTTTGACTACAGAACAGTTGTATTCATTCTGGATCTGCCTGACAAAATTTGTAAAGATGTCAAAGGTATCTAACTTGTGTTTCAGAAAGAACACCCACGCAAAGCGCGAGTAGTCATGAACAATAACCAACATATAATCCTTACCTCCCAAACTTCTAACTTGCAGTGGACCAAACAAGTCCATATGAAGTAGGTATAAACACCTATTAGAGTCTTTGCTAATAATGCTTTTAAAGGTAGCCCTTGTTTGCTTACCTTTTACACATCCGTTATAAGGTCTATCTTTAATACACCCTACATTTGGGAGATCACGTACTAAATTCAGAGAAAATAATTTATTAATATTTTTGAAATTAATATGTACTAACCTCTCGTTCCATTGGTCACCAAGAGACGCACTATCTTTTACCAAAAGACACACTGGTGTAGAAGAGTCTATGCAAATAAAATTCAAACAAAAGATATTTCTACTACGAGTGCCTGATAAAATCGTTTCAAAATTATCAACCAATTTTATCAAACACTTACCTGCATGAAATTCTACGATGTATCCTTTATCACAGAATTGGCTTATGATTATGAGATTGTGTTCCAATCCTTCAACATAGGCCACATCCGAAAAGGATACACTACCATTAGTAATCATAATATAGCCTTTCATAATTCCTCTGTCAGAACCTCCAAAGATGACCTTTGGTCCGTTCATGACTGGTGAGTAATTCTGAAGAAGGCTTCTACTCCCAGTCATATGTTGAGAGCATCTGCTATCCAAATACCAAATGGGATTTCTGGTGGCCTTTGGACATACCTGCAATCACAAGTCAGTTTGCCTTAGGAACCCAAACTTGTTTGGGTCCTTGGTCTCTAGTTAGCATGCTCCCCCTACGTATGTTAACATTGTGAGCGGTCTTTCTTACATTATTAACTCGAGGGGTTTCACAATGTCTGGGATTAAACCAGCAATCTATGGCGAAGTGACCAATCTTGCCACAACACCAATAGTAAAATCTGTTATATATTTGCCTAAGGATCTCCTGCTCAACCTTTTGAGATTGTGGGCTAGCAGAGGCAGTAGAATTAGAAGTAGAAGCATCATGATGATGACAGTAACATGACTTCTTCTCCTTAGTAGGCTTTTCTACAACGGGTTTAACTCTTGGAGCTTTTTCGATGTTGTGACCATGATTATAAGTTCCGTAGCTCTGAAGAGTGATCTCCTCATAAGGTGCCTTGAAGACACTCTCGACAAAGTTCCGGGGATGAGTCCATCCTTGGTAACGAGACTTGGGCTCTACGTAAGTAGGCCTAGCAAAGTGACCATAGGACAAATCTAGATCAAACTTATTTTTCAGAAAGATAACCTTCCTAAATGTCATTTGTTCTAGAGGAGCTTTCCCCTTCTCCATAGCTAGTACTTTCTTAGCAGCCTTATTTCTCCTTTGAGCTTTGTTTATCCTACAAGATTTACTAGGACCATCCACATGGCCTAAGCCAGTACCTTTGGCCTGAGCAGAGAATTCAACAACAAGCGGAAGAATTATCTTGGGCTTGGAGAAACCTTCAACAAGTTTCTTTTCGGCTGCAAGTTTTTCTTCCAACCGCTTGATGATTTCCTCTTTCAGATCGAGGTGCTTGAGAACCTTATTGTATTCTTCCATAACATCATGGAAGTCTTTCTTGAGTGAGTCCATCATTATAATTTCCTCTCTCAGATTGCTCTCTTAAGCCTTTAGAGATTTGATCTCCTTAGCAAGAGCTCTTGCCACTCTACGACATTTGTCGTAGGCTTTGATCAACTCTTTATATTGAGACATGAGTTCAAATTCCTCGTCAGAAGAACATTCCTCATTCTTATGGTCTGAATCATCAGTTTCAGAAAGAGGGGTGTGAGATTTTACCTCCCCAGTGAACTGAGGCTCTACTTCTTCATCAGTTTGTGCTATTAGCCCAATGTAGGCTTCCTCTTCAGCACTTGACTCAGATGAGTCTATTTCGCTGAGGTTTTTGCCCTTTTTGGCTACAAGGCTTCTTTCTGTCTTCTTCTTATGGTAAGAAGATTTCTTTTCGTCTCTTCTTCCACCCTCCTTCTTATGAGGACAATTAGCAATAATATGACCTGGCTTATTGCAATAGTAACAAACGATGTCAGTAGAAATATGTTTGTTCGGTTTAGTATTATACCTATCCAGGCTACTTGAGCCTTTATTGTGGCGATCACCATCATGTCGTGATCTTCTGTATGAGGAATCCTTGCCTCTCCATTTCTTCTTCTTGCTCAAGAATTTCTTGAACTGTCTTGAGAGTAGAGAGAACTCTCCTTCAGATAGTTCTGAGCCTGAGGTACTTGGCTCCGAGGTTTCTTCTTTACTTTCCTCTTATGCTGGGGCAGGAGTGGCAGCCTTAGACTTCCTTGAGTTGTCTGCCTTGAGAGATACAAACTTCTCCTTGGATGAAGACTGTTCTTCTCTTCTTCAGCTTTTCTTGAATTGATTTGAAGCTCATATGTCATAAGCTTTCCGAAGAGATTTTGCGGATCAGTCTCAACAAGCTTTCCAAATTCCTGAATAGCACAAACCTTGTTATCCCATTCCTTAGTCAGGGATCTCAAGAACTTATCATTCAGTTCTCCGTTGGTGAAGACTCGGTCGTAGACTCTTTGGTCGTTAACTATCTTGATGAAATTCTCAAATGTGCCAGCAATGGTGTCCCTGGGTCCTTGTCGAATGGCTTCATACTTTTGATTAAGAAGGGATCTTCTGTCATCCCAAACTTCTTCAGTACCTTCCATTAGGATGATAAGAGACTGCTACATCTCCTTAGCAGACTGGCAGTGAATCAAGTTCTGCAGCATTGAGTCATCGACTGCACTTGCTATGATATTTTTGGCTTTCTTATCTAAATAGACAAGTGCAATCTCATCTTTGTCGAGATCCATCAGCTTCTTAGGAAGTTGCTTTGTAGAATCTATAGTGGAGGTGGTCATGGGAACATGAGGACCTTCTTCAACAATCATGAAGATCCTTGGATCCACAACTTCCATAAAGAACTTTATCCTTTCTTTCCACATATCAAAATTGTTCTTTGTGCACAAAGGAAGCTTAGCGAAATCCTTGGCTCTATCCATGCTTGGATAACTCAAAAGACAACTTGGGGCAGATCTGATCAAGGTGTTAACCATTTAATTATCAACCTCCCTCTAATAACAATTGAAAAACGTCTAAGTTGTCTACCTAAATCATATAGAGGGGGGTGAATAGGTGAGTTGTGCGTCTTTTTGTGGAATAAAAACTTTAGCGATCAAAGCACAAGAAATAAATAAGCATTCATAGAGGATATCAAGAATTATAGTGGTCCCCCAATCTTTGGTATGTCAACTTTCCACTCACCAATCTAGCAAAGCAGTAGACTCGGCTACTCCACTAATCTCGGATTGAAAACAATCCTACCACTCGGAACAACATTCCTACAATCTCGATCCAAAAAGGGATCTACACTCAGAAGATGAAAACTTCCTACAACTTGGAGAACGAGGCTCCTACACTCTGAGAATAATCTCCTATAATAATAAAATGAAATCTGAAAATACAAACAGTGAATCTTTTCTCAGATCTGGAAATCTCTCCCTAGGTCTTTTTTCTTGAACTTTTCAGCTTTATCAGAATTTGTAGAAGAAGACTCTCGGCTAGATCTATTCTGAGAAACTTGGACTCACACGATCAAAGAGAAGATGAATATTGAAAAGTCTCTTGATCTGCAAGTCGATCTGGATCAGAAATGGCCTTGGCGGTCTTCAAGATGAGCGGCGGCTTCTGTAGATTTTGAAATTGTCGGCCGATCCAGAAAACTTAGAAATGATAGAAAATATGCGCTTGATGTTATTAGGGTAAGTCATAATGACACGACCTTTTTTAAGATCTCCCTAATTGCTAGATTTGTCATTAATGATGGCCACGTGGACCAGTCATATCAAAGAATTCAAAACATAGTCTGTCAGGGACTTAAGGAAATTTTCAGAAATTGAGACAGCATTTCTCGAGTGAGAATAATACTACTCGAGTGCTATGACTAACTTTCGAGTGGATAACTCTGACTACTCGATAAGAGGCATTTTTGGAAATTTTGGATAGAATCTGAAATCACTCGAGTGGAGTAAGGATCACTCGAGTGCTAGATAGCTACTCGAGAGAGGTGAAACTGAACTTCTCGAGAACTTGACTTAGAGAAAATTCTGGAGAAACTATTGATCACTCGAGTACTGAAACTAGACTACTTGAGTACTAAACGAACTACTCGAGTACATGGATTTGCTACTCGAGAGGGGTTAGAATCTTCTTGAGAACTATACTTCTGTCACTCGAAATAACTGCTTAACTACTCGAGTACTAGACTTGACTACTCAAGTGATTAACTTAGAAAATTTCTTAGAACTAAAAGCTGAACACTCGAGATCGAGAGAAGGTCTACTCGAGTACTGGACTTGGCCTCTCGAGATCTATATTCAAGCTACTCAAGAACTATATTCAAGCTACTCAAGAACCACTTCCTTTACTCGAGTTTCATACAAGACCTACTCGAGTGCTTCTTAAGGTTTTTACTCGAGTACTATAATTTCACTCGAGTAAAACACTTAAAAATATTTCAGCTTCAAGAAAATTTTACTTCTTCAATCCAACAAGCAACATGTCTTCCTCCATCAAACCTAGTCCATTCTTCATATGGATAAATTACCTCAAATTGCTCCTTGTTCCAGTCATGTGTTTGGAACACCCACTATCCAAGTATCAGATGGGCCTATCTCTGGTGCTTGGACATTCCTGCAAAATTAGAATTTATTTTTTCTTAGGAACCCAAATTATCTTGGGTCCTAGGTTCTTGTTAGTTGTGGCTCCATTGAGACCACCCTTGAACTTCTTAATTAGGTACATTTTATGAGCATGAGACACAATGTTATTGAACCAATAGTCCAAGGCAAAGTGTCCTACCTTTCCACAACACCATCATTCATATCTATTGTACCTCCTCTTTAGAGGAACAAAAGGAACTTTGTGCTGACATTCCTTAGGATAGGAATCAGCAAACTTGACAGTTGTATTTTGATTGGGAGCAAAATGGTTATTTTGTCTCTCAGTTACAACAATCCTCCTTGGTGCAAGCACATTAGGAATAGCTTTCCTATTCACATATGATTTTGGTCCAACTGGTCCAGACTTCTGGGTTTCTTTTCCCTTAGTCTGAAACACAGGTTGTGGAATGACTGGACCCTTTTGTCCTGTCAGCTTTTTGCCTCTTCTTCTCTTAGGTTTAACATAACCAAGTCCACTTCCAGGTGTTCCTGAGAAGGTATCTATAATGGGCAGCATAGTTTTAGGTTTAGAAAATAACTGTACTAGCCTTTTATCATTCAAGAGTTTGAGTTCTAACTGAATGATTGCATCTTTTTGTTTTATCAACATACTTTGATCATAAATGATCTTAGTCATCTTTGCTAACTTTGAGCTTTGAAGACCTATCTTCTGAGTATCCATCTTATGATGGTACTCAAGACCTTTTAGTGATGCAATCTCTATAGCTTGTTCTTTGACATACTTCTTGCTATTTACAAGAGCTTCTAATAGTTTTCCACATTTGACTGTGAGCTGCTGCAGTTCAGTCTCAGGGTTAGATTTATGTGAATCAAACTTTGAGTCACATGAGTCTAGTTCATCCACAGTCTCATGAACAGAATTTGTAGAACAATAGGAATTGTCAAGGATTACCCGAGTATCCTGACATTCAACAATTTTTGTATCTGGATTATCAGATAGTGCCATCAAATTAACCTCCATATCATCTTCAGAATAATCATAGTGTGATGAAGTTGTGGAGTTATTTCCCTTGTATATGGCCTCTTTGATGAATTATTCTTCATAGGAGAACAATCCAGCATGTTCTTTTTCTGATTCAGTTGAATCAATATCACTATCAGATAAGGTATTCGACTTATTTTCCATCAGACCCTTTTTTGATTTCTTGTCTTTATAGAACTATTTTCTTTTGACATTTTGTTCTCCTTTCTTTTTACTGGACAGTCAACAATGACATGCCCAGACCTGTTACAGCAATAACAGATAATGTCAGCATTAAATTGTTTATTATGATGAGAATCATACATGACCATAGATTTATCTCTGTATTTATCTTTTCTTTTACTGGAACTTGGTCCAGTTGATTTCTTCTTATTCCACTACTTCATTCTTCACATCATTTTCTTGAATTTCCTGGTAAACAGTGCCAATTCATCATCTGATAATTCTTCTAATGAAGAACAAGTTCCAATGCTATCTTTATCTTCATCCCTTCTTTGTGATGATGAGATTTCTCTTCTAGACTTCTTTGATGTATCTGCTTTGAAGGCCACAGATTTAGTCTGAGTAGAAATTCTGGCAGATTCAACTTCAGCTTTTCTAGAATTTTGTTAAAGCTCATATGACAATAGCTTCCCATATAAGTCTTGGGGTAACATGTTTCTCAAATTCCACATTTCTCTTACAACACAAATCTTGATGTCCCATTCTTTATTTAGGGATCTCAGAAATTTATCATTAAGCTCATAATTTGAGAATTCTATGCCATAATTATTTATGTCATTTACTATTCTAAAGGACTATTCATAACATAGTTCTATAGAATCAGTCTTTCCTTATCTGAATGCCTCATACTACTGATTTAGTAGAGACTTTCAATCATCTCTTACTTCTTTTGTGCCTTCCATGTAGACTAAGAGAGTGTCCCACATCTCCTTGGTTGTTTTACAGTGCACTAGATTCTGAAAAGTTGAATTATCTATTGCACTGACAATTATGTTTTGAGCTCTTTTATCCATGGTGGTAAGAACCACCTCATCCTTTGTCATTTCAGATAGTTTCTTAGGAGTTTGAACATTTGCATCTAGGACAGATATCTTCGTTGGAATATTTGGTCCTTCTTGTACAGTGACAAAGAGTTTTGGATCTGAAGCCTCCATAAACAATCTCACTCTATGCTTCCATATAGCAAAGTTATCCTTAGTACATATTGGCAGTTTTATATAGCTGAGTTCTCTGTGAGATTCATAAGCCATTAGATATGATATTTTTCAACTACCCTTTGGATCTTTTTCTGACTGTTAAGTCTTTCTTGAATAAACTCCCTCTGATACCACTTGAAAGATAATCCTATGGGTAGATAATCACCTAGGGGGTGGGGGGGGGGTGAATAGGTGTCTTTTAGAATTCTTTGTCACTTAGATTAACTCTTCAGCAGATATTATATTCAACATATTATATACTTGAGAAATAAGCTTCACAATAACTCAGCACAATTAAAACACAAAACACAACACATGCAAATCTCAGAACACAGCACAAGCACAAGAAAATCACAACACACAGAGAATTTATAGTGGTTCCCCTATCTAGGGTACATCCACTTTCCCCCTTCTTCCTCACTAGTAATGTTCTAGATAAGGTTATATCTCATCCTCTTCAACTCAGATCCAAAGATCTTATAGGCTCAGTTTTTGTTAAGAAACCTACACTCAGACCAATAGGTCCTACCTCAAAGATTCACCCAATCTCCTACTTCAGCTCCCTCAAGAACCCTACCTCAGCATTTATAACACAGGCTTACACCTCAGTGATCCCACTCAAATCACCTACCTAGGTTCCCTCAAGAACCCTACCTTAATCTCTATAAATTAGGCTTACAACTCAGAGATTAACTCTCCTACCCACTCAGATCTCACAGAAATCATACAAAAATTAAGAGTAAATATAATCAGAAAACCAATCTGTAATCTGACTTATCTGAATGAATTCAGATTCTTCAATTCAGCTGCGCTTTATTAAATCTTGATGAATAATCTGGCTTAAAATATACTTCTCAGGATTTGCAATCTTCTTGATGATCGGCTTGATTTTCTTGAAGAATTTGTAGAACAGATCCACTTGAATCTTCTGATCACTTGATGAAAGGATCTGAAGATCTTCTTGAAGACTTTCGTCTTCCTCCTCTTCCTTGGAATTGTCATCCTCCCCTGACTTGGAAGGAATTAGAAAGAGAATTTCAGATCTGTTAAAAATTTCTTTCTTCTGTGAAGACAACCCCTCTATTTATAGCCTTTGTGGATTGCTGGATTCTGATTGATGACATTAACATGTGACATCATACTTCAAATTCTCCTTTAAAATGTTTCTGTTGAGATAACACGTTACTGTAGCTGATGTGACATTTCTGACTTGTCTTGAAACTTTTGTGTTGACTCTGCACATCTTCAGAAACATAAGTATTGAGATGTCCAAAGTGTCTCGACACTATATTACTTAAGTGTTTTTAGAAGGTGTCGAGACATCTTAGCAATCTTGATACAATTTTACTTAGAAGAATTTTCTGGCTGAACTTGAAAGTGTCGAGACAATTGACTTATCTCGACACAACTGTCATCTGTGCTGACATCTATAAATCTGCAATGTGTCGAGACAGTTGAATTATCTCGACGCAACTGCCTGCTGGGTGTCGACTCTTTTATACTTGCTTTAATTCTTCACTGTGTCGAGATAGTTGAATTATTTCGACACTCCAGTCTACTAGTGTCGACACTTTTATACTTGCATTAATTCTTCACTATGTCGAGGCAATTTATTTGTCTCGACACTCCAGACTCCAGTCTGCGGGTGTCGACACTTATTTAAGTCTATACTTCAGTCTTCTTTATGTCGAGACAGTTGTATTGTCTCGACACAATTATCTTAAGCTTTAAAGTGTCGAGATATTTGACTTGTCTCGACACTGCTGACTTAGTCTTCAAGGTGCCGATATAGCTGACTTGTCTCGACACTGCTGTTATTGAATCTTCAATGTGTCGAGTTAGTTTACTTGTCTCGACACTGCTGACTTAGTATTAAAGGTGTCGAGATAACAAACTTGTCTCCACACAACTTATGCAAAAGTGTCAATGTAGTTGAAGTTTGTCGACACTTTTGTACCTAGTCATTTTTTGTACTGCAAGTTGCTAGATGCTGACTGTGCTGACTTCACTCGATGCTTTTGTACTTAGATAATTTTCTTCACTTTTTAGTCAGCTTCTTAGATTCCATTTGTCAATATAACTTGGACTACACTACAACAAAATGCACCTATAGTAAGGACTTAAATCGTTACCATAAGTGCCAAAAATTGTTACACAAACTATTTGGTAACAAAAAAACTTTAAGTAACGGTCGTCCTCTAAAGCTCGACGCTAATACTTGTTGTAATGAATGTATGTGTGTCGTTACAAATAAATTAATTGTAACAAAAGATTCTTCGTCACCCAAAAAAGATTCTTCCTCACCCAAAATAGATTCTTCCTCAAATAAATTAGTTATAATAAATATTATTTCGTTTCTAATGATTTTTTCCCTCACAAAAAATCGGTTACAATAAATACTATTTCCTCGCAATAAATTCGTTACAATAGTTTTCTACTCCTCACTACAACCAATTCATTTATATATCATAATATGCTCACAAAAACTTCCAAAAAAATAAGACATCACAAGATCGCATCCAGATTCATTTAAATATTTATTTATTCACAAATAGAAGTTTTACATGTAGTCAAATTGCATAATAATAATAATGAATCATCAAAAAAAATTACATAACATTAAGATCTACAAGTTTAAATAAGACATCAACTTTGACACATTCCGATTAATGAATTTCCCATCATTTTCCGACTAATGAATCTTCTATCACTTTTTGACTGATGAATCATCTGTCACTTCCGACCAAGGATCCCGTACCCTACAAATAAAAGAAAACAATTGTTAATTTTAATCCAAATTGAGAGGGAAAACATTTATACACACTCACATATATCCATACATACACAATCTAAAGAAAGCAACGACTAATTGTTAATTTTAATCCAAATAAAAGAAGACAATTGTTAATTTTAATCCAAATTGAGTGGTGAAACTTGTTTTTTTTTCTTTTTCAAAACATGAAGTGGATTTGTTGCTAAATGATGGCAGTAAGCATATAAACATTCAAGACTGGAGAAAGAATGCAAGTCGACTCAAAGAGTTGAAATTGGTCGAAGACGTATAGTAGCAGACATTGTTTACTAATGAGTTTATCCTTTGCTAAAGCTTCAGATCAGCAGATTTATATCTAATGCTTCACTTCACAGATACAGGTATTGATCCTTAGCTAAAGCTTCAAGATCTGTGAACTACTGGATGTACAAATCTGTACCTGTAGCTGTGATGTACCTGTAGCTGTGATGGCCGGAATAGTGAACTGGTGGAGCAGTTCACTGCCAGAGCAGAGAACTTGTGGAGCAGTTCACTGAAAAAGTAATTATACCAAAAATTTGCTCTCTGATGGAAAGCATGTAGAATCGAATGTTATAAATGGATTTGGAACATTTGCACCCTATAAAAACATTTCAAGGAAAGGAGATTATTACTAGCTTTAGACAAAAATATGGAAATCAAAGTACTTTATGAATAATAAAACAAAAGGAAAAATAATGTAAATGATAGAGAAATAAACCATCAATTGTCACTTAGAAAAGTAACAAAAGTCAATGTGATGTGTTTCCATTAGATATAACATTGTTAGAAACCTTAAAGAAAAATGTCAGAGAAATGAACCATTTCCTTAAAATAGATCTTCTACAAATGCTGGATCAGGCATTTGAATCCTTCAATATTTCTATCAAATTAGCTACAGAATGAAATAAGTCTAGATTTTATAATCACTACACTGCAGTGCATCTTAGTTAAAAAAAGTTTTTGATCAGCCCGTTATAAGATAAAGGATATGTGCAACAAGAGTCCACATAATCATTGTGAGATAATTTAAGGAGAATATAATATGAAATTATATGCCTTATATAATAAGGTTAATAAAGTGACATTCAAGGGTAATGCATTACCTATATATAATCTTGTCTCAGAAGTAGCTGAAGATGCCAAAACTCAGGTGTATATAAGATTTTGCACTGGAAATCCTGTCTAGATGGTGTGTTGCGAAACCGGGAGCGTGGGATTGCATTTTCCTTTCTCTGTTTTGCATAAAGTTTCAATAGGAGCTCGATGCCGAAAGCCGGGAGCAATTTAACATATACAGGAGCAATTCAGCATATATAGGAGCAATTCAGCTTATATAGGAGCAATTCAGCTTATACAGGAGCAATTCAGCATATACAGGCAAAAATAATTACTATGATAAGGAAAAAACAGGAAAAAGTAAAAGAACTTCCTACCAGCAAAAGAAAGTCTCAAACATGTCCCAAACATATTCATTATCTGAGAACACATAGCTGAACACATATAACCTATAGCTGAACATATAGTAAAAGAACTTCCTAGCAATCAAACATATAGCTTAACACATATAACCTATCCCTTACCTATCCATTATCAGAGAAGGAATTTGATGTGCTCCTCCATGCTTATTATTCAAATCCTTGTTTAGATCATGCACTTTAGCAATCAACTAAGCAAATGCAAAAGTAATAAAGGCAAGGTGTATGTTTTAGCAGGCTTTAGTAGTTGGTCACCAAACATGCAAGTCAAATATATCAAAATTATACCAAACATAAGTAATAAAAACTAACAAAACCACTATGCCCAAATACTAACAGTCAAACAATAGTCAAACCCAAGTAGAAGTAATAAAATAGTAACATAGTACTATGCCAAAATTCTAACAGTCATAAACCATTCGACCAAAAAAAAGTGTACCAAAAAGTGAATGGTGTGTGCATCAATTAGTCAAGGAATTGCGCCAAATTTTTTTAGAACCGAAGACAGCAATTCCTTCAGCTCATTCTACCCCTCTTTTAATCCTGCAATCTCTGCATTGTTAGTTTGAATCATAGCTTCATGCTTATCTATAAGCTCTATTTGTGATGTAATACGAGTCATGGCACTGTGCAAATCTTCTTCCGCTACATTCAACTTCTCTTTCAATTGAGTGGACTCTATCAATGTCTTCTTCATTTGTTTTGAAGGCACAACATCGTAGCCTAATCCTTTATCATAACTAGACTTATTTCCAAGTGCAGTCTTTATAATTTCTCTTTTGGAGATTATGAGATCACTGTCAGAATCTTTTGATATTGTTCTCAGCCTTTCCATTTCACGCTGTAAAATATAGTGTTATAATAGAAACGTATGTTATTAATAAATTTTGTGAAAGTTTGAAATATATTTTGACTTACGTATGCTGCTTCTGCTGTCTCACTGACAAACACCCCATTCTTCCTATGTGTGTTAACAAAGTTCTCAATGGGGCTTTGATTAACCTGTATATCAATAAAATATTTGAGAATTTCATATTGTTCAAAAACTCATATGTAATCATTGCATTACCATTTCCAGCAGTCTTGAATGGTTGGATTTGGAACCCGACGTATGAGTAAATGGCAAGTGTGATCTATTAACAACATTTGTCTTGGACCTTTTCTGCAAGTAAACAAAAGTATTGAATGGTACTCATTGAACTTGTCATTAATAAAATATGTACTAAATAGAATTTATATAAGTAGTCACAATCACCTTAAAATTCTCACTCTCGAAGAGATCACACAACTGACACCAATTCTCGATTAAGATCCACTCAAATGGGCTACTAGCACTTGGATTCTTTCTTGACACAATATAACCTTTATACGTTGCAGATAATCTTCCTCTCCAATGTGTGTAGCTACGTTGAAATATCTCCTCCATGAACTCTTGCACACTTTTATCTATTTCCCAATTCTTTATCTCAAACCATTGCTACAAAAATTAAAAGATTTGGTAATTCCAAACAAATTCACAAAGAGGATATATAAATATGTACTTACATGTAATGCAGTATATAAAGTATGTACTTACACGTAATGCTAAATCAAAAAGTAAGAATGGGAAATGATTGCTAATCTATGAAAGTCTTGGTTTGGCATCATACTAAAATAAAGGTTCTACAACAAAAAATGCTAAAGCAATAGCCACTAAGAATGGGAAATGATTGCAAGACACATAAGAAAAGTCCCATCCGGAAAGAAAATCATATTGTAAAATCAAAAGAACTGTAGCCAATGAGGAAAATAAACCACTGCATAAAAGGTTATGGTATAATAGTTGGCTAAGAATGGGAACTGAAAATAAACCACTACAAAAAAACTGTATGCTTGGTATGACAAATGTGATAAAAAAACAAAAAAGAGAAGCAAGTGAAATAGAAATTTTATCCAACCAAACAATATTACTGAAGAGATTCATAGCAATAGTAACACACACTACTAACACAAGATAATATTACTTCTTGCCGAACTGATTGCACACACACAACTAAGCCACTACAAACAAGATGAATACCGACAAAAAACTACAAGAGCATATTACTTGGAAGAAATGCAAGAAGATAGGGTTTTGATAATAATTTTAGTAGTGAACAAACGGCAAAAAAATCAAACCACAACAAGATTCATAGTAATAAACCTAAATACGGCCAAAAAAATCATACCCTAAAGAACATGCTGGAACATCAAAGACGATATTACTTCTAACCCTAAGGACATCAAGATGAATACCCCCCAAAAAACCAAACATCGTTTGTAGCCAATGAAGAATCTCGTGACCACGAGACAACAACTTCTTGCCGATGCATGAAGAAACAGAGATCAAAAGTTCAGGAAGAAGGAAGAAATGCAAGAAGATATACCAGTCACGAGAAGGAAGAAATGCTCTCTCTCCCGCTTCATCCCTCCTCTGCTCTCTCTCACGATTCGTTGTAGGAAGAAGACAGTTGCGAGAAGCCAGTCGCGATATTCCTCTAAGAAGAAGCTAGTCGCCAAATTCGGAGAAGGAAGAAGCCAGTCACAAGATTAGGGGTTTCGAGAATACGCTGGGAGGGGATTGATGATTATAGGGTTTTGATAATAATTTTATTGGAGGAAAATTTCCCTCCAATTATTTCATGCACTTGATCATATTTTCCTAACTTTTTGCTCGAACTCAAGAGGCTCGTGTTCCGTTTTGAACAAAAAAGAATCTGAGATAGATTTAGATCGGCTAGTAATCGAGCTCAAGCTAATCGTACTTGACCTCGGGCTCGACTCATAATGGAGCTCAACCTCATGGAACACGAGATCGAGCACATGGATTAATCGAGCTTGAGGACATTGGAGTCGAGCTAGGAAAAATAGTGTACTCGGGAAAAAAATGCACGTCTGAGTGAAAAGCACATGCTCGGGAGAAAAATGTTCTCTCAGTCCAAAAAATGCTCTCGAACATTAGTGTTGCAATAAAATATGATATATTTATGGTAACAAAACTTTAATAATAAAATATTAATAATAGTAAGGAAAATCTCTTTGTCACAAAAAACTTTCATGATGTGGTTACAATTTATACATATTGTGAGGAATTATTTACTATTTGTAACGTAACATTAGTGTTATTACAAATAATTACATCTATAGTAACAAATAAATTATTATTGTAAAAAAATATAAAATATTCGTTTCAAAAAATTACTTTTTGGTAACAACAAAATTTTTTTGTTACTAAATACATGTATTAGTAATAAACTGGGTTTCTATTATATTTCAGTCCTTACAACAGATGCAGTTTGTTGTAGTACTACCTGTCAAATCAATATGACATAAGCAACCTGCAAGCATGAACTGAAATATGCATCAAATATATATTTGTGTATATTATTGAGTTAAAAGGGCTTCTTCAAATCAAGTACATTGTGTCCAATATACCCAACACCCGAGAAGATGGAGAGGAGGATGGAAGAGATGTCTAGCCCGGAGGCCATGGGAGGAGCTAAGGAGATGGAAGTGGAGGAGGAAGAGGTTCACTCTTGAGTGGAGGCTGTAGAGGAAGTGCTGGAGGTGCAAGCCGAGGTGATGGCCGTAGAGGAAGCTGAGGAGGAAGTTCTTTTGCCCGGCGAGGGGGCCATGGGCGAGTGGGAAGAGCAGTCCTGATTGGAAGCAGTGGAGGTGGTAGTGGAGATGGAAATTCCCACCCAGGGAGGATGGGTGGAGAAAGTGTGGGTAAGTGAGGGACTGAACCCAGAAGCCCGGAGGAGGATGCTGGAGTGCATCCAGAATAATGTGAACATCTTCGCTTGGAGCGTGTCCGACATGCCAAGAATTGACGTGGATGTGGATTGCCATCGCCTCAACATCAATGTCTATATCCATCCCATCTACTTGAAGAAGAGGTCCACCGCTAATAAGCTGACCGAGCCCATCCAAGAGGAGGTGGAGAAGCTCCTGAAGACTGGTTTGTATCGGAGATCTAGTATCCAGGTTGGTTCTCCAATGTGATGATATTCAATAAAGGGGACGACCGCTAGAGGATGTGTATCGATTTTTCTCTTTTAAATAAAGTATGTCCCAAAGATTATTACCCCTGCCTCGAATCGACGCGATGGTTGACTCAGCCCTCGCTTTTCTCTAATGAGATTTCTAGATGCATTTTCCGGTTATCACCAGACATGGATGCACCCACCCAACATAAAATATGTCTCCTTCATCATAGGGGAGGGGTGCTAATACTATAAAATGATGCCCTTTGGGTTGAAAATTGATGGGGAAACGTACCAGAGGATGATGGACCGGGTCTTCCTGATGCAGGCTCACACGGGACACTATAAAATATCTACGGACATACATGAATACCTCTCTACGATCTAATTCTACACTTGTACAAAACATCCAATGCAACACTCACACTATTTAATTTTATCAATTAGATGCTAGTGTACGGGTAGCCAAACCGATTAGGATCGAACAGAGGATATAGACTAATATTCTTTCCAGCTATAGGGACAAACCCGGTCTGATCGAGCGATGGTTGTACCAAAAGAGATCTACCAAAAAGTTATGATTCGGAAAAGGGTAGATCTCTCATAGCAAAAAGAAAATGAAGGTTTGCCAAACCTTTCAAACTTAAATAAAATAAGGATGAACAACAAAATCAAACGAAGAAACCACGATAAATTCAATGTTTCAAAGATCACACCAAAGTATCCACCACAATGAAAATCTAGAGGGAAACACCAAAAGTAGAAAGGTTTCGTTACCCAATCAGAATGAATGATTCCGATTCGCTATTTTGTGGATCGTCCTTCAACGGCTCCGCCGGAGTCACGCCGGATGGAGAGAAAACTCATCTTACTTCGTCGCTTCACGCCGGAGTTGGAATCCACAAGAGGGGATCTTGCCTTGGCCGAATTTCACCAAAAAAATAAAGAGGTTGGTCGGGTTTTGGAGAGGGAGAAGTGTTGGCCGGATAGAGGGGGAAGAGAGAGGAAAGGTGGCGGCTAGAGGGGGTGGTCAGGTTTATGAGAGAGATGAAATGAGAGGGAGGAGGAGGTGGAGAGGAGCCGAGTAGAGAGAGAGGGAGGAGATGATGGTCGCTGACCAAATAGAGGGGAGGAGGATAGGAGGAGCCGAAATTTTGAAAAGGAGGGGGAAAAAGATCTCAAGGAAGATTTAGGGATTCAAATTCTTATCATTCATTCTCTAATCAATTCTTCATAAGCATGGCTATTTATAGCCTACACCACTCAATCAATCCCCTAATTGAAATTTCAAAATTCAAATTACAAATGATGGTTATATGCACCCATCAGAATTTATGAAATAAAAATACAATAAAGAAGTGCTTGGAAATAAAAATGCTTAAATTAAAAATTGCATTAAATAGAAATTGCTAAAAATAATAATTTGATAAAATATATAATTATAATTATTTAATTTATAATTATATACTTTATTTAATAGCAATGACGACATTGGCGTCGTGGTAGAGTCCCATCCTCGAGCTTGCGGCAACGATTGTCCCAATCCACAAACTCTCTCAGACGGGGATCAATGGCTGCCACATCAGCAACATCTCCATCTCTTCCGGGAGCAGAAGAGAAGAAATTTGGAGGTATACGTTGTAAGACCCCATTTTTTTATTTTTAAAATACTGGGGTCTTAGGCCCAGAACTGTCGCTTTGCGGTGACACCTTCACACCCGGGAAGGTCGTCACTACAAAACGCCGATCCTGCCGGCCAATTTGATCACAACAATAGCAAAATAATAAAAAGGCAAGTCCACAAACATCACATATATAGTAAATAATCTCCACGAAGGGAGTGTCCACATATATAATGAAAGTACAGAAAACTTTAGCTCATGCCCAGTACATCAAAATCCTCACTACATATCTCTCATAGCGGAAGCAAAAACTAAATAACTACTAGTGATCAGGACTCACAGTCCTAGCTGTCTGAACTCCGGTACTAGATTGCCCCATCTCCAAGGGTGCCGACCTCCGGGGATGCTCCACAAAATTTATGATAAATACAAGATGACTATTTAGCAGAAAATCCAAAGTCTGTCAATTTTTTAGCAAGGTTTAACCTCTAAACATAATTTTAAAACAGAACCTACATTAATCATTTTAAGGAAGCAAGTATTGCCAAAATACTTCCAAAAATTCTGAAAAAATCCAAGAAATTATATAATGATCAATAAACAATCGAGGTCAAGTTTCATAGTTTGCTAGTGAACAAAAAACTCTAAACTTAATTTTGAACAATAATCCAAATTGGTAATTTAATACACTAAGTATAGAAATTATTCCTCTAAAATTATAATAAAATTTCCACAAGAGCATATTGACCTAGAATCAATATTGATCAAGTTTCACAATTTTTCAACAAGTGTGGAGCTCTGAATTTATTATTGAACATAAATTTATTCTTAAAAGCTTGTGAACAAAGTACTGAAAATATAAATTTGAAAATTATAATAAAATTCATGTAAGAGTATATTGACATAAAATACCATCTACCCAATTTTCATGACTTCCCACTCAATAGGGTGATCATAATAATTGAAAAATTATCAAGAGAAATTTCATGTACTCTAAAGAAGGTGCTAAATGTATTGATCCAAAATTACCAATAAAATCTCCAAAGGGCCTTATTGACCCTATGACTATATTACTAAAGTTTCATGGCTTTTCATTAAGTTTTGGTGGCTTATCTTGCATGTACAAGTGTTGTGCCCTAAGCTAGGGCTAGGGTTTTGAGGGGTATACCCATCTTCAAATCCTCTAAGATTTTTACCAGCGGACTTTAGCTACCCTAGTATCCTCCCTACCAAATTTCAAGTCCATACAAGGGCATTTGACCACATGCCCTTCTCAAACCCCCAAAGTCCTAACATTAGGTTTGAACTTGGGACCTAGGGAAATCCTATCCCAAACCACCCCATAAACCATATGAGGGTGTTAAATGTCATGTCAAACCAGTGGCCCAAATTTAAACCTATGTTGAGTGGATTTGGCCACTCAAAACTCAAAGTGCACTTTTGACCTAAATACCCTTATTTTGGCAAGGCTAGGGTTTGCAAAAATTCAATCCAAATCATCTCCAAATGAGACGAAATTTTATCCAGAGTCTTATGATAACCCTAAGGATCACTCACCAAAATTTGGGAGGGTTTGGAGGTCATTTGGTCCCTTAATTAATTTACCATAAGGTATTTAAATAATTTCAAAAACTATAGAACTATTGTCCCCAAAAATTCTTATTTTTGGTCAGGTCCTAGGTATGGATAAGGGTTACTCCCTATACAAATTTCAAGTCATTTGGACAATGGATGAAGTGGGGGCACTCATTTTAATTTAAGTCTAACCCTAGGTATAGACCCCACCAAAATGGTTCCCTGGTCAAACCAAATATCTAAATCGATTCAAATTAATTTTAAATTAAAGTAGACCCATACAGCTACAATTTATATGTTGACCACTTCCTCTTATTTAGCCTTTAAGTATTTTTAAATTAATTTACTAGGTGACTGTATAAATGTGACAGAATTGAAATGATATGAAAACTTATCCTATAATTTAAATATCCCACAACACGAATCTTAAAGCAGGATCCAAGGGTGGATGGATCGTCTTCTTCGTCCGTCCTACGGTTAGGATTGACCCAACCTGGAGCTTCTTCCAGTAGCCACTGCAGGCCACCCGACCACCTCCCTGGCCGGCCACCGCCACCACCACCTCCGTCGAGGTGGTGGCCATCGCTGGGCAGCGGCATGGCCGCCGGAGGGGCGGATTTCGTAGATCCCGACGTGCAAGATTTTACCGAAAAACCAAGAAAATTAAGTCTTGGATCGGGTTCATTTGATCCCGATCCTCATTCTAAAAGAATCCTACGATCTACCTATAGAGTAAGGAGAGGAGGAGGACCTTCTTAGAGGGCTGGAGGCGGGTTGATCTCCGAGTTGCCATGGCCAAAGGTGAAGCTTTTCCGAGTTCTGCAACTGCACAACCAAGTAGCCCGACTCCTTCAGGTAAGGTGTGTAAAAGGTAGCCCTAAGTCCAGGGATGCTTTTAGGTTGATCAAATTAGGATGGGAGAGTGTGTAACTCCTAAAGCCATGAATGACCATTAAAGGCCAAATTTCGGTTTCAACCTATTGATTGGATGAGCCACCCCTCTGGCTGGGAAACTACTGGAAACTCCTCCCCTTCCTCAGTGTAACTGAATCCAGCCTTAATGGATTGCCCTTGGCTGCCCCAAGCCATGAATGGTCTTCTCCATCTTTTCTCTCTCTCCTCCATTAATGGAGTTTTCTCTCTCCTACCCATCCTAACTGAAACTTACCTCTCCTCCAGCCTATTAGCACCCCACTAATCATAATAATAATAAGGATAGGTCAGCCTAGGTGGGGGAAGTGGGCTTAAGCTTGGGTTAGCCCATTTGGGCTAATTTGACTTAACCCCTTTGTAGAGTTGACCTTAGTCACATGACCATTTGGGTTGACCCTAATGGGTCCTTGGTGAACCATTAGACTTCTCTAAGGTCTAGTAGTACTTGGGTAGGGTTGGTTGGGCATCTTGGGGGTCACTTGACCCTTAGTTAGGGCACTTTGACCTTTTTAGGGCTAAGGTTGACTTGGGTCAACTTAGCCTCTTTGGTTGACTCCAATGGGTCCCAGGTGACCCTATCGACTATTCAAGGTGTTAAGGGTGTTGTGGTAGGGTTATGGGGTCAATTTGAAACCCTAAAGTCAGACCTTAGGTCTTATGTTGATGATGTACTACAAACAGACCAAGGTGATTTCCACTTTGGGCCTTGCCCACTTGATCTAGAGCTTCTGATGGTTTTGTCATGACCTAATCATGACAAAATAAAGACCTAGGGGTCTAGTTGTTTGAGGGATATTACATACGTGGACGAGCTCATGATTAAGAGTCGGGACATGGAATCTCACCTCCGGGATCTTGAGAAGACCTTCCTCACCCTGCGAAAATATAAGATGAGGCTGAAACCCTTGAAGTGTGTCTTCGGGGCAAGTAGGGGCAAGTTCCTAGGTCATCTCCTTACCTCTGCGGGGTGGAACCCAATCCTGATAAGATGAGTGAAATCATGGAATTGGGGTCACCTCAGAATGCCAAGGAAGTATAATGCTTGACATGGAGGCTAGCAGTGCTAAGCAGGTTCCTCTCTCATACGGGAGAGAAATGCTCGCCTTTCTTCAAAGTGCAGAGAGGGGGTCAGAAATTTGAGTGGTCCGAGGAGCGTTAGAAGGCCTTCCAAGCCTTGAAAAGGCAACGGACCTAGGCTCCGCTTCTCCAGGGACCTAAGGAAGGGGAAGATCTATCCTTATACCTTAGGGTCGGGACCAAGGTCGTGAGCTCCATCCTTGTCTGGGAGGAGGGCAAGAAGTAGTTACCAATTTATTATATGAGTAGGGTCCTGAGGAAGTCAGAGATTTGGTACCCTATTTTGGAAAAGTTGGCTTTTTCCCTAGTCGTCTCGGCCCGGAGGCTTCAACCATATTCCCAAGCACATTCTATCCGAGTAGTGACTGACTATCCCCTTTGTAACATCTTTGAGAGTGTGGAGCACTCTGGGAGGCTGGCAAAGTTGTCGGTGGAGGTAAGCAAGTTTGACATTTCTGTTGTTCCCCGCCTCTCGATCAAGGCTCAGGCAATGGCCAGCTTCTTGACCCACTATGTAGTCAAGGTGGCGGATATTGAGCTCACTCATCCGGTCCCTTAGAAGGTGAAGGTGTATGGTGCCTCCAGAAGACACTCCTTGGGAGTAGGAGTGATCTTGGAGAGTCCTCAATGGACAAGGATAGAGCAGACGGTGGTTGTTTATTTTCCTATTACCAATAATCAAGAAGAGTATGAGGCAGTGATCGCAGGGCTGCATCTTGCCAGAGAGATGGGGGTGCATGACGTGGAAGTGCTAACGGACTCCATGGTGGTGTACTCTCAAATCAATGGTGAATTCGAGGCAAGGGAGCCTACTCTTTAGCTGTATCTGACAAAGGTAAAGGGATTCATCGACATGTTCCAAATGTTCTCCATCCAACATGTGCCGCGGGAAGAAAATGAGCAAGTAGATCAGTTGGCCAAGTTCAGATCCTATGCAGGAGGAACCCTCACCGACTTATTCTGTCCTTCCATTGAAGAAGGGGAGCTGATGGAAGTGGACTGACGCCCTTTCTGGATGGATCCTTTCACAACCTTCTTATCTTCAGGGGAGTTCCCGGATGGCATGGACAAAAAGTGCTTCAAACATAATTCAACATACTACTTCATGCGCGATGGGAAGCTTTACAGGAAGACCCTCTTAGGCTTGCTAGCGCGTTGCGTGGCTGAGGAGGAGGTCCCGATAATTTTTGGAAGAAGTACATTTTGGGGAGTGCGAGAGTCACTCAGGGAGCAGGACCCTGGAGGGAAGGATAGTAATGCAAGGGTACTTCTGGCCAACCCTGGGCCAAGACACCACCGAGTTTGTGAAGAAGTGTCAGAAGTGTCAGCTGTTCGCCCTCTCCAAGTGTTACCAGCCCAGAGTCTCAGAAGTATCATTTCCCCCTTGGCCTTCGCCATTTGGGGAATGGATCCTGTAGGGCCCTTCCCCCAGGCCAGCGGGTAGAGGAGGTTCTTGTTGGTAATGATTGATTATTTTTCTAAGTGGATGGAGGTCAAGGCGCTGTCCAAGGTGACCTCCTAGGTGATTCAGAACTTTGTATGTTGGGAAATTATTTGTCGACACAGATTACCCAAGGCCATTATCACGAACAATGGACCATAGTTTGCCAACATGAAGTTCATCAGTTTTTGTGGTCAGCTTGGGATCGATCTCTGGTTCGCATCGGTCCACCACCCCAGGAGTAATGGGCAGGTTGAGACAGCGAATAAGATAATTGTAAACTTGTTAAAAAAGGTGGAAAATCTGAAGGGGAGTTAGGTGGAGTAACTCCCTTCAGTCCTCTGGGCCATGAGAACCACTCCCAACATAGCCACAGAAGAGCCCCCCTTCAAACTCTATCATGGCTGCAAAGATGTTCTCCTAATAGAATTTGAGGTCCGGACACCATGAATAATGGAAGTGGAGGAAGGCCGAGAAGAGTGGATGGTTGAGAACAAAGATGAGTTCCAACTCTCCCTGGATATGGTAGAGGAGCTGCATGACTTGTCAGCCATCTGACAGGAAGAGGTCAAGCAGAGGATGGACAAGTACTTCGACAAGCATGTCCGGATCAAGAAGTTTGCAAATGGAGATTTGGTCTTTAAGAAGGTCGATGCAGTCGGGAGGTCGGCAGCCATCGGCAAATAAAATCCTAACTGGGAGGGTCCTTATGTTATCAAAGAAACCTTGAAGTCGAGGGGATATCATCTCCAGAATGTTGATGGCGAGCCCCTCAATCATGCTTGGAGCGGTGATGACTTAAAGCGCTTCTATCCTTGAGAGTAATGAAATGGTTCTCTTTCACTTTCTTATTTCTTATCGATGGCTCATTTTCTCAACAGGAGGAATATGGACGGTGACTGGCCAAAGAGATACGTTCGGTTGATGCTCAACACCCGCCGTCAGGCTCTCACTAGCAGATTGGGCTGGTGGTAGCACCCATTGGTTTGCCAAAGAAATATGTCTGATTGACGCTCAACACCCGCCGTCAGGCTCTAACTAGCTCATTGGGCCGGTGGTAGCACCCGATGGTTGGCCAAAGAGATATGTCCAGTTGATGCTCAACACCCGCCGTTAGGCTCTCATTAGCTAATTGGGCCGGTGGTAGCCCCCGATGGCTGGCCAAAGTGATATTTTCAGTTGATGCTCAACACCCGCCATCAGGCTGTCACTAGCTGATTGGGTCTGTGGTAGAACCGATGGTTGTCTAAAGAGATATGTCGGGTTTATGCTCAATACCCATCGTAAGGCTCTCACTAGCTGATTGGATCGGTGGTAGTGCCCAGTGGTTGGCCAAAGAGATTTTTCTGGTGATGCTTAACACCCACCGTTAGGCTCTCACTAGCTGATTTAGCCGGTGGTAGCGCCTGGTGGTTGGCCAAAGAAATATGCCTGGTTGATGCTCAACACCTGCCATCAGGCTCTCACTAACTGATTGGGCCAGTGGTAGTGCCCAGTGATTGGTCGAAAAGGTAAACTTAGTTGATGCTCACCTCCCGCTGTCAGGCTCTCACCTAGCTGACAGGGCAGTTGGGCCCTTAGTGGGCGTTGTGAAAAGCTTTGAAACTAGGCCCATATTTGCTCTCGCTGTCAGGCTCTCACCTAGCTTATAGGGATGTTGGGTCCTCGATGGGCATTGTGAAAGCTTTGAAGCTAGGCCCGGGATTGCCCCCACTGTCAGGCTCTCACCTACCTGACAAGTCTGGAAGGTCCTTGTTGGAATATTGGAGTAATTGAAGAATCCTCAGGGATCTCACCGTCAGGGATCTCACCATCGGGGATCTCGCCGTCAGGGATCTCGCTGGTCAATAGAAGGCACTCAAGGAAGCCAAAGGCAAAGTACCTTGGGCAGGACAGTCTACAAGAAAATACGAATGCTCGGAAAAAGGTCTCGCAAGTCGCTTACTCAACGTACGTGTGAGCTAATATGGCGAGAATGACATGAGAGCTAAATCCCAAACGGCTCTAAGTCAATCGTCGTCAGTGCGCGTGGGCCCATACAATGAGAACTACATAAAGCCCTATTCTAAGCAGCAAGTTTGAGAAGTCAAACACTTTAAGAGCGCGTGAGCCAATAGGGCAAGTATGACACGAGAACCAGTTCTATACATATCGAGATAGCGAAATGAAGTCTACAGGTTGATGCAGCGAAAAGTTTATCTATGGTCTCACAAGATGTCTCGACCTTTGGCTACCTAAGTTGAAGCGCGAGTAGCATGTGTTTTTGCATGACAGATCAGTCAGAGTTAGAACAAAAGGAAAGAAGATAGAATTTTTTTTTAAATCTTATCATTTTCATTCATTAGTCAGCTGATTACATCCCGCAAAAAAAGGGCAAGTCCCAAAAAAAAAATACAAAATATATAAGCAAGAACTTTCAAGGCGATGATGCCGATTGCTCGCTCTCGCCGGAGATGTCGTCAGCACTATCCTTGGGTTCGGGAATGCGGAGGAAGAGCTCCGAGACCAGGATATCGACGGTCACCTTCTCGCCCATGCCCATCAGGAATCCAGCTCTCTGCATCGTCTGGAGTGAGTGCCTTGTTGCCGCGATGGAATTCTCCTGCATCATCAGCTCCAACTCATCATGCATGTACATCATAGCTTTCTTCTCGATTGGTAGAGAGGGAATTAGTGAGCCGATCCATTACTGGTTCTAGTCCTTTAGCCTCTGATTTTCCTCCTCAAGTTGGGCTATGTGCACGTCCTTCTTGGAAATAGTCACGGCATCCTACAAGACAATCAACATTAGAGCTAGAAAGGCGTTCATCGAATGAGCAGGATGCGAGATATCTTATTACTCTGCCTACTCGCACGGTGAGATCGTTCTCGACAATGACAAGCTTCCCCTTCAGGGTTGTCACTTCCTTGGATAGAGCGGACCGCGCAACGCTGAAATCTACCATCTTCCGCGATATGCAGATGCCGCGGCGAGCCATCATGAGAGCAAGCTTGATAGCGCGAAGTTGAGTCCGCGAGTTCTCATAGGCGAGAGATTGCATGAGGGCATCGTCGTAATAGGTGGAGCTGTCCCGTCCATATAGCCCGAAGGTGAGCGAGTAGGCTTGGACGGAGATAGTCTCGACCTCCTGCCAAGAGGGGGTGATTATGGAGACATGGTTCATGTTGACCTCGCGGTCCCAGATCAGCAAGGGCTCGCCAATGGGATCCCGTTGCTTCTCGCCCAGGTCAAAATTCCTATGTCCTCTAAGCTCCGGTTTCTCTATCGCCGCTGAGGTCCTGTTGATCTCGCCGTTCTTCTTCCCGGTAGTCTCGCCAGCAACTGAGACACTCACGGGATGATCTGTGATGACCTCCTTGCCTTTGTCGGGATCTACAGTTACGGGCTTCTTAGGAGGCTGTGGAAGAGGAAGTGTCTCGGGCTTCCGCTTTTGGTTTCCCTATTTCGGTAGCGACTTCGGCTCGCTTCTGTATGTCGCAGCGGTGGCCTCTGTGCATGCCTTTTCAGAGGCGAATGCTGCGCTGCCCGCGAAAGGTAGTTTAAGGGGAAGGTCTAGCACCCCTGTATATGCGTCATAAATTAACAAAGTTACATTTTCTTAAAGTAAAAGATTGCGAGAACTACCTTACCCGGTGAGTACAGTTAGGAGCGAGTCGACGTTCCTTCTCAGATAGGAAACATCAAAGTCCTTTTCGAAGAGAAATTGGTGGAGCTTGGACTCGTGGCTGCCGAGATATGGAGGACGGTAGGTTGACTCTTCCTGTTGGATTGGCAAGAGGGGAAGGTTGCCGAAATCCCCGGAGACGAAAATGAACTTCTGAATCCAGTGATGGTTTTTGTTTGCGAGACCTTTGGACTTGAGGTTATTGCCAAAGAAGAATGCGATCTCGTCCCTCTTGGCGCAGAAGTTGAATAGTTTGAAGAAGACGGGAAGACTGAACTCCATCCTCTCTTCCTGTAAGTAGCAGGCGAATGATACTATAAAAGCGATTGAGTTGAGATTGAGATTGTCGGGAACGACGCCAAAATAGCGCAAGGACTGACGGACTTTTGACCAGATGGGAATGCGTAATCATACCTCAAAGTGTTTGTCAGGGATGGCGAGTTCATAGGGAAAGAAGTGGTTTATTGATTCGTCCTTCCCTGGGTGTCGCGCGGTGAAGCCCGGAGGGATATAGAGATTGTTGAGCGAGTGGTACTCTTCTTCAGATAGGTTGCAGTTCATGAAGGGGTAGGCATTGAATATGGCTGCGTGTTGGGTCCATTGCCCACAATGTCCCAGATTTGAAGAAGTCAAACATGTCAATGATATACACATTGTTGTATTTGATGTATGTTCAAGTTCATGAATGCAGGTTAGTCCTTGTAACAATGATAGGACAGGTACTCCAAGTTATGTGATAGGTGGTCACAAAGTAAAGATGTGGAGAGACAGAAATCTGTCAAAGTCCATGGGCGTTAAGTGAAGCTAGTTCACTCAAAGCCAGATGCAAGGGAGGATGCTAGATTGGCTGGAAATCACCTAAGTCCACAAGCGTTGAGTGAAGCCAGTTCACTCAATTCCAGATGTCATAAAGCGCTGAGTTAGTTGTGGATAGTAAAAGCTATGCAGTCGGCAAAATAATTCTGTGGCCAAGTACACAGGCATTGAGTGATGATTGTTCACTCAACGCCATCGTAGAGTATAGCTGAATCTGTCAAAGCCTCAGTATTGGCGGGCTGGATATTCGATAAAGTCCAGAAGCATCGAGTGAAAACAGCTCACTCGATGCCAAACCAGAAGGCGTCGTGTTATGATACGCCTAAGATGATAGAAAGCGGGCAAGTACAAAAGCGTTGAGTGATGAAGCTTCACTCAGCGCTCTCAACGGCAGAAAGAAAAAGCGTTGTGTCATGATGCTGTTGTCAAAACCTAAGAAGAAGATAGAAATCGACTAAGTCCATAAGCGTTCAGTGAAGCTAGTTCACTCAACACCCAATAAAGAAGACATGCAAAAGGCAGAAAGCGTTGAGTGAGGCAAGCTCACTCAACACCTTTAGACAGGTGAAGAAATGACCAAGTCAGAAAGCATTGAGTGAGGAAGGCTCACTCAATGCTCTTAGCACCTAGAGGCAGAATGATGAGCCAAGTCAGATAGCGTTGAGTGACGAAGGCTCACTCAATGCTCTCAACACCTATGATGTAGAATGGTTCAGAAAGGTTACTCAGGGTTTTGGTGTTGAGTGAAGCTTGTTCACTCAATGGTCTCAACACCTGGAGTGGATCTGAGAAATTGGCTAAGTCCATAAACTGATGACGTCAGCAAAGTCAACAAAAGTCAACAGAGTTCAAATAACTTGCGGGAAAGCTACAAAACACGCCAAATAGCGTCGGATACCTACTGTACGTCTTCTTATGTTAAAGCAAGTTGCAGTTGTCAATTGCAGGTGGTCCCCACTGCTTCTTAGAGCCATTGATCGACAAAAGATAAAAGATACAGCTTCAGAAGGAAGAACTTAACTTTTAGGGTTTCACTTTTTGCGGCTGGACTTCATCTTTCTCATCATTGCTGCCGAGCAAAAAGCTTGAAGTTGATCCAACTGAACTAAAAGTTTATTCCAGATAGCTATAGCATTTTATTCTGCTACAACAAGTTCTGACTTGTTTCTGATAAAGAGAAGAAGCAAAGCATTCAGTTTACTGCAGGTTAAGGTTAGCTGGTTAAGAACTCAAGATCTGTCAAGACTTCAGTCTTCTTCAGCAAGTTCAGAAAATTATTTCTGAGTTACTTCCAACAAAGGAAGCTATTTACTGAAGACTTTATTCTTACTGCAGTGAAGATAGTTAGAGTTGAGATAACTCAGGTCTAGTAGCAGATACAGATAAATTTCTCTATGTCAAATTAACACAAACTATTTCATTTCTGTAGGATCCTTCTTGATCTGAGTTGTAAGGCCTTTGTGCCTGAGGTAGGGCAGATTTGCCTGAGTGTAGGATCCAGTGTTTGGATCTGAGTGTAGGACCTTTGGGTATGAGATAGGATCCTTTTTGATCTGAGTTGTAGGGCTTTTGATCCTGTGGTAGGGCAGTTTGCCTGAGCTGTAGGAGAGTTGTATTCTCATAGTGTAGGATACATTTAGATTTGAGCTATATGGATTTTGAGCCTAAGGTAGGGCAATTTTCCCGAGATATAGGAGAGTCATTCTCTCTGAGGTAGGGCTATCCTCCATAGCTTGAGCTGTAGGACTTGGATTCAAGTATTAGGTAGGTGATCAATTGATCACTGAGTTATAGGAGCAAGTTTACTCTGAGTTAGGGCCTTGTGCCTAAGTTGTTAGTCTTGGAGGAGACTAAGAGATCCTGCAGGATCTGAGGTGTAAGCTCTTTGGAGCGGAGTATTTGGAGAAGTTCCTTGTCTAACTGGAAGTAAGAAAGGTGGGATGAGAGTTAATGTACCCATAATCTGGGGAACCACTATAAATTCTGTGTGTTCTTTGTGTTTTGTCTTGAAAGCTTAAAAACTACTAACTCATAACACATTAAGTAAAAGATAATAATAATTAACTAGAAAACCTATTCACCTCCCTCTAAGTTGTTAGCTACCTTGAAATTAAAGACTTTCAAGTGTTATCATAGGGAGGTTGCTCAAAAAGGATTTAACAGTCTGAGTGATCTCTAAGGGTAGCTACAGTTCTGTACTTATGTGTTCTGGAGAGAGCCATAAGTAGCTAGGTTCCATGAAACTACCCATCTGTAGGAAGGAGATTTTTGGAATCTGGAAGGAGAGGGTCAGGCTATTTATGGAAGCCTATGACCCAAGGATTTTTATGACAGTAAAGGAAGGACCCTTCATCCCTATAAAGGTCTCAGTTTTGGATGCCAATGTCCAGACACCTAAGACATACTCAGAGATGACAAAGGATAAAGTCATCTCAGATACATTGGATAAGAAGGCACAAAACATTATTTTTAGTGCCAGAGATGATTCAATCTTTAAGAACTTGGTCCACTGCCAAACCTACAAAGAGATGTGGGACACTCTTGTGGTCTACATAGAGGGTACTGAAGAGGTAAGAGATAATAGAAAGTCCATGCTCAACCAGGAGTATGAGGCTCTCAAGCAATCCCTGAAAAAGAAGATAACTGCTTGCCACGAAATATTTTGTAGGATAATAAATGAACTGAGGACCTATGGGAGGGTCTTCATTCATTATGAGATAAATGACAAGTTCCTAAGGTCTCTCACTAGAGACTAGGATACTAAGATTTGTGCCATAAGAGAGGTGACCAAGCTTACGAGACTCCTCCCCAAACATTATTTGGAAAGCTGCTCTCTTATGAGATGCTGCTGGCTGCCAGGATAGAGGAGGAAGCCACCAGCAGATCCCAAGCCATGGAAAAGTCCTTTGCCTTTAGAGTAGACAACATCAGGAACAGTAAGGAGAGGATTCCCTCTCCTCCAAGAAGACCAGCTGATTCAGATAGCTCAGAGTCAGATGCATCAACTGTAGTATGTCTGATGAGGACTTTGCTGCCTTCTCCAGGCACTTTCAGAAGCTGATGAAGAAGAAATAGTGGAATAGCAGACCTTCCACCTCTTCTCATCACCGGAAGAATCACTCCAAGGTTGACAGGTATGATTCTAAATCTAGTAAATATAATTCCTCTAAAGTTGTCTGCTATTTTTGTAGTAAACCAGGGCATGTGATAACTGATTGCCTAGTGAAAAGGAAGGAGGCCTGTGAGAAGAAACAACACCAACATATGGGCAAGAAGGAGAATTACTTCATTGCTAAGAAAGAGAAGAGCTGGACAGACTTATCTTCATCTGAGTCTGAAGAAGAAGAAGCCTATATTAGGCTGGTTGCTACTGCTGCTGCTGAACAAGAAGCTGGAGCAGCAAATGAAGACTATCCTGCTGCCAGGATAGGCATCAGGGCCCCTCTATCACACCCAGACATTGACTAAGAGCTGGATAAGAATGTAGAAGATGCCTACAGTTGCTATGAGATGATGACAATGACTGATAAGGAATCCATCCAGGATCAGCCTGGTCAAAGCAAGGTAAATTCTCTATCAATCTCTTCTTCTAAGTCTAGATATGAGACTAGTCCATGTATAGAAGCTTCTTCATCCAGTGGTGAAGGTGATTCTGAATCATAAAGAGATGTCAATCAATTGATTGACAAGTATGGAGAACTTTTGAATGCCTTTAAGAAGTGCAAGAAGTTGTCTAAAATGCAAGATGTGGAGATTGCCTCTCTGCAGCTAGTTGCTTCCCAACTGACTGAGACAACATCTATGCTGGATCAGAAGGACGAGGAAATTAGCCAACTTAGGGTTATGAATCTCATTCAGTTAGGCTCCAACAAGTTCAAGAATAGTCTCATCAGGGATCTTGAAGAGAGGCTAGTGAGGGATAAAAAAATAGTGGCTAGCTATTCTAAGTAATGTACTGTGTTTCCCCTGATAGACTCCTTCTCCTCTCAGAAGGGTAAGAAGGGGTTGGGATTCAAGGGAAGCACAAGAGTTGCCCCTTACAAATGGAAGGGCAAAGCTCCAGCTCTAGCTCAACCTCTTACTTCCAAGCCTCCCATTCCTTTTAGGAAATTTTAGTTGCCTTCAAACAGGTATGACCAAGAAATCATCTGTGGTCTCTTGATGAATGGCAGATCCACTGGTGTGAAAAAAAATGTTCACAACCATGGTGGAAGGTATAACAGGGTGAGTGCCTTTAAGGCTTCCCATGAGGAAATCCAAATGGCCCATCCTGGACCATTTGTCTTTGGTGCTCCAGCCCCCACTCTCAAGAATATAGCTGCCGCCAAGTTTCAGAACCATATAGTTAAGACTCAGACCAAGTGTTAGTCTATCAGCAAGCCTGATTTAGGCATTTCTGATGCTATCAAGGGCATGTTTTCTGCAAAGAAGATTGCTGCTGATGGCACTCAGAACAGGCCAAATAAGCCATATGGGAGACTTACCTTCAGTCAGATCCTTGCTGAAAGGAATCTGAAGAAGGTTGTTACTCCTCTTCTTATGGTTTAGTCAGCAGTTAACCACACTGCAGGGCTTGCACAGAAAAGAAGATACAATATTCATGAATGTTGGTGATGTGGAAAAGTGGGCCACTTTGCTATAGACTACTGGCACAATTCTAGTGTTCCAAGAGTAGTCGTTAGTCCACTAATCAGAAAAGATGCTGGTAGACAAGTGCATTTTCAGACTAACATGCACCAAGGACCCAATAGATATTGGGGTCCTAAGGTAAAATAAATTATGTGATGCAGGTTAGTCCAAGTGCCTATACCCCTATATGGTACTTGGACAGTGACTGTTTCAGGCACATAATTGGGACAAGGAGAAACTAAAAGGTGCACACTCTAGTGAAAGATGGACCCAAGGTTATCTTTGGTGATTCAGATAGAGGGGTGACAAGAGGCTATGGTAAGATTACAAATGACATAGTCACCATCACAAAAGTGGCTTATGTTGAAGGGTTGTAACACAAACTCATAAGCATAAACCAACTCTCTGATCTTGGCTATTTTATTATCATCCACAAAGATGAGTGACAGATTAAGAGGTCAATTGACCAAGAGGTCATCTTGACAGGCACTAAGAGTGGAAATATTTATTGTTTAAATTTTCTTTGTCTAGACATAGACTTTCCTATTTGTCTAGTGGAAAATGAGAAAGTTTCATATTGTGTCCAACGGCACAAGAGGCTAGCCTAGTTGAACTACAATACTATTAGCTAGCTCTTTAGTCAAGAGCTAGTTAGGAATGGTCCTAATGTGAAATGCACCAATGAAAGCATTTGCTCTGCATGCCAAAAGGGCAAGCAGACCAAAACCTCCTTCAAGGGCATTGGTACCAAAGACTCTATGATGTATTTATACCTCTTGCATATGGACTTATTTGGTCCTATGCAAGTTCACAGTCTTGGTAGGAAAGTCTACACCCTTGTGGTTGTTGATGACTATTCCAAGTTTACTTGGGCATTCTTTCTTAAGAAAAAGAATGAAACCCTTGATGTCTTCATGAAGTTTGTCAAGAAAATTTAGAATGAGTTTGACAGTACTATGGTCAAAATCAGAAGTGACCATAGGACTTAATTCCAGTCTGATTGCATGACAAAGTTCTGTTAAGAGCAATGGATTCTTCAAGAATTTTCTTCTCCAAGAACACTCAGCAAAATGGGATTGTTGAGAGGAAAAATAGGACTCTCATAGAGGCTGGAAGAACATTATTGAGTGATACATCTTCCCAGAATATATCTGGGCTGAGGCAGTAAATACTTCATGTCATGTCCTCAACAGAGCCTCTATCACCAAGAGCCATAATAAGACTCCCCATGAGATCTTGAAGGGCAGAAAACCAAACCTAGACTATCTCAGAATCTTTGGTAATAAGTGATATGTGCTTCACAATGGGAAGTCCTATGTGACTAAGTTTGTTTCTAAGTCCTTTGATAAGATTTTTGTTGGGTACAATATTCACAGTAAAGCCTATAAGATCTACAACTTGAAAAGCCAAGTTGTAGAAGAATCTATACATGTAGACTTTGGTGAGTCTATTATGATTAACTTTGAGCTGCCAAGCTCCTCTTCCAGTACTGAAGGTACATAACAGATGATGGACCAACTAAATCTCAAAGAAGCTGCTCCATTAGTCAAAGATAAAGCTGATGGAATGGACATTCTAGTAGAAGGACTACAAGACACAAGTGAGGTTGATGAAGATCAACAAGAAGCTTCCCCTATAGCTAATACTGAAGCCAGATTGCCTTCAGCAGTCAGGCATCTAAGGGAGCATCCAAGACACTAGATCATAGGTGATGCCAGCCAAGGAGTGGTGACCAGGAGCAAAAGTATCAACATAGCACTATACTCAAGCTTCTTGTCATAAGTTGAGCCATAGAAATTTAAAGATACTAATATAGATCAGTTCTGGATTGTTTCTATGCAAGAAGAACTGAACCAATTTAAGAGATGTAAGGTCTAGAAGCTAGTTCCCAGACCACAAGGACATAATATCATTGGAGTCAAGTGGATTTACTGGAATAAACTTGATGAAAATGGCATTATAATCAAGAACAAAGCAAGGCTAGTAGCTAAGGGGTACAAACAAGATGAAGGTATTGATTTTGATCATACCTTTGCCCCTATAGCAAGATTGGAAGCCATCAGACTGTTCCTTGTATTTGCTACACATACGGGATTAAAGGTCTACTAGATGGATGTAAAGTCAGCCTTACTGAATGGTGACTTAAAGGAAGAAGTCTATGTTGAGCAGCCTCCAGGTTTTGTTGTTCCTAACTCACCTGATTCTATTTATAGACTTAGGAAAGCTCTATATGGGCTGAAGCAAGACCCTAGAGCAGTGTGAGACATTGTCTAGCTTCCTCATTGAGAACAAATTCTCAAGGGAAAGATAAATAAGACCCTATTCGTAAGAGAATCTAAGGGTAAGATCATCCTAGTCCAGATATATATAGATGACATTATCTTTAGATATATTGATGACAACCTTGCAGGAAGTTTGACAAAACTATGCAAGAGAAGTTTGAGATGAGCAGTATGGGTGAACTTAAGTTCTTCTTGGGACTCCAAGTAAGACAGATTGATGATGGCTTGTCCATATCCCAGTCTAAATTTACCAGGGAGTTAATCAAAAAGTTTGGTATGGAGAATGCCTCCACAATGAAAACTTCCATGGGGTCAAGTATACCTATAGGCAAAGATGAGGCAGGGAAACTTATTGATGAAACTTTGCATAGAGGGATAATTGGCTCCCTTTAATATCTTTCTACAAGTAGGCCAGACATCATGTATGCTACATGTGTTTGTGCTAGGTATCAAGCTTGCCCTAAAGAATCTCACTACTTTGCTGCAAAGAGGATTTTGAGGTATCTTAAGGGCACACCAGATCTTGGCCTATGGTACCCTAAAAATGTGGAGTTTGAAATAACAGGCTATTCAGATGCAGATTTTGCTGGCTGTAAAGAGGATGGGAAGAGCAATTCTGGCACCTGTCAGTTCTTGGGAGGAAGACTAGTGTCTTGGAGCAGCAAGAAGAAAATAAATGTTGCAATCTTAACTGCAAAGTCAGAGTACATCTCAGCAGGTAGCTACTGTGCTCAGTTGTTGTGGATCTAGCATCATATCCAGGATTATAACCTCTTGATAAGTAGAAGTCCCGTAAATTATGATTCTATTAGTGCCATCTCAGTTGCTAGGAATCCCATCTCACACAGCAAGACTAAGCATATTGAGATAAGATATCATTTCATTAGGGAGAATGTGGAATGTGAAGATATTAAGCTTGAGTTTGTCCCTATAGAAAAGCAAGTGGCTGACATCTTCACTAAGCTCCCACTTTTGTTTTCTCTACATCACCTTTGCCTGACTTTGATAAAATCCTTGCTGAGGACATGGATCAGGAAACAGAAGTTCCTATTGAAGATATTCTTCCTCCAGTTATCCCTCCTCCAGCTGAAAAAGAAATTACAAAAGATGTTATTGCTGAGATTGATGTTATGTATTATAATCCTCAAAGATCTTCTGATGATGTTCAAGATGATGACTCAGATTCTGATGACAGTAAAAAGAAAGTGTCTAAGAAAAGGAAAGCCCCACCTAAGGCTATTCCAAAGCCTAATCCTCATAATGACACTCCATATTACATTTTGCAGAACATCACTCCCTATCCTGGAATGCCACAATGGATGTGGCTGTCAAAGAATGAGCAGAAATAAAGGAAGAAGAGGAGAAGGTATAGGTCTCTTCCTATACATTTCAGGAAAGACCCTCCTCCTCCTTCTTCAGGCCCCTCGAGCAATATCTCTCAGAATTCTGCTTCTGTTACCAGGACTTACCAAAGATAGCCCATGCATTGCAGTCAACAATCATCTTCAAGCAATCAACCTCCAGATTCTTCTAAGAAAGTGCCTATTGAAGAACCAATGCAGGATTCTAGTCCAAAAGGGCCAGAGTCTCCTCTAATTCCTTTTGTTGATCCTGAACAGGAGATTCTACCAAGATGGCCAGATTCCATGAACTTATAAGACTTTCTCAAATTAACAAAGCTAAAGCTGAAGGTAAAGACATATCTCAATATTCAACTATGTCAGCTTACAGAAAAGAAGAATTAAAAAGGTATGCTAAGGCTAACACGTTTTTCAATATTGATGATTATATGAAACTGAACCCAGAAGCTCTTGTACCCAAAACCTCATCCTAAACTGTGATTGGAGCATCTGATATGTACATGTCAAAGAAAGAATCTGCCAATCCTAACAGGGAAATCAAATTCAAACAGCATGCTAAAGGATCAGACAAAGATAAAGCCAAACAGAGAAAATGAGTCTATTTTCTGTGATTTTCTTATTGTCTTTTGAACTCAATTTTTTTTATATCATGAAGCACAATCTTGTAAATATCTGCTGAATATTTATTTCTATCAGATATATTTTATTTTGCTTTATGATTGTTTGTTTTGTTTTTGTGTTAGTGACCTCACCCAAATAGGGGGAGATTGTTGGATTCCTAGTTGGATTTGGGCTAGGTTCACTAAGTTAGGCTGAGCCTGACCCACATTGTATAGCCAGGGTCATGTCTAGTAGTCCTAGTGTTGTAGGCTAAGTCCCTTTAGTTGTACCATCTTGGAACAGCCAGCAAAGGACCTCAGAGACTCAGACTTACTAGTTTTCAGAAGATAGTGATAAGTTCAAAATTCTTCGAACTCAGCTCGACGATCGTCGATCCCCGATTGATGAACTCATAGTTAATTCTCTGTGCTGAGCTCGATGATATTCGAGCTCAGGTCGACGTTTTGTTTTCAGACAGATTCTCAGCTCGACGAACTCAGAGTGCAGAATTAGAAAGTAATTCTCAATTAGCAGTTCGCAGAGCTTAGGTCGACGAACTTGAATTCTCTGGTCGACGATCTTTGATCTCAGGTCGACAAATTCTGTTCAGCATTCAACATTTTTTGTTTAGTTCCAGAATGAGTTTTTTTTTCTTCTGTTCCTTATTTTCTCTATTTATTAGCAGTATTATTCTTAGTATTTAATGTAAATATTCTTTTGAATATAGCCGTTATTTGCTGCATTAAATATGGTATTCATCAGAATAAATATTTTCTTATTCTATCAAGGACAGTTGGGAAACTCATTAATGCTTTTATTCCAGCCGCTTTCATTTCTCCAAATCAGCCAGCATATATAGAAAGAATTCAAAATTCAAAGGAGAATTTTTGGCAGTAGAATAAAAGAGATTCTCTCTTTTTTGAGATACATTTAGAGATACAGAGAGAAGAAATCGACAAGCACTGCCAGAGAATAATCATCCAGACAGTCGACACTTTTATTCTCTCTCAGAGCTTTTCATTCTCTGCCAACACTTTAGTTTGAAGAAGAACAAAACATCAAGATCAAGAGTCTTCTTCAACCTCTGTTCCAGAAATCCACAGAGACATTCAATTCAACATTAGTCACTGGATTTCCTGGACCTTGACAGATCAAGTTGAAGACCTACTCACCCTTAAGCAAAGCTCATTCTTCCTGAAGCATTCAACTTCTCAGGGGGAGCTTTGATAACACAAGAATCCACATAGTCTTCTCAAGTTGTATTGAGAAAAGAGAAGACTTCCATCAAACTCTTTCCACCCCATTGTACAGGGTTATAACTTCCTTCAAAAGTTAGTTGGTTGATAAGTCTCCCTCCAAAAAACTTGAAGTTGGTTTTTGGGCACCTGATCAAAAGCCTAAAAGGTTTCCTGATCTACCCGAATTAGATCTTGTGGTGGCAGTCACCTGATCAAAACCTGCTAGTTGATTCTTACCAAGGGTGGTAGAAGAGTGGATGTACCCAAGTTTAGGGGAACCACTATAAACTTCTTGTATCGTCTGGTTGCTCCTTTTTCTTTTTGCGTTTTGTTGTGTTTGTGACTGCTGGAATAGTTAGCCTAGTCTCTTGTTCTTAACTATTATATGATATCACTATTTTACTCTGATATAAACATTAAAAAGAACCAAAGTTTTTAATACTCTATTCACCCCCTCCCCCCCTCTAGAGTAATCAGATCTAACCCCTCCTTTCATATTCTTCTTAAATCAGCTAGGCATGATTAATGGAGAAGACCAAATTTGATTTTTATCTAAGGTCTTAAGAATTGATCACTTTTCGTCGAATGAAGATCGACGATCTGTGAACTCTTCTAGAGTTTTTCGTCGAATGGAGATCGACAAAATCTCTTTGTGAAAATTTTTCATCAAACGGAGATCGACGAATTTATTTTTTAAAATATTTCATCGGATGGAGATCGATGATTTGTTTTCCCACTCTTCTAACTTAGGTCGACGACTTTTATCTCTTTATGGGTATTTTTGTCAAACTGAGCTCGAAGATTTTCTTTTCGCTGGACGGAGTTCATCGCTTCATCTTCTAAAACCTTATATCTAGGTTTTCATTGAACTCCATCCTGCACTTTCTAATTCCCTTCTGCACTTGATCTTTTGTTGCTTGTTTTTGCAGAGCAATGGCGATTTCTCTTGCACTTCTTGCAAGCATGAAGTACGACGCAGGATTCCATATAGACATGGAATCATTTTCTCATACTGATCTGATATTTCAAGATATTCTGAAGCTGTTTGAAAGTTCAAATCTGCAATTTCTCATGTCAACCAGAATCAAACTGCCTGTAATCGAGATTAAGGAATGGGTCTTCACTACACAGATTCAGGATTCTCAAGTTCTTATCAGCTCGATTTCTGGTAACCCGATTCCTCTTTCTCCCGAGATTTTGACTTAAATTTTTTGTTTTGTGAATGGAGAAGATTATATAAAATTATCTAGCAGAGAATTTGATTAGATGCTAGATAGGTTAGGTCACTTTGTAGGAAACCCTAACCACCTCCTCAAGAAGAATTTGTCTATAGACTATAGATTCCTGGATGATGTTGTAGGCAAAGTGATGTTAGGAAAGCACTCTGCACATGATCATATTACTAGGCACTAGTTCCACTTGATGTGTGCCCTAGTTAATCAGAAATCAGTAAACTTGGGAAGTATTTTTTTTTATTTGATAAAAAGGAAAATCAATAAGAAGAATGTATGTTTTGGAAGGATTCTAGGAATATTTCTGCAGGCTGCGGCTCCAAATCTGTTGGTCTCTCAGACCACATTTATCAATGCCTCGAAAAGGCTTACTTCTGCCCTATTTGGTAGATGGGAGAGGACTATTCCCAAGCCCTCTAGGTCCTCCTCTTCCAGAATAGCTTCTGAGAACACAAGGGCTGATTCAGCCACTCCCCCACCTCATGAAGAAGCTCTTGCTCTCTCTCCTGTTAATCCTCAATCTCCACCTCATTCAATATTTCCTTCATCAACTCCCCTCCAACAAACTTCCACTTCCATTAATCCAGTATCTCCATCTCAATCATCATTACATGTTCATATAAAAGACGATACACCACCATCCCCACCTCCTCAATCTCCAAGTCCATCCCACCTTGATGACATTCTATCCACCTCCACTCAACCAAATTTCAATCTACTGTCATCTCCTCAACCATCTCCACACCACTCTCCAATTCATTCCCCATCTAGGAAAATATCCCTATTTACATACCATCCACCTTTCCATCATCATTTCCTGATTTCCATCAATCAGAGTTCCCTCAAGCCTTGTCAGTCTGTTCTAATTATGGTCACCAATCCACATATACCCCTTCTACTCTTGAACCTCTCTATCTCAACTTCTCTGACATTGCTAAGGATCTCCTCAAGTTCATCTCTCTAACTCTTTTGTAGCTAATAGCTGAGGCAATTGCTCCTCTCTCTGCTTCTATCTCCACTCTTTCTGCTCAAATTGTTGCTTTCTCCTCTGTCCCTTCTTTTGGGGGCCTGGCTTCAGGACTTTCTGAAACCAGACAGGGGGAGATGTTCCATGAAGAAGCTCCAGCAGCAGCAGCAGCTCCAGCTCCTCCAACAGCAGTAGTTCCAGAATCAGAAATTCCAACAGAGGTTATTTATATTCTTGATGATGATACAGATATAGAAATGACTTATTCTAAAGATACAGAAATATCTACTATTGGTGATTTCATCATAAATCCCACAGTTGATTTAGTTTCTTTGTTACATTCTTTTGATTCTTTGCACAACAACAATCTAACAATTTTGCTGATTCTGTTCCAGATTTGTCTAAAGCAATAGTTTGTTACTCATCTTCTATAAGTCTTGAAGTTTTGGGACAACTTAGGAAGAGCTTTTCAGTTTCTGATATTATTATAGAGCCAATAATTGACTCAGAGCCAAAGGTTTTTTTTCTCCTCCAAACTTTATATGGGCTGAGTCTCCCATGCCTGATCTTGACGAGTTCATGTTTCAAGATATGGAAGAGGAAAGTGAGTTTATTCAGTACCAAGCTGTTACAGAAGTTGTTACAAAGCCAGTAATTTAAGAACAGCCTTAGGCTGAAACTGTACAGCCTCAGGCTCATCCTTTTCTTTCTAATGAAATGATCAAAAGGATTAATGATCTTAATAACAATCCTGTAGAAGAGTCTGATGATGATGATGTTGATGAATCAGATGACTCTGAAGATTCTAGTTCTAAGAAGAGAAAAGCAAAGAAGAAGGTTCCACCAAAGGCATCTCCTAAACCATCTCTAACTGCTGATACTCCATATTATATTGTGTATAATATAAAGCTCACTCCAGAAACCCCTCACTGGATGAGAAATTCCAAAAATGAAATGAAGGCAAGGAAGAAGAGCAGGAGGTACTCTCCTCCACCTCCATTCAAGAGAGGCCCTCCTCCTCCTCCTCTAGTAGCTGGATCCTCTAGAAATGTTTCTCAGGGTCAAAAATCTACTTCTCACTCCTATCAATCCAGATCTTCTTACAGTAGTAGAGATAGGCCACCTAAATCAGAATCTCAGTCTCTGTCTAGCAAGCAATAACAATAGCAGCATCAAGCTCAAGATATTTAGAAACCTAGCCCTGAAAGACCTTTGTCCCCAGTGTGTGATCCAGAGATGAATCCTAACTCTAGGATGGCCAGGTTCAAAGAATTGATAGGACTATCTCAAATTAGGAAAGCCAAATAAGAAGGACAAGATACTTCTCAATATACAATAATGTCTTCTTACAGGAAGAAAGAGCTTGAAAAGTATCAGGTACAAAATCTTTTTAATGTTGATATATATATATATCTTTGTATCCTGAAGTAGTTGTACTTAGAGCTGCTACTGTCACAATCCTTGGAGCACAAGATATGAAAATGATTGTAAAGGAAGCTGCTGATCCAAACAAAGAAATTATCTTCATCAAACTAGCTACAGATGAAAAGAAGAATGATTCAAAGAAAGCCTGATAATTTTGCTTGTTATAAGTTGATTTGAACTTATTTATTTTCACAAGGCCCTGTTGTTATATATCTACTGAATAATTATAATTCTGCCAGATATTTTTCACCTTCGTAATTTTTCTTTATGATATATTGTTCATAGTGACCTCACCCAAATAGGGGAGATTGTTGGAACCCCACCTGTTTAGGGTTGATTTTGGCTAGGTTCACTATTAGGATTCTCAAATGACTCACATTGTATAGTCTAGGGTCATAAGTCTTTTTCTAGGTCTAGGTCAGGTCAACAAACTTAGTTTGGTTGGATCAACCTTTAGAAGACATAGAGACAGAAGACCTTCAGAGAAAGCAGTTTTCTAGGAGCAGAAAAGTCATTCGATGATTGCTGAACTATGCCCAACTTTCGTCGATCAGAGATCGACGAACTCAGTTCTTTCTCTGAGCTGAGTTCGATGAAATCAAAGCTGAGATCGACGAACTCAGACTTTTTCTTTGAGCTGAGTTCGACAAAATCTTAGCTGAGATCGACGAACTCTTATCTTTTCCCAGAAGTTCAGCATGACGAAAAGACTATCTCAATTAGACGATCTTGGAGCTTAGATTGGTAAGTGAATTTTCTGTTCAGAGATCTTGGAGCTCAGCTTGACGAAAGAGAGGTTTTAGTTCGACAAACTTGGATCTCAGATCGACGAGCTTTTCCTAAGTTCGACTATTTTATGACAGGTTATGTTCAACTATTTTCCCTGCAATTTTCTAGTATTGACTAAGGCAGCTTGATTTCAAAATTTATTATTATATGCCTATAATGCTCTGATAATTAATGCTCCATATTCTCTAGAATATAGCCGTTCCAAGTCAGCATTAATTATGGTATTCACAGAGTAATTATTTGGCTTATTTACTGGGACAGTTGAGGAAACAAATTAAATACATTTTTTAGTCGTTCAACTCCCAGGATTTCGGCAGTCAATCAAGGATAGGATTTAAAATTCAAAGGCTGATTTCTGCAAGGAATATAAAAGAAAATTTTTCAGAAGATTGCATATAAAAAATAGACAGAATATACAGAAGCTTATGAATTGTGAATACAAAGAAAACTTAAAGAAGAACACAGCTCATACATTTCAGTCTTCTTCAATTTTGCTACAGGACCTTCAAGAGACAAACAATCTTAATCAGTCTAAAAGTTTCCTAAAGATCAATCTTCAATCTGAAGGCCTACACCCTGAGCAAAGCTCTCATTCTCCTGAACTCTTCTACATCTCAGGGGGAGCTTTGACAACAGGAACAATCCACTAGTCTTCTCAGAACTTTGAGAAAGGGAAGACAACATCTATTTTCTTTTTAACTCTCCTGTATAAAGGGTTTCTTAACTTCCTTCAAAAGTTATTCCTTTTGGTTGTCAAGTCTCCTGATCAAATGACTTGGTTTGGTTTTTGGGCACCTGGTTAAAAGCTCAAAGGGTTGTGAGATCTCCCTTGAAATAGATCATGTGGTGACATGACACCTGAGAAAAAACCTGTGGTGGCAGGGTACCTGATCAAAAACTTGTAGTGGATTCTAACCAGGGTAGTATAAGAGTGGATGTACCCAAGTTTAGGGGAACCACTATAAATTCTTTATTTCATCTGGATTGTTCTATTGTTTATTTTTGTGTACTGTGATTGTCTTTGTTTTATTTCTCTCTATACATATAGATATCACTTATTTTAATTTCGCTATAAAAACTAATCAAAGTTTTTTAAATACTCTATTCACCCCCCTATAGAGTTAAGACAGATCTATTCCTCACTTTCACTTTCTTTCAAACCTCCCAAGTCCCAATCGCTCTCATTCTCAACACATCATTGTAAGTGGTTCTTCTAATAAAGGATGTTCCATCTGGGCACTCCTCTCTAATGCTTCTCCATGTCTGCATTTCTTCTAATCTTCCTCTATCTCGTCGATGATCTCATTTCCTCTAGGGATCTCTAGCGGTTCCTGCAACCAAAGCCCCAATCTTTCTTCACCCTAGCTCCTCCATGTGAACCCAAAATCTGAAGATCCAGTGGTGCATACAATTAATGACTTCTGCCTTCTTAGTTTTAGGTGATCAAATGTCGGTTGGATATGAGATGGCCGGAATGCAATCTATGACATCAGTGTCAGAACTCTATAAAAAAACAAATCTTGGTAGTTGGTCGTGACTCTCGCAAGTAGAGGAGAGATTGATGAGGAACATAGGAATGCTATTCTAGGGCTTCTGCAAATAGAGAAGAGATAGGGAAACAAATGAAAACTAAACTCCATAAAAACCATAACAAACACTTTTTAAGAGAATGGCATGCTAGAATATGCTATAATATGAGAAAAGGTGGAGGGCAAGAGCAAGAAAGAGGGAGAGTTGGAGGAAGGAGAAGGGGATACAGATCTCACCTGGTGTGATGGGAAGAAACTCAGTAAGAAGCTTAGCGGCAGTTGGTCGCAAGCAGAAAATGGGAACAATAAGGCTCTCCAGAATTTCGCAAAAAAATTCACAGAGCCACATGCCCGGGTGTGCCTCAAAGTAGGCCCGCCCCTGCCCTTATTCACACCCTCCTCCATGGGTGTTATAAGATTCAACATTGTCAATTTATATATGTTTGCAATCGAAATCTGGTATTGTACTTCCTCCAAGAATTGAATAAAGAAAGGATGGAGGAGTCTGGAGGCATTCTTCTATCCTAAAACCAAAATCATAAGAAAGAACAACAGTTTCAGTGGCATGGACGATGATAGTGTTGAGAGATTTTAGAGAGTGGTGTGTTGAGGCTTTATGTGAGGTGGGCGAGGGTATCAATGTGCTTTTGATTTTCTTATGGGAAACAAGAGAGAAAAGAAAGATACAGAAAGAGAGGATGAATCCTAGCTGTGGTTAGAATATTTAATGAAAGGTTATTGCGGCATTTTTTAATTAAAAAACACCGCCAATTTCTTATCTAATAAAAATCTATAGCGGGGTTTTTAAAAGCGCCGCATAAAAAACATCGCCGTATCTCCATTTTGTAGTAGTGTTATTATATGATATAAAACATCTCTCATACTTAGAGACATGCTAAACAATACTACACATGTTTCTACATTCATTTTCATTGTACATCAAAAGATAATATGCAAGACACGAATAATCAAAACAATGTTTAAGAGACTTGAAAAATGAAATCATACATTGTGATGAATCTTTAAATGTTATATCCATTCATCCCCAACTTTAGCATTGAAAAGTATGCAATTTTTATGATTTTGTTTTTATAAAAATAGAAAGTAATAAAAATAGTGAAAAGTAAATTTTTGTAATTTCATGTTGCTTTGTACTTTTTTATTTGTTTTTGAATTTAAGAAAATTGAAAGACATAAGAAATAAGAACCATTTTTACTGAAAAACAAAAGTCATTGACGAGCAAATCAAAAGAATAATTTTTTGTGCTAGCAAAATATAAAAAAATGCAGTAAAAGAGTAAGAAAATGAAAGCAAAGAGCTATCGTCGGCGGTACCAATTATCGGTGGTGGTATCACACCGAGTTTACTTTTTTCGAGTAAAAAACATGTTCTTTGAAAATTTTCCTTTCAAATGTTTATGGATTTTTCGTTCCCACTATAAGGAGCACAAAATACAGCAAAGAAATCAGAAATAAAAAAAAATTACGGTTTTTAAAATTTAGCCTAAGATGTCAAAACACGTATAAAGGAGATCTTCAGAGGCTCCTGTTAAGCATTGTGAGAGTCTAATCACTATGCATGTTAAACAAGGGAGTTGTAGATCAATAAAGACTTGGAATGAAATTTGGCATTAGTGAAATTATGACTCTAAAGTCATCAAAAAATCCCATCCTAGTCACCCATTGAAAGAGATCTTTGTGCACTATTATTTCAGGTCATTAAACATTTTGGAAATAATTTGGTTCTGATACCACTTATCAGATCATCAGGTGGCTTTGGGGGTGTTAATGCGCTCGAAGCATCATGTGTGGCCGTCTAGTTTGGAATGAACCTCCACGTTGCACCCCAATAGGGATATTTACAAGCGTAACCCTAAATCCCCGACGAATGGTTATTGGATGCCACCCAGATCCAAAACCTAACCCGTTAAGCACATGTCACATCTAATCAATATACCTAAACAATCTTCTCTTATATTATATATAGATGTTAACCAAAATCAGGTTACATAAAGCAAAATTAATAACGACCAAACATGAGTTTTTCCAAAAAATATAAATATGAGTTTTAGATAACTGATAAAAACTAAACTCAAACCAAGGCCCCAAACATGAAAATAAACAGAACCGGAAAACTCAAACTGATAATTGATTTATGCAAAAAACAGATCATCTTCATCCGAGTCGAATTCAACTTTCTCTCTACCAATCTCCATTTGATCTGCAAACAGTTACAATAGGAATGTCATGAGACAAATCTCAATGAATTCAAACATTTTCTATCAAAAGTAAAGTGGTTAGTTATAGCAGTAAAAGAACGTAATATTCTACTTAGGAAGAAAGAATCACAAATCAGCATCTCTATCTAATTTATAAAAAATTAGAAAATTGATTTCAAAGAATCAAACCATGTTCCTTCGATTATTATGGCTATTATTAAACATTTCATAATTGTGTTATACCATCAAGTTTGGAATGATACAACAAGCTGTGACTATTATATCATCAAGTTTGGAATGATATAACTAGTAATCATAATATCAAGGCACATATCAGCAACTTCAGTATTCCTTTTTGGAATGATACCCAAATCAGCCTTTGAATAAAATAATTACATAAGTCATCGAGTTTGGAATGACTGACAACTATTCATCTTTATCTTTTATCAGATAACATCTGAAATACTTCAGTGTACTCAACTCTAGATATTTGAATGTATGTAGACTACAGTTCTAAAATTTTAAACATAAGCAAGGTATTAAGTCCTACTAAATGGACTTTAATCTCATCTCCCCCGATATTTTAGTTTTTAGAACCTTACATAATCCCTTAGTAAGGACATCTGCTATATTATATTTTGATCTCACGTACAAAAGGGTGATTATCCCCTGGCTGGTGAGATAGGTCAACCAGTCCTATTTTATCCTAAGCTGCCTTTGCTTTCCATTGAATAATGTATTTATAGCAATGGTCTTTGTGGCTTAATTGTCACAATGTAACTAAATAGAGTGCATTTTCAGACTCGTCATTGGAATGTCCATTATCAGATCTCTTATCCACTCTGCTTCTTCTCCAGCTGAAGCGAGAGCATATAGTTCTGATTCCATAGAAGATAGTGTAATGCACGTCTGCCTCTTTGACTTCCAAGCTACTGCTGCTCCTCCTAGTGTAAACACAAAGCCACTAGTAGATCTACTATCAGCAACGTTTGAGCCCCAGGAGGCATTAGAATACACCTCAAGCACAGGAGGATGTCCACTACAACATAAAGTATACTTCTCAGTGTACTTTAAGTATCACATTAGCCTTTCTAAGGCATCCCAGTGGTCCTTCCCAGGGTTACTCGTAAATATATTTAACATGCCGATCGTAAAGTCTATGTCAGGTTTAGTGCAGGTTGTAACATACATGAGACTTCCTATAAGTTTGGAGTAATCCAACTGTCTAACAGATGAACCTTTCATTCAATTTTAGTCTATTGTTGTAGTCATATGGAGTCTCAATCTTTCACTATTAACGTAACTCACTTCTCAAGTAGATTTCTAATGTAGTGCCTCTGACTTAGGGTAATACCCTTTTCAGTGAAGTTCACATCCATTCCTAGGATGGTTTTCATCACACCTAAGTCTATCATGCTAAATTGTGTCGTCAAGGCAACTTTCACGTCTTCCACCTCAGATTGATCAGTGCCCAGAATTAGCATGTTATCAATATACAAGCATATAATTGCAACTTTATTTGAACTTGTTCTTACGTACAAACATTTATCTGATAGGCTAGATTTAAAACCAATGCCTTTAACACAAGTGTCAAATTTCTCGTGCCACAATTTAGGTGTTTGTTTCAATCCGTAGAGTGACTTAATCAACTTACATACCTTATTTTCTAGAACTTTAACGACAAACCATTCAGGTTGATGCATATAGATATCCTTAGTCAGATCTCATTAAGAAATGCAGTCTTGTCATCCATCTAATGAACGACAAAATGTTCAGTATATTCTAAAGTGAGAAGAATCCTAATTGTTGCAATGTGACAAACATTGTTTGGTACATTGAAAAATATGTACCAGATTTGGAGAAGCCTCATCTTAGTCAATGATAAGCATCAATTTGTATTTGATAGATGTTTGAGTTACATTGTGCAGGTTCAAGAATTTGAAGAAAATTTTCTAAGTACAAGTGTCGACACTTGTGAAGAAGTTGTGTCGATACCCAAGCTAAGTCGACACTTATGAAGGAGTTGTGTCGACACCCAAGCTAAGTCGACACTTACGAAGAAGTTGTGTCGACACTCAAACAGAGTCGAAACCTAAAGATACAGTTGTGTCGATACCCAGAATTGTGTCGACACTTGAGGCAGAATTTTTATCGACACCTAATACAGGAGCTGTGTCGACATCAAGGAACAATGTCGACACTGGAAGCAGTTGTGTCGACACACTGGACTTGTGTCGACACATCAACTCTCAAAGTGCTGTGTATAGATCAGAAGCAATTGTGTCGAAACACAGGATTTGTGTGAACACACACTCAACGCCATCTAGACACACTCAATGCTGTCTACACACACTAAACTCCATCTGTCTGCAGCAGTTACGTCGAGACCAAAAGGACTTGTGTCAACACACAAGACTTGTATCAACACACACTCAAAGCCGTCTGACATACACTCAATGTCATCTGTATGCAGCAGTTATGTCGAGAACATGAAGACTTGTGTCGACACACTGGACTTGTGTCGACACATACAACAGAAGAAGTGTCGAGTAGCAGAAGATTGACTGAGTTGACACATTGAATGTTGTGTCGACATCATGAAGACTTGTGTCGACACTTAGCCTATATGTGTCGACACATGTGAAGCAGTTTGTAGAGTGAAATGTGCTGAGTTGGAAAGTCTTTGACGAATCAACTGACTTTACTGATGACTCGACAACTGTCATAACCAACCGGTCTGACACCTCTGTCAAAACTGTTAGAAGGTTGTTACAAACCGGATCAGCCGGTAACAATTGGGAAACTCTATATAAGAGTCAGATTTGTGACAATAATGAGATATGGAATTCAACAGAAGAAGAAGAATAACAACACTAGAGAATTCTTCAACAAGAACAGGGAAAACCCTTACGAAGGCAGATCTAGAGCTGTCTGCAAGAAAGATTCAGAATTCATTCTGAATTTAAGGAAGAAGCTGACTGAAGATCATCTTCTATATTAAGTGAAGATCCACCTTATTTTGTTCTATCAAGAAGCTTTGAAAATCTAAGTCAGGTTGGATCAGAAGGGTCAGTTCATTCAAGAACTGATCAAGAAGGCTACACCAATAGAGAAATCTAGCTGGTGAATTTTCTGTATCTTTATATCATTTAATTTACTATAGGATCTATTATTAGATCTGAGTTGTAAGCCTGAAATTATAAAGGTTGAGGTAGGGCTGAGAGCCTAAGGTGTAGGACTTGTGAAAAGTCTGAGTTGTAAGCCTAGTGATAAAGGCTGAGGTAGGGATGAGGCCTGAGGTAGCATTCTTGGGAAGAATCTGAGGTAGGACTTGTTTAAGTCTGAGCTCTAAGAACCATTCTGGTTCTGAGTTGTAAGATCTGCGGATCCGAGCCAGTGAAAGGAAGTTAGGCTGAATCCAGTTATCTACTAGATAGGTGAAGGGGGAAAGTGGATGTACCCATACCTTGGGGAATCACTATAAATCTGGTGTATGCTGTGTTGTGAATCGTGGTCTGTGTTTTAAATTATCTGTGTAGAATTTAATCTAGCTATTTGCCAATAAAACTTGTTTAAAAAGTTTAAAACCTATTCACCCCCCCCCCCCACCCCCACCCCCCCTCTAGGTGTTTAGGATCATTAAATCAGGTCTTTCAAGTGGTATCAGAGGGAGGTTACTCAAAGATTGACCTAACAGTCTGAGTGAATATCCAAGGCAAATAACAGATATCAAGAATGAGTTCAAATTATAATCAAAAGGAGTTTGGATCTATGAAACTACCAATCTGCAGGAAAGAATCCTTTGGTATATGGAAGGAAAGGGTCAGGTTGTTTATGGAAGCATCTGATCCAAGAATCTATATCACAGTACAGGAAGGCCCCTTCATTTCAATGAAGGTATCAGTCCTTGATGTAAATGTTAAAACTCCTAAGAGTTATTCTGAGATGATAAAGGATGAAATCATCCTGTCAACTCTAGACAAAAGGGCACAGAATATCATTGTAAGTGTCATAGATGATGCCACCTTTCAGAATCTGGTACACTGTAAAATCTCTAAGGAAATGTGGGACACCCTTATTGTCTACATGGAGGGCACAGAAGAAGTCAGAGAGGATAGGAAGTCTATGCTGAATTTGGAGTATGAAAGCTTTAGACAAGCCAAGAATGACAGCATAACTAAATGCTACAAGAAATTCTTCAGGATTGTAAATGAGCTAATGACTTATGGAAGAGTCTTCAACACTTATGAACTGAATGACAAGTTTCTGAGATCTCTGACAAAGGATTGGAACACCAAGATTTATGACATCAGAGAGGTGGCAAGGCTGTCAGATACACCTCCTCCCACATAGTTTAGAAAGCTTCTTTCATATGAAATGCAGCTTACAGCTAGGAAGAAGGAAGACAAGAGCAGCAGATCTGAACACAAGGAAAAGTCAGTTGCCTTCAAGGCTGAAGACACAAGAAAGGGCAGGAGAAAATCTCATTCTCCTCCTAGAAAGAGTGTTGAGGCAGAAGAAGGTATTCCTGACAACACCTCATCAGACAGCCACACCTCTGATGAGGATTTTGCAGCTTTCACAAGGCAGTTCCAAAGATTCATGAAGAAGAAGAAGTGGAGAACCAGACCTTCTACATCCTTTTCCAAGGATGAGTACTACAAGAAAAAGAAAACTCCCAAGGAGGATAGGTATGCTTCTAAATCTAGTAAACAATCTAATTCTAAGATTATGTGCTATTGTTACAACATGCAAGCACATGTCATAGCTGACTGTCCTGACAAAAGGAAGGAGTCAAAAGATAAGAAGAAACAGAAGTAAAAGGCAAGAAGGAAAAATCTCTTATTGCCCAGAAGCAAAAGAGCTGGACAGATTCTTCATTATCTGAATCAGGAGAAGAAGAAGATACTGAAGCATATGTTGGGCTATTCTCAACTGAAGAGGACTCTAAGGAGTTATAAATCCTATAAATGCTGGACTCTATAAATGGAGTGGAAGAACATTGCTGCAGAGGGCTGATGGCCCTATCAGAAAATGATCAATGCTAGGATCAGGCTGGTCCTAGTAAGGTATACATTTCTCCCTTAGATTCTGATTATTTTACTGGATCAGAATCAGTAGCATCAACTTCAAGAGAAGGGGATGGTTCTGATTCTGAGGGGGATGTACATCAACTCATTAATGAGTATGGTGGGCTGTTGTATGCTCTGAAGAAGAGCAAGTTTATTGTCAATGAGCAGTCCAAGGAGATTGAGTCTCTTAAGCTGGCTGTAGCAAATTCAGCAAAGCTGTTGGATCTAAAATTGAATGAGGTTGCCAAACTAAAAAACATTACTGTTATTTAGATGGGCACATTCTCTTTCAAGGAGAATCATATCAAGAAACTGGAGGCAAAACTTCAGCAAGAAAGAGAGCTAGTGGCTAAATTCTCCAAGCCAAAATCTGTCTTACCCTTAATAGATAATTTTATTTCACAAAAAGAGAAGACTGCTCTAGGTTTTAAGGGAAGAACTAGGGCCACCAATTCACATAGAAAAGGTAAGGCCCCAGTTCAGCCTCTATCTGTAAGACCTCATATCTTCTTTAGGAAGGTGATGAATCCTACAAATAGGTATGATCATGACACTACTCATGGTCACTGTGAGTATGGAAATCTCATGGGCAAGGGTGAAAATGCCAATAGGCCACTCTATAGGCATTCCCATCATGTATAAGAGAAATTCTTGAAGTTTGCTGCTCCAGCACCAACACTTAACAAGACTGCTGGCAACAAAGTAGCAAAGACTGTACCTAAGAGAAGGTATAATAGATTTGAGTGTTGGTGCTGTGGAAAGGTGGGCCACTTTGCCATGGATTGCTGGTTTAACACAAGTGTTAAAATCAAGAGTAGTTTTCCTATTAGAACAGCTGCAGGATTACAAACTAATAAGGACTTAGGACCCAATAGCAAATTGGGTTCTAAGGGTAAATGATTCTTTATTTGATGCAGGTGAATCCAAGTAACCATACCCCTATATGGTACTTGGGTAGTGGCTATTCCAGACACATGACTGGAACAAGAAGAATGTTGAGGGACTATGTACCCATAGAGAATTGTGCCAAAGACATCTTTGGTGGATCAGAAAAAGGAGTCATCAAAGGATTTGGTAACATTTCTTGTGACTGAATTACTATCACTAAAGTGGCTTATGTGAAGGGTCTGAAATAGAACCAGATTAGCATAAGTCAGCTTAGTGATCTTGTTTATGACATCTCCTTTCAAAAAGGTGTGTGCCAAATTAAGAGGTCAAGTGATCAAGAGTACATTTTGACTAACACTAGGAAAGGAAATGTCTATAGTCTTAACCTAGATTGTGAGTTGAACAACTCACCTATTTGCCTAGTTACAGATGAGAAAGATTCAATATGTGTCAAATGACACAAAAGGCTAGCTCATCTGAACTATAAGTCCATAGGATTGCTATTTAGCATGGGTTTGGTGAGGAATGGTCCTCAAATCAAGTTCTTTAAAGGGGGAGTGTGTTCAGCTTGCCAAAAGGACAAACAAACCAAGTCCTCTTTTCCTGCACTAGATATCAAAGATTCATTGAGATGTTTATATCTCTTGCATATGGATTTGTTTGGTCCTATGCCAGTTCACATTCTTGGTAGGAAAGTATATACACTAGTTGTTGTGGATGACTATTCTAGATACACTTGGGTGTTCTTCTTGAGGCAGAAATCTGAAACCCCTAGTGTTTTCCAGACTTTTGTTAGACAAGTTCAGAATGAATTTAATAATTCAGCAGTCAAAATCAGAAGTGACCATGGAACTGAATTTCAGTCTGAATGTATGACAAAATTTTGTGAAGAACTTGGGATACATCAGGAGTTCTCCTCACCTAGAACACCTTAGCAAAATGGAATTGCTGAAAGAAAGAATAGAACTCTTATTGAGGCTGGTAGAACTCTACTCAGTGATACTACTCTCCCTGAATATTACTGGGCTGAGACAGTAAACACTGCTTGTCATGTTCTCAATAGAGCATCCATAAATAAGAAACTTAAGTTGACTCTCTATCAGATTTTGAAGGGCAGAATACCAAACATTTCTTATTTCAGAATCTTTGGCAGCAAGTGTTATGTCCTAGTTAATGGTAAACACTACCAAAAAAAGTTTGCTGCCAAATCCCTAGAAAGGATATTTGTTGGGTACAGCAATAATAGTAGGGCATACATGGTCTACAACTTGACTACTCAAGTTGTAGAAGAGTCAGTCCATGTTATTTTTGATAAGTCTAGATTGATTAACAATGAATTGTCTAATTCTTTAGTTAGTTCTACAGGTCTAACAGACAGGCTAGACAAGTTGACCATCAATGATGAAGTTTCTGCCATGCTAGATAAAGAAAAAGATGTCAGCTATCTAGGGGGAGAAAAAGTCCTACTGGATGAAGAAGACAATGTGGGGGCATCAAGTTGAGGAAACTGAAGAAAGCCATGATGCTGACAGATTTCCTCCAGCTAGAAGACATCTGAAGGATCATCCATCTCACCAAATCATTGGTGATGCAAGTTAAGGGGTTCTAACTAGGAGCAAGAGCATGAACACAGTTCTATATTCTAGCTTCTTGTCTCAAATAGAACCCAGGAAGATTAAAGAAGCAATGCAAGACTCCAACTGGATTGATGCTATGCAAGAAAAGCTCAGTCAGTTCAGAAGATGTAAAGTCTGGGAACTTGTGCCTAAACCTAAGGATCACAACATAATAGGAACTAAGTGAATCTAGAGGAACAAGCTTGATGAGAATGGCACCATAGTCAAGAACAAGGCCAGACTAGTCGCTAAAGGCTACAGGAAAGAGAAAGGTATTGACTTTGATCAAACCTTTGCTCCAGTGGCAAGGCTGGAGGCTATAAGGCTGTTTTTAGCCTATGCTGCCTATCAAGGGTTCAAGGTATACCAGATAGATGTGAAATCAACATTTCTGAATGGGGATTTAAAAGAGGAAGTCTATGTTGAACAACCCTCAGGTTTTGTAGATTCTTATTTTCCTGATTATGTATATAGGCTTAGGAAAGCTCTATATTGTTTGAAACAAGCTCCAAGGGCTTGGTATGATATTATCTTTGGTTCTACTGAAAATAACCTTTGTAGAAAGTTTGTCAAACTTATGCAAGGGAAGTTTGAGATGAGCAGTATTGGTGAGCTGAAGTTCTTCTTGGGACTTCAAGTTAGACACACTGATAGTGGTTTGTCCATATCTCAGTCTAAGTTCACCAAGGAGTTGATTAATAAGTATGGTATGGACTCAACTTCTACCATGAAAACTCCAATGGGAACAAGTATGCCTATAGGCAAAGATGAGGTAGGGAAACCTGTTGATGAGCCTTTGTATAGAGGGATAATTGGCTCCCTACTTTACTTGACTGCTAGTAGACCTGACATCATATATGCAACATGTGTCTGTGCTAGGTACCAAGCTTTCCCAAAGGAATCTCATTATACTGCAGTTAAGAGAATATTGAGATATCTTAAGGGCACACCTAATCTAGGCCTTTGGTACCCTAAGAATAGAGATTTCATTCTAAATGGTTTCTCAGATGCAGACTTTGCTGGATGCAAAGAAGACATGAAGAGTACTACAGGAACTTATCAATTCCTTGGTGGGAGGCATGTGTCATGGAGCAGTAAGAAGCAAACCAGTGTAGCTATATCAACAGCTGAATCAGAATATATAGTTGTAGGTAGCTGCTGTGCACAATTGATGTGGATAAAACATAACCTTGAAGACTATGACATCCAGGTAAGTAGAATTCCACTATTTTGTGATTCTACTCGTATTATTTCTATTGCTAAGAATCCTGTATCACAGAGTAGGACCAATCATATAGAAATTAAGTTTCATTTCATCAGAGAACATGTAGAGAAGGAAAATATTAGTCTAGAGTTTATGAGAACAGATAATCAAATAGCTGATATTTTTACAAAACCTCTGGATGAAACTAAATTCAATTATTTTAAAATTGAATTAGGTATGTTGAACCTAGAATAGGTTAGCACAAGCTTCCTTAAGTATCATATATAAGCACCAAATTTCTCTGGAAATTTGTCTAAGTACAAAGTTTGTGTCGACACAAGCAAGTTGTGTCGACACACTCAGTATGTTATGTCGACATAGAAAAAGGATTTGTCGACACCGAAACAGTATCTGTGTCGACAGAAGAACTGGTGTCGACACAACTCTGTCGAGACTTAAATGGCATGTGTCGACACAGACACAAGTGTGTCGATACTGACGCAAGTATATCGACACATAAATGTGTTGACTTAATATAAGTATTGTCGACTCAGACATTAGTATGTCGACACATAGTCGTGTTGACTTAAACTAAGTATTGTCGAGACCTAGGTCATTTCTACCGACATGTATGCTGATTTGTCGACTAAGGCCCGTCATTTGACCTGCCCTTGACACTAGTACTATAAATAGGTGAAGCCAAAACCTGGTCGACTACGCTTTCAAAATTCTTGGCTCTACACCTTCTGTCGAAAAAGACCTTCTCTTCTTTTCTCTCTCATCTCTCTCGTCGATGGCGCCTCATCAAGAAGACAAAGTCAATGAAGGATATGTGCTGGTTCGTGAAGGGTTCACGACAGCTTCAGAAGAAATTCAGGGTGTAATTGCCCTAATTTCAGAGAATGGTTTGGAGTACTTGGTCTTTGAACCAACCAAGATTTGGAGGAAGGAAGTTTTGGAATTCTATTCAACAACAAGATTGGATACAGAAGGGAAGAATATCAAAGCAACAGTCCAGGATTCCCAAATGAAACTTACACTGAAGATAATTAGGAAATCTCTTCAGCTTCCTTTGGTTAAGGATATAGATGAAATAACTCCATCCCTGACTACAAGAGCATTAAGTTGGTGCGGGCTGAGCCCCAATATCAAGGTTGGATCTTCCATAAATTAGAAAGGGATGAATTCCCAAGGGAAGTTCTTGTCTAAAATAGTTGGGAAGGTGATACAATGTAAGACTGGTGGACATGATCGAATTTCAGTCCACATGTTCAATCTGATGACACGGATCATATTCAAAGTGAAAACTGACTGGGAAGCAGTAATGTTTGATAAGATCCAAGGAGTGAAGAAACCAAACCTGGGAAGAATCCTAAGTTTATGTTTTTCTTCAGTAATACCAGATGTATTGAAATAAGTGGCTGGATTCAAAATCAATCACATGAGGAGAATGGATGTGAGAATTCTGTTAAGGTGGGATAGGGTTCTGACCAAGGAAGTCACTACTCCTCAGAAACAAACTAAGAAAGATAAAAAGTAGAAGAAAGTTGTTCAACAAGCAGAATCCTCTAGTGATTCTGAAGAGGAAGTAGTCTTCCGCTCAGATGAAGACCAACAACCAAAAGAAGCCCAAGATCAAGTGGTGGGCAGTGAGCCCCAAGAACAACAGATAGGCTCCACTCCAGGGGGAGAAAATACTGAACAAACTGAGCTGCCTACCCAAGGGGAGGCATGGCTGAAGCTGCCCATGAGAGTGAATTTGCAGCAGATACTATCATGAACATAGTATCTGAAATCAATAATGTAGCACAAGAAAATTTCTAGACAGAAGCTCAAGATGAGCTAGTAAGTATCTCCTCAACAATTTGGTGGTATCTAGTGGTATTCTGCTCAACAAAGTTCCGGGAGAAACTTTTATTTTAAAAGCTAATCTTGTTCCTCCTATACAGGTGCAGCAAGAGTTCACTATGGAAGAGCTCTTTTCTGATTTACCTGATGCAAGAACTGAGGGGGAGCAATCCCAGTTGGAAAAGGATTTGCCAAGGACTGGGGGGAGGAACAAATCAAAGAAATATATTTACCAAGGACTGAAGGGGATCTATATCAGCATTCCCCAACTGATAAGGACACAGTTGATATACAAAGTACATCTGACACTTCTGATGATGAAGAAGCCTCAATGGCTAAGAAAAGAAAAATAGTTGCCTTAAAGAAAAAGAGTTCTGGATACAAAAAGGCCTTGCAAACAGGCACATCACCCCCATCTCAAAGCTTGGACTTCAGTTCTCTACTGGTCTAAATGCAAATTAAGTTGGATGAGTAAAGACAATCTCTAGAGAAATATGTGGATGTAACTCACAAGGAGTTGCAATTCCAATTGGCTCAGGATATCAAGTCTATTAGATTTGAAGTTAATCAAAATAAAAAGAAAATGACAGATTGCTTGCACAAGGGAGGTAATGTTGTGGCATTCCTGACAAAATAATAGCAGGATTTGAAAGTTCAAGTGGAAGATATTGAAGTAAAGCAGAGTTATGTACTAGAGAATCAACTGAGAATGAATGAGAATCTTAAAGATTCACATCATGCTATCTTGACAAAAATTGATGCTCTAACAACTGCTGTCAAAGCTGAAGTCTCAAAGAAGATCAAGGAAGATATAGCTGCTGTTTAGGTCACATTTCAAGCCTCACAGAAGAATATGTCTGATTTCTTGACAAAATTCAGAGATTATTATAAAGAAGGAACTGACTATGTTATTAATCAAGTCAGATTTCAAAAAGATGATCTGAGGGATCATATTGATAGAGAAGTCATAAAGGGGGAGAGAGTAGTAGTCAAAGCCTGCTCTGATCATGCTAAATGGATATCAAATAGCATCAGAGCAACTCTTGGATATCCTCCCTTATGTGATGATGACAATGTAGCTGAGTCCGAAATACAACCTGCTCATACTGAAGGAGATCAGCCTGAAGTTGTTCAGGTGATTTACCCCCCAGATGATTTTGAAATGATTCAAGAGGAAGTTCAGAAAATGTATAGTCCTCCACTAGAGGCACACAATGTCATTCTGGAGAAAGTAGAAATGTCAGAAGCTGTCATAGAAGCTCATAAGGAAGCTCAGCTATCCAAAATGAGGTTCAGAGAACAGGCTGAGTTGAAGCCATACTTTGAGCAATGGAGTCCTACTTCCAGAAACATTATACTGATTGCTTGGAAAGCTGTGAAGGATAAAACCCATGATAGGGTAAATGGTATTCAGAGCAGGAATGGAATAAGTATCTGGCTAGGCAGGAAGCCATTCTTCAACACAGAAGAAGTGTTAAGGCTGGGAAGCTACCTGCTAATGCTCAGGAGCCAAGCAAGTACTTCTCAAAGCCATTTCACTATTTTGAAAGGCAGAGAATAAAGGCAGAGAATAAAGGCTGAAGAACAAAAGAAAAAAGCTCTGAAAGGAAAGAAGCCTACGGATGATACTGAACCTCCTTTGCAGGCTAAGATCAAATCTGGAAAAGGCATTGTCATTAAAGAGCCTAGTCAGTAATAGGATAGCTAGGCTTATGTAAAAGAACAATGTAATATTTTGTTTTTTTGTTCTAAAAGAAAATCTTGTAAAAATATCATTTTTCTGAATTAAATGAAATCAGTTTTAATATTAATTCTTGTTGTTTACAATGATTATATGTTAACCTACTGTGAAATTGATGTACATCTATTTCCATTATGTTTTATTATTAGAGATGTATATCTTTGACTAAGGATTATGACTTCTCCAAATAGGGAGAGATTGTTGGGTATATTGAAAAATATGTACCAGATTTGGAGAAGCCTCATCTTAGTCAATGATATGCATCAATTTGTATTTGATAGATGTTTGAGTTACATTGTGCAGGTTCAAGAATTTGAAGAAAATTTTCTAAGTATAAGTATCGACACTTGTGAAGATGTTGTGTCGACACCCAAGCTAAGTCGACACTTATGAAGGAGTTGTGTCGACACCCAAGCTAAGTCGACACTTATGAAGAAGTTGTGTCGACACTCAAACTGAGTCGACACCTAAAGAAGCAGCTGTGTCGACACCCAGAATTTTTTCGACACCTGAGGCAGAATTTGTGTTGACACCTAATACAGGAGCTGTGTCGACACCAAGGAGATATGTCGACACTGGAAGCAGTTGTATCGACACACTGGACTTGTGTCGACACATCAACTCTCAAAGTTCTGTGTCGAGATCAGAAGAAATTTTGTCGACACACAGGACTTGTGTCGACACACACTCAACGCCATCTAGACATACTCAACGCTATCAGCAGATACACAACTCCATCTGTCTGCAGCAGTTATGTCAAGACCAGAAGGACTTGTGTCGACACACAGGACTTGTGTCGACACATACAAAACGCCGTCTGACATACACTCAATGCCATCTGTATGCAGCAGTTATGTCGAGAACATGAAGACTTGTGTCGACACACTGGACTTGTGTCGACACATACAACAAAAGAAGTGTCGAGTAGTAGAAGATTGTCTGAGTCGACACATTGAATGCTGTGTCGACATCATGAAGACTTGTGTCGACACTTAGCCTATATGTGTCGACACATGTGAAGCAGTTTGCAGAGTGAAATGTGCTGAGTTGGAAAGTATTTGACGAATCAACTGACTTGACTGATGACTCGACAGCTATCATAACCAATCGGTCTGACACCTCTGTCAGACCTGTCAGAAGATTGTTACAAACCGGATCAGCCGGTAACAATTGGGAAACTTTATATAAGATTCAGATATGTGATAACAATGAGATGTGGAATTCAACAGAAGAAGAAGAATAACACCACTAGAGAATTCTTCAACAAGAACAGGGAAAACCCTTACGAAGGCAGATCCAGAGCTGTCTGCAAGAAAGATTCAAAATTCATTCTGAATTTAAGGAAGAAGCTGACTGAAGATCATCTTCTACATCAAGTGAAGATCCACCTTATTTTGTTCTATTAAGAAACTTTGAAAAGCTAAGTCAGGTTGGATCAGAAGGGTCAGTTCATTCAAGAACTGATCAAGAAGGCTACACCAATAGAGAAATCTAGCTGGTGAATTTTCTGTATCTTTATATCATTCAATTTTCTGTAGGATTTATTGTTAGATCTGAGTTGTAAGCCTGAAATTATAAAGGCTGAGGTAGGGCTGAGAGCCCTAGGTGTAGGACTTGTGAAAAGTATGAGTTGTAAGCCTAGTGATAAAGGCTGAGATAGGGCTGAGGCCCTAGGTAGGATTCTTGGGAAGAATCTAAGGTAGGACTCGTTTAAGTCTGAGCTGTAAGAACAATTCTGGTTCTGAGTTGTAAGATCTGCAGATCTGATCCAGTGGAAGGAAGTTAGGCTGAATCTAGTTATCTACTTGATAGGCGAAGGGGGGAAGTGGATGTACCCATACCTTGGGAAACCACTATAAATCTGGTGTATGCTGTGCTGTGAATTGTGGTCTGTGTTTTAAATTATCTGTACAGAATTTAATCTAGGTGTTTGTCAATAAAACTTGTTTAAAACGTTAAGAACCTATGCACCCCTCCCCCCTCTAGGTATTTAGGCTCTTGAAATCTGGTCTTTCAAACATGTGAGTATATATCAAAGTAGTTTATTCCACTCACTTGAGTGAAGCCTTTTGCAACTAGACGTGCTTTGTATTTTGCAATACTCCCATCAGGATTGGATGTCACCCAGATCTCATTAAGCACCTGTCACATCTAATAAATATACCTCAATAGGGGGTGGGGGAGGTTTCAAAATTCTTATCAATCAACTTTATAAAAAATATTAAATTAATTTATCTCAAAATTCGGAAATCATAACTTAATAAACAGAACTAAGAAAATTGATTTTATTTTACAACAAGTTATTACAAAATTATTGATCTCAATGACGCTAGAAATCTAGGCAATTTATAGAAAATTATTTTTGGTTTTCTATACCGACTCTCCCCAAGAACCAGTTGGTTCTCGTTTATCTCTCCTTAGATAGACATGAAGTCGCACTCTAGACCTAATCCTTTAGTTTATTCATCTAACTCCCAATAAAAATTTCTCTAAGTAACACAGATGTAATCGCCAACACTTGGGCAAATTTTCTCTACGATTACAAAAAGATTCACTAAAATATAAGAGATTACAAGAGATAAATGAAATAAAATTTCTGCAGTTAAAAACTATTGGATTTTTTGAAGTGAAAGTGGTCGGCCTTGGTGGCTTGGGCTTTCTACCCGCACTGCCTGTGCGGACAGAGGGTGGCAACCTGTCAGGTCGGCTTAGGAGTGGTTGGTGGTCTGTTCCCTGAGATAGCCGGGCGGATAGGATGGCTATCCGCTCAGTTTGTCGATTTGTGCAGACTTGTTCTAGATTCTGCTGGCTTTATGCGTACTGATCTGCATATCAGCTGGTACTGTGTTCGCACCAGGGTTGGTCGGTGGTGTGGACTTGGTCTGGATCTGCACCAATTCCAAGATTTCTCAGTCTGGGAGGTCGCGCGGTTTGCACGGTCTGATTCTTTGTTTGTCGAGCTCTACAGCAGTTAGTTGTGCTTTAGTTGCGAGCTCGGGGAGTGCAGACTGGAGCGGTGTATGCAGGAGTGCGGACTAGGGTTGTATCTGTAGTGTCCGCCTGTATGGTGACCAAGTGTTGCTTTGGTGATTAAGAGGTTTTGCTAGGTATCTTGCTGTGGTGGTGCGACCTCAGGGGACTGGCTGTCCGGCATAGTCGCGGTGTCAAGGTGATCTGGTAGTGCTCGCCGCGAGATAGGGCGGTGATCCTATCGGCTAGAGCGGTGATAACACTCCTCTCTGCGCCTATAAATAGGACCCCCTATCACATCAACTCACACATTGAGTGAGCAGTAAGTGGACTTGGGTAGTTGTTGAGGACATGGTTTTATATCCGCACGGTTTGAAGTGTTTGACCGGTTTGTACTGTACAGGTTGTACGGATAGCACTGAAAAGCCAGAGACTTGGTTCTGACTTCAGTCAAGGACAGTGCGGACTCTGCTGTTTGCAACCAACGGTTAGCAGTAGGTCGCGACTTGTGACCAGGCGGTCTTCTCTTCTGCAACTTGTTTCCAAGTTCAATAAGCTGTCCGGTCTAGCGGCTTGTTTAGTTCGGCTGCAGCAGTTTACGTGATCTGGTGGCTATGCGACCGTGTGGTTAGGCGGCATGCTGATTAGCGATCAGAGTTAGCTCAGCATTGAAATAATGGGCAGTCCGCGCGTCTAGGTTGAGGTTTGGAGACTTAACAGTTTCAGCGGACTCCGTAGCGATTAGTAGCAGTGCCGGCAGTTACTCTTTGAGTCCGCGCGACTAGCTTCTTGCCTTGTATTTTTTTAGCTTCCATCGGGTACATTGGCGAGTCAAGTCTCGCCATGTATGACTCACCTTGTAAATATTTTATGATAGTACAAGATACTTGCTCTTCTGTTTGCATCTCGCTTACTTGGGCTTGAATAGGTTGAGTGTTTCTGCACCTGGTTTCCCGTTTTCCACGAATCACCAATTTTTACATGGTATCAAAGGGAACAAAGGTTGAGCAGTGATCAATCTTCTGCTTGCTTTATTGCTTCTGGGAGTCTAAGTGATTCAGGTTTAGTGCAATGGAAGGTGGAATGACAAGAGGTCTTGGAATTGAGCTTCTTACATCGGCTAACTTCAAGAAGTGGAAGTCATGTATGGAAAGCTTTCGTTTAGGCGATGAATTGTGGGAGGTCATCTGCGGAGGCGACAGGCAAGAGGTGGTTGCTGCTACTAGCAATGCTAATATTACTAGAGCTTGGAGGAAGACAAATGCGAAAGCGGAGTTTATTCTCAAGCGAGTTATCTCATCAAAACTCTTTGACCACATCATCGGATATCGGTCTGCTACGGAGATTTGGACTTCCCATGATGGGTTTTTTAATAGGAAGAATATAGCAAGACTACAATTTCTGGAAAATGAGTTGGCGAGAGCCACTTAAGGAGATCTGTCCATCTCGACGTTCTTCCTGAAGATGAAGAATTTATGCGCTGAGATTTCAGCGTTGGACCCGGATGAGCCTATCTCGGAAGCAAAGCTGAAGAGGAACATAATTTGCGAGTTGCGGAACGAGTATGTGGCCTTTGTTACTTCTGTTTAAGGCTGGGCAACTCAGCCGTCTTTGCTAGAGCTGGAGAACCTGCTAGATTTGCAGGAGAGCTTAGCTAGATAGGTGGCTGGAGTCACTATCTCTGAAGGAGGTAGTGAGGCACTCTTCTCAGGAAAGAAGAAGATATGGGAGAAGAAGTAGACTGATGCTGGTGATGGTCCTTCAACTTCTTATCAACAAGAGAGGAGTGCTACTCCTAAGCGTGACTGAAAGAAGAAGAAGGTTTGGCTTAAGTGTTACAGGTGAAACCAGCCAGCTCACTTCAAGAAGGATTGGAAGGTCAAGCTATAGCCAGGGCATGTTGCAGATAAAGAGGAAGCTGGTTCTAGTGTTGAAGAAGCCAGATGGGGAAATTCATTCATAACGGGCATGCGTGTCCGTGCTTTGTCCTCCGTCGACTACGAAGATGACTGGATAGTGGACTCGGGGTATGGTCATCACCTCACCAGGGACGAGTCGAAGTTATCTTCTCTGCGAACATTCTCAGGTAATAAAGCTATCATAACTGCTGATGATATTGTTCATGCAGTAGAGAAGGAGGGTGTTGTTTCTTTAGGTAGTGATAAGGGTCCACTCACCTTGAGCAGTGTGTATCACGTACCGGGCATGAAGAAGAACCTCTTCTCATTGACTAATGCAGTAGATGCAGGTTTTCACATTCTGTTCATCCCAACAGAAGTGAAGTTTCTCCGCAATGTGTCAGCGGTTAAGGCTGACGTTGCTCATGTTGGTAAAAGGGTAAGGGACTTGTTTGTGTTATCAACAAGTTCCTATATTGATCGGATGAGGGGAAATGATAGTGCTGCTATCTGGCATTAGTTGCTGGGTCATGTTGGGATGGACAAGCTAAAATCCATGACGTGAATAGCCTTGTGAAAGGCTTGCCTAAGTTCTTATCCTTCGGCGATGGTCTTGTCTACGCGGGGTTTCAATATGGTAAGGCTCATCGCTTCTATTTGACAAGTCGCATACCAGAAGTAATACACCATTGGAGTGTATTCATGGTGATCTGATGGGGCTGACCGTCACCGCCAGCCTTGGAGGCAGTAGGTACATGCTGGTGTTGGTTAATGACTACTCAAGTTACACTTGGGTATATTTCATGAAGGAGAATTCAGACGTGTTCTATTTGTTTGTGGAGTTAAAGGAGATGGTGGAGGGTCGGCTTGGCCTGCGGGTTAAGAAGTTGAGAACAGACAACGGTGGTGAGTTTGTTTCAACTGAGTTCTCTAACTTCTGCAGAAAGTACGATAGCCAAAGGGATCTCACATGTGCTCATACTCAACAACAAAATGGAGTAGCAGAACAAAAGATCCATCATTTGACGGAGATCTGCAAGTGTTGGCTTAATGCCAAAAGCATTCCAAGGTCCTTCTGGGCAGAAGGGATGGCCTGTGCTACCTATGTCATCAATCGGATTCCTCTGAGTCCGATCAAGAGGAAGTATCCTTATGAGATGATGTTTAATGAGAAGCCCAACATAGAACAGCTTCGGGTGTTTAGATCTACCTGCTACGTATACGTCCCAGATGTTCTCAGGACAAAGCTGGAAGGGAAGGCGAGGAAGCTTGTCTTCATGGGATATGATGAGCAGAAGAAGGTATGGAAGTATATGGATCCAGTGACGAAGAAGTTCATTGTTTCGAGAGACGTGGTCTTCGACGAGCTGACGTCATATGGGGGTGGCTCCTCTGTGGAGCTATAGGAGAGCAGGCCGGATGGCGGGCAAGAGGAGGCTTCTAAGGATCTTCTGATGGAGCTTCCTGTGTTACCAGGAGCTCTAAATATTTCTAGCTCTAGGGTAGAGGCTTTCGGTTTAGGAAGCAGGGGGAGCAATGCTTCAAGTTTGCCCGGGAATGGAGCTGATTCAAAAGAGGCACCAGAGGTGTTCAGCAAGGGTCAGACTCTTTGGAGATCAAAGAGGACCATCAAAGCACCAGCTTGTTATTGTGATGGAAACACGGTGAGCTTGGTCTCTTGTTTCTTCGCAGGCCCACTGGACGAGCGAGAGCCTTCTAGCTTTGAAGATGCCACTGGGTCAAGGAGTAGGATAACAAGAGACCAAGCTGTCATTGTAGCTCGAGGATTTTCTCAGCAGTACAGAGAAGAATATGAAGAGACGTTTAGTCCTATTGTAAAGATGACTTTCGTTCGGGTGGTGATGTCCTTGGCTGCTTGTCAAGGATGGATGATGTGGCAACTAGACGTAAATAATGCTTTTCTTTACAGGGAAATAGATAATGACATCTTCATGGTTCAGCCACAAGGATACGTGTCTGAAGATCATCCAGGATACGTCTGCAAGCTCAGGAAGGCCCTTTACGGCTTGAAGCAGTCTCCATGGGCATGGTATGGGAAGATCACAGAATTCCTCCAATTCTGCAGTTATTTTGCCTCTGATTCAGATTCGAGCCTATTCATCAAGAAGAGGGGGGAGCTTCATGTCTTGGTGCTGTTATACGTAGATGACATGATCGTCATGGGAAACTCTGAGGAGTAGGTTGCTAGGCTCAGGGCAGAGCTAGCCATTCGGTTCGAGATGAAGGACATGGGTAAGCTCCACCACTTCCTTGGACTCAAGGTGGAGAGAAAAGAGAACGACATACTCGTTTCCCAAAGGGGCTATGCAGATCGGATCGTTCAGCGGTTCGGCATGCGGGAAGGGAAGAGTAGCTCTACTCCACTTGATATTGGTATCAAGCTTCGATTTGATGAGGTGAGGATACTTCCAGATCCTTTAGTGTTTCGTGCTTTGGTAGGGAGCCGTAGATACTTAACGATTACGAGGCCATATATTGTATATGTTGTAAGCCGAGTAAGTCAGTATATGGCGGAACCTCGGAAGCCTCATCTGATGGCGGCAAGGAGCATTCTGAAGTACATGAAGTCCACTTCTGATATGGGTCTCCTTTATGGGAGAGACATGGACTTCAACCTGCACGGTTATATAGATGCTGATTATGGGGGAGATTCAGCCGACCGAAAGTCGACATCCGGTTACATCTTTACATATGGATTAGCGGGTATCTCGTGGTGCAGCAAGAAGCAGGATTCTGTGTCTCTACTATGGAAGCAAAGTACAAGGCTTCGGCCTTGATAGCTTGGGAAGCCATCTAGCTCAGGAGGCTAGTAGAGGACGTCCATGAAGAAGTGCGTGGTCCCGCTCTGCTACGTGGTTATAATGAAAGTGCCCTTAATCTGGTTAATAATCCAGTTTGTCACGCGCGGACCAAGCACATTGAGATTGAACACCATTTCGTCCAGGAAAAGGTGTTGGTGGGATCTCTTGTGGTTGTACATGTGTAGAGTGAGGAAAACATCGCGGTCATCTTCACGAAGCCGCTGTCGAAGGGTTCATTTAATCGATTATGGGGATTGCTAGAGCTGGTCTCAACTTCTCACTTCAAGGGAGAGTGTTGAGTTTTTTTAAGTGAAAGTTGGCGGTCTTGGCGGCCTGGGCAGTCTGATAGCGTGGGATGTGCAGACAGAGGGTGGCGACCTGTCAGGTCCGCTTAGGAATGGCTAGCGGTCTGTTTACTGAGATAGCTGGGCGGATACGATGGCTATCCACTCAGTTTTCCGGTTTGTGTAGACTATTTCTAGAGTCTGTTGGCTTTGTGCGGGCTGATCTGCGTATCCGTTGGTGTTGTGTTCGCACCAGGGTTGGTCGATGGTGTGGACATGGTCTGGATCTGCACCAAGTCAGGGACTTCTTAGTCTGGGAGGTCGCACGGTTGCGTGGTCTCGTTCTTTGTCCGCCGTGCTCGGCAGCAGTCATTGTGCTTTTGTTGCGAGCTCGAGGAGTGCGGACTGGTGCGGTGTCTGCAGGAGTGCAGACTGGGGTTATATCTGCAGTGTCCGCCTATATGACGACCAAGTGTTGCTCAGGTGATTATGCAGTTTGGCTGGGTATCTTGCTGTGGTGGTGCAACATCGGCGGACTGGTTGTCCGGCCTAGTCGTGGTGTCAATACGGTCTGGCTGTGCTCTCCACGAGATAGGGCGGTGATCCTTTCGGCTAGGGCGGTGAACACACTCCTCTCCGCGCCTATAAATAGGACCCCCTATCACATCGAGTGAACAGTAATTGGACTTGGGCAGTTGTTGTGGACAGGGTTTTTTATCCGCGCGGTTTGAAGTGTTTGACCAGTTTGTGCTGTGCAGGTTGCGTGGATAGTGCTGAGAAGCCAAGGAATTGATTCAGATTTCGGTCAGGGACAGTGCAGACTCTGCGGTTTGCAACCAGTGGTTTGCAACCAGTGGTTTGCAGCAGGTCGCGGCTTGCGACCAAGCGGTCTTCTCTTCTATAACTTGTTTCCCAGTTCAAATAAGTTGTCTGGTCTGGCGGCTTGTTAAGTTAAGTTCGGCAACAGCAGTTCGCGTGATCTGGCGGCTAGGCGACCGTGCGGTTAGGCGGCTTGCAGATCAGCGATCAGAGTTAGCTCAGCATTGGAATAACGAGCAGTCCGTGCGGCTAGGTTGTGGTTTGGTGACTTAACAGTTTCAGCGAACTCTATAGCGGTTAGCAGCAGAGCCAACAGTTATTCTTTGAGTCCGCGCGTCTAGTTTCTTGCCTTGTATTTTTCTGCTTTCATCGAGTATATTGATGAATCATGTCTCGTCATATATGTCTCGCCTTGTAAAGATTTTATGATAGTACAAGATACTTGCTAGTCTGTTTGCATCTGGCTTACTTGAGCTCAGATAGGTTGAGTGTTCCTGCGCTGGTTTCCCGTTTTCTCCAAATCACAATTTTTTACAAAAACTTCCTATAGGAAATCTAAAGGAGAGTGGTGAAGACATGAATGAGACCGGAATTGTTGTCAAATTCGTATTTCATACAGAACAAGTATTTGATGAATTCCTCCTTCAAGTTCTCATTTAGAACTACAATAGTGTTGTAGGGATGGCTTTGGAAGTCTTGGACGGAGCTCCACAAAAGTACCCTCGGAGTTTCGCTTGCGAGAAACAGCAAGCGACTCTTTAAATAGATTTTAGATGCAACCGTCAGCGGTTGCACCTACCGCCCCGTAGTATTCTTTAGAAAAGTTGTTTCCCGCTCCTGCCAGTCTAAAATGGAAACCTCATTTTCATATTTCAGGCAATAATCTACCACAGAGCTATAAGGTTATCGTGTCATGATAGGCGAAATATCGATCCCTCTAGAATCTAATTTTCTGCTTCAATTGGCTCGTCAATCAGCCTGATAATTGTCCAGCTTGCCATTCAGTTACCGCCACTCAATAGCATTACCAAAAAATATGATGCTAATAACAACCACCATAATTATAGGACGCTGCTATCTGCACCGCAGTTTTGGCTATTCACACCACACTTTCTCCTAATTTTTCATGTCTTTTGAAAATACGTCTTGCACATGTATTTTTTGGAAAGTGTTCATTACAAAAGTTTTAGATCTCGACGAGATCTACAACTTTTGTGTTGAACACTTTTCCTAAAAATGCATGTACAAGACGTACTTTGGAAATACACCCAGATTTCACGTCTTTTGAAAATACGCCTTGTACATGCATTTTTAGGAAAAGTACTCAACACGAAAGTTTTAGATCTCGTCGATATCTAAAACTTTCGTGTGGAACACTTTTCCTAAAAATGCATGTACAAGTCGTATTTTCAAAAGACACGAAAAATTAGGACAAAGTGCGGTGCGAATAGCCAAAACTGCGGTGCGAATAGCCAAAACTGCGGTGCGGATAGCAGCGCCCTAATTATATAACATTATGTATAGTTCTGGATATGCTTCCAAAAATTCAAACTTCTCCACTAATTTTTTCATTTCCAGTTTTAGATATGTATATATATATAGTTCTAGGTATGCATTTCCTCCTAATATATTATTTATCTATTATAATTATTTATAATCTATATGATAACAAATGTAAATATATAAAATAAGGTATGTTATAATAATAATAATAATAATAATAAAATAAATTAGTAAAATATAATTTAAATATATTTTATGAAACTATTTTAGAATTAACTTAATATAATAAGGATTGTGTTTGAGTTTCCAGAAAAGTAATGACACATTTTATGGATAATATAACGACACATTTATTGAATAATATAGTTAGATGAAAGATAATAATATTATAAGATTAAAATATTCATGTCTCATCTTTATAATATTAAAAGAAAAAGGTTATCTTTCACGAAACATTCCAAATTTTCAAATATATCCTTATTTTTAATTTAATAACTTAACATATATTATAATTTATTAAAAAAAAAAGTTTAAAATTCAATATTCAAATTATATTATATCTCAAAATTAAAATTAATGAAGAAAATAATAAAATCCAAGCGGTTTTAGTATACTCCTACATCTACTATGATAGACTGTCATTAGACATGTCACTAATATTTTTGAGGAGTGTCATTCAAGCAATCAACTTTATTAAAATTGATTTGACATGCAATATGGTATATGCATCACCATGAGACTTGTTTAACAAAAATTGAAAAAGAGATGTATAACTACTTTTTGCATAAATTAATTGACATTATTTTTATTTTACGCTGCATTAAATAATTGATAGGGCAGAGCCTAAGCCTATCGTGATTGGGGTACTATCACGGTTGGTCGTATGGGCAGAACTCAGGCCTTCACTAGTGTGTGTGTGTGTGTGTGTGTATATATATGAGAATGTCGCATAGTTGCTGCCGGAGAAGGCAGGAAGTCGCCCGTAGCCACCGTAGTAGTTGGAAATCGCACCATTGCCACCAGAGAAGGTGGGAAGTTGTTATGAAAACAATTCAGGCAGATAAATAATTTCCAGATCCAATTAACGATCTATCAACATGAAAATATTAGTACGATCACGAAGAGCGGTGGAACAAGCGACAAACAAGAACAAAAGAAGAAAAACACAGTCAACAAACACAAAAAAAATTAAAACGGTTCCCAAATTTTGGGTACGTCAACTACATAAGCAAAAAAATCTCTTTTACAGATAATGAAAAAAATAACACGGGATTGTGAGCGAACTCAAATCTAACAAATACTCACACCTGATTTTTTTCTCTCAAATAGACTACACAACTATAAAGAGGAAAATAAACGAGAGATTGTTGGCAATCTCGCTCCTCCAAGATTCGGCCAATTGTACACTGCAACAAGAAAGATAACGTTGGCAAGGAGGAAGTCGGCGCCTGGGAGGAATACAATGGTAGATAGCTGAGCACACTACAACAAGAGAGAGAAAAAAGGATGGCAAGATGGATAAACCGGCCGTGGTTATGTGGAAAGTAAAGGACAGGCTTGCACACCCTGCGGCAAGATGAAAACCGACGGCAAGAGAAGAAGTCGGTGGCCGGGAGAAAGAAGGCGGCCGATCATACACACAGTTATATCATGAGATGGGTCCGGCACCTATATATATATAGACATGAAAAACCCTAAAGAAGACCGACGGTATCCAATTTTAGCATGAGATCGATATCCTTCCATTTGTGCTCCTCCATTAGCGGCGGAATGTGAAAAACGTCTAAGTTGTCTACCTAAATCACCTAGAGGGGGATGAATAGGTGAGTTGTGCGTCTTTTTGCGGAATAAAATTTTAGCGATCTAAATACAAGAAATAAACAAGCATTAACAGAGGACACAAAGAATTATAGGGGTTCCCCAATCTTGGGTACGTCCACTTTCCACTCACCGATCTAGCAAAGCACTAGACTTGGCTACTTCACTAATCTCGGATCAAAACGATCCTACCACTCGGAACAACGTTCCTACAATCTCGATCCAAAAGGGATCTACACTCGGAAGATGAAAACTCCCTACAACTCGGAGAACAAATCTCCTACACTCGGAGAATAATCTCCTACAAGATTAAAAAGAAATTTGTACAATACAAACAATAATCTTCTCAGATCTAAAAATCTCTCCCTAGGTCTTCTTTTTTGGACTTTGCGGTTTTATCAGAAATTGTAGAAGAAGACGCTAGATTAGATCTGTTCTGAGAAACTTTGACTCACACGATCAAGGAGTAGATGGAGAATGATGAAACTCTTGATCTGTAAATCTATCTGGATCGAAAGTAGCCTTGGCGATCTTGAAGAAGAACGACGGCTTCTATAGATTTGGAAAATTGTCGGCCCGATCCAGAAACTTAGAATAATAGAAATCACGTGCTTAGGGTTAGTCATAATTACATGACCTTTTATAAGATCTCTCTAACGGTTAGATTTGTCATTAATGACGGCCACGTGGACCAGACATATCAAAGAATTCAAAAATTAGATCTGACAGAACCTTAAAGAAATTTCTGAAATTAAGACAGCATTACTCGAGTGAGATCCATACTACTCGAGTGCTAGGACTAGCTCTCGAGTGTATAGCAATGACTACTCGAGAATAACTAATTCTGGAAATTCTGGAATAAAGTATGCAGCCACTCGAGTGGAGTAAAGATTACTCGAGTGCTAGAAATACTACTCGAGAGTTTTGACTTAGAGAAAATTCTGGATAAAAATTTTGATCACTCGAGTCCTGAAACTGGACCACTCGAGTACTAAGCGAACAACTCGAGTGCATGGATTTGCTACTCGAGTGAGGTTAGAATCTTCTCGAGAACTATACTTCGGTCACTCGAAATAGGTTGCTCATCTACTCGAGTACTAGACTTGATTACTCGAGTATTTTACTTAGAAACTATCTAAGACTAAAAACTGAACACTCGAGAATGAGAGAATGTCTACTCGAGTACTGGACTTGGCTACTCGAGAGCTAGATTAAGGCTACTCGAGAACCACTTCTTTTACTCGAGTTTTAGACACGACCTACTCGAGACCTTCTAAGGTTTCTACTCGAGCACAAAGAATCCACTCGAGTAAAATACTTAGAATATTTCTCAGTTTTATGAAACTTCGGTTCTTCATTCCAAACAACATCAAGTCTTCCTTCATAATTCCAAGTGCTTGAAAAAGAAGTGTATCCCAATAGAGAGGCTACACATGAGTCAACACCATAGATCACACAATGAGGAATTACATTGTAAGGTTTTTGTGTTTGATGACCCACTGTAGACTGACATTGGTCTACACTTGGCAATAAGTCCTGCAAACACATAACTAGAACATGAAATCAAATACAACCTAATTCATCTTAGTTCAAGGGTAACTTCATACAAATCTAGGTTATTGTGGATACAATACCCAACAATCTCCCCCTATTTATAGAAGTCAGAACCCTCTACACTAAGGTGAATTATACCAAAAATAAAAGAACTAGATATTTGAAAAGTAAGCATAGAACAAATGCATGAAATTTAGAAATAAAAAGATAATCATCAAAACTAAGAATTATATAATTAGAAATGTTTCAAGATTTCATCTCTACATAGATTCAATCCTCAATCTCATAATATATAACCATTCCTAGCTTTGATGTTGCTGATGTTGTTTCTGATGCTGTCTGTCTTGCTTTTCCTGTTGTCTCCTTTGATAACTGAAGGGCTTGGGATAGTACTTGGGAGGTCTTGGTGGTGCATTTGGATTCTTTCTCCCATATTCTCTATCATAGATCCTTCACTTAGTCATAGACCTCTCATACAATTACCATTCAGTTGAGCTGTAATGAAGATTTCTGCTTTCATTATAATCCATAACAAACTTTAGTGTATCTAGAATCAAAGATTTGGAAGTTGGGCTCCAGATTTCAATAAATTCCTAAGCTTTCCTTTTCTTTTCCTCTGGGTTTGGAAAAGATCTACTGGCAGAAGCTCCATCTCCATATTTCCTTCTTTTAGGAATCTAAATTTCTGGTAGATCTTGAGGAATGTTAGATTCTCATACCTGAGAGTAAGATTCTGGAGGTAGAGCTTCCCCTTGAGGCCTAGGAGAAAAGGTAGGCATCTGAGCAGGCATTTGAGCAGGCATTTGAGCAGGCATCTGAGTAGGCTGGCCTTCTGCAAGAGGATTCAGATGGTGAGGAATGATGTTTGGATCAGCTTGGAATTAAGGGAATACCTGATTATGCATCCACATTGTAGTATCATAAGTATAAAACTTCATAGACTAAATCTGGGCTAGCACATCTTTATTAATTTTGGTCATTTTCTCAGTCCAGAGGGTCTTGACATTAGTATCATACTTTTCAACTTGTTCTTTCACTATTCCCTCCCCCTTTCTGATTTATACACATAGCTTCTCTATAGCTTCATCTTTGAAGGTGCCCACTTCTTCACATATCTTTTGAAGGTGCTCTTGAGCTTTCTTTTTAAGTTGAATCTGATTATTTGCAAGAATAACTCCTTGGTCCATGACTTGACCAACACTTGTGATAGTATAATCTAGAGCTTTGCCACCTATCTGGAAGAGGTTCCTTAGTTGGTCAGTATTTTGTTGAATCTCAGCAAACCCTCTGCTCATTTCTTTTTCTAAATCAGAAACTTTATCTTGAATAAATTTCAGAGAATCATCAAAATATTTTCTTTGTTCTAGCAACATCTGTTCAATCTTACCAAGTATATTAGATGTAACAGGTGTAGCAGTAATAGGAGGAGTAACAGAAGCTGGAGGAGGAGGGGCAGTCCAGGGTGAAATTTCATCAACAACTACAGAGCTCTGAGCTCTTGTAGTATGAATCAAGACATCTCCTTCCTCACCAAGAAAGGTGGGAAGAGTGAAATCTAATCTCCTCAAAGGAGCTTCAACTGGTTCTGGAGACTGCTCATTCTTATCTAAAAGCAAAATTGTCTCTTGTTCTTTCTCTGTAGCTGGGGAGTGATCAATAGGTGACTCTAGAGATGGCGCAGGAGATTGAGATGGTGCAGGAGTGGGTTCCTTGGATGGCTCTTCAGCATTTTCTTTATGAAGGGGAGGTAAAGGCTCATCTGAGCTAAGTTCTTCAATCATCTTATTTATATCTTCAGTAGTGTAGAGGATGGTCTCTTTTACTTGGGAATCTGTCTAGAGATCTTCTGAAGTGGAAGGATGAAAGGTTGTATCTGGAGGTAGAGAAGGAATTCTGTCTTGCTGACCAGAAGGAGCAGGAGGAGTATGCATCCTAACTTGCTGCACAGAAGAGGCAGGCTCCCCCTCAGCTGTTGCACCAGATGTGCCAGCAACATTATGGAGAGAGGGAGATGGGGTCCTTTCCTCTACAGCAAGTTGCTCATGGCCTTTAGAAGCTTGGGCTGGGTTCTGTAATTTTAACTCCAATCTCTGAATGGAGGAGATAAACACTTTCTTCATGTGATGGATGGTTGTGCCTTTGGAGAAATCAAACACCTTAGGATTAATCTCATACAACAGTAAAGAGATAATCCTTGCATAGTTTGGAGTCTTAATGCTCTCGCTGATCTTGTCTAGAATAAGCATAACAAACTGAAATCTTTTCCTGCAGATAATGGTTGTCATAATGTAGAAAAGATCATTAGTTATGAAACTCGTGGAGCTAGTCCTGCACAAGAGTATTTTTCCAATTATATCCACTAGCAACTTGCTCTCTGGATTGAGGTATGGCCTTCTGATGGATGTTACTTCAGTTGAAATACCACAAAAATTACAGGTTCTGTCATTATCTTCATCAGTGATTTCATCCTCTTCATCCACTACAGGCATTTTAAGGAGTTTTGAAACAGAGGTTTTGTTAAGCTTTACCTTGATTCCCTTGACCTTGGACTTCAACACTTTCCCATTCCCCTTGAATTTAATGTTCCTGAAAAATTCATCAACTTCTGGAAAGAGTATTTTGCACGATTGTTGAAGGACAAATGTCAAACCTGTTGTGTCGAGTAGATTCATCAAGTTCTTGAAATCATCAAAAAATTCTGCTATGCCGGAGACAACCAACTCAATGCCAACTCCGATCTTCGATGGCGGCCCCATGTCCTTTAGTGAACTGCGGGTGATGGATTGGAAGACGAAGACGACAGCGGCATACTCTGTGTGAGCGGCGGAAGGCGAAGAGTCTTTTCGAGAGAGAGAGGATTTGAACTCGAGTAGATTCTTGAAATCTGATATTTTCTATTTATATAACCTTAGTAATGATGATTAGGAGTATAATAAAGCCTAAACATACCTTAGACAGCGGCGGAAAGGATGCGGGTTCCGAAAATGAAAAATTTGAAAGAATTCAGAATCTGACGGGTCAGTTCTCGAGTGGAACTTCAGTACTCGAGTGATGGAATAGCTGTACTCGAGTGGCGGTATGACAGTACTCGAGTGGTACAATTCTACTTCTCAAGAAGAAGTTTAGTACTCGAGTGATAGCACTCGAGTGACTTACTTAGTTCTCGAGAATTCAGAGAAGTACTCGAGTAGTCATATTCGAGTTCTTGAGTAGTCATTCCTTGTCTCAAGAAATGAAGTCCACTTAGAGAAATTCTAACCTTTTTGACTTATCCTTGATTTCTGAGCTATGAAAAGAGTCCACCTTGTCTATTACTCTTTGTTGAGCATACCCAGTTCCGTTTTGAAGAAAAAGAACTTGGTCTCATCCAACGGCTTCGTGAAAATGTCTACAATTTGCCTATCAGTTGGAACATACTGCAGATCTATGTCCCCATGCTCCCGGATGAAATGGAAACTCAGCTCTATGTGCTTTGTCCGGCTGTGAGAGACTGGGTTGTTGGCTATTGCTATTGCACTGGAGGAGTCGCAAAATAATGTGATGTCTTTGACCTTCAAGTAGTAATCTTCCAGTTAATTCTTTATCCAAAGCAATTGTGCACAACAACTGCTGGTAGAAATGTATTCTGACTCGGCCATTGAGATTGCGACACAATTTTGCTTTTTACTGCTCCATGAAATGAGTCTCCTTCCAAGGAATTGACAAGTCCCGGAAGTTCTCTTTCTATCATCTTTACTACCTGCAAAGTTAGCATCTGAAAAACCAATTAGCTCATTGTCATTACTTCTTGGGTACCATAAGCTAAGATTCGGTGTACCTTTAAGGTATCTCAAAATCCACTTTGCAGCAGCATAGTGAGATTCCTTACAGTTCACTTGGAATCTAGCACAGACAAATGTGGAGAACATTATGTATGGTCTACTACAGTAAGGTAGAGCAAGGATCCAATTATACTTCTGTACTTGGTTTCATCAAAAGGTTTCCCTTTCTCATCCTTGTCTAGAGACACAACTTAACCCATTGGAGTCCTCATAGACGTTGCATTCTCCATTCTGAATTTCTTAATCAACTCCTTGGTGAACTTAGTCTGCGAGATGAAAAATCCATCTTCAGATTGTTTCACCTGAAGTCCTAAAAAATACTTAAGCCCACCCATACTGCTCATTTCAAACATCCCTTGCATAAGTTTAGAAAACTTCTTGCAGAGGTTGTCATCTGTAGAGCCAAAAGTAATGTCGTTGACATAGATTTGCACTAGCAAAATCTTGCCTTTTATTTCCCTAAGAAATAATGTCTTATCTATCTTTCCCCTTGTGAACTTGTTCTCAAGAAGAAAGCTAGACAGCGTCTAATACCAAGCTCGAGGAGCTTGTTTCAAACCATATAATGCCTTAGATAAAAGATATACGCAATCAGGATAGTTAGAATCAACGAAACCCGGAGGTTGTTCCACATACACTTCTTCCTTTATGTCATCATTAAGGAAGGCAGACTTCACGTCCATCTAATAGACGGTGAAGCCCTTAAGTGCAGCATACGCTAGGAACAACCTGATGGCCTCTAGCCTTACCACTGGAGCATATGTCTGGTCGAAGTTGATTCCCTCTTCTTGCCTGTAACCTTTGGCGACGAGTCTGGTCTTGCTCTTTATGTTAGTTCCATTCTCATCCATCTTGTTCTTTTAGAACCACTTGGTTCCGATGACGTTCTTATCTTTGGGTCTTAGAACAAGTTTCCAGACTTGACAGTGCTTGAACTGATTCAACTCTTCTTCCATGGCCATAATCCATGATGCGTCCGAGTTTGCTTCCTCAAACTTCTTTGGTTCAACCTGTGAGAGAAAACTCAAAAATAAATTCTCGTTAGCTATACCTCTATGAGTTCTGACACCATCCCGGGGATCTCCTATGTTTTGATCAATTGGGTAATCCTTTAGATGTCTGAGCTCTAGGTTCCTTGCATTTGGAGCTTCTTCAACCACAGGAGTGACTTCATCGACTTGAATGATTTTTTAATCTTGATCATCAACCTCTCCAATCAGGGTTGGAGTTGTGATCTTGATGAATTTTTCACCTTTTTCTTCAGTTGACTCATCCTTGTTTAGTTCTTTTAGCTTTGAACCTGCATCTTCAACAAACACACTAGAAGAGTCGCTTTGCAGCAAGCTCGTCTCATCAAATACAACGTATATAGATTCTTCAACCACCAGGGTTTTCTTATTAAATACCCAATATGCCTTACAATGGCTACTATACCCTACAAAAATACCTTGAAAACTCTTTTCACTAAATTTAGTAGTATGATACTTATCATTGTTAAGAACGAAGCATTTGTAGCCAAAGATTCTAAAATATGAGACAGTCGGCCTTTTACCCTTTAAAAGTTCATAAGGCGTCTTATTGTATTTCTTGTTTATGAGTGCTCGATTTTGCACGTGGCATGCAGTGTTGGCGGCTTTAGCCCAGAAGTACTCCGGTAGTGAAGCATCACTTAACATAGTTCTGCAGGCCTCTATGAGCGTTCTATTCCTTCTCTCAGCTACTGCATTTTGTTACGAAGTACGAGGAGAGGAAAATTCGTGAAAGATACATAAGCTTTCACAAAATTATGTCATGGACCCAGACTTGAATTTAGTTCCATTGTCACTTCTGATTTTGACTACGGAACAGTTCTATTCATTCTGGATCTGCCTAACAAAATTTGTAAAGACATCAAAGGTATTTGACTTGTGTTTCAAAAAGAATACCCACGCAAAGCGCGAGTAGTCATCAAAATTAACCAACGTATAATCCTTATCTCCTAAACTTCTAACTTGCAGTGGACCGAACAAGTCCATATGAAGTAGGTGTAAACACCTATTAGAGTCTTTGCCTTTGATGCTATTAAAAGTAGCCCTTGTTTGCTTTCCTTTTACACAAGCATGACAAGGTCTATCCTTAGCGCACTTAACATTATGGGCATCATGTACTAAGTTCAGAGAAAATAATTTATTAATAGTTTTGAAATTAATATGTGATAATATCTTGTGTCATTAGTCACCAAGAGACGCACTATCTTTTGCCAAAAGACACACTGGTGTACAAGAGTCTATACAAATAAAATTTAAACAAAATATATTCCTACTACGAGTGCCTGATAAAATTGTTTCCAAATTTTCAACAGACTTTATCAAACACTTATCAGCATGAAATTCAACTATGCATCCTTTATCGCATAGTTGGCTTATGTTTATGAGATTGTGTTCCAATCCTTCAACATAAGCCATATCCGAAAAAGATACACTACCGTTAGTAATCATACCATAGACTTTCGTAATTCCTCGGCCAGAACCTCCAAAGATGACATTTGGTCCGTTCACGACTGGTGAGTAATTCTGAAGTAGGTTTCTTGTTCCGGTCATGTGCCGAGAACATCCACTGTCCAAGTACCAGATTGGAGTTTTGGTGGTCTTTGGACATACCTGCAGTCAAAAATCAATTTGCCTTAGGAACCCAAACTTGATTGGGTCTTTGGTCTCTAGTTAGCTTGATCCCCCTACATGTATTAACAATGTGAACGGTCTTTCTTGCATGGTTAAACTGAGGGGTAACATAGTTTCTGGAATTAAACCAGTAATCGATGGTGTACAACCCCGTATCCGGCGAGTGAGGTCAGCTAGGCCTAGCTCAATCCCTGGGTGAACTGGGTCCTGGGCAGCAAGTTTACTTGATGCCCCTTCCCTGACATCGCGAGCCCAGCACACCCTCGCGCCTCCGCAAGCTCAGCCCACCTCGACACCCAGTCTAGCTCGCCTAGACGACCAGAGGGCCGAGTTCGTCGAGCCCAGTTCGAAGAACTTTAGGCCGTTTGTTGAGGCCGCGGCGGGCGAGTAGAGCATGTCGGGTCTAAGCTCGCCAAAGTGCTGAGTTGAGGCGGCGAGTGCCAGCTCCATCGAGCACTCACTGCCCTTGCCGAGTAGAGGATGTGGGGGCTACTCTCCCTGTGTTGTGTGGGGTATTTTTTTACCATTTTTCCCCCGTGGGCCTGCCCATAGCCTGTTAGAACAACAGAGTCTCGCTGTTGGCAGACCCAGGTGGCCTGCACATAGGTGTTCCAAACAGCGGAGGTTGGCTATTTGTAGGTCATTTTAAGAATCCTATAAATAGGACCCAAGGGGTATTTTAGAAAGGCATGCTTACTTGTGCCCAGTCTTCTAGCGTTTTTTGAGGTACCTTAGCTTCAACACTTGGTTAATCAGGGGAAGCGCTCTAAGATCTTCCGGGTGTGTGGTGGGACCTCTGTGCTGGAGCCTTTGGTCTGTCCCTAGTCCTTATCCCTTGTTTTGTCGGGCTCGTGGAAGAGAAGTACGTGTGTGATCACCCCTTCCCCAAGGGTGAAATCCTCGAGACCAAATTCTCGGTTTCAACATTTTTGTGTGGTGAGCGTGGAGCGTGATTAGAAAAGAAAATCTCCCGTAAGTTTGATGGCTAAATATGAAGGACGAGGTTCAGGCAGGGGGAACTTGCCACCCCCTCCCCCTCCTACAGCGACGATGTCAGCAGAGCTCATAGAGGAAGTCCTCGGACTCGTCAGAGTCACACTCGACATGCGGGCCGAGAGCGCGACACCAGCGGTTCCCGTAGTGGGCCGTCCCGGCCTTGGGCGACGACGCGCCTATCCGGCGAGCTGGGAAGGAGGTCGCTAGAGGGGGAGTGCGAGAGCTGCTGGGGCGAGTTCTATTCCCCGGCTCGGCAGGCGAGTACCATTTCGGTGAGATGGCAGGGGAGGAGTACCCAGCTCGCGCAACTATGGGTGGAAGCCCTTTCAGTGAGCTTGTCTCTTCTACCCCAGCTCTAGAATGGTTCTGGGAGCCGGAGATGACCTACTACACCGAAAAGGGAGATCCGGTCCAACACGTCCAGTGGTTCGAAGACGTGGTTTTTATCCGACAAATGTCGGACGGGTTTAAGTGTTGACTCTTTGTCATCACCCTAAAGTAGAAGGCAAGAGAGTGGTTCCACCGGCTCCCGACCAGCTCCATTTACTGTTTCGAGGAGCTCCGTCAGGGGTTCATGTTGAGGTTCACCACGTCGAGGAAGAGGAAGAAGGAGGCAGAGTCTTTGTTTTGCATTAAGTAGGGGGCATGCGAGACCCTGGGTAGCCACATGGACAGGTTCCAGGAGGAACTGTCCCAGGTGCAGGAGAAGCCGGGGCACACCATGATGTAAGACTTCACCCTGGGTCTCCATCCCGGGTTCTTCGCCATGGAGCTGAAGAGGATGCCTCCGGTATTGTTTGAGGTGCTCATGGAGAGGATGGCCAGGGATGCCGACATGGAGGCGGCACACCTAGAGTTAGCCCGGAGGTTGGTCCGTTGGGCAACGGAGGAGGAGAGGCAAAGGGGTGGCCGAGTTCAAGAGAAGAGGAGGGCTGATCCCCGATTGAGGGAGCATCCACAGCAGCAGTAGCCTAGGTGGGGACGTCAGGGGCCGACTAATCGGCTAGGGTGGAGGCCGGAGTGGCAGTACCAAGGTCCATAGAGGGGTTATCATGGAGGGGATTATCTCTAGGGTGGCCACGGTCCGTTTTACCCCTAGGACATGAGGCAGGGTAAGAGACCCCCTCTCCCTGATCAAGAGGAGGCCATGGCAATTGCCCTGGGGAGAGGACGAGAGGATAGCCAAGGAGGAGGAGGGAGGTCAGGGTGGACCTACCCTATTGCGACTTCTATCAGGAGGAGGGGCACATCATATCCACGTGCTCGGAGTTCCTCGAGATGAGAGGAAATATGGAGCAGTAGCAGCGGTAGGACCAGCATGGTGTGCGGATCGAGGAGGTCCATCCACAGGCGGAGGAGGACAGATGCAAAGACTGGGACGATGTAGGAACCCGAGGAGGGATCAGAGTGATCCATGGGGGGGGGGGGGTAGGAGTCGAGGCTTCCCGCAAGGCGAGCCTCCATATCATGTATCGAAGGAGCATCGGCTCGACATCCCAGACCCCACCCCTTGACGAGAGGATCACCTTTTCAAGGGAGGATATGCCGAGCCATGAGGACCCTTTCAGCGATTCGCTGGTCATTCAGACAGCCTTCGAGAACTTCACCGTCGCCCTTATCCTCGTCGACAACGGGAGATCTCTCAACGTCATCTTCAAAAAGCCATTCGACGCAATGAAGGTGGAGGGTAAGAGGGTGCTGGCCTCGGATGGACCTCTCTTCGGATTCTCCGGAGAAAATAAGGAAGTGGAAGGAGGAGTGGGACTCCATGTCAGCGTGGGGGGCAGTCTAGAAACTACAGGTTCGTCATCGTGGACGCCCCCAGCAGCTACAACGCCATCTTTGGGCTACCCCTCATCAGCGCCTTCCGCTTTATCCCCTCGTCCTTCCACCAATGTCTCAAGTTCAACGCGGAGGGGGTCCAGGTCCAGTCTATGGAGATCCCAGGGAGGCGAGGGAGTGCTATGTGATGGCCATGAACTCCATCTAATGGTAGGAGGGAGCCGAGGAGATGGATAGGAGGACGGAGGAGTTGATCGGGCAGGAGTCCAAAGGAGTGGAGGAGGTAGAGGTAGTAGAGGGGGAGGACCCCATCCGGGCAATAGAGGCGGATGAGGTTTTGGAAGAGCTGGCCGAGGTAATGGCCATGGATGAGGAGGAGGTTCCTGCCCATGGAGAGGGGGACGCCACTGAGTGGGAGTAGCAGTCCAGGCTAGAGGCAGCGAAGGAGGTAGTGGAGATGGAGGTTCTCACCCAGGGAGGTAGGGTTGAGAAGATCCGCATCAGCGAGGGCTGACCCCGGAGGACCAGGGAAGGACGTTGGAGTGCATTCAGAAGAATATGGACATCTTCGCCTGGAGTGCGACCGAGATGCTCGGGATCGACGCGGGGTCTCCTGTCACCGTCTTAACTTAGACCCGGAGGCTCGCCCCATCCAGCAAAAGAAGAGGTCCACCGCGGACAAGCTAGCCGAGCCGATTAGGGAGGAGGTCACCAAGCTTCTCAAGGCTGGCTTTGTATCCGAAATTCAATACCCCGGTTGGGTATCCAATATTGTTATGGTTAAAAAAGGGGACGGTCGATGGCGTATGTGTGTAGATTTTCTTTGCTTGATAAATCATGTCCCAAGGATTATTACCCCTTGCCTCGGATCGACGCGCTGGTTGACTCAGCCGTCAGTTTCTCTGTAATGAGTTTTTTAGATGCATTTTCAGGTTATCACCAAATCAGGATGCACCCCCTCCCCCCATGTAAAAAATGTCTCCTTCATCACGGGGGATGGATGCTAATGCTATAAGATGATGCCCTTTGGGCTGAAGAATGTAGGTGCGACCTACCAAAAAATGATGGACCGCGTCTTCCGGGAGCAGAGGGGGCAGAACCTGGAGGTTTACGTCGACGACCTAATGATCAAGAGCCGAGAGATCGACTCCCACATTCGGGATCTGGAGGAGACATTCAGCACCCTGAGGGAATAAAAAATGAGACTGAACCCTTTGAAGTATGTCTTTGAGGCTAGCAAGGGGGTTCTTGGGCCACCTCCTCACTCCCGCGGGGGTGGAGCCAAATCCAGACAAGGTCAAGGCGATCATGGAGCTGAGGTCGCCTCGAAATGCCATGGAAGTCCAGCGGCGACAGGAAGGTTGGTTGGTCTTAGTAGGTTCCTCTCCCGGGCAGGGGAAAAGTGTTTCCCCTTCTTCAAGGCATTGAGGGGAGGCAAAAAGTTTGAATGGACTAAGGAGTGCGAGGAGGCATTCCAGGCCTTGAAGAGGCAGCTCACCCAGGCCCCACTCCTCCAAGGGAAGAAGGAAGGGGAAGACATGTCCCTATATCTAGGGGTTGGGGAAGAGGCCCTGAGTTCAGTGTTTGTCAGGGAGGAGTGTAAGAAATAACTACTCATCTACTACGTCAGCAGGGTCCTGAGGAAGACAGAACTTCGTAATCCCATCTTGGAGAAGCTGGACTTCGCTCTGGTCATCTCGACCCGGAGACTCCGACCCTATTTCTAGGCACACTCTATCTGGGTGGTGACTGACCACCCCCTCCGCAATATCTTTGAAGGGGTTGAGTATTCAGGGAGGCTGGCCAAGTGGTTAGTGGAACTGAGCAAATTTAACATCTCCTTTGTCCCTCGACTTTCGATCAAGGAGCAGGTAATGACCGACTTTCTAGCCGACTATGTGGTCGAGGTGGCGAAGGAGGAACTCACTCTCCCCATTCCTTGGAAGGTCATGGTGGACGGTGCTTCAGGAAGACACTCCTTGGGGGTTGGGGTCATATTGGAAAGCGCCTAGGGGACAAGGATCAAGCAGACAGTGGTAGTGCATTTTCCCATCACCAACAATCAGGCCGAGCATGAAGCTGTGATCGCGGGTTTGCGCCTGGCCAGGGAGTTGGGGGTACATGATGTGGAGGTCCTCACTGACTCCATGGTGGTGGCTTACCAGATCAACAGGGAGTTTGAGGTGAGGGAACCCACCCTACAATTGTACTTAGCCAAAATCAAGGGGATCATCGGGTTGTTCCAAACCTTCACCATCCAGCATGTACCCCGGGAAGAAAACGAACAGGTGGATCAGTTAGCTAAGCATGGCCTCTGGGTGGGGGGTACCATCACTGACCTATTCCGTCCGTCCATCTAAGAGGGGGATTTGATGGAAGTGGACCAACACCCCTCCTGGATGGATCCCTTCACAACATTCCTATCCATAGGTGAGTTCCCGGAGGGGATGGATAAGAAGAGACTCAAGCACAAATCGGCATACTATCTCATACGCGGTGGACAATTATACCGAAAGACTCTCTCAGGGCTGCTGGCTCGTTGTGTGGCTAAGAGGGACGTACCGTGAATTTTGGAGGAGGTCCACTCCGGGGAGTGCGGTAGTCACTCAGGAGGTCGGACACCGGAAAGAAGGATCGTCAGGCAGGGATATTTTTGGCATACCCTGAGCCATGATGCTGCCGACTTCGCAAATTAGTGTCACAAATGTCAACTGTTCGCTCCCCTCCAACTACAACCAGATCAGCGACTCTGGAGTATCACAACACCCTGGCCCTTTGCAATATGGGGGTTGGACCTGGTAGGGCCTTTTCCTCAGGCCAGCGGGCAGAGGAGGTTCCTGTTGGTAATGATCGACTATTTTTCCAAGTGGTTGGAGGTGAAGGCGCTGGCCAAGGTGACCTCCCAGGTAGTCAGGAATTTTATTTGGGGGGAGATCATCTGCCAGCATGGAATACCCCAGGACATAGTAACGGACAACGGGCCTCAGTTCGCTAGCACCGAGTTCATCAACTTTTGCAAGCAACTCGGGATCAACCTCAGATTCCCCTCAGTTCACCACCCCAGGAGCAACGGGCAGGTGGAGGCAACAAACAAGATCATCGTCAACCTCCTAAAAAAGAAGGTGGAAAACTCGAAGGGGAGCTGGGTCGAGCAACTCCCCTCAGTCCTCTAGGCCTTGCGAACTACCCCAAACACGGCCATGGGAGAGACTCCCTTCAAGCTTTCCCATGGTTGGGAGACCGTGCTTCCGATAGAGTTCGATTTCCGAACGCCTCAAGTGGCGGAAGCCCAGGAGGGCCGGTAAGAGTGGAGAGCCGAGAATTAGGAGGTGCTGCGTCTCTCTCTAGACATGTTCGAGGAGCTGCGAGATCTATCGGCTATCCGGCAGGAAGAGGTCAAACGTAGGATTGCCAAGTACTTTGACAAACATGTTCGGGTCAAACAATTTATCAAGGGAGATCTGGTCCTAAAGAAGGTGGATACGGCAGGGAGTTCGACCGACATAGAAAATCTTAACCCCAACTGGGAGGGGCCTTATATTGTACAGGAAGCGCTAAGGTCGGGAAGCTACCGCCTCCAGAATGTGGAGGGCGAGGCCCTGAGTCATACTTGGAGTGGCGACGACCTGAAGCGTTCCTACCCTTGAGCCTTGTAAATCTCTCTTCTATGAATATAAATAATCCCACTCTTTCAGTCCCATGCTTGGTTGTTACCTTTCTAGCAGGTGAAATTCCGGCGCCCACCATCAATGAAAATTCTAAGTATTCTCGCTCTAGGGTTAGGTCTTGATTCAGCCGCTGTCAGTCTCCCGCCTAGCTGGTAGGGTTGGGGTCTCGATGGACATCGTTATGACCCTGGTGCTGAGCCCGGAGGATATTCAACACCCACCATCAGGCTCTCACCTAGCTGATTGGCACGGTGGTAGCACCCGGGAGAGGCAGATGTTTCTAAGTATTCTCGCTTTGGGGTTAGGTCTCGATTCACCCGCTGTCAGGCTCCCACCTAGCTGGTAGGGTTGGGGTATCAATGGACGTCGTTATGATGCTGGAGCTGAGCCAGGAGGATGTTTAACACCCACCATCAGGCTCTCACCTAGCTGATTGGCCCAGTGGTAGCACTCGTGAGAGGCAGATGTTTCTAAGAATTATCGCTCTGGGATTAGGTCTCGATTCACCCGTTGTCAAGCTCCCACCTAGTTGGCAGGGCTGGGGTCTCGATGGACGTCATTATGACCCTGGAGCTGAGCCTGGAGGATGTTCAACACCCGTCGTCAGGCTCTCACCTAGCTGATTAGCCCGGTGGTAGCACCCGGGAGAGGCAGATGTTTCTAAGTATTCTCGGTCTGGGGTTAGGTCTCGATTCACATGCTGTTAGGCTCCCACCTAGCTAGCAGGGCTGGTGTCTCGATGGACGTCGTTATGACACTGGGGCTGAGCCCGAAGGATGTTCAACACCCACCGTCAGGCTCTCACCAAGCTGATTGGCCCGGTGGTAGCACCCGGGAGAGGAAGATGTTTCTAAGTATTCTCGCTCTGAGATTAGGTCTCAATTCTCCCACTGTCGGGCTCACACCTAGCTGGCAGGGCTGGGGTCTTGATGGACGTCGTAATGACCCTGGGGTTGAGCCCGGAGGATGTTTAACACACGCCGTCAGGCTCTCACTTAGCTGATCGGCCCGGTGGTAGCACCCGGGAGAGGCAGATGTTTCTAAGGATTCTCGCTTTGGGGTTAGGTCTCAATTCTCCCGATGTCAGGCTCCCACCTTGTTGGCGGGGCTGGGGTCTCTATGGACATCGTAATGACCCTGGGGCTGAGCCCGGAGGATGTTCAACACCCGCCGTGAGTCTCTCACCTAGCTGGCTGGCCCGGTGGTAGCACTCGGGAGTGAAAACATCCAAAACCCAGGGGGCAGAAGGGGTGATCCAACTCGCAGGCGGGTTGAGCACTCGTAGGCGAGCTGGGCACTTGCGGGCGAGCTAGATACTCGCAGGCAGGTCAGGCACTCTCGGGTAAGGTAATTACTCGCAGGCTAGTCGAGCGTTCACGAATCTATCGACTGCGGGTGCTCCAGGTCCAACTGAAATACACATCCTAACAAAGCATTCTACCAAAAGTAACGAACTCGGCAGGGTCACCCAAGGTGGCGACTCATAGATGAATGCATCGCAGCAAGCAAGTCTAAGAGAAAAGAAGATTGAAATATTTCACAAATGTTTACAAACGACTTTCATTCTTTAATATCTGTTACAATGGCAAAACTCGCCTTCGCGAGGTTACAAAAGTAGAGGGGGAGAAAAAGAAATTACAAATCAAGCTCAGCTCTCTCCCTCCTCCCCTGACGTGCAGCCCGCCTCTCCCCCGTATCCCTGCCCTTGTCCATATCCCCGAATAGCGAGGCGAAGCTTTCCTCTTTCTCGCCAGGCAGACTCGGCGGGTACAGGCCCGACATAAGGTCACGAACCACGACCTCTTCGCAGCCTTCTACCAGTATCCTTGTACCCCTCCTGGCGTCCAGGAGGCACTCGGCAGACTCGATCGAGTTGACTCACAGCCGCTCCGTGACCTCCTTCTCGCCAAATATCTGCGGCCTCTGATAGGGGTAGGGGGACACGCCGATACCCTCTGGAAGAAGAAGTTCCGCCTGTCAGAGTAGCTCGCCGTGAAGCTCCCGGTTCTGCACCTTCAGCCTCCCCACCTCGGCCTCCAGCTGGGTGACGCGAGCCTCCTGTCCAGCGGCACGCATCTCCCACTCGCTGGAGCCATCTTCCTCCTTGGCAAGGCGAGCCTGCAGCCGGACGACCTCCTCCTCCAATCCGGTGGTGCGGTTCTACAACTCACGCGTGGCCTCGGCATCCTGTAAATTGAAGACTGAGTGTCGCTGCAAAAAGTATCAAGTAAAAAACGATAAGAGGCGGCCGACACTTACCAACCCGCCTTCCATTCTCCTGAGCAGATCCTCGGCAATACCGCATCGCCTCTCTGCATCGGCGGCCTTATCCTTCGCAACGTCCCGCTTTTGCTCGGCCGTCAACAGGAGCCAGCTGAGGTTGAAACCGCCACGCATCATCATGTAGTGCAACTCTAAGGACCGCAGGTGGGCCCGCAGACCCTCGTGACCCAGCTGGAGAGGGGTAAAGTTCTTGAAGGCCTCGGCACCATTGTGACCATAAAGGCTAAATCCAAGTGCATAGGCGTGGCCGGCGGGAGGTTGGCGAGCACCCCATGAAGGGTCGCGAGTGGAAATAGAGACCCGGTGGGCCAACCCATCCCACTTATTCATCGGCTCGACAGCCGAGTCCTTGCACTTTGAAAGAAATGGATAGAGCTAACCTCTTAAACCAACTGAAAGATAGGGTAAACTCTGATAAACTCTAGAGGGGGGGGGGGGGTGAATAGAGTTGTTAAAATCTTTTTTATTTTTGCGGAATTAAAAAAACTTTAATAAAATATATTACTATGATATAAGTGTATGAGTGTATAAGTGCATCAAATGAACTAGAGAGAGGATAACTAAGCTACTCAGCAAAATATATCATAGCACAAGCATACAGGAAAATCACAGCCACACAGACAACACAAGAAATTTATAGTGGTTCCCCAAACTTGGGTATATCCACTCTTCTACCACCCTAGGTAGGAATCCACTACAGGTTTTGATCAAGTGACTGCCACCAATGAGCTTTTGATCAGGTGCTCAAAAACCAACCCAAGTCTTTTGGAAGGAAACTTGCAACCAGAATGATTTTGAAGGGAATTAAAACCCTGTACAGAGGTGGGGAAGAGAGGTTGATTTGGACTACTCTTTTCTCAAGCAAAATGAGAGAAGTCTTGAGAGTTCTTCAGATATTGTCAAAGCTCCCCCTGAGATTAACAGTTGTTCAGGAAGGGGAACTTTGTTAGGGTGAAGGTCTTTTACTATAAGATAAACTTTCCAGGGATCCTTTGACTGATTGAATATTCTTGTGACTTGAGATCCTGGAAACAAAGAAGGAGGGGAAGAAAGACTCTTGATTGTGATTGATGTTCTTTCTTCTTCTTCTTTTGAGAGCAGTTATTTTTCGCTTTCTTTTTCGTATATTCTTCTGTATGTGCATCAAAGAGTGTGATCCCTTTTTTGTTTTTTATCTGGTAGAGAGATGATCAGGATGATAGCTACCTCAAGTTTGAATTCAAAAACCTGCAATAAATGCTCAGCCGAAATCTGGGAAATGAAAACCGGCAAGTATGTTGTCATATATTCTATTCAATGTCTGTCCCGAGATATAAGCAATTAATTCTATGGAAAATATTTTCAATCAATGCTGCCAGTAACGGCTCGATTTAAAGGATATAAGTGCATTGATTATCCAGGGAATTAACGACTTATAATAGATATAGAATCAGGAGACAGAAAAAGAAAGAATAAATAATAATATGACTTATAGTTTTCGTCGACCAGAGAACAGCTTTCGTCGACCTGAAATCAGAGATCGTCGACCTCGGAACTGTTCGTCAACCTGAGCTCTGTGAACAACTGCATTGCATAAACTGACTGATTCTGTGCTTTAAGTTCGTCGACCTGAGAATCTGAATTTTGTCGACCTCAGAACTTTATCAAACGGAAGGTGTTGAGATAATAACACATCTGGAGTTGAGTCATTGAGAGCGTTGAGTCATTGATAGCGTTGAGAGCGTTGAGTGATCTTTTATTCTAAGTAAACTTTGGCTTTGAGTGAACTATGGCATTGAGATAATTATAGCTCTGAGTGATCTTTGGTGTTGAGAGCATTTTAGCGAAACACACAATTCGCAGACCATAGAATTTTTCTTCTAAGACCAAATCGTCGACCTCAGAACTCTTCTCTTTCAATTAGAGTTCGTCGACCTGAGAACAGAATGAGAGAATTTTCTTCTAGGGCTAATTTTGGAGCTGTCTTCAGGCATGTCCTTGATCTTCCATCTATAGGACTAACCTAAGACTAGAAATACATAAAGCTTTACCCTTCTATACAATATGGGTCACACCCTAAAAAGAGAACCTAGCCCAAATCACCTAGGGGTTCCAATAATCTACCTTATTTTTGTGAGGTTACTTCAAACAAAATCAAAAGAAAAACACAGAACAAAGTGAAATAAGCATAGCAAAAAAAACTGAGATGACTGATAGAGTAAATAAGCTACAAGCACCTTTATAAGGCTATGCATCCAAATTGTTCACAAACAGAAATAGAGACAGAAAATAAATAACCTAAATATCCTTGGGAGAATTAGAAGATTTAGCAAATTTAATTACTCTGTTAGGATCTTGTGCTTTTTTCAGTGTCATATTCATATTTGCATCACCCAAAGTCTTTTGAGATGTGGCTCTGGGAACTATGGCTTCAGGATGCAGATTCATATACTCTTCAACATTGAACAGATTTCTAACTTGATATCTTTCTAGCTCTTTCTTCCTATAGGATGACATTGTAGAATACTGAGAGGTGTCCTGACCCTGTTCACTTGCTTTTCTGATTTGAGATAGAGCAATAGATTCTTTAAATCTAGCCATTTTGGTAGTTGGACTAGTCTAAGGATCATAGGCTGGAATTGGAGGTCCTTCAGGGCTGTTGGCTTTGCCAGGAGATGGAGGAGGAGAGAATGTTAGCTTGGGGGCAAATTGCTGAGCACTATATGAACTTTTAGAGGAGGGCTGATGTCTGTGTTGGTGCTGACTGCCTCTAGAAGATTGAAAGATCTTCCTTGTCTCTGATAGGTTGTGGTGCTGTTGGAAAATTTTTGCTTACCACTGCTGGCAGATCCTGCACCTGGAGGAGGAGGTGGAGGATCTATCCTGTGAAACCTTGGAGGAGGAGGAGGAGGAGGGTTCTTCTTAGATTTCTTCTTAGATTTCATCTCATTCTTTGACATTCTCATCCACTGGGGCATATTAGGATAAGGCTCAATGTTGTGCCTGATATAATATGGAGTATTATTATGTGGATTGGGAGTAGAGACGGGAGCTTTCTTTCTTAATTTCCTCTTCTTTGTATTAGGGGAATCATCACTATAGATTTCTTCACTACTTTCACTGTCAAAGTTGTACAAAACATCAATTGCTTTTATATACTCGGGAGTTACCTTGGGAGGAGGAGAAGGAGCCTTGGGAGCTGGGATAAGAGTAGGATCATAGACTAGAGGGATGGGGTCAGTCATATACTCAGACTCAGATTCATCACTCTTCAACTACCTCTTTGGTATCAGCTACTGAAGCTTTCTCAGTAATCATAACTTCAGTTTTAAAGCTTTCTTCAAAACTAGCCCTTATTGTAGCTATCACCTCTGAGGAAGCAGGTGGAGTATAACACACAATGGCTTTTATTGATAAATCAACAATTGGAGAAAAAATAGAAAGAATGCTATCCAGATCTACTGATGGATGTATGACACAATATCCACCAGTCAGAACTTCTGGCATAGCCTCAACCATCTGACAATCAACTGCTACTGCTACTGTTACTTCTGTTGTTGCTGCTACTGCTGCTTCTGCTACTGCTGCTGGAGTTGTTGCTACTGCTTTTGTTGTTGCTTCTACTGCTGTTTATGTTGTTGCTGCTGGAGTTACTACTACTGCAGGGACTTCTTCTGCTACTGTTGGAACTGTTGTTGATGCAGGAGCTTCTTCAAAGAACATCTCCCCCTGCATGGCTTCAGAAGGCTCTGTGGCCATGCCTTGGGTTGAAGAAGGGATGGGGGAAGAGGAGGCAAGTAGGTTAGTGAGAGTGGTTATGGAGGTGACTAGGGGGCAATCTAATATGCAATAAGCTTCTTGAGGATAGGAGTGAGATGAGATATGAGGGTATGGAAGAATGCATTGTCTGGGGTTGGAGGGGAAATGACAGATGGTGGTATGAGTTGTTGGATAAGATCTGGCATTGGTTTATCTATGTTGTTGGGAGGAGACAAAAATGGGGAATATGAGGGAGTTTCTAGTGAGGCTCTGTTATCTGGAGAATGGTGAGGAGATGACTCATTGAGGAGGTCAAATGTAGGGATGCATAACAGGGAGGATGAGGAAATGTTGGCCAAATGTTGTGGTAGTGGCGAGTTAGGAGGTGTGGGGTTATGAATAGGAGGCTGGAGGAGGTGGTGAGGAAACAACTGGAGAGTCAAGGGGCAGAGTTTCTTCAGCCAAGAAGGGAGTGGTTGTTACCACCCTTGTGTTCTCTGAAGCACCATCTGATGGATTGACCTTGGAGGGCTTAAAGATGGTCCTCTCCCATCTTCTAAAGAGGGCAGATGTGAGCCTCTTAGAAGCATTGATGGACATAGTCTTGGAGACCAGGAGTTCATCAGCTTTTGCCTTCAGAAATAAGCCTATGACCCATGCGTAGCATACCTCTTTCTTATTATTTCTCTTTTTGATGAGATCAAACAATGTCTGTCCCCAATTGATTTTCTCTTTGTTCACCAGAGCAGCCATCACAAGAAACTGCTGCCTGGAGATGTAGTCTTGGGCCGTGTGCTTCGCAACCAACACTTTCCCTACTATATCTGCAAGAAACTTGTATGTGGGCGACAAGTTCTTTTTAAGATATTTATTAGGGTTTTCGCCGGAGTGACCCATAACAGTTAGAATATTTGCAAACTCTTCATCATCCAAATCTATTTCATCTTCTCCATTATCGACACCAAAAATTTCAGAAATAATAGAGGGAGAGAGAGTGACCTTTATCCCACTGATTAGTCCAGACATTTCTTCTTCTAAGGATGTTGATGAAAATACCCATTCCCTAATTTCATTTGCATGCAATTTTATTCTGCTTGTCATGAACTGCTTCAGCTTCTGTTCCTCAAATAATTTCAGAATGTCCAGGAAAATCTGATCGGATTACAGGAACGAATCGAAGTCAATGTCGAAACCCGTATCGAACTTCATGCCGGCTGATCCACTTGCGGCCATTACTGAAGCTTAGGTTGAATGAGAGTGGAGGTATCTGCAACAGAAAACAAGAGATCAAGTGCAATAGGGGAATTATGAAAGTGCGGGATTGAGGTCGAAGAAGAAAGCCTATAAAAAGGTTTTAAGAATATGAATCGATAATCTCATCCCGGCGAAATAAAAAAGGGACAATTTTCGTCATTCTCGGAAAATTGCCAGAAACAGTTTTCGTCATTCTCGGTCGACGAAATTGCTTCAACAAGAGATTTCATCAATCTCAGGACAACGAAAATCTCAAGAATAGTTATCAGTTCGTTGATCTCAGGTCGACGAACAGAGATAAATCTATGACCACAGACAGAGAATTAGATTAAATCCTGACCATTTATTATTCCAAGCTGATTGATAAAGAACAGATTCTTGGATGAGTCCAATGGCTTAGTGAATATATCTGCTCTTTGCAAATCAGTAGAGATAAATTCAAGTTTAATCTTTTGTTTATCAACATAACCTCTAATGAAATGATGTCTAATGTCTATATGCTTTGTTCTAGAATGCAATACTGGATTTTATGCAATTGAAATAGCACTTGTATTATCACATAGAATAATTGAATTATTTAAGTTGATACCATAATCCAGTAGTTGGTTTTGTATCCACAAAATCTGTGAATAGCGACTGCCTGCAACCATATACTCAGCTTCAGGATTGGATGTTGAAACAGATGTTTGCTTTCTACAGAACCAAGATACAATTCTATCACCAAGTAACTGACAAGTTCTAGAGGTGCTTTTCCTGTCTACTCTGCATCCAGCATAATCAGCATCAGAAAATCCAGTTAACACAAATGCTGATTCTATTGGATACCAGAGGCCTAAATCTGGACAACCTTTTATATATCTCAAAATCATTTTTAAGAAAATAAGGTGAGATTCTTTAGGGTTCACCTAGAACCTAGCATAAAGACATGTGGCAAACATAATATCTAGTCTGCTTACTGTAAATACAGTAGGGATCCAACAATGGCCCTATACCTGGTCTGATCAACTAGTTTTCCAGATTCATCAGCATCTACAATAGTATTGGCAGTCATGGGAGTTTTTATGGCAGAGGCAACATTCATCCCAAACTTCTTAATGAACTCTTTAGCATATTTAGATTGTGAGATGAAAATCCCTTCAAGGGCTTATTTCACTTGGAGACCAAGGAAATATGATAACTCACCCATGCTACTCATCTCAAACCTTAAGTGCATTAAATCAGAAAATCTATTACACAATTTGGGATCAGTAGAACCAAAAATTATGTCATCTACATATATTTGCACTAAGAGAATTTTATCATGATGCAACTTTGTAAAAAGAGTTTTATTTACCATGCCTCTAGAAAAACCATGCTCTAAAAGAAAGCTAGCTAAGTTCCCATACAAAGATCTTGGAGCTTGCTTTAAACCATAGAGAGCCTTATGCAATTTAAAAACATAAGAGGGATGATATGGAGAGATAAAACCTAGAAGTTGTTCAACATACAACCCTTCTTTGAGTTCTCCATTTAGGAATGCACTTTTCACATCTATCTGGTAGACTTTAAACCTTTTGAATGCTGCATAAGCTAAGAAAATCCTTATAGCTTCTTGCCTGGAAACTGGAGCAAAGGTTTGATCATAATCAATCCCTTTTTCTTTCCTGTATCCTTGAGCAACAAGCCTTGCCTTATTCCTCACTATCACACCTTGGGCATCAAGTTTGTTTCTGAATACCCACTTAGTCCCAATTACTGGATCGCCCTTAGGCCTTAGAACTAAGTCCCAAACTCTACACCTTTCAAACTGGTTGAGTTCCTCTTGCATTGCAATGATTCAGTTTGGATCTTGCTCTGCATCAGATATGGATTGAGGCTCAATTTGAGAGAGAAAGCAGGCAAGCATCACATCAAGGTTGAGTTGATGCCTTGTCTGCACTCCTACTGATATGTCTCCAATCACTTGATATCTAGGGTGATCCCTAAGTATGACAAGATAATTAGGTGGAGTTGGTTCAACATCAGTTATTTGATTTAATTTCTCTTGTGGAATTATTTCAGCTGTTGGAGGAAATTGAACTGCTTTTACAGTCTCTTCTTCACTTTCAGCTTCTGATATAACTTATGGAGAGGGATGTAATTCAACCTTTGAGGTAAAGCTTAGATCATCAAAGCTCTCACATATATTTGGTACTTGCAGATTATTGCTAGTAGAGATTTCTCTCTCCTTATAAAACATATTAGATTCATCAAATATCATATGCATAGATTCCTCAATTTTTAATGTTTATTTATTAAACACCTTATATGCCTTGCTGACTTGGGAATATCCTAGAAAAATTCTCATCGCAGCCTTAGCTTCAAACTTTCTAAGATGTTTCTTGTCATTATTGTGAATATAGCATATACATCCAAATACTTTAAAATAGGTTATTATAGGTTTCTTCCCTTTGAGTAGTTCATAGTGAGTCTTAAGCTTTAGTTTATGTATTATGCTTCTATTCAGGACATAATTTGTTGTGCCTACTTCCTCTGACCAATAGGAAAGAGACATGTAAGCATCTGCGAGCAATGTACCTGCAGCTTCAATGAGTGTCCTGTTCTTCCTTTCAACTACCCCATTTTGTTGAGGAGTTCTAGGAGCTGAGAAAAAATGTCTGATACCTTCCTTCTCACAGAACTCTAGCATAAGAAGAAATTCAAACTCAGTGCCATGATCACTTCTGATCAATGCAACTTGAGTAGAGTACTCAATCTGTATGTTTTTGAGAAAATCTGTGAAAACCTTAAAAGTATCTGACTTTGTTCTCAAAAAGAAGACCCATGTGAACCTGGAGAAGTCATCTACAATAACTAATGTATAAGACTTTCCTCCTAAACTTTGTACTGCAATAGGGCCAAAAAGGTCCATATGGAGCAAGTATAAGATTCTAGGTGAATCACTCTTATTAATGGATTTGAAGCTATATTTAGTTTGCTTGCCTAATTGACAAGCCCTGCAGATGCCATCCTTCTTGTAGGGGCCAGAAGGTAAACCTCTAACAAAATTGTCCTTAGATAACCTAGCTATATTCTTATGGTTTACATGTCCTAGTATTTTGTGACATAAGCTAGTTTGAATGCTAACAGAATTGAATAAGCAACTTTCAGATTTAGCTGATTCAAAATTTACTAAGTAGATGTTGCCTTGTCTAATTCCTGTTAAAACAGTTGTGTTGTTTAAAGAAATAAGACATAAAGAGTTAGTGAAGTTTACTTGATAACCTGTATCACATAATTAGCTTACTGATATCAGATTATGCTTAAGACCATTTACATAGGTCACCTTCTTGAATGTGACAGCTCCATAGTTGAAATCTCCATAGCCTTCTATCAGTCCAAAGCCTGAGTCCCCAAAGATTACTTTAGGTCCAGTCTTGGCTTTATAGTTGATTAGGAATTTCTTGTAACCTGTCATATGTTTATAGCAACCACTGTCCAAGTACCATCTGTTTTTAGTGACAGGGTTCTCTTCTACCTGCTAAGAAGAAGATTAGCAGTTTTTGACCCAGGTTACCTTGGGTCCTTGTTGTTTAACATAACTGAAACTTGAAATAAATGAACTTTCAGGTTGATCCTTATAACCTAAAGGATGATACCTTCTAGGAGGTATGATCCACTAACTAAAGGGATTAAAGGATTTATCAGTTTTTAGGTTACTCTGGTTATGAACTGAGTTTAACAAATTTGAGTGTGTTCGTTGACCTGAGTTCGAAGATCTGGGTTGAGTTCTTCGATCTCTGCTCGAAGAATGAAGGTATCCATTCTCAGAGCCCTAGAAATTTCGATCTCTGGTAGACAAACCATACTGGTTTTGTCGATCCCAGTTCGAAGAATAGTTTACATTATTATTTGCATTCAAGGTTCGTCATTCTGAGGTCGACGAACCATACCCAATTCGTCATTCTGAGTTCGACGAACTGTGCTGAACATAGTTATGTTGTTTATTTTTCTTTTTCTGATTGGTTTTCTTAAGATCTAGCTGATTAAGAACTTCATTAACCTTCTCTACCTGTTCAGTATTCTTCTTACCATTTTCAGAGATGAAATTAATAGGTTTTGATAATTGATTTTTCTGAATTAGGATTGGTTTACTAGATGAGGCTCCTAATCATAGTTTGTTATTGTTAGATCTTGTATTAACTATGCTAGTTATGTCTAACAGTTGTAAACTTTTACCATTCAAGGATTCTTCTAGTTCCTTAGCCTTACTTAATTCAGATTTCAGAAAAACTATTTGTTGATTGGCTAAACTTAATTCTTCAGTTAACTTATCATTTTCAACAATGATTTTATATTGTTCTGAAAGTTTTTCCCTGAGAATTTTTTTTTACTTTTCAGATCCTATTAGGTATAAACACAAGAGTTTAAACTCAGATTGAAATTCTTTAGATTGAAAGTCATAGGAAGCAATTACCCGATCCTCTTCAGAGAGGAATTCTTCATCATCTGACTCTTCTGAATCTGATCTGTTTCTTCCAGCATCTATTGCCATAAGGCAAACTTCCCTTGCCTTCTTCTCTTCTTCATCATCTTCATTGGAGCTGGAGGAGGATGTTTTATCTTCAGTATCACTCCAGGTTTCAGCTACAAAGACTTTCTCCTTCTTTTTGTACTTGCTGGAGGAGGCCTTGCTATGATGATGTCTTCTTGAATCCTTCTCTTGCCTTCTTTCCTTCTTTTGGACTTCTGGACATTCTTAGATGAAGTGTCCAGGTTTCTTGCACCCAAAACATACAACCTCTTTAGAATGGTTCTTGTAATACCTGGGTTTATCTTCATTCCTTGAAGGCTTCCTCTTGAAGTCCTTCCTTGCCATTTTATAGAATCTCTTAGCAAAGTGACTCATAAGATCTTCATTGGCTGGCAAGCTGGGAGATTCTTCTGTAGCTTTGAATGCTAAATTCTATTCCTTCCTGGTAGGTGTTGAAGCCTTTGGTTCAACTGTAGCTTCTCTTGACTTGATCAATTGCTTATACGATTTGAGCTTTCCAAGCAGAGATTCTGTTGAAATTTCAGCCATGCTTCTAGCTTCTCTGATGGGCCAGATTCTGGTGTCCCATGTGCTAGGGAAGCATATGAGGATCTTGTCATTTACCTCGGTCAGAGTAATCTTCTTGTCCAATGTTCTGAGCTCACTGATGATGGATCACGGCCTATTGTACATTCTTTCCACAGATTCTGCTTCATTTTTCCTGAAATTCTCATATTGAGATATGAGGTTGGATCTTCTATCCTTCCTCTCATCAGCAGAGCCTGCTACCATTTGGTTGAGGGAATCCCAAATGGCTTTAGCAGATGTACATTCAGTAAATTTCTGAAATATATAATCTGACATAGTTTGGGCCAGTATATTCATAGCTCTGGCATCAGCAATCTTGGCTTTCTTATGTGCATCAGCTTGATCTGGAGGAGGCACTGCACTGATATTTACTGGAGTTGAAGTAGAGGCCACTAGAGCTAGTGGTCCTTTCAAGATGGAATTAAAGATGTCCTCATCAATAGAATTCGTATAAGCTTGATTCTTGCCTTCTAGATCCCAAACTTTTGCAGGTTAAAAACTTGAGGTCTAGTGCTGGCATAATCCTTATTTTGTGCCATGATATCAGAAAATAAAATCTAATCAAAGAGACTAATAAGACTTATTCAGAGTTTATCCTGAGGATCTTGGTTAATCCAGGTGTAAGCCTGTATAATCTGATTAACCTTCCTCTAATACCAATTGAAAGAAATGGATAGAGATAACCTCTAAAACCAATTGAAAGATAGGGTAAACTCTGATAAACTCTAGAGGGGAGGGGGTGAATAGAGTTGTTAAAATCTTTTTTATTTTTGCGGAATTAAAAAAACTTTAAAATATATTACTATGATATAAGTATATGAGTGTATAAGTGCAGCAAATGAACTAGAGAGAGGATAACTAAGCCTCTCAGCAAAATATATCACAACACAAGCACACAGGAAAATCACAGCCACACAGACAACACAAGAAATTTATAGTGGTTCCCCATACTTGGGTATATCCACTCTTCTACCACCCTAGGCAGGAATCCACTACAGGTTTTGATCAAGTGACTGCCACCAATGAGCTTTTGATCAGGTGCTCAAAAACTAACCCAAGTCTTTTGTAAGGAGACTTGCAACCAGAATAATTTTGAAGGGAATTAAAACCCTGTACAGAGGTGGGGAAGAGAGGTTGATTTGGACTAATCTTTTCTCAAGCAAAATGAGAGAAGTCTTGAGAGTTCTTCAGATATTGTCAAAGCTCCCCCTGAGATTAACAGCTGTTCAGGAAGGGGAACTTTGCTAGGGTGAAGGTCTTTTGATATAAGATCAACTTTCCAGGGATCCTTTGACTGATTGAATATTCTTGTCACTTGAGATCCTGGAAACAAAGAAGGAGGGGAAGAAAAACTCTTGATTGTGATTGATGTTCTTTCTTCTTCTTTTGAGAGCAGTTATTTTTCTTTTTCTTTTTTGTATATGCTTCTGTATGTGCATCAAAGAGTGTGATCCCTTTTTTATCTGGAAAATATTTACAATCAATGCTGCCAGTAATGGCTCCATTTAAAGGATATAAGTGCATTGATTATCCAGGGAATTAACGACCTATAATAGATATAGAATCAGGAGAGAGAAAAAGAAAGAATAAATAACAATATGACTTACAGTTTTCGTCGACTAGACAACAGCTTTCGTCGACCTGAAATCAGAGGTCGTCGACCTCAGAACTGTTCGTCAACCTGAGCTCTGCGAACAACTGCACTGCATAAACTGACAGATTCTGTTCTCTTAGTTCGTCGACCTAAGAATATGAATTTTGTCGACCTCAGAACTTGGTCAAACTGAAGGTGTTGAGATAATAGCACATCTGGCATTGAGTTATTGAGAGCGTTGAGTCATTGATAGCATTGAGAGAGTTGAGTGATCTTTGATTCTTAGTAAACTTTGGCTTTGAGTGAACTATGGCGTTGAGAAAATTATGGAGCTGAGTGATCTTTGGTGTTGAGAGAATTTTAGCGAAACACACAATTCGCAGACCACAGAATTTTTCTTTTAAGACCAAATCGTCGACCTCAGAACTCTTCTCTTTCACTTAGAGTTCGTTGACCTGAGAACAGACTGAGAAAATTTTCTTCTAGGGCTGATTTTGGAGATGTCTTCAGGCATGTCCTTGATCTTCCATCTATAGGACTGACCTAAGACTAGAAAGACATAAAACTTGACCCTTCTATACAACATGGGTCACACCCTAAGAAGAGAACCTAGCGCAAATCACCTAGGGGTTCCAACACACTTCTCCCCCTTGCCGAAAAGAGGGTGATCCTTGGGCAGGTCCAACTCGCGGGGCACAGACCCCTCAGCGGCCTCGGGGTGGAAGGCACGCACCCCCCTCGATCCTTCCACGATGTTTTTTCAGCTGGCTCCCCGGTGAGGCGTCGGAAAGGTCGCAGACAAGTCCATGTATTTGGGGGACTGCCTCTCCCCCCTGGAGATGACCTTGGCCTTCTTCTTCTTCTTATGATCCAGGGGCGGAGAGACGAGTCCGACCCCCCGTGACCAACCACCTCTTGCGTGAGGAGTGCTAGAGCGCCACTTGATCGTCTCGGCAAGCCTGCGGGGCCACCCGAGCGAGTTGGAGCGGGTCGGGGTAGAGCCTCGAGTCCGCAAAAGGAGGGTTCTCAGGGATGAGCCGCTCCCCTATGAGAAAAAACTTAGTAAAATTCTTGATTTGATTCCGGCCGAGCTCAACGAAAGCAGAGGCAAACCGAGGCATACCTTCACCAGGGGGAATGGGTAGGGGAGATTCGAGGCCGCGGCGGAGGTAAGCGACCTCGAAGTCCTTGTGTAGGAAGAATTTGTGGAGCTCGGCATCATTACCAGACACAGAGGGAGGGCGGTATACCTCCTTTGTAATCTACTAGGGCGAGAAGGGGATGTTGCCGAGATCACCCCTTAGGAAGACGATCTTAGTCATCCAATTGTGGTGTTTATTCGCAACCTCGCGAACTTTTACGAGGGAGCCGCCAAAGAAGGCAATCCCATCGGGGGTGGCTTTGTAGGAGAACAACTTTCAGAAGACCGTCAAGTTGAAATCTATCCGCTCGCGGTGGAGGTAGCAGACGAATGCGACCATCATAGCGACGACATTCGGGTTGAGCTGGGCGGGCACCGCGTCGTAGTACTTCAGTATCTGGCGGATCTCCGGCCAGAGAGGCAGGCGCAACCCCATCACGAAATGCGAGATAGGGAAGACGAGCTCGTCTGGTAAGAAGGAGTTGATGGCTCCATGCTCAGCCGGGAGGTGAGCCGTGAAGCCGGAGGGGACGAAGTAGGCCACACATTCCGCGAGCTCCTCCGCGGTGGTATTCCCCTCAAAGGAGTGCTCGGTGAAGTGTCGAGCATACTTAGCTCGCCCATCGGAATCGGGGTTCCCCTTGCCCATGTTTGCCGAGAGCGAGAACACGAGCACTAGAAGTAGCATAAGCAAAGGGAGAAAGTACGGAGGCAATAAAGGCGTGACAAGGGTTGGTGGGAAGGCCTATTTATAGAGGAGGAAATTTGGGGCCAAACTGGCTGGCCTACCCAGCTCGCCTACCCTAGCTCGCCTACCCCAGCTCGCGATCCCATCTCGCCTACCCCGGCTCGCCGCCTCCAGCTCGTCGATCGCCGCAAGCTAACCCTGCACTATTGCGAGACAGGACTGATGGGACGTAGATTATTGTGCTTTAATGTATTAGAAATAATAATAATGAAAAATTGTTATCCAAGTTATTACAGATTCAAACAGCTCAAAGCAAAAATTAAAAACCCCTGACTCGCGCGGACCAAGGGAGAATAGGGGCGAGTACCGGTAGGCAAATCAGGGGGGCCGTCTCTAGCTACCCCGGTCTAGCGACCCTGTCTCCTCGGGTTGCCGAGCGTGGATCTTGTGGAGTCATCCTATGTTCCGGTGGACGGTCTGTAGAATCTCGTCGATCTCATCCAGAAGCATGGAAGAAGACGCCTCCTAAAAGGCCGGGCTGACTCCCGCCATGTCCACGAGCCGCGCACACTCCTACTGCAGCTTGAGGTTGTCCCTCCGCACCTCGTGAAGCTCGCGCACCAGCTTCTTGAGGACTAGCTATTCTTGCCTCGGCCGTTCAGGGCCCTCCAGCCCGAAATCCAGGAAGGCATCTAGAGTATGAGGAGAAGGGAGAGGCGAGTACCAAATCTGGCCCGCGGACTTGTCGGCCTCAGAATCTATGGTGAGGTCTGCACAAACAGTTATAGGGTTGAGCAAAGGGGGCGAGTACCGTCAAAGCCGAATAGGATTCAGGGAAGTTAAAAACCTACCGTGCACACTGCGCTCCTCCAGGCCGGAGCAAAGAGGAGGATTGCCTAGAACCTTGTCGCGGCCATGTCGGGGAGCCTCTGGAGAGAGGCGGGCAAATCCGGGGGTGGGGATGACCTCAGTACCTCCCCCCGCAGATGGAGAAGCGAAAGACCGCTGAGGAGAATGGCGAGTTGGCGACCTCGAACTTTGCGAGTCCATCCCCGTAGTCCCGAAGCTGGGGAGCAAGGCCCGTAGATGCGCATCAGACGCCTGGTTTTGAGGGCTATCGAGAGGGTTCTTGGCCTGCGGTACAGATATCTCGCCGTTGTGACCTCGTCTGGTATGGTCGGCAGAAAGGACGATGACATCCTTATCCTGGGGTTTTCGAGTCGGCTGAGTGGAGGAACCGGCCCCATTATTCATGGCTATCTTGAATTAAATGTAGATGGGTTCAATGACTTTTGGAAGGGACTTCGCCTTTTTGGCCGAACTGAACTCGGCAAGGCCGCGAGGCGGGGCGCTGAGGTCGGTCAGGCCCGCGACGCGAGCTGCAGTCTTCGCCCGAGATCGCGCCACTCGCTCCAGGACCTCCTTGGGAAGCGTCATCTTGACGAGGCTAAAATTAAAGGGAAGGGCAAAGGTCAGTCAGGTCTGCAAGCATAAGTATATATAGCTACTGGTGGACCCCAACGGAAGATTCCCTCAGAGCCTGCTCCACTCGCCGAATCTTGTGGGGTTGGACGGTTCTTTCTGAGCTTTTCCCAACCTCGCAAATGCGGGGATTATGTACAACCCCGTATCCGGCGAGTGAGGTCAGTCAGGCCCAGCTCAAGCACTGGGCGAACTGGGTCCCGGGCGGCGAGTTCACTCGATGCCCTCAGCCCGAGCGGCGAGTTCACTCGACTCCCCTTCCATGGCGTCGCAAGCTCAGCTCGCCCTCGCGCCTCCGCGAGCTTAGCCCGCCTCGGCGCCCAGTCCAGCCCGCCTCGGCGCACAGTCCAGCTCGCCTAAGCGACCAGAGGGCCGAGTTCGTCGAGCCCAGTTCGACGAACTTCAGGCTGTTCTTTGAGGCCGCGACGGGCGAGTAGAGTGTGCCGGTTCTGAGCTCGCCAAAGTGCCGAGTTGAGGCGGCGAGTGCCAGCTCCATTGAGCACTCGCCGCCCTTGCCGAGTAGAGGAAGTGGGGGCTACTCGACATGTGTTGTGTGGGGTGTTTTTTACCATTTTGCCCCTGCAGGCCTGCACATAGCCAGTTAGAACAGTGGAGTCTCGTTGTTGGCCGACCCAGGTGGCCTGCACATAGCTATTCCTAATAGCGGAGGTTGGTTATTTGCAGATCGTTTTCAGAATCCTATAAATAGGACCCAAGGGGTACCTCATAAAGGCATGCTTACTTGTGCCCAGTCTTCTAGCACTTTTGAGATACCTTAGCTTCAGCACTTGGCTAAGGAGGGGAAGTGCTCTAAGATATTCCGGGTGTGTGGTGGGACCTCCATGCTGGAGCCTTGGGTCTGTCCCTAGTACTTCTCCCTTGGTTTTTCGGGCTTGCGGAAGAGAAGTACGCATGCGATCACCCCTTCCCCAAGGGTGAACTCCTCGAGACCAAATTATCGGTTTTAACAGATGGTAAAGTGACCAACTCTGCCATAGCACCAATAGTCAAGCCTATTGTATCTTTGCCTAACTCTCTCCTGCTTGAATTTTAGGGAGTCTGGTCTAGCAGGGACAACATTCTTAGAGGTAGAAGCTTCATGGTGAAGACAATCACATGACTTCTTCTCCTTCATAGGCTTTTCAACAATAGGCTTTACTTTTGGAGCCTTCTTGATGTTATGACCATGATAAAAAGGGCTATAGCTCTGAAGAGTGATCTCTTCATAAGGTGCCTTAAAGACACTTTCACCAAAGTTTCGAGGGGGAGTCCATCCTTGGTACCTTGACTTGGGCTCTACATAAGTAGGCCTAGTGAAGTGACCGTAGGAGGAGTCAAGATCAAACTTATTAGTAGGAAAAACAACCTTCTTAAATGTAGTCTGATCTTGTGGAGCTTTCCCCTTTTCCTTGGCCAAAGCCTTCTTGGCCGCCTTATTCTTTCGCTTAGCCTTATTTCTCCTAGAGGATTTACTAGGAGCCTCAACATGACCTAAGCCAGCACCTTTGGCCTGAGCAGAGAACTCATCAACAAGAGGAAAAACTATCTTAGGCTTAAAGAAACCTTCAAAGAGTTTATTTTCGGCTTCAAGTTGCTCTTCCAATCCCTTGATGATTTACTCTTTCAGATCAAGGTGCTCGAGAGCCTTACTATACTCATCAACAGCAGTACTCAATTCTTCTCTGAGTGAGTCCATCTTAACGACTTCCTCTCTTAGAGAGCTCTCTATGGCCCTTAGAATCTTAATCACTTTAGCTTGAGTTTTCATGACCTTTCGACATTTATCGTAGGCCTTGATCAACTCCTTATACTAGGCCATGAGTTCAGACTCATCGTCAGAAGAGCTATCCTCATGATCATGATCAGAGACATCAGATTCATAGAGGGGTGTATGAGATTTTACCTCCCCAGTGAACTAGGGCTCTTCTTCATCAGTATGTGCCATGAGCCGAAAGTAGGCTTCCTCTTCTTCACTTTACTCAGATGAGTCAGTGTCACTGAGAGTCTTGCTTTTTTTGGCTACCAGGCTTCTCTCTGTTCTCTTCCTATGGTAAGAGGATTTCTTCTCCTCTCTTTTGCCACCCTCCTTCTTCTTATGGGGGCAATCATCAATTACATGACCTGACTTATTACAATAGTAACAAACTATGTTAGTAGAAATATGTTTGTTCGATTTAGACTTATACCTATCATGGATAATTGAGCCCTTCTGCCGTCGATCAACATCATGTCGTTATCTTTTGTATGAGGCATCCTTGCCTTTCCCTTTCTTTTTCTTGTTCAACAATTTCTTGAACTGTCTTGAGAGTAGAGAGAACTCTCCTTCAGATAGCTCTGAGCCTGAAGTGCTTGGCTCAGATGATCCTTCTTTACTTTCTACTTGAGCAGGGGCAGATGAAGCAACTTTGCCCTTCCTTGAGTTGTCTGCCTTCAGAGCGACAGACTTATCCTTGGGAGAGAATTGAATCTTCTCTTCTTCAGCTTTTCTAGAATTAATTTGAAGTTCATAGGACATCAGCTTTCTAAAGAGGTTCTGAGGATCAGTCTCAGCTAACTTGTCAAATTATCTAATGACACAGACTTTATTGTCTTACTCTTTGGTTAGGGACCTCAAAAACTTGTCGTTCAGCTCTCCATTTGTAAAGACTCGGCCATATACTCTTTAAGTCATTTACTATCTTGAAGAAGTTCTCAAAAGTGTCAGCAATGGTGTCCTTGGGTCCTTGCCGGAAGGCTTCATACTTCTGATTCAGAAGGGATCTTCTGTCATCCCTTACTTCTTCTGTACCTTCCATCAAGATGATAAGAGACTGCCACATCTCCTTAGCAGACTGACAGTGAATCAAATTCTGCAACATTGAATCATCGACTGCACTTGCTATAATATTTTTGTCTTTCTTATCTAAAGAGACAAGTGCAATCTCATCTTTGTTGAGATCCATCAGCTTCTTAGAAACTTGCTTTGTAGCATCTATAGTGGAGGCAGTTATGGGAACATAAGGACCTTCTTCAACAATCATGAAGATCCTTGGATCCACAGCTTACATAAAGAACTTTATCCTTTCTTTCCACATAGCAAAATTGTTCTTTGTGCACAAAGGAAGCTTAGCGAAATCCTTGGCTCTGTCCATGCTTGAATAACTCAAAGATAACTTGGGTTAGATCTGATCAAGGTGTTAACCTTTTAATGATCAACCTCCCTCTGATACAAATTGAAAAACGTCTAAGTTTTCTACCTAAATCATCTAGAGGGGGTGAATAGGTGATTAAAAAGAAATTTGTACAATACAAACAGTAATCTTCTCAGATCTGAAAATCTCTCCCTAGGTCTTCTTTCTTGGACTTTGCGGCTTTATCAAAAATTGTAGAAGAAGATGCTTGGCTAGATCTGTTCTGAGAAACTTTGACTCACACGATCAAGAAGTAGATGGAGAATGATGAAACTCTTGATCTGTAAATCGATCTGGATCGAAAGTAGCCTTGGCGATCTTGAAGAAGAACGGCGGCTTCTGTAGATTTGGAAAATTGTCGGCCCGATCCAGAAACTTAGAATAATAGAAATCACGCGCTTAGGATTAGTCATAATGACAGGACCTTTTATAAGATTTCCCTAACGGTGAGATTTGTCATTAATGACGGCCACGTGGACCAATCATATCAAAGAATTCAAAAATTAGATCTGACAGAACCTTAAAGATATTTCTGAAATTGAGACAACATTACTCGAGTGAGATCAATACTACTCGAGTGTTATGACTAGCTCTCGAGTGGATAACAATAACTACTCGAGAAGAACTAATTCTGGAAATTCTTGAATAAATTATGAAGCCACTCGAGTGGAGTATAGATTACTCGAGTGCTAAAGATACTACTCGAGAGGTGAAGCTGAACTTCTCGAGAGCTTTGACTAAGAGAAAATTCTGGATAAAAATGCTGATCACTCGAGTACTGAAACTGGACAACTCGAGTACTAAACGAAATACTCAAGTACATGGATTTGCTACTCGAGTGAGGTTAGAATCTTCTCGAGAACTATACTTCTATCACTCGAAATAGGTTGCTTATCTACACGAGTACTAGACTTGACTACTCGAGAATTTTACTTAGAAACTTTCTGAGACTAAAAACTAAACACTCGAGAATGAGAGAAGGTATACACGAGTACTGGACTTGGCTACTCGAGAACCACTTCCTTTACTCGAGTTTCAAACACGACCTACTCGAGACCTTCTAAGGTTTCTAATCGAGTATAAAGAATCCACTCGAGTAAAATACTTAGAATATTTCTCAGTTTTATGAAACTTCAGTTCTTCATTCCGAACAACATCAAGTCTTCCTTCATAAGTCCAAGTGCTTGAAAAAGAAGTGTATCCCAATAGAGAGGCTACACATGAGTCAACACCATGGATAACACAATGAGGAATTATATTGTATGGTCCTGTGTTTGATGACCCACTGTAGACTGACATTGGTCTACACTTGGCAATAAGTCCTGCAAACACATAACTAGAATAAGAAATGAAATATACCCTAATTAATCTTAGTTCTTGCCGCGGAAAACACATAACTTGGCAATAAGTCCTTTTCACAGCGAGGCCGGCTGCGGCATGTCGCGGCTAGGCCGTCGGCGGCCGATCGGCCCGCGCTGCCTGCCATGGCGGGGTGGCCGGTCCGACCGCGGCGGGGCCGGCGGGATGCCAGACGCTGACGACGGTTAGGACGGCCGGCGGCGGTTTTCCTCCATGGGGAGAGGGAGTGGGCTCCACCCCCATGATTTCCTCATCATGAGAGTTCATGGGGGGAGTGGCCAACCAATGATCTCACTTTGGGAGGAGATCATGGGGGGCTTTCTTCTATAAATGATGGTGGAACCCATAAATTGCCCCCCAAATCATTGTTATCCGAGAGCAAAGTGAGTGAGAGAGGAAGGATTTCCCCTGCTATCCTGTTTTCATGACGGTTCTCGGTGAAAAGGCTGAGGCAGCGGTGGCCAGTGCTTCCAAGGTATTCGGGGGGAGATTTGTCGGATTTGAGTTGGCGGATGAGGGCGCCACGACCGGCTACACGCGCTCAGGCTGCATGCGCATGGCAAGATGTAAGAAGGTCAAGCGCGCGCTGACTAAGAGCGTGTAGGCCACTTGCGTGCCCAGACCACAGGCGCGTGCACAGGCCCCTCGCGCGCGCAGGCCGTGTGCGCGTGCGCGTGCTGGCCGCACGCACAGTCTGTGCGCTTGCGCGGGCCTCGCGAGCAGGTCGCACGCGTGCGTTGTTCGCGCGGGCAGGTCGCACGTGCAGTTTGTGCGCGCGTGCAGGTCGGGCACGCAGGCTGTGCGTGTAAGACCCCCCTCCCAGAACACAACACACGGCACGAGGGGAGTCTTATGCCCGAAATAGCCGCTTTGCGGTAGCACTAACACACGGGTTAGCCTTTACCATAAGACGCCTATTCCGCCGGCTACAATCCATATCACATATACTATGCCAACCCAACCATAACTGAAAAGTAAAGCAGTTCAATTCACAACTAAGTTTAAGTCCAAAAGAGCGGAAGATAACAAGCACAACAGGCTTGTACAAAAGAACAAGAGTCTAGAAATGTTTTGCCAAACGGCTACATGAAAACACTCACGACTGTCACTGACGGTGCCGATGGCACCACCACTTCAGGTCCTATCGTCCGGGCCTGGCTGTCCTGCTGCATAGTCCGTTGCTGCTCTACCTGCGGGGTTTCCTCCTAAAAAGGAAGACGTAGCAACCGTTAGTCATAAGACTAAGTGGCTTCACATCCGCTCCCCCGGCGACTCCTCGGCACCGGGCGAAGAAAGGAACAAAGGTACAATATGTATATATGTAAGCAAGTAAACAAGCAGGTGACTGTAAATATGGTGGAGAATAAACTACGCTACACAACTAGCAGATCTACAAATATCTATATACATGACAGCAGGTATAAGTAATCAGAATAGTAACTTAACTTATATGAGTGCCCATACAAACTTATAAGTTAAGGATCGGCTTAACAGTAAAGTAACTCATCGTATAAGAGTGCCCATACAAACTTATACGATGAGGATCTTGTGTATGCAATGAATGACATGATATGAATGTTATGCTATGACCGAATCATGCGCACGCACATGCAAGTTGCTATGTCGACACAGACTTGAAGTTCCCACTTTTCGAGCAGGTAGCTAACCTCTCAGGCGTCGTCCGTCGTGGCCAGACGGCGACAGTGGAGCCGGCGTCTCCACTACTAGGTGGTATCACACTACCTATCCTAGGCCCCCGTACGCCTCAACGCTAAGAACACAACAGCGGAGCTCACATGCGTACTACGGCTCAGAAGGGGTCTTGGGTAAATGTGCACCAAGAACACAGCCCAACCTGGCCTTTGATTTCGAACCGGATGGAACCTCGGAAACGCACGAGGTGCAAGCCCAACCGTTCTCATGGCGCGGAGGAGATCTCGGGTTATGGACACCAAGTATCTAACCCTACCGCCCAAGGTCTACCCATTGGCTCCCATCGGTGTGACGACTGGCGAACCCGTAGACCTGCCACAGTCATTATCTCAATATCGCGACACGATGAATCGTCGCACATCACATGCCCCAAAACAACTCACTCGATGCTACCCGTAGGGAGACTTCAACTCTAAGCATCGGTTGTTAATAATCCCCTTGGGCTCGGATTACGGTTACAAAGTACTCTTCACATAGTGTTCATCATATTCACGCCCACCTATTCCATGAATTCACCTCAACACTACGCATAATAGATATGTTCAACCCCCAACTATATAAATATATTTTATACCACTCTCAACCCTTAGTTTCTAGCCTTCTCATCCACTTCATTTCTCTACCGATACATGGTTATACCTTATTACACAACCAAATGAGTAACCATGCTAAATTATAGTAACAACAACATTATAGATATATGGGAGCAAGACAACAAATGAGCAAATCACAACCATTGCAAGAGTGCTAGCATTATAAATTAACAAGTGCATTAACATAGGATAGTCCAATACTAAACCTGGGATTCCCGGAGCTACAGGAATCCGATCACAATGTTCAACCGCTCGTTGGAAAGGTATTCGCGAGGGCTACGACTTTCGTGTTGAGTCGATCGCCCAGATCTGGTCGCAACATACCAGAAATTCAACTCGAATACGTACAGGAAACAGTTTCCTGTACAGGATTTTCCCGAACGCAGCGGACTCGAACCCGCTTTCCCGTGGCTACAGGTATCGCATGGAAACGTGCAACCACTCGTTGGAAAGGTAATTTCAAGGGCTACGACTTTCGTGTTGAGTCGATCACCCAGATTTGGCCAGAACACCTCTGAAATTGGCCACGAAGGTCGCCGCGTGCAGAAATCAGATTTCTGCACGCATCTTAAGGCGAGATGAACGGCATCCGTTCATCTTCTTCCTTGCAACGACCTCGCATAAACTCCTCCAGAATTCACACCCAACCTTATTTCTCCTTTCAAAGCCAAACCCTCAACGAAAACCCCTCTCATCTCCACTTTGAATGATGAGAAGGTTGAGGGAGACTAAGCCTAGAAAACCTAGGCATGGCTTATCCTAAGAGCTCTCCTCCTCACCATCAAGACTCTATGGAGTCGATGTCTCTCCTAAAATAACTATAGATCTAGCACCAAGGGAGAGGGGAGGAAGCTCACCTCAAGTCCAGCGGTACCACCATGGCCGGCCATGAGCCTCGCACTCCTTCGCGGCGGCATTGTTTTTCCCTTGACGGCGGCGGCGTTTCGATCCCTCCAAGGGTGGCTCCGGCAAGCTCCTTTCCTCTCAGAAGTTTTGGGGCTGAAAAGGGGATGAAATGCTAGGGTTTCACAACTTTTCCCTTTTTATACACCGCAGACACGGGTAGGCACACGGCCGTGTTCCTACCCGTGTTCAGGTGACACGGCCGTGTCGCCTGCCGTGTTTAGGGCCGTGTTCATCCCAGAACATCTTTCCGCCGGGTCAGGGTTGCGGCACACGGGTAGAGACACGGCCGTGTCTCGACCCGTGTCCTCGGCACACGGGTAGGGACACGCCCGTGTCCCAATACCCGTGTACCTCTCTGACTGGAAACTTAATATTGGCATGAGGCACACGGGTATGGACACGGCCGTGTCCATACCCGTGTCGGCCAAAATCACTGTTTTGCCTTGTTTTCCTCATTTCCCATACGTTCGCACCTGTTCACCCACACCCCCATTGGGCTCACCACAGCCCCCTTGACTCAAATACGCAATCAAGGGGCCTAGCGCAAATTGGGACGTTACAAATCCTATAAACAAAATAAAAGATTTCGTCCCCGAAATCAGGGTAAGGCTATGGGAGTGAAACACATAAAAGGGAACTATGCTTTCAAATAAAATTCTTACCTGGAGTAAATAATTCCGGGTAGCGCCCTTGCATCAAATCCTTTGGCTCCCATGTGAACTCCTCCTTCCCATGATTAGACCATAGCACTTTCACCAAGGGAACACTTTTGCGGCGCAAGGTTCTTGTCTCGTTATCAACGATCCGCACCGGCTCCAGTCGCACAGACCTATCAGACGCCACGGCACCATCCGCCGTGGGGATATACTGTTCAGGTCGCAACAAAGCCTTCCGAAGCGACGGTACATGGAACACGTCGTGAAGGTTCTCCAGTTCCGGTGGTAACTCCAATCGATAGGCCAGAGGGCCAATCCTTTCCACTACGACATAGGGCCCGACATACCTTGGGCTGAGCTTCTTGACTCCACGTACCCGCGACACTCCGTGCATCGGTCGAATCTTCAGGAATACCTTATCACCCACTTGAAACTCCACCATACGGTGCCTTGCGTTGTAATATTTCGCCTGTCGGCTTTGAGCCTCTAGCATTCGATCCCGGATCAACCTAACCACCGCGTCCGTGTCATCAATATACTCATTTCCCAATGTCTTCGGATCTTCGTCTTGCACCCAGGACAAGGGTGTTCTACACCTCCTTCCATACAAAGCTTCATGAGGTGCCATTCCAATACTGGCTTGATGACTGTTATTATAAGAGAACTCCACGAGAGGTAAGAGTCTCTCCCATGGTTCTCCTTTATCTAGCACACACAACCTCAAAAGGTCCTCCAATGTTCGGATGGTTCGTTCAGATTGCCCGTCCGTTTGTGGGTGAAAGGCTGTGCTAAAGGCGAGGCGCGAGCCCAAATAAGCCTGTACAGCCCTCCATTCTCTTGAAGTAAACCGACCATCCCGATCGGAGACGTTCGTCTTCGGCACACCATGGTACCGCACAAATTGCTCCACAAAGAGACGCACTAGGACGCCCACCTGCGCCTCCTTCTTCATTGGGATAAATCGGGCTACCTTGGTCAACCGGTCAACTATCACCCACACAGAATCATTCCCCGAGCGCGAGCGAGGTAACTAGTGGACGAAGTCCATGGAGATGTCCTCAAATTTCCATTCGGGGATGGGCAACGACTGTAGCATTCCACCGGGGCTTCTGCACTCCGCCTTCACCATTTGGCAGGCCACACAATGAGTAACAAAGTACTTGACGTCCCTCTTCATGCCCGGCCAACACATTGTCTTTCTCAAATCGGTGTACATCTTCGCGATCCCCGGGTGCACCGAGTACTTGGAGCAATGGGCCTCCTTTAGAATATCCTCCCGAATGTTGTCACCCTCGGGGATGTAAAGCCGGCCACGAAAATGGACGAGGCCGTCTTTTAGGGAGTATTCTTCCGTAGTCCCATCCTCCATTGACTTGAAAGCCGGGGTTAAAGCCGCATCCTTCTTTTGCTCCGTCCGGATCCGGTCTCGTATGTTGCAAACTATACTCATCGCGGCCAAATATTCTGTATACTCTTCCGATTGATTCTTAAAGACCAAAGTGACTTCCATCTCTTGCAGTGTCTGGATTAACTCCATCCTCATCAAGTGGGATTCCGTGCTCGCTCCCGGTGCCTTCTGGCTCAAGGCATCAGCTACGGAATTAACCTTCCCTGGGTGGTAGTTCAAGGTGAATTCATAGTCGCACAAGAACTCCAACCACCGCCGCTGTCTCAAGTTTAACTCCTTTTGGGTGTGAACGTACTTCAGGTTTTTGTGATCCGAGTAGATCTCGCAGTGGACGCCATATAAATAATGCCTCCAAATCTTCAAGGCGAATACCACCGCTCCCAACTCTAGATCATGCACCGGGTAGCTGGCTTCATGCTTCTTCAACTGTCTTGAAGCATAAGCGATCACATGCCCATTCTGCATCAACACAGCTCCCATCCCTTGATACGATGCATCCGTGTAAACTTGAAAGCCCTCCTTCCCAGATGGAAGAGCTAGGATGGGTGCAGTCGTCAATCTGTCCTTCAACTCTTGGAATACAGCTTCGCACTGGGGTGTCCATTCAAACGGCACACCCTTCTTGGTCAGCGTAGTAAGGGGAAGGGAGATCTTCGAGAAGCCTTTCACGAACTTGCGATAGTACCCGGCAAGTCCAAGAAAGCTCCGTATGTCGGCCGCTGACTTCAATGGCGACCACTCCTTCACGGCCCGCACCTTGGCCGGATCTACAGCTAGCCCCGCCCCACTAATCACATGGCCCAAGAACGCGACCTCTCGAAGCCAAAACTCGCATTTGCTGAACTTGGCAAACAAAGTGTGCTCCTTTAGCTTCCTCAGCACTAAAGTTAGATGTTCGGCGTGTTCCGCTTCGGTCTTGGAGTAGACTAGGATATCATCGATGAACACGATGACAAAGATGTCCAAATAAGGGCTGAACACCTTGTTCATCAAGCTCATAAAGGCGGAAGGGGCGTTTGTGAGCCCAAACGGCATCACGGTGAATTCATACAAACCATATCTTGAACTGAACGCCGTCTTCTGAATGTCATCTTCTTGTATCCTCAGCTGATAATATCCCGAACGCAGATCCAACTTGGAGAACCAATACGATCCCACCAATTGATCAAATAATTCATCAATGCGCGGTAGGGGATAGGTGTTCCGCACCGTTAACCGGTTCAACTCTCGATAATTAATACATAACCGCAGGGTGCCATCCTTCTTTTTGACGAACAAAACGGGCGCTCCCCAAGGCGACGAGCTTGGGCGAACGAACCCTGCTTCCACCAATTCCTGAAGCTGGACTCTAAACTCTGCAAGTTCCTTCGGAGCCATTCGGTATGGAGCTCGCGAGACGGGCTTGGCACCCGGAATTAGCTTGATTTGGAAGTCCACTTCCCTATGCGGGGGTAGTCCCGGCAATTTCTCGGGGAATACCTCGGGAAATTCTCGCACCACCCGCACATCCTTGACCTTTAATGTCAATTTCTTCAACTCGAAGCAAATTACATAGACCTCGTCCCCTTCCATATGAGATTTCATAGCTTGGATTGAAGATAATAATTTACGGGGTGCGAATTTAATACCTTGGAAGATGACTTCCGAGTCTCCATGCCTCAACATAACTTGCTTCTCCGCACAATTGATCCTGGCGTGGTGCCAGTTCAACCACCTCATGCCCAGGATGAGATCGAACTCCGGGATTCTTAACACTGTAGCCGAAGTTTCAAAGAACTTTCCTCCAATAAGGGTGTCGAAGTCGCAACTTGCTGACGACGTCATCTCAGAGCCGTCCGGAAGGCGCACCCTTTGAGTAGTGCCCGTGAAGTGTTGCACTCCCTCCAAGTCCTTCATGAAGTCCGCCGAAATGAACGAGTGAGACGCACCCGTGTCAAATAACGTATAGGCGGGCCTCCCGCTAACCATGACAGTGCCTAGGTTCCAAAAAGGGTAATCACTATCCAGAATTGCGTGTATCATTTGTATCGTAAATCTAACAAGTCATATAATATTAATAAATTTTACACGTACCGGTGATGACTTCCTGCGGATTTCTCTCCTGAGTCATATCCAATGCGAATACATGCTCCCGTGCATGTCCTTGATTTCTCCCTGGTGGTCCTCTTCCTCGGCCACGCATGTGCCCTCGCCCCCGTGGAGCTACTGGAGGGGGAGCAATAGGAGCATCCCCGATCAGTCGCGGGCAAACTCGTCGGACATGCCCCGGTTGGTTGCACTCAAAACATATCACCTCACGTCGGCCCCCAGGTTGTTGATAATGTTGCTGTTGCGGTGGTGGAGGTAAAGCTGGTGGTTGCGGAATTGGGTACTCCACCCGATAGTTCCGGTTGACCCACCGACCGCCTCTGTGGTTTCCCCTTCCTCTGCCATGATCATTCCGCCTTCTATTACTAGGGCCGACTTCAATTACTCCTTCCGCAGGTCTCTTGCCACATCCCATGTGGTCCGCCTCCAGTCTCTTTGCCATGTCGATGATTTCTGCCAGGCTTCCATCGGCTATAAACAAAAGGGCCTGCCTCAGGGGGTCCCTTAATCCTTTGTAGAAGCGCTTCGCGTAGCCTCTATCGTCCAAATCATAGGAATCGGCAAACCTAGCGAGGTGTTGGAACTCCCTCTGGTACTCCGTTACCGATTTCGATCCCTGCTTCAGCTGCAGAAATCTTTCTTCAAGTTCATCCCGAGCAGAAGAAGGGATGAAGTGATCCATAAAAGCCTCGGTGAACTCGTTCCAACTGATGTCCGTGTACAACCGCCCTTGGAAGGTGGAGCCCATGAGGGACTTCCACCACCTTTTGGCGTGCTGCTCTAGCAGCGTCACTACCAATGTCACCGCCATGCTGTTCGGATATCTTATGCCAGCCATCAATTCCTGCACGGTATCAAGCCACTCCTCGGTGCGCACCGACGATTCTGTCCCAAGATAGGCAGGAGGGGACAGGGCACGGAAGGTGCTCAACCAGTTGGAGCCTGGCGCTTGTTGTTGCACCGGAGCTTGCTGGGCTTTAAATGCATCCAATAAGGCTGACAGCATTTGTCCCAGTTCCGACTGCTGGAATTGTGAAGGGACGGAAGGGGTAGGAGTGCCCCCAACCGGCTCCACCTGCGCTGGGACCTATACGCAAGGTACAGATTAGGGTCAGGTTGGCTAAAACTAATGTCAAAGTTGGACAACTTAGTGCAAATTACATATGGGCACACCACTGCTTCCGCTAAGTCGGTTTGTCCCCAAACCGACTAATCGAACGGGAGTGGCCCATTGTTACATGACTGCTCTAGTTGAAGATCGGCTAAGTCTGATACCATTTGTAAGACCCCCCTCCCGGAACACAACACACGGCACGAGGGGAGTCTTATGCCCGAAATAGCCGCCTTGCGGTAGCACTAACACACGGGTTAGCCTTTACCATAAGACGCCTATTCCGCCGGCTACAATCCATATCACATATACTATGCCAACCCAGCCATAACAGAAAAGTAAAGCAGTTCAATTCACAACTAAGTTTAAGTCCAAAAGAGCGGAAGATAACAAGCACAACAGGCTTGTATAAAAGAACATGAGTCTAGAAATGTTTTGCCAAACGGCTACATGAAAACACTCACGACTGTCACTGATGGTGCCGATGGCACCACCACTTCAGGTCCTATCGTCCGGGCCTGGCTGTCCTGCTGCATAGTCCGTTGCTGCTCTACCTGCGGGGTTTCCTCCTAAAAAGGAAGACGTAGCAACCGTTAGTCATAAGACTAAGTGGCTTCACATCCGCTCCCCCGGCGACTCCTCGGCACCGGGCGGAGAAAGGAACAAAGGTACAATATGTATATATGTAAGCAAGTAAACAAGCAGGTGACTGTAAATATGGTGAAGAATAAACTACGCTACACAACTAGCAGATCTACAAATATCTATATACATGACAGCAGGTATAAGTAATCAGAATAGTAACTTAACTTATAAGAGTGCCCATACAAACTTATAAGTTAAGGATCGGCTTAACAGTAAAGTAACTCATCGTATAAGAGTGCTCATACAAACTTATACGATGAGGATCTTGTGTATGCAATGAATGACATGATATGAATGTTATGCTATGACCGAATCATGCGCACGCACATGCAAGTTGCTATGTCGACACAGACTTGAAGTTCCCACTTTTCAAGCAGGTAGCTAACCTCTCAGGCGTCGTCCGTCGTGGCCAGACGGCGACAGTGGAGCGGGCGTCTCCACTACTAGGTGGTATCACACTACCTATCCTAGGCCCCCGTACGCCTCAACGCTAAGAACACAACAGCGGAGCTCACATGCGTACTACGGCTCAGAAGGGGTCTTGGGTAAATGTGCACCAAGAACACAGCCCAACCTGGCCTTTGATTTCGAACCGGATGGAACCTCGGAAACGCACGAGGTGCAAGCCCAACCGTTCTCATGGCGCGGAGGAGATCTCGGGTTATGGACACCAAGTATCTAACCCTACCGCCCAAGGTCTACCCATTGGCTCCCATCGGTGTGACGACTGGCGAACCCGTAGACCTGCCACAGTCATTATCTCAATATCGCGACACGATGAATCGTCGCACATCACATGCCCCAAAACAACTCACTCGATGCTACCCGTAGGGAGACTTCAACTCTAAGCATCGGTTGTTAATAATCCCCTTGGGCTCGGATTACGGTTACAAAGTACTCTTCACATAGTGTTCATCATATTCACGCCCACCTATTCCATGAATTCACCTCAACACTACGCATAATAGATATGTTCAACTCCCAACTATATAAATATATTTTATACCACTCTCAACCCTTAGTTTCTAGCCTTCTCATCCACTCCATTTCTCTACCGATACATGGTTATACCTTATTACACAACCAAATGAGTAACCATGCTAAATTATAGTAACAACAACATTATAGATATATGGGAGCAAGACAACAAATGAGCAAATCACAACCATTGCAAGAGTGCTAGCATTATAAATTAACAAGTGCATTAACATAGGATAGTCCAATACTAAACCTGGGATTCCCGGAGCAACAGGAATCCGATCACAATGTTCAACCCCTCGTTGGAAAGGTATTCGCGAGGGCTATGACTTTCGTGTTGAGTCGATCGCCCAGATCTGGTCGCAACATACCAGAAATTCAACTCGAATACGTACAGGAAATAGTTTCCTGTACAGGATTTTCCCGAATGCAGCGGACTCGAACCCGCTTTCCCGTGGCTACAGGTATCGCATGGAAACGTGCAACCACTCGTTGGAAAGGTAATTTCAAGGGCTACGACTTTCTTGTTGAGTCGATCACCCAGATTTGGCCAGAACACCTCTGAAATTGGCCACGAAGGTCGCCGCGTGCAGAAATCAGATTTCTGCACGCATCTTAAGGCGAGATGAACGGCATCCGTTCATCTTCTTCCTTGCAACGACCTCGCATAAACTCCTCCAGAATTCACACCCAACCTTATTTCTCCTTTCAAAGCCAAACCCTCAACGAAAACCCCTCTCATCTCCACTTTGAATGATGAGAAGGTTGAGGGAGACTAAGCCTAGAAAACCTAGGCATGGCTTATCCTAAGAGCTCTCCTCCTCACCATCAAGACTCTATGGAGTCGATGTCTCTCCTAAAATAACTATAGATCTAGCACCAAGGGAGAGGGGAGGAAGCTCACCTCAAGTCCAGCGGTACCACCATGGCCGGCCATGAGCCTCGCACTCCTTCGCGGCGGCATTGTTTTTCCCTTGACGGCGGCGGTGTTTCGATCCCTCCAAGGGTGGCTCCGGCAAGCTCCTTTCCTCTCAGAAGTTTTGGGGCTGAAAAGGGGATGAAATGCTAGGGTTTCACAACGTTTCCCTTTTTATACACCGCAGACACGGGTAGGCACACGGCCGTGTTCTTACCCGTGTTCAGGTGACACGGCCGTGTCGCCTGCCGTGTTTAGGGCCGTGTTCATCCCAGAACATCTTTCCGCCGGGTCAGGGTTGCGGCACACGGGTAGAGACACGGCCGTGTCTCGACCCGTGTCCTCGGCACACGGGTAGGGACACGCCCGTGTCCCAATACCCGTGTACCTCTCTGATTGGAAACTTAATATTGGCATGAGGCACACGGGTATGGACACGGCCGTGTCCATACCCGTGTCGGCCAAAATCACCGTTTTGCCTTGTTTTCCTCATTTCCCATACGTTCGCACCTGTTCACCCACACCCCCATTGGGCTCACCACAGCCCCCTTGACTCAAATACGCAATCAAGGGGCCTAGCGCGAATTGGGACGTTACAGTGCGTGCGCGTGCAGGCCGCGCGCGCGTGCAGGACGCGCGCGCAGACCGTGCGTACACTGGCCGCACGCGCGCGCTGGTCGTACATGCGCTGGCCGCGCGCTGGCCGTGCGCGTGCTGGCCGCGTGCGCGTGGTCCATGTGCGCGCTGGTTGCTTACGCATAGGCTGTGTGCGCGCTGGTCATGCGCGGTTTGCTTTTCTTGCGTGCAGCTCGGGATGTGCACTTGGAGGTCTGACCCCAGGCATTCACTTTTGGGCAATCCTGACCTTTTATTTTTTGCTCTGCACAGGTTTCGAACATTCTTCTGTCCCTATGCGCTTGCGTTCCTCCTTAACCGAAGATGGCGTGGAAATTTGGAGGACAAAGTATGGGCTTCTTGCGGACTTGGAAGTGAGGATCCCGCGTCCCGAGGAGCAAGTCCTGAATCCTCCTCGTGGTTGGCTGATGATCTGTGAAGTGTCCCTGAGGTCTGGTTTCCGTTTTCCGCCCTGCGAGGAGGTGATTGAGATTTTGAAATTCTGCGAGCTGCCTATTTCCAAGTTCATTCCGGCTAGAATTTCTCGAATCATGGGCTTTGTCGCCTACTTCCACGAGCATGGGGGCCATTTTCTTTGGACTAGTTCTGTGATTGGTGTGATGTTCGTTCTGATAGTAGCGAGAGGATGGAGGTACGCAGCAACAAAAGTTCGTTTGAATTTGAGGCCCGTATGGACCATCGCCACGACAACACTTTGTTTGGATATGTCAAGAATTCCTGGGGTCTTCCCTAGGTGTGGGATGCACTTCTCGATCGCTGTCGCCGTGTGAGGGGGAAGGAGCGGGATTTTTCCCCAGTGCTCGGGTTTTCTGAGCCTCGTGAGATAGCCAACCGTCTTTTCAACATTTATGTCTATGTGTAGGAGAAGCGGTTATTGCGGTGTGGCATTTCCTTGGACACAGTTCGGTCAGCAGGGGCTTCTCAAGGAGGGGGTCGGAAGAGGAAAGCGGTGACGGCCCCTCCTGGCGACCTTAACGTGGTTATTGCAGCGGTTACATTTGATATTGGTCCGGGGTCGACTCCTGAGGTGCAGATACTTTCTTATCCAGTTCCCTAGGTGTTTGCTGGCACAGTAGCTCCGCGGATGTCCTCTTCCTTGATGGCGATGAGCGACGCGGTAAGGATTTGACTTGTTCCCGAGGATTTTTTCCTTATTTTCTCTTGCGGATAGAGGCTAATTTTGATCTTTTCTTTGTGCAGATAGAGACCCAGGCACAGATTGCAGTAACCTGGAATGATCATTACGTGAGTCTGAAGGATGGGTATCTTGCTCTTCAGGAGAAGCTTCGGTCGACGACGAGTTCGCTTACCTCCCTAAAGGAGGAACATGACCGGGATATCACGTGGTTTCACCGAATTGGTTCGGAGTTGAGGTCCGAGCTAGAGGATGCTCGCGCGGCTTTGGAAGTGGAGAAGACTTTGGTGGAGAGGACCACCCAGATGTTGAGGCATTCGAAGGAGGAGACTTCAGACTTGGGAACCCATCTACAGGCGGCGTGGGAGGAAGTCTCAGGCCTCGAGACTCAACTTCGAGCGGCGAAGGCGTAGGTGGGGGTGTTGTCCTCTGATGACCATGCATCAGAGCTGAAGGTCGCAGGGCTTGCAGAGTACCTGGAGTCACTGGACTACATGCGAGATCGTAGCCTGATTGCGGAGGAGGTTCGTGATGATATTTGGTCCAAGGAGGTGGAACCTCAGATGGATGACATACGCGAGTTGGCGCTCTGTCGTGGTGTTTCGAATGCCTTTCGTTTTGTTAGCAAGAGCCTAGGATATGGCACATCCTGTTTCAACTTTGCAAATGTGAAAGGAGGAAGTTATTCAGATCTACTCTAGAGGGGGGGGGGGTGAATATAGTGTTTTAAAAACTTTAGGCTATTTTTAACTATTCTATCAGAGTACAAAAATAGGTGATACCAATAAATATTTAAGCAGAAGGAAAACTAGAGAACTATTCTAAATATAACAGGAACTAGCAAGAGCAATAAGAAAAGGTGCAACCAAACAATACAAGAAATTATAGTGGTTCCTCAAATCTGGGTACATCCACTCTTCTACCACCCTGGTAGGAATCACTCTCAAGTGACTGCCACCAAATAATATCTATTTCAAGGGAGATATTGCAACCCTTCTGGCTTTTGATCAGGTGTCGGAAAACCAACTTGAAGTCTTTTGATCAGGTGACCTCACAACCAGGAATTACTTTTGAAGGGATTAAAAACCCTTTACACAGAGGGGGGAAGGAAAAAGTTGAGTTGTCTTCTATTTTCTCAAGCAAATGAGAGAAGACTTGAGAATCATCGTGATGGAATCAAGGCTTGTCCTGTGATTTGAATGGTTCAGGAGATCAGAGCCTTGTACAGGGTGTAGGGCTTGAAATCCAGAAAGCTAAGACTGATTGAAGATGATTGTCTCTACAAGCTTCCTAAATGAACTCTTATTTTTGAAACTGAGAGCTGTTCTTCTTCTTTTTCTTGCAGCCTTGTGATTTCTTTCAAAAGTTTGTCGACTGCATCAAGAAGTACTGAATAATAATTCTCTGGGTCTTTTATTCTCTGAGTCCCTTTTCTTTGAATAATTCCAAACTGAATTTGAAATCGTCCATATTGATTGACAACCGGAATCACAGGAACTTGTGCAACGACTATAATAGAATTAACTCATTTCCTTAACTGTCCCGAGAAAGGCTGTATAATAACTCTGTGAAAACCAGCAATTAATGCTTGCCAAGAAACGGCTATATTCATAGAATATATGCATTAATCACTCAGAGTCATATAGGCAAAAGAATAAAAAGTCAATAAGGAAAACAATAACTGCAGGGAATAAAATGTTGATCTGGCAGAAATTGTCGATCTGGTCCTGAGATTGTCGAGCTCAAACATCCTCTATCGTCGAGCTGAGCCCTGTGATCGTTGACCTAAAAATTTGCTTTCCAAACTAGGCTTCAAGATCATCGAACTGAGATGGTTGATCGTCGATCTCAATCCTGAAACTATATTAGAGATCGTCGACCTGAGTTCAACAATCGTCGATCTCAGCATTTAGAGATTTAACTCTGAGATCGTCGAGCGCAGAACGAAGATCGTCGAGCTCTCTTCAGAGATCGTCGAACGACTTTTTACTTAGAAAAATTTCTGCCATGTTCACTCTCTGCTGTCTTCTAAGTCTCTGATGTCTTGGTCTTGTCTCAATGAGTTATTGACCTGACTTACACCTAAGACACTAGAAAGAACCCTGGCTATACAATGTGGGTCTGACTTAGCCTAGATTAGTGAACCTAGCCCAAATCCAAACTAGGGATCAAACTATCTCCCCCTATTTGGGTGAGGTCACTAAACAATAATAAAAGAAAACAACAGGAAAACTAAATAAATATATCTATCATGAGATATAAGAAAAGTTCAACAGATAATTACAATAATAAATATTGACACAAAAAGAAAATAGTTACTAAGACTTGTCTGAAACTGACTTAGTAAATTCAATTCTTCTTTTTGGATATACTGCTTGTTGTCTTATCATTTTCAAGTCTGCTTCACCAAGAACTTTAATTGTAGCTGCTCTGGGAACAACTGTTTCGGGATGTATCTGCATATAGGCATTAGCATCAAAGATATTCTTATCAATATCAAATTGTTCCAGCTATTTCTCCAAATACTTAGACATAGTCGGGAATTGAGAAGGATTAGTTCCTTCTTTTCTAGCTTTGTTTATTTGAGAGAGAGCAATCAATTCATGAAACCTAGCCATCCTGAAGTTAGGATAAAGCTCAAGTTCATATTGAGATGATTCTTCTTTAGAGTCATGAGAGGTCTTTTGAAGCTTCATGTGCTTGATTGATTGTTCTTGGAATTTTGTTTTTGTTGATGTATGTTGAGAATGACTGTCATGAAGGTTTGGAGGAGGTCTGACTTGACTGAATTTTTCAGGAATTCTGAATCTCCTGCTAGAATCAGAAATATCTTCTCTGTCAGCCTGATCATTCTGTCTACCTCTCCTTCTTGAATAGCCCCTTGAATAAGACCTGGATGGTCTGCTGTGAGAGTGAGGAGCATAAGAAGTCTGCTGATGGGAGGAGGTAGTAGTCTTAGAAGCAACATTTCCACTAGCACATGTTGAAGGAGGAGGAGGAGGAGGTGGATCCTTCCTGAAAACTTTGACAGGAGAGGAGCCAGTCTTTCTCCTATTCTTCTGATCCTTCATCTCATTCTTGGAAAATCTCATCCAGTAAGGAGTAGCTGATGTGAGAGTAATATTGTGCTTGATGAAGTAAGGAATGTCATCTTGAGGATTAGACTTAGGCACTTCCTTCATTGGAGCTTTCTTTTCTTAGTCACTTTCTTCTTCTTGCTAACATCTAGATCTGAGTCTGAATCTAATTCTGAATCATTATCAGATGAGTTTGGTGGATTATCATACAAATCATCAATCTCTTTGATAACTGAAAGTTCTTCAGTTGCATCAGCAGCCATAATTTCATCCAAGTCTGGGATTGGAGAAGTAGAACAAGCATAGGTTGGAGGAGAGAAAGCCTTGGGCTCTGGACTCTCAACCTCTAGCGTACTGATTAAATCAGGCACTGGAACTACAGAAGGAGCTACAGAAGGCTCAGGCTCAGGAGCTTCCAAGAGCTCAGACATTGGAGCAGCAAAACTCCGAAGAAGCTGAAGTAAAAGACCTTTGCTCACAAGAGCAGTATAACATACTATATCTATACAAGATTGAAAAGCAACAGGGGGAAAACAATCTCTATACAAAAGATCAAAAGAGTTTAGAACTAAAGTCAGTTCAAAAGCTGGAGAGATGAAACAATCTCAATGAAGAATGTCCAAGGGTTCTTCAGGGATTTCAAAGTCATCTTCCAAAAAAGCAATATCTTCTGCATCAGGAATATCAATATCTTCATTCTTTGTATCTGCCAAAACTATATCTACAATCTTTGTATCTACAGCTGTCAAATCTATGTCTGCCTCTTCCTAAACTGTGTCTGCCTCTGCTGTTGCAACTGCTGGAGGAGGAGGGACTTCTTCACTGGACATCTCCCCCTCCCTGGTAGTAGTAATGTCTACTGCCCGTCCCCTATATGAAGAAGGGACAGAAAAAAGAGGCAATAAAAGAATTAAAAGAAGCTAGTAGAGGGGCAATAACATCCTCTACAATGACTTTGATGGTAGGGGTGAGGAGGGCAATGAGAGCAGATGGAGTAGATGATGTAGATGGAAGATAGGAAGTGGAATGACCACAAGCTGTGCAGATGTTGGAGATGGTAGGTTGAGTGGTGGATTCAGGGATAGACACTTGTTCTGGATGGGGGTAAACATGAGGTAAGGGTTCATGAGAAGGTAAATGAGTTGGTGAAGGAGTTGGTGAAGAGAAATGAAGATCAAAAGTTGGTGAGGTTTGGATTGAGATGTTGGTAGAGGGGATCTCTTATAGATAATGTGGTAGAGGAGACAAAGGAGTAGGAGTTCCTGGAGGATGGCTTTGAGGTGGATTGGTTGATGTGGCAAAGGGGAAGTTGGTCTTGCTTGGGAAGGAGGAAACTCTTGCTCATCTTCTCTAGGGTGAGGAGTGACTGGAGCAGTCCTTATGTCCTATGAAACCCTGTGGGTGGAGGGAGCCCTAGAGGTCTTTGAGATAGTCCTCTCCAACTTTCCAAAGAGAGCTGGGTTCAGCCTCTTGAAAGCATTGATGAATGTTGTTGGGGATGTCAACAACTGAGGGCATTTTTCAGTGAGAAAAATTCCTAAAATTCTGCCAAGAGAGACCTCTCTCTTATTAGCTATCTTCCTGATCAACTCAAACAAAACTTCAGCCCGATTCACTGATTTCTGATTAACCAAGACACTCATCAAAAGAAACTGGTGCCTGGATATATTATCATGGGCAGCGTGCTTCCCAAGCAGCACTTTTCCCACAATATCTGCCAAGAACTTGTATTGAGGAGACAAGTTCTTTTTCAGAAGCTTGCTAGGGTTTGCCTCAGCATGACCCATTTTGGCATGCATGGCACAAATTCCTCTTTATCCAAATCAATATCGTCTTCTCCATTAATAAAACCGAAAATTTCTGTAAGAATGACAGGGGTTAGATGTACCTCCTGTCCAGAAATAGTTCCTATCATCGTCTGTCCGCCTGAAGAAGAGGTATAAGCCCATTTTTTAATTTCTGTTACTTGTAACTTTATCCTGTTCGTCAGAAACTTCTGTAACTTCGGTGCATCAAATAGGTTCAACACGTCCTGAAACATCTGATCACTATGCTTGAATGAATCCAGATCAATATCAAAACCTTAATCAAACTTTATGCAGGACACAATCGCCGCTAGAATTGCCCTTGGAGAGTTCCTGTAGAGAAAACAAAGATCAAGTGCAGAAGGGAAATGGAAAGTGCGGGACTATTTCCGTCTAAACCCTAGATTATAAGGTTTAAGAAAATGAAGAGACGGGATTAGCCAAGCGTATTAACTACTAAAACGACTTCAAAACCAAGGTTGGCGAAATATTTTAATACAAAATGAGTTCGGTAACCTCAGATCGAAGAGAAGGAATAAATCATCGATCTCAGTTTGACGATAAATTCTCTAAACCAAAAATCATCGATCTCTGTTCGACGATAATTGTTTCACTAAGAAGTGATCGTCGATCTCCGTTCGACGTTCAACTTAACGAGACGTTAGCATATCGTCGATCTTCGTTCGACGATCTGTCAACAAATCATCAAGCTCAGACAAAAAGTCATAATCTCATCTCCATTAATCATACCTAGCTGATTCATGAAGAATAGATGTTTCTTTTTATCCAAGGGTTTGGTTAAAATATCTGCCCTTTGCAAATCAGTAGGGATGAAGGTGAGATTGATTTTCTTTTTGTCTACACACTCCCTAATGAAATGATGTCTTACATTTATATACTCAGTCCTAGAATGATGGACTGGATTCTGTGCTATAGAAATAGCATTCGTACTATCACAAAATATAGTTGAATTATTTAAGTTGTATCCATAGTCTAGTTGCTGATTTTGTATCCATAGCATCTGAGAACAGTAACTGTCATCTTCTATGTACTCAGCTTCTACAGTTGATGTAAACACAGATGTTTGCTTTTTACAAAACCAAGAGACAAGCCTAGCACCCAGGAACTGACATGTTCCAGAGGTACTTTTCCTGTCTACTCTACATCCAGCAAAGTAAGCATCTGAGTATCCAGTAAATTCAAATTCTGACTCAGCAGGATACTAGAGTCCTAGATTTGGGCAACTCTTTATATATCTCAAAATCCTTTTTAATAAAATAAGGTGGGATTCTTTAGGATTCACCTGGAACCTAGCACAAAGACATGTGGCAAACATTATATCTGGCCTACTTGCTATGAGATATAACAGGGACCCAACAATGGTCCTATATAATTTCTGATCAGCAGGTTTCCCATGCTCATCAGAATCAATCACAGCATTGGCAGCCATGGGTGTTTTCTTAGCTGAGGCACTAGCCATCCCAAATCTTTTGATCAGCTCATTAGCATACTTGGATTGGGATAGGAAAATGCCATCAGGTGTCTGCTTGACTTGGAGACCAAGGAAGTAGGAGAGCTCACCCATACTGCTCATCTCAAACTTTGAATGCATAAGGTTGGAAAACCTTTTGCATAGTTTGGGATCAGTAGAACCAAATATAATATTATCTACATATATTTGTACTAACAATATTTTATCATGATGATGTTGGACAAATAAAGTCATATCTACTATGCCTCTAGAGAATCTATGTTCTAACAAGAAGCTAGCTAGGGTCTCATACGAAGCTCTTGGAGCTTGCTTAAGACCATAAAGAGCTTTATGCAACCTATAAACAAAAGAAGGTTGATTTAGAGAGATAAAACCTGGTGGTTGTTCAACATAGACTTCTTCTTTCAGTTCTCCATTCAGAAAAGCACTTTTAACATCCATTTGATAGACTTTAAATTTTTGAGAAGTAGCATAGGCCAAGAAGATCCTGATTGCCTCTAACCTTGCCACTAGAGCAAAGGTCTGATCATAATCGATGCTTTCTTCCTGCCTATACTCTTGAGCAACAAGCCTAGCCTTGTTCCTTATGATTGCTCCTTGTGCATCCATCTTGTTTTTGAACACCCATTTTGTTCCAATTACTGGGTAGTTCTCTGGTCTTGGGACCAATTTCCAAACTCTACACCTCTCAAATTGGTTGAGCTCCTCTTGCATTACAAGGATCTAGTGGGGATCTTGCTATGCATCTTGAATGGATTGAGGTTCAACTTGAGAAATGAAACAGGCATACATCAAATCTTGGTGGAGCTGATGTCTAGTCTGCATACCTACTGATATGTCTCCAATCACTTGAGATACAGGATGATCTCTAAGTGTGACTAAATCAACAGGAGGAGTTGGTTGCTCAATAGCTGGTGGAGCTAATTCCTTTTGTGGAATTATTTCAGCTGCTAGGACACTATCAGTTGGCTCACTGATATCTTCATCACTGTCTTTAGCTATTTGTGGAGATGTTGGTGTAATAACCTCAGGAGAGAGTGTCATAACATACAAATTCTCACACAAAGTAGGTACCTGCAAGTTCTGACTGGTAGAAGTATTCTTCTCCTTATAAAACATATTAGTTTTATTAAATGATACATGTACAGACTCTTCAATTTTCAAGGTAGATTTGTTATAGACCCTATAAGCCTTGCTTACTTGGGAATATCCTAGAAAAATTCCCATTTTAGACTTGGCTTCAAACTTTTTAATGTATTTTCTATTGTTAATATGAAAGTAACAAACACAACCAAATACTCTAAAATTATCTACTTTAGGTTTCCTCCCTTTGAGTAGCTCATAAGGGGTCTTAGCCTTTAGCTTATGTATTAAACTTCTATTCAGGACATGGTTAGCTGTGCTCAGTGCCTCTGCCCAAAAGGAAAGGGGCAAGTATGCATCAACAAGTAATATACCAGCAGCTTCAATCAGGATTCTATTTTTCCTTTCAGCTACCCCATTTTGTTGAGGAGTTCTAGGAGCAGAAAAACACTGTCGGATACCTTCATTCTAACAGAACTCTTGCATAAGAAGAGACTCAAACTCAATACCATGATCAGTTCTGATCAATACAACTTGAGTAGAGAACTCACTCTATATGCACTTGAGAAAATCTATAAGAACCTTGAAGTTATCTTACTTATTTTTCAAGAAGAACACCTAAGTGAACCTAGAGAAATCATCTACAATAACTAAGGTATAAGACTTCCCTCCTAGGCTTTGTACAGCAATGGGTCCAAAAAGATCCATGTGAAGAAAATACAAAATTCTAGGTGAGTCACTCTTATTAATAGATTTTAAACTATTTTTAGTTTGCTTGCCTAGTTGACAAGCCCTACACAGGCTTTCCTTCTTATAGGGGTAAGAAGGCAATCCTCTTACAAGGTTATCCTTAGATTGCCTAGCAATGTATTTTAGATTTACATGTCCTAGTCTCCTATGCCATAATTCATTTTGATTACATGATTGGTTAAATAAACAAATTTCATTTATGGCTAAATTGAAGTTAAAAATATAAATGTTACCTACTCTAGAACCAGATAAAACTACTATGTTGTCAGCTGAAGAAATAATGCAAGAGGACTGATTGAAAGTTACCTGAAATCCTTCATCATAAAGCTGACTAATGGAGATCAAGTTATGCTTCAATCCACTTACATATGAAACCTTTCTGAATGTGACAGCACCTATCCTGATTTCTCCATAGCCTTCAGTCTGTCCAAAGTTGGAGTCACCAAAACTAACCTTAGATCCTAGTTTTGACTTATAGTTGGATAAGTTGTCCTTCCATCCTGTCATGTGCTTTGAGAACCCACTGTCCAGATACCATTGCTGGTTGTATGGTGGACAGTTCTTCACCTGCAACAATCAAAAGATTAATTGTTCTTGACCCAGGTTACCTTGTGTCCTTTGTTTTATTGATAAGAAAAACGTGAGATAACAGACATGGTTGGCTGAGATTTATAGCCTAGCGGATGGTATATCCTAGGTGGAATTTTCCAAAGGGTGAAAGGATTGATTGTTTGTCTTTTCTGATTAGGGTTTCTGTTACAGTTAAAGGTTTTATTAATTCTCACTGGATTCGATGATTGGAAGTGAGATCGTCGATCTGAGTTCGACAATATTGGTTGAGATCGTCGATCTTTTCTCGGAGAAGGATAATATTCATTCTCTGTGCCCCAAGTTCGTTGATATCTACTCGATGATCCATACAGAAATCGTCAATCGCAGTAAGACGATTGATTATAGTAGAAATTTTCCGTTCAAAGATCGTCGACCTGGGTTCGACGATTTGTTCACATTTCGTCGATCTGAGTTCGATGAAAACTGCTAAACATTGTTTTTGTTTTGATTTGTTTGTTTCTATTTTTTGTTTGTTAGATTTGTTCTTATTTGCTGTTGAGGGTTTCTCATAGATTAGTTCTTTACCTTTTTCAGAGATGAATTTTACTGGGGTCCTTAGTGCATTTTTCTAGACCAGTAGGGGTTGGCTTGATGAAGCACCCAAGCTTAGTTTGCCAGTGAGTATGGCATTAATAGTGCTTGTAATGTCCATCAGCTTGAGGCTTCTCCCATTAAGGGATTCTACAAGTTGCCATGCCTCAGCTAGTTCAGTTTTCAGTTTAATTATCTGTTCATTTGCAAGAGTAATTTCATCTTTTAATTTATGGTTTTCTGCAACAAAACTACTTTGATCATTCAATTGCTCTCTAAGTTGTTTAATTTTCTTTTCTGAACTAATTAGGTCCATGCACATAGTTTTGAAGTAATGTACAAAATCTTCAGAATTAAAGTCAAAAGAAGAGAGTACCTGGTCCACTTCTGAAAGTGGTTGTTCATCATCTGATGAATCTTCTCCTGAATGAGTGCTGGAAGCATAAATTGCCATTAGGCAAACTTACTTTGCCTTTGCTTCCTCCTCATCTTCATCACTGGAGCTAGAGGATGAGGAATCCTCTTCAATATCACTCCAGGTTTCTGCTACAAAGCCTTTCTCTTTCCTCTTATGCTTGCTTGAGGAAGGCTTACTATATTTCTGTCTTCTGGAGTCCTTGTCCTTTCTTTTCTCCTTATTTTGATTCTATGGACACTCAGAGATGTAGTGTCTAGGTTTCCTGTAACCAAAACAAACAACCTCTTTAGTTGGTGTTTTGTCATACCTAGGTTTATCTTCTTGTCTGGATGACTTCTTCCTGAAGTCTCTTTTTCCCAACTTGTAGAATCTCTTTGCTAAGAGACTCAATAACTCTTCATTAACAGCAGGAGCTGTTGTTTCTTCTGTAGCCTTAAAAGCAATGTTATGCTCTTTCCTGACTGGAGTAGAGACCTTCTGCTCTGCCTCCCTAGTCTTTATCAAGTGCTCAAAGGATTTGAGATTTCCCAGAAGTGTTTCTGTGGAAATTTCTGAAATACTTCTAGCATCTTTGATATGCCAGATTCTTGTGCCCCAAGAACTGGGAAAACACATCAATATTTTATCATTGATCTCTATCAGTGAAATGTCCTTATCCAATGTTCTTAGTTCACTGATGATGGCACTCAGTCTGCCATACATCTCTTCAACTGATTCAACATCTTCCTTTCTTAAGTTCTCATACTTAAAAATAAGAAGGGATCTTCTATCTTTTCTTTCTTCCACTGAACCTGCCGCCATTTGGTTCAAATAATCCTAGATGGCCTTTGCTGATGTGCAGTCAGCAACCTTTTGGAAAATATCATCTGACATAGTTTGAGTCAGTATGTTCATGGCCTTGGCATCTGCAATTTTTGCTTTATTTTGAGCATCAGACCAAGTTGGTGGTGGTACTGCATGAGTGTCAGTAGATGTAGAAGCAGCTTCAGTTGGTTGAGGGGGACCTGTCAAAATTGAGTTAAAAATATCTTCATCAATTGGGTTAATGTAGAGTCTTATTCTTGCCTTCCAGATACTAAACTTATTTAAGTTACAGACTAGAGGTTTGGTGCTTGCATAATCCTTGTTTTGTGCCATATGATAAATGAATAGCTAAGGAAAAGAAAATCTGAATAAGCAGGGATCTTGATTTAAGTGTTAGCTTGTACAACCAAAGAACCACAAACCTCTGATACCAATTGAAAGGAGAGAGTTATTTAGATCTACTCTAGAGGGGGGTGAATAGAGTGTTTTAAAAACTTTAGGCTGTTTTTAACTATTGTATCAGAGTACAAAAATAGGTGATACCAATAAATATTTTAGCAGAAGGAAAACTAGAGAACTATTCTAAATATCACAGGAACTAGCAAGAGCAATAAGAAAAGGTGCAACCAGATGACACGAGAAATTATAGTGGTTCCCCAAATCTGGGTACATCCACTCTTCTACCACTCTGGTAAGAATCACTCTCAGTTTTTTGATCAGGTGACTGCCACCAAATAATATCTATTTCAAGGGAGATTTTACAACCCTTCTGGCTTTTGATCAGGTTTCGGAAAACCAACTTGAAGTCTTTTGATCAGGTGACCTCACAATCAGAAATTACTTTTGAAGGGAGTAAAAATCCTTTACACAGAGGGGGGAAGGAAAAAAGTTGAGTTTTCTTCTCTTTTCTCAAGCAAATGAGAGAAGACTTGAGAGTGATCTTGATGGAATCAAGGCTTGTCCTGTGATTTGAATGGTTCAGGAGATCAGAGCCTTGTACAGGGTGTAGGACTTGAAATACAGAAAGCTAAGACTGATTGAAGATGATTGTCTCCACAAGCTTCCTAAATGAACTCTTGTTTTTGAAAATGAGAGCTGTTCTTTTTCTTTTTCTTACAGCCTTGTGATTTCTTTCAAAAGTATATCGACTGCATCAAGAAGTATTGAATAATAATTCTCTAGGACTTTTATTCTCTGAGTCCCTTTTCTTTGAATAATTCGAAACTGAATTTGAAATCGTCTACATTGATTGACTGCCAAAATCACAGGAACTTGTGCAACGGCTATAAGAGAATTAACTCATTTCCTTATCTGTCCCAAGAAAGGCTGTATATAACTCTGTGAAAACCAACAATTAATGCTTGCCAATGAGCTATATTCAGATAATATATGCATTAATCACTCAGAGTCATATAAGCAAAAGAATAAACAGTCAATAAGGAAAACAATAACTGCAGGGAATAATATGTTGATCTAGTAGAAATCATCGATCTGGTCCTGAGATCGTCGAGATCAAACATCCTCTATTGTCGAGCTGAGCCCTATGATCGTTGACCTGAAAATCTGCTTTCCAAACTTGGCTTCAAGATCGTCGAACTGAGATGGTTGATCGTTGATCTCAATCCTGAAAGTAGATCAGATATCATCGACCTGAGTTAGGCAATCGTCGATCTCAGCATTTAGAGATTTAACTCTGAGATCGTCGAGCGCAGAACGAAGATCGTCAAGCTCTCTTCAGAGATCGTCGAACGACTTTTTACGTAGAAAAACTTCTGCCTTGTTCACTCTCTGCTGTCTTCTAAGTCTCGGATGTCTTGGTCTTGTCTCAGTGAGTTGTTGACCTGACTGACACCTAAGACACTAGACTAGACCCTTGCTATACAATATGGGTCTGACTTAGCCTAGATTAGTGAACCTAGCCCAAATCCAAACTAGGGATCCAGCAAGATGTTTCTGAGGATGAGCGCTCTGACTCGAATGCTGAGCACGAGCAGTGGTATTCATACATTTGTTGTCATATGTTTACATTTTGTTTGGTTGTTTGGGCGTGTTGTGTTTTTGCCCCATGTTTAGCTTTGGTTGTTGTTGCTTCTAGGCGCTGATTTCCCTTGTCATTTTAGCTTTATTTATGACATTGTTGCTTTTTATGTCATCTTGGCTTCTTGTTTGCACCTGTCTGCTGCTTGATTTGCACGGCTTAGGTCTACTACTTAGTTTGTGCAAAGGATACTCGTGACTTAGTTTTCCCGAGGGATGCTCGCGGATTAGTTTGCACGAGGGATGCTCGCGGCTTAGTTTGCGCGAGGGATGCTCGCGTCTTAGTTTGAGCGAGGGATGCTCGCGGCTTAGTTTGTGTGAGGGATCCTCGCGGCTTAGTTTGCGTGAGGGATGCTCGCGGCTTAGTTTACGCGAGGGATGCTCACGGCTTAGTTTGCGGGAGGGATTCTCGTGTCTTAGTTTGCTCGAGGGATGCTCGCGGCTTAGTTTATGCGAGGGATGCTCGCGGCTTAGTTTGCGCGAGGGATGCTCGCGGATTCCTCGTGAGGGGCAGGCCCCCACGATGTTGCAAGAGGTTTGCCCGTAGCTTGGTTTGCGCGAAGGATTCTCGCGGCTTCTTCGTGAGGGGGGCAGGCCCCCACAGTATTGCACGAGGGATGCTCGTGGCTTAGTTTGTGCGAGGGATGCTCGCAGCTTCTTCGTGAGGGGGGTAGGCCCCCACAGTGTTGCACAAGGGTTGCTCGTGGCTTAGTTTACGCGAGGGATGCTCGCGAGTTCTTCGTGAGGGGGGCAGGCCCCCACAGTGTTGCACGAGGGTTGCTCGTGGCTTAGTTAGCGCGAGGGATTCTCGCGGCTTCTTCGTGAGGGGGGCAGGCCCCTACGGTGTTGCACGAGGGTTGCTCGTTGACTAGTATGCGCGAGGGATGCTCGCGGCTTCTTCGTGAGGGGGGCGGGCCCCCACGATGTTGCACGAGGGTTGCTCGCGGCTTAGTTTGCGCGAGGGATGCTCACGGCTTCTTCGTGAGGGGGGCAGGCCCTATCGGTATTGCACGAGGGTTGCTCGCGGCTTAGTTTGTGTGAGGGATGCTCGCGGCTTCTTCGTGAGGGGGAAAAACCCCCACGGTGTTGCATGAGGGTTTCTCGCAGCTTAGTTTGCGCGAGGGATGCTCGTGGCTTCTTCGTGATGGGGGTAGGCCCCCACGGTGATGCACGAGGGTTGCTCGCGGCTTAGTTTGCATGAGGGATGCTCGCGGTTTCTTCATGAGAGGTGAAGGCCCCCACGGTGTTGCACGAGGGTTGCTTGCGGCTTAGTTTGCGCGAGGGATCCTAACGGCTTCTTCTTGAGGGGGGCAGGCCCCCACGGTGTTGCATGAGGGTTGCTCGCAGATTAGTTTGCGTGAGGGATTCTCGCGGCTTCTTCGTTAGGGGGGCAAGCCCCCACGGTACTTTTGCAACGGCTTGGCATATGAGTTCGATTTGGTTGCGCGACCTAGTCTAGCAAAACCATTTCTTGATTAGGCACTGTTATAGCAAATAATGAAAAGATAATCTTCGCAATCTCGGGCTTATGGTTTTTATAATAGTAAACGAACAGATGAATGAAAGTGGAAGCTACTTAAGGATGGAAGTGGCGAGAGCGGGATTGGAAGATGTCCAGGAGCGAATGTTGGAGTATTGCTGTGTAGTCAGAATCAGCTTGGATGACGACGAACTGCACTTCAAAGGATGTCTGTCGATGTGTTTCTTCAAGAGTGACTGGGAGAGTGATGATGCCAATGATTGTTACTGGGTTGTTCCCTGAAACATGCGCGCTGGCAGATGTTAACTTGAGGTTGCCAATGGTCAGCTTGAGTTGAAGTAGTGTTGATAAAAATAGCACATTAACGGTGATCTCTCCGTCGAACAACACTTGGTTAAACTCGGTAGATGGCTCACCAATTCTGATGGTTGTAGATATCATACTCTGACTGGGAGGTTGTCTCTTTCTTGATAGAAACTGATCAATTTCCCTCAGACTGGCCAGTCAATGGATTTCTTCCTTTAGTCTATTGCATTCATTGGTGTTGTGACCATGACCCTGGTGATACTCGCAGTATTTTGATAAATATCCTCGGCCGGGGGCGAGCGGCCTGGGCCTGCACAAGGCTGGATGGTCATGAATTACTTCGAAGATACTGCCTTGAGGGGCGTTGAGTGCCACAACCTGACGCAACTCTTGTCCTTTGTAGGTATTTGCGCGTTGATCACAGTTTCTCTTGTGCTCGGGGCGTGTACCGCTTTCTAGTTTCCTTTTTTGGACTCTACTTGGACCAGGCTTTTCTGGTGAGGGCTTCTTGACTTTCATGAACCTTTCGATGAAGAGATCTGCGAGTTCAATATAGCTTTCCATCTTTTCTTCTCGTAGGGAATAAAGCCAAGCTCGGGCTTCCCCTTTTAATATTGTTGGAAATGCTTGGATCATGAGTTGATCTGAAGCGTTGCGAGTGTGCATGATAGTTTTGAAATACTCCACGTGTGCCAGCGGGATGCCTGTTCCACTGAAACTACAGATTTCAAGGACATCTTCTGAGCCTGAGGCTGCCCAGGAGTTTGGTGAGTTGTTGTTGAGGAGATATTACTTTAGTCTTTGCTTCATGGCAGAGGTATCGGGACCCATCGTGTTTCCAGTGCTTTATTTGTAATGAGGACAGGCTAGGTTGTGATCATACATCTCTTGAAGTGATGCAGCAGGTGCAGGGGATCTACTTGTGCTCAATAATTCCTTCTCTATATCGTACTCCTTGAGCAGGCAATGCCTGGCTGAGGCAGAGAGTTCTTTTGATGACAGCAAATTAGCTTGCTTGATTGGTTGAGGAGATCTTGGACGGTGGTATGTCGGATCGTTCAACATTGCGTACATCGCGTTAGTGTGGGTAATATTTAGAGGGGAGTATTCTTGAGTCGAACGTTGCCCCCCAGTCCCGGGAGAATTTGTACTTTTCTTTGCGGAAATCCTTGCGTCGGGCCATGATTTGGCAAAGGCGGGGGAGTGGCCGGTGTTGTCGGTGGTGAGGGGGCAGGTGGTGCTCCCAGGCTTTGGAGTAGGGTGAGAACTTTGGTCTGTAGTTCTTCCATCTAGCGAACACGCTCCTCCAGGGTGGTGACGGGGTAGGAAGCAGCTTCAGCTATTAGCGAAACGTCCATCAAAGAGTGGGAGCGTGCAGGTTTGTCGTGTAATCCTAGGGCGGAGCCTTCAGCGGTGCGGGTGCTTTTCTTTGCCATTAAGGAAGGACTTGGAAGGGGTGATGCTTGCGATCTTGTACTTTGAAGGACATTGGGGAAACTGTTTCCCACAGACGACGCCAAACTGTTGCGGACTAACTTGATGCCTCGGTCGGACCGATTGTTTCTTTGACCGCCTTAGCTCTCGGAGCAGTCGAGCGCACACACAGTCAATGAAAATGAGAAGATGACACAAGGTGTGATGACGTGGAAAAACCCCTCAAATGGGTAAAAAACCACGTGACCGGGTCTGTGCCGGTCAATTTCCACTAGCTCCTCTGATTACAAGGCGTTGGAGAATCGGGGCAACATGCCGCTCCCATTACAACTTGTGGAGAGAGAGAGAGTATGAAAACAACTCTTGGCGGGCAACATACTACGCCGCGGGAGTAACTCCTGTGTTGAACTGTGCGGGATGGTCCTGGTGTTCTGGCGCTCGGGGCGACGCACGCTTGCTTGCAGTGGGCGTCTTCCTCCTTTGGTTTGCTCAGGGACTTGGGTGATTTCCTGCCGGCGGCGTACTGGTGGCCGCTGGTGGTCGCTAGTGGCCGCTAGTGGCAACTGGTGGTCGTTGGTGGTTCACGGCGGCTGGAGGATGACTCGGGGGAGAAGGCCGGAGAGATATCACCTGAGGAAGAAGATGATCCGGAGCAGAAAAAGGTGAAGAATGAGGAGGCCCTGGGGCTCCTTTTATAGCCTTTGAGGGAGGATTATGGCGGGCCCCACCACTAATGTAGTGGGTTAGTGGGTGGTTACCCTCTCGATCGGACGACGAGGAGAGCCTCCCCCCGATCGTATGATGGGGAGGCAATCCACTACGACGGAGGTGGCCGGCCGAGTGGCCAAGGGCGGGGGCGGGCGGCCTGGCGGCCGGCGGCCGCGGCCTGCCGCGACGTGTCCGGCCCGGCCGGCCGTGGCCTGCCGCGACGAGTCCGGCCCGGCCGGCCGCGGCGAGGCCAGCCGCGACTTGCCACGGCAAGGCCGGCCGCGGCATGCTGTGGCTAGGCCGTCGGACGTCGGTCGGCCCGACGCGGCTGGGTCGTGGCCTTCCATGGCGGTGCAGCCGGTCTGACCGCAGCGGGGCCGGCGGGAGGCCGAATGCTGGCGGTGGTTAGGCCGGCCGACGGTGGTTTTCCTCCATGGGGAGAGGGAGTGGGCCCCACCCCCCCCCCCCCATGATTTCCTCATCATGAGAGTTCATGGGGGGAGTGGCCAACCCATGATCCCACTTTGAGAGGAGATCATGGGGGGGCTTTCTTCTATAAATGATGGTGGAACTCATCATGCGCATAACATTTAAGAATCATTTGGCAATAAATCGCAGGTATGGCTTTGACTGGATTTAATTCTTTGCAGTAATATAAAATGTTGTAATGGTTATCCTAATTAGTGATTACAGTATTCTGTTTAGAAATTAGGCATTGGAAAGCCCTAAATTTTTAAAATGAAAAACAGGTAACAAAATACAAATCAAAGTAGGAGAGTTGACCCCTTCCGACGATCATGGAAAGCAGAACTAAGAAGGGCGTACACGAAGAAATGACTTGCAGGATACCTTCTGAGAACCCTTGTTTGGATGATGTCATAGGTTGAATCTCTGAAAGCCCTGAGTGGACTCTCTGTGAAGGTAGAATATTGCACGAATGCGGTGACTGTACTCCGTAAGACCTGTTGCTGTAGCAGATTTCACGGGAACCTGCGAGTGAGGAAGAAAGGGGGAGAAAGAGGAGAGGTGATGCCAATGATGTTTGAAATGCAGTCAGCAACAAAAATGGGAGGGCTTCTACCTCACGCGATGAAGGGCTTCTACTGGGCGCCTTCACTGGCTAGGGCAGGCGATGATAAGAAGTGATTTAAAATGCAGTCGGCGACAATGGAGTCCAATTGGTGGAACCTGCGAGTGAGGAAGAAAGGGGAAGAAAGAGGAGAGGTGATGCCAGTCGAAGGCAATGGAGTCTGTTCTTTGACTGATTGATGATGGTTTGTCGCGAGAGGGGAGGCTGGGGCGTGGAGTGAAAGGCTAGGGTTTTGATTGCGTTGAAAGGGTCAGAGTGTTAATAAAGCACGGGTATTGATCCGTCATTTAGATGAACAGTTATGATGGTATTTATGTCTTATTTATCTAGGCATATAAGAGTGTTTGATAGTTCTTTTTAATATAGTATATAAATATAGATGGGGTCAACCTTAATTTATAGGAAAATCGGGTTGCACATAGGCGAACCGCCCTCTCACCCCACAAAGTCATGAGAGTTATGCATGTAACTGCTGAGCGTGGGATACATGCTCTCGATCTACGTAGTAACTACCGTGCGCCGGATCGCGCGGTAGACCCAACCAACACCGCTCGGCGGTGTTGGCCTGCCCTGGCCCAGGGTCAGCCTCCCCTCTAATGGCCTGGGGACAGGCGGTCCCTACACGGTCGGCCTCCGCAAAGGCCAGCCAAGTTCGTCCATCCTCGGGTGACCTTGCCGAGGCCGGCCCTCGCAAGGGGCCGTCCAAGGCCGCCCGATCCAAGGCGGCCTAGCCACGGCTAGCCCTCACAAAGGCTGGCTTAAGCTACCTAGATCCGAGTGGCCTTGATGCGGCCGACCCTCAAAAGGGCCGGCCAAGGCCGCTCGATCCCAGACGGCCTCGCCGCTGCCAGCCCTCGCAAGGGCCAGCCAAGGCCACCCAGATCCGGGCGACCTCACCGTGGCCGGCCCTCGCAAGGTCTGACCAAGGCCACCCGATCACGGGCGGCCTCGCTATTACAGGCCCCGCAATGGGGCCGACCAAGGCCGCCTTATCATGGGCGGCCTTACCACACACGGCCTTACAACGGCCGGCCCCATGAAGGCTCGACCAAGGCCCCCCGATCCCGGGTGTCCTCACCGCGGTCGGCCCTCGCATGGGCCGGCCAAGGCCGCCCGGACCGAGTGGCCGCGCTGAGGACGATTGAAAAGCGTTTAAGTTTTCTACCTAAATCAGCTAGAGGGAGGTGAATATGTGAGTTGTGCGTCTTTTTGCGGAATAAATACTTTAGCAATCTATGCACAAGAAATAACCAAGCAAACACAGAAGACACCAAGAATTATAGTGGTTCCCCAATCTTGGGTACGTCCACTTTCAACTCACCGATCTAGCAAAGCACTAGACTCGACTACTCCACTATTCTCGGATCGAAAACATTCCTACCACTCGGAACAACGTTCCTACAACTTGATCGACAAAAACAGATCTACACTCGTAAGATGAAAACTTCCTACAACTCGGAGAATAATCACCTACAAGAGTAAAATGAATATAAGAAAATACAAACAGAAAATCTTTCTCAGATCTGGAAATCTCTGCCTAGGTCTTCCTTCTTGATCTTTTCGGCTTTATCAGAAATTGTTGAAGAAGACTCTCGGCTAGATCCTTGTTCTGAGATACTTGGACTCACACGATCAAAGAGAATGAAGAGATTGAAGAAGCTCTTGATCTGCAAGTTGTTCTGGATCGAAATCAGCCTTGACGATCTTCAAGATGAGCGGCGGCTTCTGTAAATTAGGAAGGAGGCGGTCGATCCAGAAAACTTAGAATATTGGAATTCACGCGCTTGTTGTTCTTAGGGTTAGGCATAATGACACGACCTTTTATAAGATCTCCCTAACGGTCATAATTAACATTAATGACGGCCACGTGGACCAATCACATCAAGATATTTGAAAAATCGTCTGTCGGGGACTTAAGAAAATTTTTCTGAAAGGATGACAGTATTACTCGAGTGAAGAGAATACTACTCGAATACTAAGACTGGCTCTTCAGAGGATAATATCGACTACTCGAGAAGAGGCATTTCAGGAAATATTTGGACAGAATATATAACTACTCGAATGGAGTAAAGATCACTCGAGTGCAAGAGATACTACTCGAGAAGTGGAAACAAACTTCTCGAGAGAAAGACTTAGAAAATTCTGGGAAAAAAAGATTGATTACTCGAGTACTGAAACTGGACTACTCGAGAAGTAAACAAACTTCTCGAGTAAAGAGATTTTCTACTCGAGTGGGGAAAAAGCTTCTCGAGAACTTTTCTTCTGTCACTCGAATCAACTGCTCATCTACTCGAGTACTTAACTGACTACTCGAGTGTTATACTTAACTTCTGTTACTCGAGCCAATCTAGTACTACTCGAGTAATCAGTATAACTACTCGAGTACTTGAACTTCACTACTCGAGAATAATACTTAGAAAAATTCTGAGATATAAAAACTGATAACTCGAGAAAGAGAAGAGGTCTACTCGAGTAATGGACTTAGCTTCTCGAGAGCTAGATTCAAGCTACTCGAGAATCATTTCCTTTACTCGAATTTCAGACTAGACCTACTCGAGTGCATCTAAAGTTCTACTCGAGTAAAACACTTAGAAGAATTTCAGTTTTATGAAAATTTTGTTCCTGCATTCCAATCAGAAATAAGTCTTCCTTCAACAAACCTAGTGCTTGAAAATGAAGTGTATCCCAATAGAGAGGCTACACATGGATCACACAATGAGGGATTATATTGTATGGTCCTATGTTTGGTAACCCACTGTAGACTGACATTGGTTTACGTTTGGCAATAAGTCCTGCAAACACATAACTCAAGCAATACATCAAATACAACTTAATTCATCTTAGTTAAAGGGTGACTTCATACAAATCTAGGCTATTGTGGATACAATACCCAACAACGACCCCTATGAGGGCAGCCCAAGTCTGCTCGCCCCGGGCGGCCTCTTCGCGGCTGAACTCCCCTCCCCACCTCCCTACATGTGGATAGGCGGCGGTCGGTCGCCCGCGCTGACGTCGTCGCATCGCCATTCTTTGCAGGCGGGCCTTCACTCGACCTTGGGGCAAGGTTATCATTTTCCCAAAAGTGGTGATCCGCGAGATCATTTCTGAGCGATCCTATTGGCCGGTCCGGTAGGTATTAGGCAAAATTACCAAACCGTCCACGTTAAAATCTATAAATAGGTTCAGTTCTATTTCAAAAAGGTCTTTTTTCCGGTTCACTCCTCTTCCTCTCCCCCTTTTTCTCGCCAGCAATCAAAGGTCTGCCCTTCTCCTGTAGTAAGTCGCGACACTGCCAGGTCCTTCCCCCCTCGCGGTCACTTAGGTTTGAAGATCCTCCCTTCACCTCCAACCACTCAGTGACATCCTCCGGACTAGTAAACCCGGCCTCGCACTACCTAGTTAGAAGCATTCGACCTTCACCCCCGCCGAATTCAGCTCAGAAATTCGCTACTCTGAAGATAGACGTCCCACCTCAAACTCTAAGCAGACAATATCACCCAGTGCAGTCTCCGCCAAAAGCTTCTTGGCTTGAAGCTCATCCTGAATTCGCACCGTCTCAGCCTTCAAGTGCGACTCAACTTATCGAAAGTGAGATAGGTCACGCTTGCACCTCCCCCTCAAATCGAAAAGGGAGCTCTCTGCACTTCGAAGCTTATCCTAAAGGGAGAGGTATATTTCCTTCAAACTAATGTAACAATCGTTCCAAGTAAGAGCAATCTGAGCTTGCACGCCAATCTATAAGAGAAAGCAAAATGCAGTGAGTTAGGAGCAACAAGCATAAATTAAAGCAAAAAATATAAGCTCACCGCGCTATTCATCGCTACTAAGTATGAAGAGACATGATTCCCTTTGGCTTGGGTCGAAGTAGCCGCCCCCTCGGTCGGGGCCTGGGAGGCATAGGTGCCCAGAACATAAATATTGAAAGTGAAGGGATAGATACTACTCTAGAGGGGGGGTGAATAGAGTAATCAAATTTTGCACAATACAAAACTTAACTGTCTACCCAACTCCCTTGGAGTGAAGTGCAGAATGAAGAGATTATAGATATTGGTTTAACCTTAAAGCCTAACACAAGTGTTGTGTACAAACACAAGCTAACTGTAATTACAGTTAAGCTTGGAAAAACCTAAACAGCAACTAGCAGCCTAGTTATATCTATTCACGGCCACAGTACAAGAAAAATAATAAACAAGCCAGACGACACAAGGAATTTTATAGTGGTTCCCCAAACAACTTGGGTACGTCCACTCTTCTACCCAAACGGTAGGAATCCACTACAGGTTTTTGATCAGGTGCCCTGCCACCAACAGGATCTTCTTCAGGTAGATCCAGAGACCCTTTAGACTTTTGATCAGGTGTCTAAAAACCAAGCACAGGTTTTTGATCAGGTGCCCTGCCACCAAGGGATACTTTTGAAGGGAGTAATAACCCTGTACAGGAGGGGGAAGAAGGTTAAGATGTCTTCTCTATTTTACAATAGATTAGAGAAGCACAAAAGGCTTGCACTGAGCTAGAATGCTCTAAAGAATCAAGGCTCCCCCTGGCTCAAAGATGTCCAGGTGAAGTCTTGCTTCAGTGCAGAAACTCTTCAGAAAATTCTGAAGGAAAGAGCTACAGGAAGAAAATAAATAACAAAAAGAAATCTCTTCAAGCAGCTATTCTTCTTCTTCTTCTTCTTCAAAGAAACTCTGAGTTGAACTTCCTGAAAGCAGGAGAACTCAGGTGAAGAAGAGATGAAGATCTTAACACTTCTCAGTTAGATGGAGTTTGCTGAGAGCAGGAAGCTTGAGCTTGATGAAGGCTTGAGTGCTTTTGAATATGTGTGTAACACTAGCTTCAATCCTTCTGTAAAGGGTTCTTTTTATATCATCATCAAGCAACGGCTCTCTTCCATTTTGAATTGTTTGTCTTCTTCTAAGCCTTGAGACCTGGGCTGTAAATATCAAGAAGACAGAAATATTTCTGCAGCAAAACATTCCATAAAAAGGAATAAACCTCTTTCTAAGAAACTGCAGGCTTAAATCAAATAAACAGATAGACTAAATAAAGTCACATCAGAAACTATCTCTTTATAGCAAAAGAAGACTTTTCAGTCTAACGGCTATAAAGGGGCTGACAGCAGATAAAGTAATTTAAATAGACAGCTAATAAGACAAACAACTTTATCTTAAAAGATTTTAACTCAGGCAATAAGAATAGAGCAAATAATGCCTGGAAACTTTATCATACAGCTTAAAATACTGTGCCAGAAAATGTATTAAATAATTAAATATAATAAATAAATACAAAATCCAAAGGCAGACAGAAAACGTCGAACGACCTTCGAAGATCGTCGAACGACGCCAGGAGATCGTCGAACTATCGGGCAGATAGTCGAACGATCCAGATAGTCGAGCTATCAAATGGATAGTCGAGCTACCTCAGCAGATAGTCGAACTATCAGGGCAGATAGTCGAACTATCAGATAGTCGATCTATCTATGACAGATAGTCGAGCTATCAAGCGCACAGAGATAGTCGAACTATCAAGCAGATAGTCGACCTACCTCAGAAAACAGATAGTCGATCTATCAAAAGATAGTCGAACTATCAAAACAAACTAGATAGTCGAACTATCAACAGATAGTCGAACTACCAGCGCAGAACAGATAGTCGAACTATCAACAGATAGTCGAACTATCAGCGCAGAACAGATAGTCGAACTATCAACAGATAGTCGAACTATCAGCGCAGAACAGATAGTCGAACTATCAACAGATAGTCGAACTATCAGCGCAGACCAAGGCGTCGACCAACTGATAGACGATCGTCGATCAGTCGATAGACGATAGTCGAACGGCGTTCGACTATAGTCGAACGAAAAACTACTTAACCAAATTCTCAATTTGGAAAAGCGAGGACTCTACAGCTAGACTCCTAACCATTGACCATAGATATTTCTTGGGTCAAAGGGGCACAAAGGAGAGGACTGAACTCAAATCAAACTAGGGTACCAACAATCTCCCCCTATTTGAGTTAAGTCTCTCAGAATCTAAAACAGCTAGCAATAGAATATTAAAAATAAATTTCAGCAGATAGATAATTAATAAACTGGCAGATTATCAATCAGATAAACAAATAATCAAATATCACAGCAGTTAATCAAACTATTAAGAATCTTTGGGATCAGGTAATGGATCAGAAGAACTAGAGACAAAAGAAATTTTTCGAAGAGGATCATCTGATTCCTTCTTTGACATCTTCAGATCCTGCATTCCAAGAATCTTCAGCTCTGTAGCTCTGGGGACAACAGCTTCTGGATGTTTTTCCATATACTTTGCTGGATCAAATATCTCAGGATTGACTTGGAATTTTTCAAATTCTTTCTTTCTATATGCTGACATCGTAGTAAAGCCAGTTGTATCTTTGCCTTCAGCTCTTGCTTTTCTTATTTGGGCTGCTCCTACAAGCTCTTGAAAGCGAGCCATCCTAAAATTAGGATCGAGCTCAGGATTTTCATATACGGGCTCTGGAGAAGTAGCATCAGCTATTTTATCTAGATAAGACATTAGATTAATCTTAGCAAAAGCGACTTGCTAGAAGGTTTTAAAATACTGTAAACTATTTACCTTTCGAAACACTTTTCTCAGATTGAACTGGAGAAGGAGGTGGGGAAAAAGTTGGTCTTTGGGCCACAACCTCCTTCATTGGTCTTTGAGATCCATAAGATGATCTGCTTTGAGAACTTTGATGATCTTGTCTTGATTGGTGTTGAGCAGACGCAGATTTTCCATAAGCTGCAGATTGATTAGCAGGTAGATTCCCAGAGGCTCCTGCACCAGGAGGTGGAGGAGGACCTTTGGGAGTCCATCTGGAGACTGGACTGTCATACCTCTTTGTTCTCTCCTTTCTTTTTGCTGGTTTTTCGAAAACCTCATCCAATGCTGAAAATCTTTAGATTTGGGGTCAATGCCCTTCAAAATATAATAGGGAATGTCATTGTCCTTATTTGGAGGAGGAGGAGGAGCAGCTTTTCTTTTCTTAGCAGCAGTTTTCTTTTTCTTTGAATTTTCAGAAACATCTGAATCATCATCATCATCAGAATGGGATGATGGAGGGTTCTCATAGGGATCATAGGCTTCTGAGACAGCCTTTTCTTTAAGCTTTGAACCAGATTTCTCCCTTTCTTCTTCCAGGGCATCCATAGCCAGAAGGGAGTCTAAATCTAAACCAGGAGAATCATCCCAGATGGATGACTTCTCAAATTACAGCTCTTTCTCTTTTTCTTGTAAAGATTTTACTCTTAAGTCCCAAGCAGCCCTTGCTTGAATTTCTTCCAAATTTAAAACAGGAGAATCAACTTTGATTTCCTCTTGATTTTCATTCTCTTTATCATTTAAAAACACATCCAATTCTGGATCTAATTTAGTATCAGAATCACTTGGAGCAGCCTTAGAAACAACTGTTATTTTCTTGGCAGTTAAATCTTCTTTAATAAAATCTGTAGAATCAAGAACACAGATCTGCTAAATAAGCTTGAATCATCCCTTCAAGGTATACACCAGCAAGCAAATAAATTGACTCATCAATAAACCGGATTAGGGAATTACCTTCATATTTAACCATCTCCCAGCAGTCATTCAGATATTTAGTTATGATTCCTTCCAGGAATCTGGCAATCGTAGGAGAGGTTATATCTTCTAAGCATACTTTCACTGCAATTTCCGATAGCAGGATTCCATCTGATATTTCCTTCTCAGTCAAGACTGGAGCTAATACTTTCTTAGCAGGAGCACTCTCTTCCTCAGCTGGAACAATTTCTTCCTCAGCTGGAACAATTTCTTCCTCAGCTGGAGTTGCCACTTTCTCAGCTGGAACAATTTCTTCCTCAGCTGGAGTTGCCACTTTCTCAGCTGGAACAATTTCTTCCTCAGCTGGAGTTGCCACTTTCTCAGCTGGAACAATTTCTTCCTCAGCTGGAGTTGCCACTTTCTCAGCTGGAACAGTCTCTTCCTCAGCAGGAGCTGTTTCTTCCTGATCAGTCATAGCAACATCTTGAACTTCTTCTGGCTCAACTGGAGCAGATTCTGGCTGGACAGATACGACAACATCTGGAGCTATCTCTATTTCAGCTGGAGTAGAGGCAGGAAGGTCTGAGACATCTTCATTGGACATCTCCCCCTGCCTGATTTCAGTAACAACTGAAACCAGGCCCCTAGAGGTAGATGGCTCAGCAGATTTAGAAATGGATTGGATGGAGGCAGTGAGACGGTCAATGGAGGCAGCAAGGGGAGCGATTGCCTCGTCAATCATGGTTTTGATTGACGGGGTAATCAGCTCCACGATGCGGATGATAATCTCGGGAGAGATATCAAAAGAAGATGGATGAGAGGTGGATGGATCAGCAGCAGAGATGGTAGATGTGCTGGGATGGAGGATGGTGTGAGCAGGGGATCGAACTGGAGATGCAGCAGGAGAGGGAGCAGGGGATGGGGAATGAACTGGGGAATTAACGGGAGATGCATGAGGAGTAAGAATTCTCTCTGAACCTAACAAATCGAAGCTAGGAGCAGATATCCTAGCCAGATATGCAGGTAGAGGAGAGGCTGGAGGAGACAGAGGAACAACCACGGTTGTTTCAGGTGCAGCAGAAGAGAAGGGTCGTACCTCAGCAGAAGTTGATGGTACTTCAACTGAGGTAGACGGCAAAACAGAGGAGGAGGAAGGGATAGCTGAGCCAGCTTCACTAGGTTGAGGAGCGACTGAAGCAGTCCTTGTGTCCTCAGATTGCGCTGGAGCAGACTTCACGAACGTCCTCTTCCATTTTGAAAACAGATGGGGATCCATCTTCTTGCTGGCATTGATGGTAGTTGCGGCAGAACTCAGCAACTGGGGGAATTTCTCCTTCAGGAAAATACCTATAACCCTTCCCAGGGTAACTTCCTTCTTTCCTGTCTTCTTTCTGATCAAATCAAACAGAACAGCAGCCCAATCGATCCTTTTCTTATTAACAATTGCACACATCAGTGCGAATTGCTGCCTTGTTATGTTATCATGGGCAGAGTGCTTGCCCAGAATCACTTTTCCGACGACCTCAGCGAGGAACTTTATCTTGAAAGGGAAATTTAACTTAAGCAACTTGGAGGGAATGCCTTCAGCATGTCCCAGCTCGACGAGCATCCTTCCAAACTCCTGAGCGTCTTGCTCATAATCTTCGTCACCGATAACTAGACCAAAAACATCAGAAAGAACGGCCGGAGTTAGGATAGCTTCTACTCCGCCGATGGTACCGATCATCGACTCGTCTGTGGAAGACGACGTGAACGCCCATTCTTTTATCTCTGGAATATTAATCTTGATCCTTTCAGACATCAGCTTCTCTAGGCCTTGATCTCTGCAGAGCTGGAGAACTTCCACTATGCCGGCATCGCAACTGCTGAAAGCTTCAAAATCTACACTGAATCCTGCATCGAACTTGACGACGGCTAGAACAGCTGGAGAAATCGCCATTGAATCGCTGGAGAAACGCGAGAGGGAGGAGGAAGACGAAGGGGACGGAGCGGCAGAAAATCGCAAGCGGGAAAGCAGAATGCGAAAGGGCACGTTCCGTCGACGATAAAGCAACAGATCTTTTAACCTAGGTCGACTATCGGCTTTATATTGAACCGGATATAGTCGGTCTATTTAAAAAGATCTTGAACCGATAGTCGAACGGCCGTTCGACGATTGGCTCAGAAGCAGAATAGTTGAACAAACGTTCGACTATTTCTGGCTTCTCAAACAAAAGGCTGTCGTCGTCCGGAGATCGACGATGAGCTCAGCCTGTTCGACGATGGTCGAACGTCGATCGACGATCTTCAAACAGAAGCTATCATTAACCAGAGGTCGACGATAGGCTCAATTCGTTCGACGATCTTCGATCATCGTTCGACGATCTTCAAGCAGACCTCAACATAGGCAGATATCGTCATACTTAGTCTCGTCCATTGATCATGCCTAGTTGGACTAAAAAGAACAGATGCTTCTGTTCATCTAAAGGCTTGGTGAATATATCACCTCTCTGAAACTCAGTGGATATGAACTCAAGACAGATCTTGTTCTTTTCCACACAATCTCTCAGGAAATGGTGCCTAATCTCAATGTGCTTGGTTCTAGAGTGGTGCACTGGATTTTGTGCAATAGAAATAGCACTGGTACTATCACACATGATCTTGGTGTTCTTGTGTGAGTAACCATAATCCACAAGCTGGTTTTGAATCCACAGGATCTGTGAACAACAACTAGCAGCAGCTATATATTCAGCCTCTGCAGTTGAAGTTGAGACAGAAGCCTGCTTCTTACAGAACCAAGAGACCAATCTCTCTCCCAGGAACTGGCAAGTTCCTGAGGTGCTCTTCCTGTCAACTCTGCAACCAGCATAGTCAGAATCAGAATATCCAATTAATTCAAACTCTGACTCAGCTGGGTACCAAAGTCCTAGATTTGGACATCCTTTCAGGTATCTCAGGATTCTTTTTAGAAGAATCAGATGAGATTCCTTGGGGTTGACCTGGAATCTAGCACAAAGGCATGTAGCAAACATTATATCTGGCCTACTTGCAGTTAGATATAATAGGGAACCAACAATGGCCCTATAATTCTTTTGATCAACTGGCTTGCCGTGATCATCAGAATCAATAACTACATTAGTAGCCATGGGTGTAGGCATTGCTGAAGCATCAGCCATCCCAAATTTCTTTACCAATTCCTTGGCATATTTGGATTGGGAGATGAAGATACCATCAGCATCTTGCTTAACTTGGAGACCAAGAAAGTAAGACAGCACACCCATGCTACTCATCTCAAACTTAGAGTGCATCAAGTTGGAAAACTTTTTGCAAAGTTTGGGATCAGTGGAGCCAAAGATAATATCGTCTACATACACCTGAACTAACAGGATTGTGTCCTTGTGATGCTTAACAAAAAGGGTTCTATCAACTACTCCCCTAGTGAAGTTGTGCTCTAACAGGAAACTAGCTAGAGTCTCATACCAGGCCCTAGGAGCTTGTTTTAGTCCATAAAGAGCTTTCTGCAACTTAAAAACATGAGAAGGCTGAGTTGAAGAAACAAACCCTGGTGGTTGTTCAACAAACACCTCTTCCTTAAGCTCACCGTTCAGGAATGCACTTTTGACATCCATTTGGAACACCTTAAACTTCATGTAGGCTGCATAGGCCAAGAAGATCCTTATTGCTTCTAGCCTTGCAACAGGAGCAAAAGTTTGGTCATAGTCTATACCTTCCTCCTGTCTGTAGCCCTGAGCTACAAGCCTAGCTTTATTCCTTACTATTATTCCATTTGCATCTAACTTGTTTCTATACACCCACTTGGTGCCTATGATCAGTTGGCCTTTAGGTCTTGGAACCAAAGTCCAAACTTTACATCTCTCAAACTGATTGAGCTCCTCTTGCATTGCAATGATCCAGTGAGGATCTAGCTCTGCATCTTTAAAGGTGAGGGGCTCAACCTGTGAGAGAAAACAAGCGTGCATCACATCCTGTCTTAATTGATGTCTTGTTTGCACACCAGCTGATATGTCTCCAATCACTTGAGATGTGGGATGATCTCTAAGTGTGACAATATCAGCAGGTGGGATGTGATCTTCAGCAACAGTTGGGATTAATTCCTCAGGAGGAATTTGATCTACTGTTGGTGGAACAACAACAGCTTCAACAGCTTCAGCAATGTCTTCATCACTGTCTGATTCAGTGATCTGAAGAGTTGAAAGTTGAAGGATTTCTTGAGGGGCATCATGTACCTGCAAAGAACTGGAGGAAGGAGAATTTTCTTTCTCCTTGTAAAACATCTGAGACTCATCAAAAGTCACATGCACAGATTCCTCTATCTTACAGGTTGATTTGTTATAAACCCTATAAGCTTTGCTTACTTGGGAATATCCAAGCATGATTCCCATTGAAGCTTTTGCTTCAAATTTTCTAATATATTCTTTATTATTGTTATGAATATAAACAGTACAGCCAAAAATTCTAAAGTAATTAATTTTTGGTTTCTTTCCTTTAAGCAACTCATAAGGAGTTTTACACTTAAGTTTGTGTATCAAACTTCTATTCAAGACATAGTTAGCTGTACTAACAGCTTCTGCCCAATAGGATAGAGGCATGTTAGCATCTGCCAACAATGTGCTAGCAGCTTCAATTAGTGTTCTATTCTTCCTCTCAACTACCCCATTTTGTTGGGGAGTTCTAGGAGCTGAGAAGCTATGTTTGATACCTTCTCTCTCACAGAATTCTTGCATGAGAAGAGAGTCAAACTCAGTACCATGATCACTTCTGATCAAGGCCACATGAGTAGAGTACTCAGTCTGCACACAAAGTAGAAAGTCTGTAAGGGCTTTGAAGTTATCAGACTTAGTTCTCAAAAAGAAAACCCAACTGAACCTAGAGAAGTCATCTACAATTACTAATGTGTAATACTTCCCTCCTAGACTCTGTACATTTATTGGGCCAAAAAGGTCCAAGTGTAATAAATACAGGATTCTAGGTGAATCACTTTTATTAACAGATTTAAATGAATTTTTGGTTTGCTTGCCTAGCTGACAAGCCTTGCATAGGCTCTCCTTCTTGTAGGGGCAAGAAGGTAAACCTCTAACAAGGTTGTGCTTAGATAACCTAGATATGTTCTTGAGGTTTACATGACTAAGCCTTTTATGCCATAAAGAATTATTATTAAGGGTTAATTCATTAAACAGGCAGATTTCAGAGCGAGATGAATTAAAATCTACTAAATATATATTGCCTATTCTATTACCTATCAAGACAACATTATTATTTAAAGTAATATTGCAAGAGGAGTTAGAAAAAGAAACCTGGTAGCCAGCATCACATAGCTGGCTAACTGAAATCAGGTTGTGCTTCAGTCCACTGACATAAGCAACTCTCTTGAATGTAACAGCTCCAATTGTGATCTTGCCATATCCTTCTGTCTGACCACAGCTGGAGTCTCCAAAGATAACCTTTGGGCCGAGCTTAGCTTTGTACTTTGACAGTAGCTCTTTGTTTCCTGTCATATGCTTAGAGCATCCACTATCCAAATACCACTTATTTTGAGTGATTGGATAGGCCTTCACCTGCAAAACAACTATTTAGACAGAGTGGACCCAGGTAACCTTGGGTCCCTTGTTTTTCACATAAGAAAAACTGGAGATATAAGAAAATGCAGGCTGAGGGTGATAACCTAGAGGGTGAGATCTCCTAGGTGGGATTCTCCATGCAGATGATGGGTCAACAAACCTAGGGTTTCTATTTTCATTTAGGTTTCTATGGAATGAATTATGATTTTGAAAATCATGTTGAAATCGTCGATCGACGTTCGACGATGGGCGCTCAGATCGTCGAGCTTCGTTCGACCATGTAGCATCCGATCGTCGAGCTGCGTTCGACGCTTTTTGCATTTCTTTGAAAAACTTCTTTCTCTTTTCTCTCTTAGCCTTATTCAATGTTTTATTTACAAAGTTTACTTGCTCAGTGTTCTTCTTTCCACTAGCTGAAATGAAGTTCACTGGAGTTGAAAGATTATTTTTAAGCAAGACTGGGGGTTCACTGGGAGAAGCTCCTAAGCCTAATTTATCATTTCCTGTCCTAGTGTTAGCCATGCTGGTAATTTCTAACAGCTTAAGGCTTCTACCATTAAGTGACTCTTCTAGTCTCTTAGACTTAGCTAATTCCATTTTAAGAAATTTGATTTCTTCACTACAAGTAGTGAGTTCTTCCTTTAACCTAACATTTTCAGAGGCTATTGATTCAGAGTCAGCTAGCCTATTTCTAAGTTCTTTTATCTCTTTTTCTGAACTAATTAAATCTAAACATAGAGATTTAAAATCTAACTTAAACTCTTCTGAAGTAAAATCATAAGATGAAAGTACCTCATCTTCAGTAGGCATTTCTTCATCTGAGTCAGAACTCTCTGCAGCAGAGTGGTTGCTGCAGGCATCTATTGCCATGAGGCAAACTTCTTTTGCCTTCTTTTCTTCTTCATCCTCACTAGAGCTTGAGGATGAGGATTCTTCATCAGAATCACTCCAGGTTTCAGCAATGAAACCTCTCTCCTTCTTCTTGTTTTTGTAGGAGGATGGCTTGGAGTGCTTCCTGTGTTGTTCTTTATCTTTTCTCTTTTCCTTGTTCTTCTCCTCTGGACACTCTGGCAAAATGTGTCCAGGCTTCCTGCACCCATAACAAATAATTTCTTTAGTTGGAGTACGATCATACCTTGGCTTTTCTTCATACTTTGAAGATTTTCTTCTGAACTCTTTTCTCCCCATTTTGAGAAATCTCTTGGCAAACAATGCCATGAGCTCCTCATTTGATTGGCTGCCTTCTGAGGCTTCAGCAGCTTTAAGAGCTAGAGATTGCTCTTTTCTTGTTGGAGTGGGGGTCTTGGCTTCTGCTTCAGCTTCCCTTGTCTTCAGCACTTGCTCAAAAGATTTGAGCTTGCCGAGAAGGGCTTCAGTTGATATCTCGTTGGTGCTTCTGGCTTCCTTGATTGGCCAGATCCTCAAATCCCATGTGCTAGGAAAGCACATAAGGATCTTATCATTGACCTCTGTCAATGAGATATCCTTGTCAAGGGTCCTCAGCTCATTGATGATTGAGCTGAGCCTGGTGTACATCGCTTCAACTGATTCAGCATCAGTCTTCTTGAAGTTCTCATACTGTGAGATAAGGTTGGACCTCCTGTCCTTCCTTTCATCAGCTGAACCAGCTACAATCTGGTTCAGTGTGTCCCACATGGCCTTTGCTGAGGAGCAGTCGGCCACCTTCTGGAACACCTCATCAGACATAGTCTGAGCCAGTATATTCATTGCTTTGGCATCAGCAATTTTGGCCTTCTTGTACTCATCATTATAGTCTGGAGGAGGCACTGCACTCAAATCAGATGATGAGGCAGTGGCAGCAGCAGGTGCTCTTGGGGGACCTGACAAAATAGAAGCAAAAATACTCTCATCAATAGAGTTCATATAAAGTTTGATCCTTGCCTTCCAGATGCCAAACTTTGCTAAGTTGCATGCTAGAGGTCTGGTGCTAGAATAATCCTTAGACTGGGCCATGATAGTGAATTTCTATAAACTCTTGGTATCTATCAGGATCTTGTGACTTAGGTGTTAGCCTATACAGTCAGTCAACCTCCCTCTGATACCAATTGAAAGTGAAGGGATAGATACTACTCTAGAGGGGGGGGTGAATAGAGTAATCAAATTTTGCACAATACAAAACTTAACTGTCTACCCAACTCCCTTGGAGTGAAGTGCGGAATGAAGAGATTATAGATATTGGTTTAACCTTAAAGCCTAACACAAGTGTTGTGTACAAACACAAGCTAACTGTAATTACAGTTAAGCTTGGAAAAACCTAAACAGCAACTAGCAGCCTAGTTATATCTATTCACGGCCACAGTACAAGAAAAATAATAAACAAGCCAGACGACACAAGGAATTTTATAGTGGTTCCCCAAACAACTTGGGTACGTCCACTCTTCTACCCAAACGGTAGGAATCCACTACAGGTTTTTGATCAGGTGCCCTGCCACCAACAGGATCTTCTTCAGGTAGATCCAGAGACCCTTTAGACTTTTGATCAGGTGTCTAAAAACCAAGCACAGGTTTTTGATCAGGTGCCCTGCCACCAAGGGATACTTTTGAAGGGAGTAATAACCCTGTACAGGAGGGGGAAGAAGGTTAAGATGTCTTCTCTATTTTACAATAGATTAGAGAAGCACAAAAGGCTTGCACTGAGCTAGAATGCTCTAAAGAATCAAGGCTCCCCCTGGCTCAAAGATGTCCAGGTGAAGTCTTGCTTCAGTGCAGAAACTCTTCAGAAAATTCTGAAGGAAAGAGCTACAGGAAGAAAATAAATAACAAAAAGAAATCTCTTCAAGCAGCTATTCTTCTTCTTCTTCTTCTTCAAAGAAACTCTGAGTTGAACTTCCTGAAAGCAGGAGAACTCAGGTGAAGAAGAGATGAAGATCTTAACACTTCTCAGTTAGATGGAGTTTGCTGAGAGCAGGAAGCTTGAGCTTGATGAAGGCTTGAGTGCTTTTGAATATGTGTGTAACACTAGCTTCAATCCTTCTGTAAAGGGTTCTTTTTATATCATCATCAAGCAACGGCTCTCTTCCATTTTGAATTGTTTGTCTTCTTCTAAGCCTTGAGACCTGGGCTGTAAATATCAAGAAGACAGAAATATTTCTGCAGCAAAACATTCCATAAAAAGGAATAAACCTCTTTCTAAGAAACTGCAGGCTTAAATCAAATAAACAGATAGACTAAATAAAGTCACATCAGAAACTATCTCTTTATAGCAAAAGAAGACTTTTCAGTCTAACGGCTATAAAGGGGCTGACAGCAGATAAAGTAATTTAAATAGACAGCTAATAAGACAAACAACTTTATCTTAAAAGATTTTAACTCAGGCAATAAGAATAGAGCAAATAATGCCTGGAAACTTTATCATACAGCTTAAAATACTGTGCCAGAAAATGTATTAAATAATTAAATATAATAAATAAATACAAAATCCAAAGGCAGACAGAAAACGTCGAACGACCTTCGAAGATCGTCGAACGACGCCAGGAGATCGTCGAACTATCGGGCAGATAGTCGAACGATCCAGATAGTCGAGCTATCAAATGGATAGTCGAGCTACCTCAGCAGATAGTCGAACTATCAGGGCAGATAGTCGAACTATCAGATAGTCGATCTATCTATGACAGATAGTCGAGCTATCAAGCGCACAGAGATAGTCGAACTATCAAGCAGATAGTCGACCTACCTCAGAAAACAGATAGTCGATCTATCAAAAGATAGTCGAACTATCAAAACAAACTAGATAGTCGAACTATCAACAGATAGTCGAACTACCAGCGCAGAACAGATAGTCGAACTATCAACAGATAGTCGAACTATCAGCGCAGAACAGATAGTCGAACTATCAACAGATAGTCGAACTATCAGCGCAGAACAGATAGTCGAACTATCAACAGATAGTCGAACTATCAGCGCAGACCAAGGCGTCGACCAACTGATAGACGATCGTCGATCAGTCGATAGACGATAGTCGAACGGCGTTCGACTATAGTCGAACGAAAAACTACTTAACCAAATTCTCAATTTGGAAAAGCGAGGACTCTACAGCTAGACTCCTAACCATTGACCATAGATATTTCTTGGGTCAAAGGGGCACAAAGGAGAGGACTGAACTCAAATCAAACTAGGGTACCAACAAATATCCTGATCCTCAACAAGCGGAGTCACATCCACTCGGGAACTGCTAGGGGTCGCTCTCGAATGCCCCTTCAGTAGGTCAGCATGGCGATGCACCGTGGACAACTCTCCATGGCTCTCGAACACCAACTTTCTCTTTTGATCATGACCCAACGGAGCAGTGGTAAAACACTCGGGATCAGTAGAAAGGCCACACAATAGCAAGAGATTTTCTTCCAAAAACAAAGGAATACTAAATGGATGATTCACCAGTTCATTATGAGCCCCAAACCCAAGCATTGATGTGAAATCATGCTCGCGGCCCTTCATTCGACGACATCAGTCTGGGAGGAAGCTCCAAAGCTCAAGCCACTCCCAGCAATTATGGATGTACCCATACACTATGTTCACGTAGCGCTTGTCCGTCCGACTCTTAAACACCAACCCAGTCTTGTTGCTATGAATCTCGATACGGCCACCTCCGTCGGCATGAACATCACACAATTCTTTAAAGAGCTCCAATGAGAACCGCGAATCATGTTCTTATAAGAATACAATCAGGCCCATAATGCGCGTCATCGCTAAAGGGGTAAACTATGACGCCAGAACCCCACAATGTTTTAAGATCTCGGTGACTTCTTCGGATGGTGAAAACCGAAGACCGTCCTTAATAGACGATTCACATAAAGTCATCCAGCCCACTGGAGGACTCTGCACCCACTGCTCCCCCCTAAGAATCTTGATTTCAAGACTAGAGGGAATGTTGTAGCGCCCTCTCTAAGAAGCAATCTGCTCTACAGTAAGAGTGGAACGCATACGCATTGACCTACCGTGAACATCACACCTGAGAGCTTGAAAAAACATGAAAAAATAAGTTAAAATCTAGACGAGGGGACACCTCGGGAGCTATAACCCACGCAACGCGAACAGGGGGCAGGGCGCATGCAAGCACGACATGACACAGCGCCCCACACTAACACCCACGAGCACGCAGGGAACAACCCATACGCATGCGCGCAGCACGCATGGAGCGACCCATATGCACAACGCGGGAGGCGCGACTCGCGTGAACCACGCACCGGGCGCAACCCGCGCTCGCGCGCACAGTGCGCAGGACAACTCGTGCGCTCCGAGCGCGGGGCAGCGTGCCTGCGTAACTCGCGTGTATGCTCTCCTCGTGCGCGAGGAGCATCCCACATGCGCGCCCTCGCATCATTATGGGCATCCCGCTTCGTCTGGTCGCCCCCTCCGTACGTAAGAGCCATGCGCCCCTTATGATTCTCGCCACAATTCACCTCTTCGACATACCTTTTCATTATTGACCGCGCCACCACGCCCATCCCTCGTTTCACCCGCCATTAATGTTCAGAACAACACCGAGGTAAAAGCCCACGAACTCCACTCGTTTCAACTCTAGACTCCAAAAACTTTGAGGGGTAAATGATGGGGTAAACCCCAATTTATAAGAAAAACAGGCTGCACATAGTCGAACCGCTCTCTCCCCCCACTAAAGTCATGAGAGTTAGGCAGGTAACTGCCAAGCGCCGGATCTACGCGCCAGATTTACGTAGTAACTACCGCGTGCCGGATCGTGTGACAGACCCATCCACCACCACCCGACAGTGTTGGCCGGCCAAGGCCCAGGGCCGATCGCCCCCTCTAACCTCCCAGGGATAGGGGGTCGTGGCACGGCCGGCCTCTGCGAAGACCGGCCAAGGCCGCCTATCCTCGGGCGGCCTAGCCGCGGCCGGCCCTCGAAAGGGGCTGTACAAAGCTGCCTGATCCCGGGCGGCCTCGCCACAGCCGGCTCCGTAAGGGGCCGACCAAGGCGGCCCAATCCCGGGCGGCCTTACCGCGGTCGGCCTCGAAAAAGGCCGGTCAAGGCCTCCCGATCCCTGGCGGCCTACCAACGACCAGCCCTCGCATGGGCCGACAAAGGTTGCCCAGATCCGGGCGTCCTCGCCGCGGCAGGCCCCTATGAGGGTCGCCCGCCCCCGGGCGGCCTCTCCGCGGCCGACCGCCCCTCCCCGCCACCCTCTGTGTGGTCGGGCAGTGGTCGGTCTCCCGCGACGGCATCATCGGGCTGCCATTCTTCGCGGGCGGGCCTTCCCTCGACCCGGGGGCAAGGTTATCATTTCCCAAAAGTGGCGATTTGTGTGATCATTTCCGAGCGATCCTATTGGCCGGTCTGATAGTTATTAGACAAAATTACCGGACCGCCCACATTAAAATCTATAAATAGGCCTAATTCTATTTCAAAAATGTCTATTTTCAAGTTCACTCCGTTTTACTCCTCTCTCTCCCACTGTTCTCTACAGGATCTACGTTCAATACCGCCACCACAAAGCAAGGCGAAGGCATCAAAGTCAAGATGAGGTTCGCCATAACGTAAGTGAAGAAGGAGACGCGAGCAGCCGCCCCTGATGTCACGTCAAGACAACTCTGAAGGAAGGAACCGCCCGCATCTTCAATTCAGTGAAAAAGTATCAGAAGACTGCCAAAATAACACGACGGCTGGTGGCACCCATCGTTCATTCCCCTCCCCTCTCACAAATTGTAACGAGGCACGGCTTGTCGCCATCACTTTCCTCCCAAAAGCTCTGTAAATATGCTCATATAGTGGAAGTTAGGTCGGCACCGTACCGACCGCGTGGTTTTTCACCCCGATTGCGGTTTTTCCACGCCAACAAGTCTTCGTCCCAGCATCTAGTTAATCTTGGACTGTTGACACGTTCGGCCGCTCACAGGCGAAGACGGCAGAGCAGACTCGGTCTACCAAGAGCGTCGCACGGGCTATGCCCGTGCTCGATGCTCTCAGGCGCCTTTTGGCCGCATCCAGGTGGGCTTCTCCCACCTTTGCACGGGCTTCACACGTGCTCGACGTGTTGGTGCGGGCTACGTCCGCATCAAAACGGGCTACACCCGCAACATATACATACGAGTACTCAAAGTGACTGTAAAAAAATATAAATTAAGATTACAATTTTTAGTTTTTAAAAATGTATGCTTTGTTCTTTAAAATTTTATTTTCTCTCTCTCATATAGTTTTAAGATGCATATTAATATTTTTCCCCTCTCTCATCCTCTCTCTTTAATCTTTCTTTCTCTGTCCATCTAAACGATGAGATTTAATATAGGGTGCTGTTATTAGCAAACCCACTTTTGTTTTTAGCAAACCAGAAAAAAAAAATTCAGTCATTTTTTGTATTTTTTTTCTTTCCAAAGATTACTACTAGCAAACCAATCTTGTTTTTTTGCAATTTTTGCATTTTTGAATTTTGACTCCCAAATATTTCTCATTTGAAAAAATGATCAACATGAAAGTTATAGATTTCAAAGATATCTACAACTTTCATGTTTAGCATTTTTTATTTGAAGCCGTTTAGGCCTTCGATTTGGGTCCTAACAAAGGCATGCACGGAACGTACAGATTTTCGGCGTGACTTTTTTCGGGGCCCAAATCGGGGGTCTAAACTACTTCAAAAAGTGTTCAACATAAAAGTTGTAGATCTAGACGATATCTACAACTTTATTGTTGAACACTTTTTGATTTGAAGCCTTTTATGCTCCCAATTTGGCCTCCGAAAAAAGTCACGCCGATCCCGGGCGTCCGTACATATGTACGACGTAACTTTTTTCAGGGGCCAAATCGTGGGTCTAAAGTGTTTCAAATCAAAAAATATTAAACATAAAAATTGTAGATCTCGTCGAGATCTACAACTTTCATATTAAATACTTCTCATGAAATTGTACGTATAAGACGCAGTTCAAAAGGACGTATATATTCTTATATACACTTAAATCGTATATACAACACATCCTTATAGGAATTAGAAATCAAATATATTTCTAAACATATTTTTTAAAAGATTTTGGTGCAGATAATGATATTTTGTTGAAAAAACAGTTTTGGACATACTAAACACTTGCGTCATTTTAACTCATCTATAATGCTAACATAAGTGGTTGAATGAATACATTTGAAATCATTTGTAATGTCATTATATGCAACGGGTTATTTGGAAAGAATGAATATTTAAAACAAAATTTAAATTTTTTTTTTAAAAATTATGTTTATTTGCTAGTAACAAAATGGTTTTCAAATAGCCATTTTGAAAAATGAGGGTTTATTAATAGTAATGATTTGAAAGAAATCAAATTGGATTTGCTAGTAAATCAAACGATTAAGGAAAAATGTTTGATATGCTTGAAGATATGCATATTGATATATATGAAATATATATATATATATATATATATATATATATATATATATATATAATTAGTATAGACAAAGTAAACATGACTACATTTGAACAGTGGTAAATTTAGGTTTCAATCTTTAAATTTTATAAAGTTTTTGAAATAATTTATATTTTAATAACAAAAAAAATACAACATCACTCAAATCTTTATTCCACTATAATGTGGTTATATGGATCCTTTGTAGTCATTGTGCCCTATCTGTTGTCATAATCTCACTAATGCCTAAGTACTGACCTTATACCCTATAATGATCAAAAAATAAATTATTCAAACACCGTTAAAATATATTATATGGTGTTTTCGGAATAGTTTAATATAATTATTATTAACGTTTGTATTTTTAATAATAAATGTACAAGCACCATTACATTGAAAATATTAAACATCAATCACTACATAATTAAATAACAGTCAATCAGACAATAAACTATGAAATAAGTAGACAAATCTCACACAGTGAGAATAGAACTCACAACCTCCCTATCATGAGCCCTCAGCTTATCCATCTAGGCCAAATCTCATTGGCTGTTGTTTTCGTTTTAAATATCAGCAGTAAAAAATAATTTTACATGAGTATTGACCAATGGTTTTATATATAGATAAAATCTTTGGTGTAAAAAATAAATAAATGCACAATGGCGCACTTTATGGATAATAATAGTTAGGAACTGCATAATAATTAATGTTATAAGATTGTTTATCACGTCGCATTTTGTGGATAATATAATGACACGTTTAATGGATAACATAGTTAGATGCAATATAATTAATTATAAGATATTTTTTGGATAATATAATGACACATTTAATGGATAATATAGTTTAGATGCAAGACAACTATATTATAAAATTAAAATATTCTTTTGCCTCACATAATTTGATGTGTGTATTACACGAGAGATGGATAGAAGGGATATTCCTTGTGCGGCTTTATTAGTCAGCATGACTATGTTAGAAAAATGCGACATTTTTGTATATAAGCTCCGTCTCTAGATTTGAGTACAAGGTCGGCTTTCGGTTTGAATGAGCAAATTAATGAACACGTCGCGCACGATAAGAATAGCCCGGTTCCATATCTAAAGATGGGCTCATACGCCAAACTTTTCAAATAGTACTCTACCCCATATAGGTTTACAAGTAAAAATTGGAAACAATCTGTAAATTTTAAGTCTTGTTTGAAATCAGTCTAAACTTTTAAAAACTTATGAAAACAACCCTATAGATTTGTTTGCTTGAAACAACTTCATAAATTAATCAAAATCATTCTTAAATTCAAATGTACTTATATATTAACAAAACACTATGTACTTATGTAGTATTAGGCAAATAATTAACCTTATTACTTTTAAATAGCACAAAATTGTCAGATTGATCTCACTATTAGGATAATATATATAACTCTGAATGCAGTGGATGCAGAAGAAGACAACGGGAAAATCACCTTCTTCCTTCTTGCCTGCAACATTCTTGTTGTTGCTTGACGGACAAACTTATTTTGCGCACATAGCCGTGATGTAGGGCAGTTTGGTTGTGCGGCAAAATGCGGCATCTGTTCATCATATCGTTATTAGAGTTAATAAATACAACAAGACTCAAGTCTTTATCCCACTATAGTTGGGTCGGTTATATGGATCTTGATGGGCTCCACCTTAATTTATAAGGAAAAGGAGACCCCCATGATCCTCATCAATGGAGATCATGGGTGGGCCCCCATGATCTCTCATGGAGATCATGGGAGTGGGCCCCCTCTCTCCCCACCTTTAGGGGAGGGAACCGCCGCCGGCGGTTCCCCTCCGGCCATGGCCGGCCGCGGCCGAGGCCGGCCGCGGCCCTGGCCGGCGGAGGCCCTGGCCGGCCTCAGCCATGGCCCCGGCCATGGCCGGCCCCGGCCATGGCCTGCCCCGGCCATGGCCGACATCGGCCATGGCCATGGCCCGGCCATGGCCGGCCCCGGCCATGGCCGGCCGCCATCATGGCCGGCCGCAGCCGTGACCGGCCTCGGCCATGGCCGGCCGCCATCATGGCCGGCCGCAGCCGTGACCGGCCTCGGCCATGGCCCCGGCCATGGCCGGCCCCGGCCATGGCCGGCCGCCATCATGGCCGGCCGCAGCCGTGACCGGCCTCGGCCATGGCCGGCCGCCGCCGTGTCTGGCCACCTCCTCGCCGTCTGCGTCGTCTGGGAGGCCCCACCTCGGGATGACCTCCCCACCGTCCGATCGAGGGGGAGGCCCCGCCGGCCGTCCGATCGGGGCAAAACCACCCACTAACCCACTATGTTAGTGGTGGGGCCCGCCATAACTTCCCCCTGGAGCCTATAAAAGGACCCCAGGGGCTCCTCATTTGATATCTTCTTCTCCTACGCTTCCCCCTTCTTCTTCTTCCTCAGGTGGGTGTAACGCCCCGTTTTTTCAGCGATTATTTTTATTCTCGTTTGGCGTTACGATGACGCGTTTCCGTGGCTTGTGCCATTTGTGGAGTATGGTTTAGCTCCTTAGAACTGAGTGCCCTATTCTGTAGCCTATTGGCAAGATCTCCCTAGCAAGCCGAGTCGTTTTGGGTGACCCGGTGTGGCCTCTCGGGGGGATGTTGGTGTTTGGCTTTATTTGGGAATAACTCGAGTTCTGTTCGTCGAAAATTAATTTCGACTTCGCCGTTATGTTCGTAGCGTGGGTATTTAGCTACGGTGCAAATTTCGTCGAATTCCGAGGTAGATCAGTTTTCGCGTCGATTTGGTGCTTTATGTAATTTTGTAATTAATTTAATTATTATAAAATTATATATATATAGAATGAAAACCCCCGATTCATCTTCTTCCCCGCTTGAAACCGCCGGCCCTGTACGAGAGAACGGAGAAACCGCCTACCCTTCCCTTCAGACGCCGATTCCCGGAGCGTTTGTGGACGGAATTCGATTCCGAGAGTGGATTTGGATTGCTCTCGTCAAGACCTTCATTCCTACGGTAAGAAATTCGATTTTCGTGGAGTTTTGCGAGGATTGGAATTTTCGGTTTTGGAGCTTTCCGCCATTAATGGCCGAGTTTTTGTTCTAGATGTTGCGGCTGTTTTGATTCGTGCGAAGAGGAGGAAAGCAGTCCAAAGCTTCGCTGTGAATTGAGGCAAGTGGTATTCTTGCCCTTGCCAAATTTTTTTTCGATTTTACTTGCTGAAATTGAAATCTCGGTTAGCCCAGGTTAGAGGCCTTGTTGTTCTCATTTTCTTGCTAACTATAGGGCTTAGTTATTCCTACTGAAACCCCCTATTTTGTGATGATTGGAGTCCAAATTGTCGGCGTGGAGCCGTTGTTTTCCTTTACTCTGATTGTTGCTCTGGTTCGGGTGTAGCCGAGAGGGAGAGTTAGGAGGGGGTGTGGTTGCCGATTTTTTCATTAAGGTATTACTCGAATGATTAGGCATAGTTTGTATAGTAGTGGTGCGCGACGTTGGTAGTTTCCTGCTGCTACTGCAGTTGCGTGAGTCGTGTGCGCGTTCCGGTGTCGTTCGGGAAATTCCAAACGGTACAGGTTAGCCGCGCACGGTCATTAACCGTTAGGGCGCACAACCACTGGTCGTGTGCCTCTGGTCGTGCGCGTATAACTTTCAGTTTCCAAAGTTCTGTCTCGTAGATCGCACGAGCGCTGGCAAGCAGTGCGCACGACCACTGATCGTGCGTCACTGATCGTGCGCTGACGCTAAGTTTTCAAAGGTTTTCCAGGTTCGCTTCGCACGATCATCAGCCGATGAGTGCGCACGACCACTGATCGTGCGTCACTGATCGTGCGCTCTGTATATTTTCTTTTGCTAGGCGAATTTAGCTTGTTTCGAGTGCGGGAGTTTAGATACTCAAGTGGCAGGCAACTACTCGAGTTCTGGATCTTCTGCCTTGGTCGTTCGACTATCGTCAAGCTCCGTATTCTTTAGTGGGTTTGTGGGTAGTGACTTTATTTTGGCGGTGAGTGAGTCTAGCTCACTCAACGCCAAAGTTTAGGTGGGCACTGAGTGGGTTTCACTCAACGCCTAGTCGTGTTGGTTTATTTCAACACTCTTCCTTTTCCTTGTCTTTCGTTTCCGAGTGGATTTCCAGTTGTATTTCTGGGTTTTCCTTGTCGGCCGTTTTCTTTATTTTCCTAGAGGCCGAATCGTGGGTCGTGGTTAGTAGTGGTGGTTGTAGCTCTTTATGGGGGTGGAGTTGTGTGATATAGCCAAGGCCACCCATGTTTTTCTTGCTCCAGGTACGGGCTGGGCATGTCGGGTGGAAGGTCCCTTGTGTTTTCACGTGTTGACCCTCGAGCTTTTGACTTGGACATGGTGGATTGGGGGACTGCGTTTGCCTTCGATCCGGTTCCTCGTTGTTGTTTTTGCTACTATCACTTCCCACAGTTTAGGGTGTTAGAAGTTTCTTCCTTGGTAGTTTGCAGTACTTTTGGCTCTTGGTAGCCTAGTAGTTCCTGTAGGATGTGGTTCCTGGGCTGGGTCGTTGCTGTTTCTTTGCACGTTGTGCATTTATTGTGGTCCCGTTTTGGACAGTTGTGACTCTTTCTACTGCATGTTTTTCTGGTACTTTTCCCCTTTTGGTTGACTCTTTCATGCAGTTTTACTTTGTTTAGCTTGCTGAGGTATTCTGTTTTCTTTGGAATACCCCAGGTTCTGAGCTGTAGCCAGTCTGGTGGCTAGTTGGAGGTGGTGTTGTTGGTGGACTCCCGGACTTTGGAGTTCTGTTTACCTTGTTAGTGAGGTTGTTTTCAGTACTTTCTTACAGACATATATTTGTGCTAGTGGGTTCGTGTCAGGTTGTTGGCGCCCACTGGTAGTTTTTACCTTGTACTAGATATATACTATTGCTGCTACCATTTTCTGGAGATAGTCTACTTGCTCTGAGAAGGTTTTATGCTAGGTTGCTAGTTATTTTTAAACTATAATTATTATTATAAATAAAGCTCATGATCAGCATGTTTTATAAGACGTATTCACTATTTACCAAATCATGTATAAAGACCGTTTTCTTATATATTATATAAATTAAATATAGGGTCTTGCATAGCATGAGTGGTTCTCTTGGAACCCTTATGCGCCCCTTAGGATGTTAAACCTAAATAAAGTATTTTTCCGCAGCGTATAAATATAGTTTTTCTTTTGTGGACTAGGTGATCCACTGAGCCGAGGGATACGGTCTCTAAAATACAACTGATTTTCTAATCATTAATCACATGATTTTCTTTCATTAAGTTGGTAGTTGGTTTTGCCTGAGCGTCAGCAGTTATCCCCTGCTTGACGTGGCATCACGACGCGTGTTTTCTCTTACTCTGATAATTCTTAATTCGGAGAAAATGCGGGTTGTGACAGTTGGTATCAGAGGGAGGTTGCTTGACAAGTTAGTTGAGCAACCTTCCTTGGATGTTTTTAGTGGTTCAGCATCATGTCATTCACACACCGATATGTCATCAGCACGTCTTGGCAAAAGCACGAACACTACACTCATAGCATAACATGAAGTATACGGGGCATATTATGTAGTATGGGATGCATAATATGTGTTCGTATATGGATCCACCATAGGGGCTACATGTGAGGGTTATGTAGTATGGGATGCATAACCTCACCACATGACTGCGACTAGCACGTTTCTTTTTCGTTGCATGAGAATGTTATGTAGTATGGGATGCATAACATTTTCATGCGTACGCCGCTCATAACATGCATTAGGGCATTTTTTTTTAGAATGCATAGCACAATCATGCATATCATATCATTGCATAAGCACAACGCGCCGAGCTGAAGATTTGCAGGATGACATATGTACACACATGAGTTTTCAAATTAACATAAATTCATGCATCCGATCTAGGCACAAGAGTTAGTAAGGTGGTGGTTAACCATCCTAGGTTAGGGCATATCATCTAATTTTTGTGAAGAAGATAAACTCTCAGAGCAAGTTTAGCAGCTTTAAGTCTATATCTACATATGTATTGTCTGTACTGGTAATCGGTTCTAGTCGTTGGATTTGGATCTGATTTGCGTTGTAATGATTTTTAGGATGGCTAGGCGTCCTGCGACTCGATCGACTCCCCTGTCTGAGGGTGAATCTTCTGGATCTCAGAACGATGCGGTGATCGAGAGTCTGCGTCTGAGTAGCGAAGCTATGGGCAGGCAGTTGGAGGAGGTGCAAGCCCAGATTCAGTCTTTGGTGGCTGTTGTGGCAGGTCAGACTCAGGGTATGCAAGTTCCTGCTGGGGGGTTAGCTGTTCCTCCTCCTCCTGCACCCTTGAGACCTCCAGTGGTGGTGCCAGCAGAGATGGCCTTCATCTCGCAGTTTCAGAGGCTGAGCCCTTCCACTTATGATGGGAAGGCAGATTTCATGGTGATAGACGACTGGCTGATCTCCATGGAAGAGATGTTCTCGTACTCAGGGATTGCAGATGATCAGAGGGTGATGTTAGCCACCTATCAGCTCAAAGGGTTGGCTAAGAGTTGGTGGCTGAGAGAGAAGGAGAGCTTAGCAGCCGGATGCTCTTGGGAAGTGTTCAAGGAGATGCTGTTGAGGAAGTTCTTACCTTCGGTTGAGCGTGACCGCCTCATGAATGATTTCCTCTATCTGAAGCAAAGGCAACTCACGGTGGGTGAGTATGAGATAGAGTTTAGTAAGTTGAGCCGTTTTGCCCCTGGATTGGTCAGCGTTGAGGCTGATCGAGTAAAGCGATTTCTTGGTGGTTTGAGGAGTGAGGTGCAGCAGTTGGCCAGTACTTATGGGACAGTGACTTATGCTGGAGTTGTAGAGGCTGCTCTTAAGGTTGAGGCCATTGAGACGGCGAAGAGCAGAGGCCAGCAGTTGAAGAAGGATAAGAGGAAGTTGGTAGAGGAGAAGAAACCCCTGGTACCCGATGCTGTTCCGGGAAAGAGGAGCAGGGTGGTGTGCAGTTTTTGTGGCCGGTCAGGCCATCCTGTCGAGAGGTGTTTCAAGAAGGCGGTAGCTCAGAAGGAGCAGGTTCATGCGATTTAGGGTGCTCCTAGGAGAGATGCCTCCTGTTCTGTTTGTAAGCGATCCGGTCATGATGCGGCCCAGTGTTGGTCCAGGGATAGAGTCTGCTATCAGTGTGGGCAGAAGGGACACATCAAGTCGAGGTGTCCTCAGGTCCAGTCAGCTCTTCCTGCAGTTCCGTTACAGGCTTTACCTCCACCTCAGCGAGTGGACAAGGGAAAAGGGAAGCTGAACGTGATTTCTTCCGAGGAGGCTCAGACTTCGACCCAGGTGATCTCAGGTTAGTTGTTTGTTGTTTTTCTTTCTAGCCTGGTAGTTTAGTTGCTAGATTATTTGCGGTACTGTTGTGCTAGTTCCTTAGCTTTGTGTGTTCCTATAGGGAAATTTAAGGTGAAGAATCGCTGGGCGCGTGTTCTGTTTGACTCCGGCGCTACCCACTCGTTCGTGGCTAGAGCCTTTGTGGAGCGTCATCGGTTGTCTCTAGATCGTGTTCGGGATTCCTTCCGTGTCAAGTTTCCCTCTGGTGAATCTGTGTTGTCAGATTTGGGTATTTTGGATTGCCCGGTTTTGTTGGGGGATTTTCTTGCGAAGGGGGACCTGAAGATGATTGATCTAGAGGACTTCGATGTCATTTTGGGCATGGACTGGCTCTCTCATTATGATGCGGTCATTCAGTGCAAAGGAAAGCGCTTGGACTTCATCAGGGACGACGGTCAGCTCGGCAGCGTGTATGCTGATCCGTGTCAGGATTCTCCTGTTCTCTCTGCGGTATGTGTTCAGAGATTGTTTCTTTCTGAATGTTGTGTTTGTTTAGTCTCGGCGGTTGGAACCGTTGTTAGCGTGCCATGCTTGGAGGAGATTCCTATTGTTCGTGGTTTCGCCGATGTTTTTCCTGATGATCTTCCTAGTATCCCTCCTGAGCGGGATGTGGAGTTTGTTATTGATTTGGAGCCGGGTACGCGTCCCATTGCTAAGGCGCCGTACTGGATGTCCCCTCGTGAGTTAGAGGAGTTGCGAATTCAGTTAGATGAATTGTTGGCTAAAGGTTTTATCAGGCAGAGTTCGTCGCCTTGGGGTGCTCCTGTTTTGTTCGTAAAGAAGAAAGATGGGTCGATGCGGCTTTGCATCGACTATAGAGAGTTGAACAAGGTCACTATCAAGAACAGGTACCCTCTGCCGAGGATCGATGATTTATTTGACCAGTTGCGTGGTAGCACGGTGTTCTCCAAGATCGATCTTCGTTCGGGCTATCATCAGCTCAGGATCCGTGAGGCGGATATTCCACGGACTGCGTTTAGGTCGAGGCATGGACACTTTGAGTTTTTGGTGATGTCGTTTGGTTTGACCAACGCACCATCAGCTTTCATGGACATGATGAATCGGGTATTCAAGGATTTCCTAGACAAGTTCGTGGTGGTCTTCATTGATGACGTGTTGGTTTATTCTCGCAGTGCTGAGGAGCATGAGCAGCATTTGCGTTTGGTCCTATCAGAGTTGAGGAACCACAAGTTATTCGCCAAGTTGAGCAAGTGCGAATTTTGGTTGCCTCAGGTTTCTTTTCTAGGCCACGTGGTGAACAAGGATGGGATCTCGGTTGACCTAGAAAAGATTGCAGCAGTGATGGATTGGAGTAGGCCGACTACTCCTAAGGAGATCAGAAGTTTCTTAGGGTTGGCTGGCTATTACAGGAGATTCGTGGAGGGTTTCTCTTCTCTAGCCGCACCTTTGACCAAGCTGACTCAGAAGAATGTGGCTTTTGTTTGGAGCGAGAAGTGCGAAGAAGCTTTTCAGGAGTTAAAGAGGAGATTGTGTACTGCTCCCGTTCTGACCCTTCCTACTGAGGGCGTGGATTATGATGTGTATGTGGATGCTTCGCATATAGGACTGGGATGCGTATTAATGCAGGATGGAAAAGTAATTGCTTATGGGTCAAGGCAGTTGAAGACTCATGAGAAGAATTATCCTACGCATGACCTTGAGTTTGCAGCGGTTATCTATGCGTTGAAGTTGTGGAGGCACTTACTTTATGGGGCTCAGTGCAAGATTTTTACTGACCATAAGAGCCTGAAGTACGTGTTCACGCAGAAAGAGTTGAATCTGCGTCAGCGGCGGTGGCTTGAGTATGTGGCGGATTATGATGTAGAAATCCAGTATCATCCGGGCAAGGCCAATGTGGTGGCCGACGCCCTGAGCCGAAAGACGGAAAAGATCTTTAACCTCTCCGCCGATCGGTTAATTGAGGAGTTCCTCCTTATGGATATTTCAGTGGGATGCTGTAGTTTGCAGAGTAGCTTGTCAGTGGCAGAGCCGTCCTGGATTTCTTTGACCAGACTGCACCAGAAGGACGACCCGAATCTGTTGCACTTGTTCATCAGGACAGAGAAGGGAGAGTTGCCAGATTTTGCTATCGATGATGCAGGTACTTTGAAGTACCGCGACAGGTTTTGCGTTCCCGCTGTTGGGGACATTAGAGGTATGATTTGCAGTGAGGCTCATGGTTCCAGCGTTGCCTACCATCCAGGATCTACGAAGATGTACCGTGACTTAAGGCAAATTGCCTGGTGGTATGGTATGAAAGGAGATATAGCCCGATTTGTTGCTGAGTGTCACACTTGCAAGCGTGTGAAGGCCGATCATGGAAGGCCTGGTGGCAAAGCTGACCCCGTTAGAGATCCCGACTTGGAAGTGGGAGAGTATATCTATGGACTTCATTACGGGTTTGCCAAAATCCCCGAGGGGATTTGATTCTGTTTGGGTTATAGTGGATAGATTGACGAAGTGTGCTCACTTCGTGCCTTATAAGATTGATTACCCGATGAAGAAGATAGCGGAGTTGTACTTGAATGAAGTCATCCGACTCCACGGTGTGCCGGTTAGCATCATTTCTGATCGAGACTCCCGGTTTACTTCTCGTTTTTGGCAGAGTCTGCAGGAGGGTTTGGGTACGGATCTGAGGTATTCTACTGCGTACCACCCTCAGACCAATGGGCATACGGAGCGAGTCAATCAGATTGTTGAGGATATGATCCGGTGCTATATTTTAGACCACGGTGGAGCGTGGGATGAGCGTCTGCGACTCATGGAATTTGCTTACAATAACAGTTATCAGGAAAGCTTGCAGATGGCTCCGTTCGAAGCTTTGTATGGGAGGCGCTGTAAGACTCCGTTGTTTTGGACCGAGGCTGGTGAGAGGCCGTTGTTGGGTCCTGATGCGCTGGAGGATATGGAAGTCGCCGTGAAGCTTATTCGGGAGAAGCTTCGTATAGCTCGGGAGAGGTATGAAAAGAACGCCAATCGGCGTAGGTCTGCTTTGGAGTTTTTAGTATGAGATCATGTATACCTCAAGGTTTCTCCCATGGTTGGTGTGAAGAGATTTGGTAAAAATCGGAAATTGGACCCAAGGTATGTGGGCCCGTTCGAGATTTTGGAGCGGATTGGTGTGTCTGCATATAGATTGGATTTGCCAGCGAACTTCCCTGGTGTTCATAATGTTTTTCATGTTAGCCAATTGCGGAAGTGTGTGCGCAGCAGTGGGCAACTCTTGGATGTTGTGCCCCAGTTGGAGCCCAACCTCTCTTTTGTTGAGGTGCCAGTTCGTATTTTGGATACTCAGGAGCGTGTGCTGCGAAAGAAGTCCATACCGATGGTGAAAGTTCTATGGAAAAATCAGGATTTGGAGAGCGCGACTTGGGAGCTAGAGTCGGCCATGAGGAGGGCGTACCCTCACCTGTTTCACTGATTTGATCGGTATGTTTCCCTTTGTAACTTCTGTTTGTTACTTTTCCTTCTTTAGTAGGAGGGTTGTGCGTAAAGTTTCGGGACGAAACTTTCTTTTAGGGGGAGTGACTGTAACGCCCCGTTTTTTCAGCGATTATTTTTATTCTCGTTTGGCGTTACGATGACGCGTTTCCGTGGCTTGTGCCATTTGTGGAGTGTGGTTTAGCTCCTTAGAACTGAGTGCCCTATTCTGTAGCCTGTTGGCAAGATCTCCCTAGCAAGCCGAGTCGTTTTGGGTGACCCGGTGTGGCCTCTCGGGGGGATGTTGGTGTTTGGCTTTATTTGGGTATAACTCGAGTTCTGTTCGTCGAAAATTAATTTCGACTTCGCCGTTGTGTTCGTAGCGTGGGTATTTAGCTACGGTGCGAATTTCGTCGAATTCCGAGGTAGATCGGTTTTCGCGTCGATTTGGTGCTTTATGTAATTTTGTAATTAATTTAATTATTATAAATATATATATATATATATATATATATATATATATATATATATATAGAGAGAGAGAGAGAGAGAGAGAGAGAGAGAGAGAGAATGAAAACCCCCGATTCATCTTCTTCACCGCTTGAAACCGCCGGCCCTGTACGAGAGAACGGAGAAACCGCCTACCCTTCCCTTCAGACGCCGATTCCCGGAGCGTTTGTGGACGGAATTCGATTCCGAGAGTGGATTTGGATTGCTCTCGTCAAGACCTTCATTTCTACGGTAAGAAATTCGATTTTCGTGGAGTTTTGCGAGGATTGAAATTTTCGGTTTCGGAGCTTTCCGCCATTAATGGCCGAGTTTTTGTTCTAGGTGTTGCGGCTGTTTTGATTCGTGCGAAGAGGAGGAAAGCAGTCCAAAGCTTCGCTGTGAATTGAGGCAAGTGGTATTCTTGCCCTTGCCAAGTTTTTTTTCGATTTTACTTGCTGAAATTGAAATCCCGGTTAGCCCAGGTTAGAGGCCTTGTTGTTCTCATTTTCTTGCTAACTATAGGGCTTAGTTCTTCCTACTGAAACCCCCCCTATTTTGTGATGATTGGAGTCCAAATTGTCGGCGTGGAGCCGTTGTTTTCCTTTACTCTGATTGTTGCTCTGGTTCGGGTGTAGCCGAGAGGGAGAGTTAGGAGGGGGTGTGGTTGCCGATTTTTTCATTAAGGTATTACTCGAATGATTAGGCATAATTTGTATAGTAGTGGTGCACGACGTTGGTAGTTTCCTGCTGCTACTGCAGTTGCGTGAGTCGTGTGTGCGTTCCGGTGTCGTTCGGGAAATTCCAAACGGTACAGGTTAGCCGCGCACGGTCATTAACCGTTAGGGCGCACGACCACTGGTCGTGTGCCTCTGGTCGTGCGCGTATAACTTTCAGTTTCCAAAGTTCTGTCTCGTAGATCGCACGAGCGCTGGCAAGCAGTGCGCACGACCACTGATCGTGCGTCACTGATCGTGCGCTGACGCTAAGTTTTCTCAGGTTTTCCAGGTTCGCTTCGCACGATCATCAGCCGATGAGTGCGCACGACCACTGATCGTGCGTCACTGATCGTGCGCTCTGTATATTTTCTTTTGCTAGGCGAATTTAGCTTGTTTCGAGTGCGGGAGTTTAGATACTCAAGTGGCAGGCAACTACTCGAGTTCTGGATCTTCTGCCTTGGTCGTTCGACTATCGTCGAGCTCCGTATTCTTTAGTGGGTTTGTGGGTAGTGACTTTATTTTGGCGGCGAGTGAGGCTAGCTCACTCAACGCCAAAGTTTAGGTGGGCACTGAGTGGGTTTCACTCAACGCCTAGTCGTGTTGGTTTATTTCAACACTCTTCCTTTTCCTTGTCTTTTGTTTTTGAGTGGATTTCCAGTTGTATTTCTGGGTTTTCCTTGTCGGCCGTTTTCTTTATTGTCCTAGAGGCCGAATCGTGGGTCGTGGTTAGTAGTGGTGGTTGTAGCTCTTTATGGGGGTGGAGTTGTGTGATATAGCCAAGGCCACCCATGTTTTTCTTGCTCCAGGTACGGGCTGGGCATGTCGGGTGGAAGGTCCCTTGTGTTTTCACGTGTTGACCCTCGAGCTTTTGACTTGGACATGGTGGATTGGGGGACTGCGTTTGCCTTCGATCCGGTTCCTCGTTGTTGTTTTTGCTACTATCACTTCCCACAGTTTAGGGTGTTAGAAGTTTCTTCCTTGCTAGTTTGCAGCACTTTTGGCTCTTGGTAGCCTAGTAGTCCCTGCAGGATGTGGTTCTTGGGCTGGGTCGTTGCTGTTTCTTTTCACGTTGTGCATTTATTGTGGTCCCGTTTTGGACAGTTGTGACTCTTTCTACTGCATATTTTTCTGGTACTTTTCCCCTTTTGGTTGACTCTTTCATGCAGTTTTACTTTGTTTAGCTTGCTGAGGTATTCTGTTTTCTTTGGAATACCCCAGGTTCTGAGCTGTAGCCAGTCTGGTGGCTAGTTGGAGGTGGTGTTGTTGGTGGACTCCCAGACTTTGGAGTTCTGTTTACCTTGTTAGTGAGGTTGTTTTCAGTACTTTCTTACAGACATATATTTGTGCTAGTGGGTTCGTGTCAGGTTGTTGGCGCCCACTGGTAGTTTTTACCTTGTACTAGATATATACTATTGCTGCTACCATTTTCTGGAGATAGTCTACTTGCTCTGAGAAGGTTTTATGCTAGGTTGCTAGTTATTTTTAAACTATAATTATTATTATAAATAAAGCTCATGATCAGCATGTTTTATAAGACGTATTCACTATTTTCCAAATCACGTATAAAGACCGTTTTCTTATATATTATATAAATTAAATGTAGGGTCTTGCATAGCATGAGTGGTTCTCTTGGAACCCTTATGCGCCCCTTAGGATGTTAAACCTAAATAAAGTATTTTTCCGCAGCGTATAAATATAGTTTTTCTTTTGTGGACTAGGTGATCCACTGAGCCGAGGGATACGGTCTCTAAAATACAACTGATTTTCTAATCATTAATCACATGTTTTTCTTTCATTAAGTTGGTAGTTGGTTTTGCCTGAGCGTCAGCAGTTATCCCCTGCTTGACGTGGCATCACGACGCGTGTTTTCTCTTACTCTGATAATTCTTAATTCGGAGAAAATGCGGGTTGTGACAGTGGGAGCTCTCCCGTTTTCTCTGCCGGCGACCATCTCTCGTCGCCAACCACCAGCAGCCGCCCACAACTTCCAGCGGCCATCAAACGGCTATCGACACCCACCAAGGACTATCAGCACTCGTCGAAGGCCACCAGCGCCTGCCATCGGCTATTGGCACCCCACCAACGCTCGGTTAGAAAGGATCACTCCAAGGACAGAGAAAGACGAGCAAGGGAGGTAGCGACAACCCTTGAATACGCGCCGTCTCTGAGCGTACGCGCCTAAAGCATCCCGCGCATTCCACGTCCAAGTCCCGTTGGCAAGGCAGTCTGTTGCCTACCAACGGTTGCATACACTCTCTCTCCCTTCAAGATTGTAACGGGAGCGGCCTGTCGCCCCGATTCCCCCATCAAATTGTAACCTCCAGCAATCTAGTGGATTTTGACCGGCACCGACCCGGTCACGTGGTTTTTCACCCGGTTGAAGGGTTTTCCACGCTAAAACTCCTTGTGTTCATTCCCCCTTTTCAACTGACTGTGTGCGCGCTCGACCGCTCCGCGAGCTAAGGCGGTCTAAGTTAGTCCGGATCGATCGGAGCGCCGGGTTTGGCCGCAACAGTTTGGCGCCGTCTGTGGGAAACATTCCCAGTATCCTTCACAGAGCAAGTTCATCGTCCCTACTACTGCAATGGAAAAGAGGAGTGCTCGCATAGCCGAAGGACCCGCACTTGGCGGGCACACTGAACCAGCACGATCTCACTCTCCGGTTGACGTGCCGCTAACCACGGGAGCAGCCCTAGCTCCCGTGCCGGCCTTGGAAGGACGTATCCACCAGATGGAAGAACTACAAACCGAAATGCTCACCTTACTCCGAAATTTGGGGGCACCAGTCATTCTCTCACTGCTGAACCCGACGCCAGAATCCCAGCAAAGAAAAGAGCAAACTAATACAGGACAAGAAGAGTGGCGTCAGCCTGCCCCTCGAAGGCGAGACCCCTCAGGAACTGGGGGGCAACATCTACCTCAAGGATACTTCCCTCCCAGCACCATCCACGTTGATGCAACCCATGCAGCACAGAATAAGCCGACATTCCACCACCTAAAGACGCCTCAGCCGTTTGAACAAGTTGTTTTATGACCGTCAGAAGAACTCCCTGCTCCCACCAGGCCTGGCCTACACAGAGAATACGACATAGAAAAGGAATTCTCAAGCACAAATAGCTCCCCCGTGCCTGCAACATCACTCCAGGAGATGTATGGCCACTACCTCACACGTCCTCGTCATAAAGAAAGCGCCGGAAACACAATGGCCCCTGGCACTTCTGCCACAAAGCAGGAACCAGATGAATACCTACCTAACGATAACTCACCTAGCTCCTGCACAGCCACGGGCGCAGAAATCCGTAGTTTCAGTTGGACAGGCAACCCACTCGCACACCTGAAGCATTTTGAAGCCATCATGCACGCTCGCAATGCCTCAGATCAACTCATGATTCGAGTATTTTCAACAACACTAATAGGAGAAGCACGGACTTGGCTTCAATCCCTACAAAGAGAAGATACTGACAGCTACATCGAGCTTGCCGCCCTCTTCATCAAAAGGTTCATGACGATCGAAAAGCCCTCACCAGAAAATCTGAGATCAAGCAGAAGACAGAAGAGGAAGAAAGAAGTTGAACCAACCCATACAATGCGAAAAGAACGACGCCAGAAGCGGAGTCGCCTCAATGGTAGTCAGCACAGCCCTCCGAGGAATGGGGGGCAACATTCACTCCAGGAATACATCCCTCTGAATACTACCTGCACTAATGTGATCCCGAATAATTTATCATTTCAACGACCAAGAGCGCCGCGGCCGAACCCCAAGGCAGACCAGGCAAGATACTGCGAATATCACCGAAGTCACGGCCACAACACGAACGAATGCAATGGACTAAAAGAAGAAGTCCAAAGACTGACCAACTTAGGAGCAGTTGATCAATTCATATCAAGAAGAAGACCACCTAACAACCAGAACATAAGATGCACAACGGTCAAGATTGGCGAACCACCCACCAAACTGAATCAGGTTCTAGTAGACAAGGAAGTCACCACCAATATACTATTTTTATCAACTCTGCTTCAACTCAAACTCACCGCCGGATATCTCAAACTAACATCTGCAAGCGCTCGTGTTCTCGGGGATCACCCGGTACCAATCATCGGCACCATCACTCTGCCAGTCACTCTCAAAGATGCACACCGACAGACATCCTACGACGTGCAGTTGGTCGTCGTCCAAGCTGATTCCGACTATACAGCAATACTCCAGCAGTCACTTTGGGATGTCTTCCAATCCTGCTCAAGCCACCTCCGTCCTTAAGTCGTTTACTTCATTTGTTTATTATGTTTATTAAAAATTATAGAAATCCGCCCGTATGAGCTAGTAAGAACTATCCAAATGGCCTATATCTTGCCTTAAACTATTTAAACTGTGGGACCAACCCCGGCCATGTTACCACCATTCTTAAATTACTTCATTCATATTATTCTTCTCTTTACTTATCTTAACAGTACAAGAACCGAGAAAATGACTCGCTCGCATGGAGATCATACAATCATATGAAACATATGGCGCTAATCAGAGCAACACCGTGGGGGCCTGCCCCCCTCACGAAGAAGCCGCGAGCCTGTCTCGCGCGAAAAGCTGTGGACCTGTTCCACGCAACACCGTGGGGGCCTGCCCCCCTCACGAAGAAGCCGCGAGCCTGTCTCGCGCGAAAAGCCGTGGACCTGTTCCACGCAACACCGTGGGGGCCTGCCCCCCTCACGAAGAAGCCGCGAGCCTGTCTCGCGCGAAAAGCCGTGGACCTGTTCCACGCAACACCGTGGGGGCCTGCCCCCCTCACGAAGAAGTCGCGAGCCTGTCTCGCGCGAAAAGCCGTGGACCTGTTCCACGCAACACCGTGGGGGCCTGCCCCCCTCACGAAGAAGCCGCGAGCCTGTCTCGCGCGAAAAGCCGTGGACCTGTTCCACGCAACACCGTGGGGGCCTGCCCCCCTCACGAAGAAGCCGCGAGCCTGTCTCGCGCGAAAAGCCGTGGACCTGTTCCACGCAACACCGTGGGGGCCTGCCCCCCTCACGAAGAAGCCGCGAGCCTGTCTCGCGCGAAAAGCCGTGGACCTGTTCCACGCAACACTGTGGGGGCCTGCCCCCCTCACGAAGAAGCCGCGAGCCTGTCTCGCGCGAAAAGCCGTGGACCTGTTCTACGCAACACCGTGGGGGCCTGCCCCCCTCACGAAGAAGCCGCGAGCCTGTCTCGCGCGAAAAGCCGTGGACCTGTTCTACGCAACACCGTGGGGGCCTGCCCCCCTCACGAAGAAGCTACGAGCATGTCTCGCGCGAAAAGCCGTGGACCTGTTCCACGCAACACTGTGGGGACCTGCCCCCCTTACGAAGAAGCCGCGAGCCTGTCTCGCGCGAAAAACCGTGGACCTGTTCCATGCAACACCGTGGGGGTCTGCCCCCCTCACAAAGAAGCCACAAGCCCGTCTCGCGCGAAAAGCCGTGGACCTTTTCCACGTAACACCGTGAGGACTTGACCCCCTCACGAAGAAGCCCTCATACAAACTAGGCCGCGAGCCAGGCCCACACACTAAGCCATGGGTCACTCCCATACTAATACACCATGACAAAGATCGACTCCCACTAACAACTATCTCGTGTCAAAATGCATCTGTGCAAAACACAGGACAACGACATACAAGTAAGGCTATCATAGAAAACAATGAATCGGAGCCCTAACGGCGACAATCTCAAAAGCTATAACAGAAGCAAATGACTACAAATAAATGACGAGGCAGACAAAAGCAGATAAGCACTACCGCTACTCATCATCAGCGTCCGAGCTAGAACGCTCATCATCTGAAACATCCGCAAAGCTGAAACTGGAAGTATCACACCCAAGATGCTTCCCTATGAAGCGAAAGGCCTTCGAAACACCACGACGAAGCGCTAACTGGCGTATGTCATCCATCTGAGGCTCCACTTCCTTGGACCAAATATCATCACGAACCTCCTCCGCGATCAGGCTACGATCCCGCATATAGTCCAAGGACTCCAGGTACTCCGCAAGACCTGCGGCCTTCAGTTCTGATGTATGGTCATCCGAAGATAACATCTCTACCTGCGCCCTCGCCGCACAAAGCTGGGTATCAAGGCCTGAAACCTCATCTCGCGCCACATGCAACTGAGTCTCCAAGCCAGATATCTCCTCCCTCGCATACTTCAACATCTGGGCAGTCCTCTCCACCACGGCTTTCTCCACGTCCAAGGAAGCACGCACGTCTTCTAGCTCAGACTTCAGCTCTGACCCAACTCGATGATACTGCGCGATGTCCCGGTCATGTTCTTCCTTGAGAGAAGAGAGTGAGCCCGTCGACAGTCGAAGCTTCTCCTGCAAAGCGAGATAGCCATCCTTCAGGCTCACGTAATGATCGTTCCAGGTGACCACTATCCGTGCCTGAGTCTCGATCTGCAACAGGAAAACACGCAATTAGCCGCCTTCAAACAAAAAATAAAAGAAGAAGGAAGAAACAATAAGGCACCAACTTACCGCGTCAATCATCGCCTTCAAAGAGGAAGACATCCGAGGAACCGCTGCGCTAGCAAGCGCCCGTGGAGCCGGGGAAACAGGCAACTGCGTCTCTGGGACTGAATCATCAGAGGCTACCACCACAACGTCAACATCACTATCGGGGGCCATAACCGCTTTTCTCTTGCGGCCCCCTCCCTGAGAAGACGACACCACCCGTCCCGTGCCAACAGAAATACCACATCCCAACAATCGCTTCTCTTCGACAAACGCATATATGTTGAAGAGACGATTAGCCAACTCACGAGGCTCGGAAAATCCCAGCACAGGAGAGAAATCTCGCTCCCTCCCTTTCACACGGCGACAACGATCGGGAAGCGCATTCCACACCTCAGGAAGACCCCAGGAGTTCTTCACATATCCAAACAAAGTGTTACCATGACGACGATCTTTGCGAGACTCAAACTCCAGCCAAACCTTATTGCTGCGCACCTCGATCCGCTCACCACCATCAAAGCGCACGTCGCACCAATCACGGAACTGGTCTAGAGAAAGAGAGCCCCCGTGCTCACGAAGAAAAGCAATCAAGCCCATGATACGAGTAACCCCGGTTGGGGCAAACTGGGAAATAGGAACTCCGCAAAACTTCAGAATCTCCACCACCTCGTCACAGGGAGGAAGACGGAAACCAGATCTGAGCGACACTTCGCAGACAGTCAGCCAACCACGGGGAGGATTTTGAACCCGCTCCTCGGGACGTGGGATCCTCACCTCCAAGTCAGGAGGAAGTCCGAACTTCATTCTCCAAATAGCCACACCATCTTCAGTCAACGAGGAGCGTAGATGCATTGGTCCAGCAGAGCGCTTCGGTACCTGCGCACCACAAAAAACTAGTCAGTCCGGAAGTGGTAAAATTACGTAACTATTCACACGCACAAACTGCGCACGGCTTGCAGGCGCGCACAGCATACACGTGCGCCCGGCCTACACATACACACGACCTCCGCACAAGCACCGCCGGCGCGCGCACATAACCTGCGCGCATGCGTACCTGCGCCAGGACCGACCTACGCACGCGGCCAGCGCGCGCGGCCTGCGCACGCGCATAAGAGCAGCCCGCGCTCACGGCGCGCGCGGCCTGCGCGCGCGACACGCACGGCCAGCACGCGCGGCCAGCGCGCGCACGGCCAAGGCGCGCACAGCCAGCGCGCGCGCGCGGCCAACCCGCGCGGCCTGCGCGCGAGCGGCCTGCGCGCGCGCGGCCTGCGCGCGCGGCCTGCGCGCGCGCTGCCAGCCCGCGCGGCCTGCGCGCGCGCTGCCTGCGCGCGCGTGCCAGCCCGCGCGGCCTGCGCGCGCACCGCCTGCGCGCACGCAGGCCTGCGCGCGCACAGCCTGCGCGCGCAGGGCCAGCCCGCGCGGCCTGCGCGCGTACGGCCAGCGCGCGCGCGGCCAGTGCGCGGACGGCCAAAGCACGGGCCGCCTGCGTGCGCAGCACGCGCGGCCGGCGCACGCAGCACGTCCGCTCACGGACCGCCTCCGCGCACGCGCGGCCACGCACGACCAATTCCTGCACCCTGCCGACCTCCGCGCATGCTCGCCTGACGTCCGCTTTCCAAACTAGCGCGCACCATCGTACCTTAGAACCGCACGCCATCGCCGCCATCCCGGATTCCACGCTGGCAATCACCACCGCAACCAGAGTTAGAAATCTATCCCCGCGCTCGCTTCCCTCCCAACTGAAAGAGATTTGGGGGGCAATTGATGGGCTCCACCTTAATTTATAAGGAAAAGGAGACCCCCATGATCCCCATCAATGGAGATCATGGGTGGGCCCCCCTAACCCCTATGATCTCTCATGGAGATCATGGGAGTGGGCCCCCTCTCTCCCCACCTTTAGGGGAGGGAACCGCCGCCGGCGGTTCCCCTCCGGCGGTTCCCCTCCGGCCATGGCCGGCCGCGGCCGCGGCCGTGGCCGCGGCCGGCCCCGGCCATGGCCGGCCCCGGCCATGGCCGACATCGGCCATGGCCATGGCCCGGCCATGGCCGGCCTCGGCCATGGCCGGCCTCGGCCATGGCCCCGGCCATGGCCGGCGGCGGCCATGGCCGGCCTCGGCCATGGCCCCGGCCATGGCCGGCGGCGGCCATGGCCGGCCTCGGCCATGGCCGGCCGCCATCATGGCCGGCCGCAGCCGTGACCGGCCTCGACCATGGCCGGCCGCCGCCGTGTCCGGCCACCTCCTCGCCGTCGGCGTCGTCTGGGAGGCCCCACCTCGGGATGACCTCCCCACCGTCTGATCGAGGGGGAGTCCCCGCCGGCCGTCCGATCGGGGCAAAACCACCCACTAACCCACTATGTTAGTGGTGGGGCCCGCCATAACTTCCCCCTGGAGCCTATAAAAGGACCCCAGGGGCTCCTCATTTGATATCTTCTTCTCCTACGCTTCCCCCTTCTTCTTCTTCCTCAGGTGGGAGCTCTCCCGTTTTCTCCGCCGGCGACCATCTCTCGCCGCCAACCACCAGCAGCCGCCCACAACTTCCAGCGGCCATCAAACGGCTATCGACACCCACCAAGGACTATCAGCACTCGTCGAAGGCCACCAGCGCCTGCCATCGGCTATTGGCACCCCACCAGCGCTCGGTTAGAAAGGAGCACTCCAAGGACAGAGAAAGACGAGCAAGGGAGGTAGCGACAACCCTTGAATACGCGCCGTCTCTGAGCGTACGCGCCTAAAGCATCCCGCACATTCCACCGTCCTAGTCCCGTTGGCAAGGCAGTCTGTTGCCTACCAACAGTTGCATACACTCTCTCTCCCTTCAAGATTGTAACGGGAGCGGCCTGTCGCCCCGATTCGCCCATCAAATTGTAACCTCCAGCAATCTAGTGGATTTTGACCGGCACCGACCCGGTCACGTGGTTTTTCACCCGGTTGAAGGGTTTTCCACGCTAAAACTCCTTGTGTTCATTCCCCCTTTTCAACTGACTGTGTGCGCGCTCGACCGCTCCGCGAGCTAAGGCGGTCTAAGTTAGTCCGGATCGACCGGAGCGCCGGGTTTGGCCGCAACAGATCTTTTGTCGTCATTGTGCCCTATCTTGTGTCATAATTTCACTAATGCCTAAGTAAATCATGTCTTTTCTTATAGTTTCATTCTAACACTTTATTTCTACCCCTCCCTTGTTTGATATGCCTAGTGACTAGACTCTCACAGCGCCTAACAAGTGCTTCTAAAGGTCTTCCTTTGTACGTGTCCAAACCATCTTAGTCGAGCTGCTCGCATCTTCTCTGCAAAAGAAACGTGAAATAGATATAAAATAATATACTGAAATCAAATGAACATAAATTTTTGTTAGTATGTATTCCATTTGCCCAAAGTTTCTTCTATTTTTTCTTCATTATATTTCCTTATTATTGTTAAAATTTAAATTATTATATCGAAGTAGTTGGGTAAGTTGAGGCCCCAGAACAGGAAGGTCATGAGTTCGATTCTCACCATATGTGAGCTTTGTCTACTTATTTCGTAGGTATTGATTGACTGATTGTGCTTAATGATGTACGTATCTATTGATACTTAATGTTCTTAATGTAATTATGCTTGTACATTTATTACTAAAAATGCCAAAATTCTCTTATATGCTCTTGTTGTCTTCCTAGTGTGCTTGCTAACAAAAAATTTTAAGTGACCCGGGTTGGAGAGTGAAGTATAAGTACTCTGTCAAAATTTGGACCTAAGCCCGATATATCAAAGGAAAAGTATAAAAAAAATTTAATGATCAAAAGAAAATGAGGGTCGACTGAAATTTGATCAACAATGGTATAACGACTCATTTCATCCCAAGCATACATGAACTAGGAAGGGATCCGATCAACTAATACTTATCACAACTAACACCCCATTTGGTGGGGTGGATCCACGCCAGTCGTGTGGACGGCACCGCTCGGCCGCGGTTTCCCCGCATTTGGTGGGGCTGTGGTCGGGCAATGGGGATCCGCCCCGCCGCTAAAAGGTTGAAAAACACGCGGATTTCATTCGCGCCGCGGGAAACGCGGTCCCACGGCGCAGATAAAATCCGTGCCCCCGGCCACCACTCCAAACGAGGCCTAAGTAAGAAACTCATCACCACATAGTGTACTCATAAAATCCACACCAATTTTATGTACAAATTTCACTTGAACATTCTTGACTACCACATCAATAAACAGTCTTGCCAGCCCCGTTTATGAACAAGGTTAATGATAACACATAAAATTTCAATAAAAAAAGAAAATTAAATTAAAAACTTGGGTTAAAATTTTTTCATTATATTTATCAATATAAATGATAGCAAAAGTTATGATCTTTTGATGCAAAGATAAGGCAATGCTTCTTACGACTTATGTTTTCTATATCAAATCAAATTTTGAACTGATTGATCCTAGCAAATCTATACATAATAAGCCTCAAGTCCCCTATAACTAATCATAAGTCACATAACAGGCAAATTTTGAACCTAGATCGTTCTCTCTTGAGCTAGCCGGCACACTCAAGGTCATGAATTTCTCTCCCTAGACCTAACCTGATCTATTGCCACAAAAGAGGAGAATTCACAACAATTACAATATTAAACGTTCGAGTTTATCAAAATAAATGAAAAAATACAATAAGAAATGTAAGTTAAGTGAAAACTCTCTTCTAAATTAAGGAAACCTTGATTTTGATGACATTGTCTTGCAAAGTTCGATCTTTGTAGCTTGTGATACTCACTCTTCGTTATTCCTATGATTCTTGAAAATATTTGCTTGATAAGAATTTATTGTAGATCTTCATGTGAAAAACTTCAAAAGAATGATGAGAGAAGGCTCTTGATCACTGTTTTAACATGCTTTAATCATCTTGCATGAATATATTTTGATCTCCTTGAAGAAACCGCTCTTTAATCAATATGAATGAATTCTTCAATCCCTCAAGACGGATATGGCAAACATCCTTAGAAATTTGCTAAGGAACCATACAAAAATAATAATCCCGAGCCATTTAGGTAGAAGCGTCATTTTCTGGGAGCTACCAAATGGCAGTAGCATTGAAATTTGAACATCCCATGCTCGATTTGCTTTTTCGCATTGCGAAGGTTTCCATTAAAAGTTTGAGTTATTACTGGACATTAGCCACTACCTTGAGGCTATAGTAAAATTTGAATAAATCACGCTCCATTATTCCTCTATGCCACGGGGTTTCCTTAGGAAGCTGAGTACCATCGCTGGGTGGTAGTGTCAAAAATTCCACAAAAACACGTATTATAAGCACGACCAGCTACTACATGAAGGTAGTGAGATTCTTGGTGCCAGTCCAGGTTTGCATAAATTCATCAATGAGTTGCTAGCTTGTAATTCCCCACCTAAAATAACTATATATCATTGGTAAGGCCAGGTCGGCCATGCCCCACACCATAAAAACATCACAAGCAAGATATTATAAGAATGTATAAAGAACTACTCTACATGTTATCTCATTATAAATACTATCTCATAGTGAAAAATATATAACAATATTATAAAATCACAGAGTGACAAAACTAACATGCTATCCAAGTCCACGGACTTAGGGCCTATACATTACAAGACCAAACAAAATAAGCGTACATCCTAATCAACCTCAGCACACATGATGAAATAATATCAAGAGGACGTACATGGAAGGGGAAATGAAAACACTTCATGGCACACACTTTTCATTTTAGCTTATTGCATGCTAACATGGCTTACCTGTTTCTGAACCACAACCTATAACCAAATACACATGAGAGTGGAAATGAGGGTCAGTTGTAAGTTGACCAAAAACCGTACAATAAACAAACTACTCCTAGTTGTCCTAACAAACAACATGGAACTACATCACCCTATATGTTAGCACTTCAAATATATAATCAATAAACCAATATAAATAATACTTTAGAAGAAGATATTAGCTAGATGGAACAAGAATCAAATACATTTCTAGGTGGAGTCTCGTGTAATCTTTTGCATAAAGACAAATTTTGTAGCTTTGAATACATGACAGATTGTTGTGATTAAGAAGCTGTCAAAGCATTATTGAACAACTCAAAAAAATTAAACACAGATAACTCTACAGATAGCATATTAAGAAGATATATCAATCGTGCGCCAAGTAATACTTAAGGAAGAAGTCGGCGTATGACTAGTATTATGTAGGGAACATGTCGATGTACTCTGAGTAGTCTTATTTTATGCTTAGATTATAAAATAACATCTGAACCAATGAATCAAAGTCTATTTAATAGAAGCATGAGTTTCAATATGTATATATATATATATATATATATATATATATATATATATATATATATATATATATATATATATATATATATATATATCTTTATATATAAAGCAATATAGCATTTGGGAGGCACATCATGAATCTCATCTGGACCGTCGATCTCCAAACAATCAAATCTAGCCATTGGATGTAAACAGGCTGGCCTGCAAATAACCAAAACTTAAAAAAAAACTGTTCATTCAATGCAAAATCCCGATACCACGCCCGCCCCTCCCGTCCGTTCACGGGCTCACCCCGCAGCCGGCGGCGGCCTGCCCGGGGCCCACCGGCGGGTTCGCCTGCCTCCGGCGAGCCCGCTGGGGGTTGTCCGGCGGCTCACGGGCAGGGCCACCGCCGGCGGTGGCCCTGCCCGTGAGCCGCCGGACAACCCCCGTCGAGTTCGTCGAAGGCCGCGAACCCGCCGGTGGGCGCCGGGCAAGCCGGCGGCGGCGGGGGAATTGCCCTGAACGGGCAGGCGGAAGCCGGGGGGATTTGGGATTTTTTTTTCATTTTTTTTATACAAAATAATAAGTATTTATTAAATTACTTAATTATTATTTGATTTTAATAAGTAATTATTAATTCATTATTTGATTATTATAAAAAATAATAAGTATTTTGAATTTCATCTGGACGGGCAGGCGAAGCCCGCCGGAATGCGGGCGAAGCCCGCCGGAATGTCAAGCGGGCGAAGCCCGCCGGAATGTCAAGCGGGCGAAGCCCGCCGGAATGTCAAGCGGGCAAAGCCCGCTTGATTGCGGGCGAAGCCCGCAGCGACGCATCGAGAACGGGCGGAGCCCGTTCGAAGATGCTAGTATATATATATATATATACATATATACATTAAGACATTCTTTTCTCAACTCAATCTCAATGTACGTCTGCTTATGTCCAAAAAAATTTGTTTATTCTCTGACTAGCAAATAATACACAAAGATTCACAACTATACTCCTTTTGTCAAGATTGTTCTAACGAGATATCAGAGTATAAGTATAAAGGCATACACAAAAACACACTTACTATATGTATATATATGCATGTCCAGAGTTCTAGAAGTCATGTGACAACTTCTATGCAGGTAGTATGCTTGGAAGCTAATGGATCGATAGAATGCTTGGAAGCTCAATCGGGTCAAGTAATTGGATCTCGAGTTTACATGAAAATACTATTATATTTAATAGGTTTATCACAAGATTAATCAGGTGGCAGATGGTCGTGCAAACTTGGCTACTATTAGGAGGTTTTATATTGTTCTGAGGAGGACCTCTTCATACAGGTCATGAAGATTATTTGTGAGGATCATAATCAAGTTTTTCCTTTCGTGTGACTGAATTTTCTTTCCAAACCCTTTTCTTTTTACCCACAGATGACCATGGTACATGAAGATGAAGCAAATGGTTTTTGCCTTTTCTTCCTACATATATAGTTCTTCGTTCTCACGGGCTCTTGATCCATATAATAGTAAAAGGAAAAAAACATCATTTGATGCAACAACATTCAAATTTTACCCCTCTATATCACAAACTTTTCATCAAATTATTTAATTTATATATATATTTTTTAATTTTAATAAAATATAATCAGAGGCAAAATTCAATCGCGAACATGATTCAGAATCACTCTTATCTTCAAAGAGTTTAAGCAAATGAAGTGTGCAACATTACAATTAAGTTCACTAAAAATATATTTGAGATCTTAATGCCTGTTTAATTTAATCATCATATTGCCAATGAGGCTTCTCCCAATTGGGTAAGCCGAGGACTCATGAAAGGGAGGTCATGTGCACGATTCTCTCCGTAGGCGAGCCTTGCCTATTTATTTAGAAATTTATTGCTTAATTGATTGCTCTTTAATAATACATTGATGCTTAATGTTCGCAATATAACGATGTTTGTATATTTATTACTATAATTATATTTGGGCACGAGAGATTCAATCTTATTTTTCCGTACTTTTAACCATCCAAACTTTTGATATTATTTTATACAATATTATTCATTTATTATTAAGCATATCCTTATAGAGCAAGCGTCATAATCCAAGTTTTCTCTATTATATTATTTGTCCTAATCACACGGTCCCTATTGAATGGCAATTATACACTTTACACGTTCAAAATGTACTTATATGCGTAATTATTTATGTATATTTAAGTTAAGGGTGAAGCAAATCTCAAATCCCTAAAGATTATTATTTAAAATCAGAAACTCTTTTTAATGTTTTAAAATACAAGTCAAAGTATTACTTTATTAACATCGGATTCCAAAAAAAAATGATTTTAAAAATATATCAGTCAAATTTACATAGTAAAATTAATTTTATCTATATATTATGTCAATTTATTAGAAGTATATTATATATTTCTTTTCTATTAATCCCTTGATTTTTCCTCCTACTTCTATCGGTCAATTATACTTATTAATATATAATTTAAATATAATATAAATAATTTACTCAATTAGTTTAATATATTTAACATATTATTATATTGAAGTGTGAGTTAGGCGTGAATAGTACCACGTGTATTGTGTGCAGCGTGGCAGTATTTGGTCACAACTCACAACTCAATGACGTGATTTTTTAGGCCCGGGTTCCGATCTAAATTTGTTTGGATCCCGAACATCTGGGCGGGACATCTTGGAGACATCTCGGAGACATATTAGGCATGCGGACTTTAAGAAGTCTGATATGTATTTTTGTGCGTGGGCTCGAGCTGACTTGCGTGACTGCTAATGAGTGGTCCCAAAGGATTCAATACCCGGACCTTGAAATTTCGCTAACTTTATTGACTCTAGTAAAATGGGCTGAGTGCAAATGGGATTTGGATCCCGTGGAGTTCGTACGAACAACTCCAGGGTGAAATCCAACGCGCGGGAGAATTCCCGTTTTTTTCAATATTTTTATTACTTTTATTGCTCATCTTTTTTGTCTTTTAGCGTCTGGATTCATCTCATCACAGGATTAGCGAGATGAATTGTTCTCGTGCGTTGGATCGAACTCCACCCTGATGTTCTCCGTACGAATTCTAGGAGATCAGGATGTGTGCAAATGTGGGTTTAGAAATTTCAACTAGGGGGCTAGACCTTAACTAAATTGAAAAACAAAAATTAATAAAATTATAAATATGTCAATATAAAAATGATATAGAGACAATTTTGTGACACTTCTAATTTTAATTCTTTGTATAAACATTTAAAAAGTAAAAAATTGTACTAATAAACTAAAATCAGACAACTTCGTATAGATGTTATTTTAATTGTGTATTCATGATTTTTCACTTTAAAAAAAGGTGACTGTTATTAGCACTGCATTTTTGGATATTCGCACTATATTTACTCTTAATTTTCCGCGCCTTTTGAAAATACTCCTTGTACATATATTTTTAGGAAAAGTGTTCAACACGAAAGTTGTAGATCTCGACGAGATCTACAACTTTCGTGTTGAACACTTTTCCTAAAAATGCATGTATAAAGCGTATTTCTAAAAGGCGCAAAATCTGAGCGAATTAACGTATAAATTCATGCAATTTACAAAACAATTATCACCAATCTTGCTATGCAGTCTCGTATTAACAAGCTTCATAACAAAAAAATAATTGTTATGTAGTTTTTATTGAGACAGAAAGTATCAAATAAAGTCGACTCATCTTTTTTTCAATAAGGTATAAGTCTTCAATTTTTTCACTTCCACCCAGCTTTCACAAAATTTGAAAATTGTTGGCAAAATATTTAATTTTTTATGAGAAGAAAAATTTAACTTATAATGCTGCAGTAGTGTATTCAACATATAAATCTCATGTTTACTAAATTATTAATGCTAGAATTTCTTTTCATAGATACATGTGTCATCAATATTGAAAATTTTGTATTGATGGCTTAATTTAAAGACATGTTAATATGAAGTAGTTTTACAAAATTTTCACTGAATCTAGAGTTTATCTTCTACAACTCACAATTTATTGTGAAAAATGAAAACATTCAATCAAAAATGATGTTCCACTCATGTAATTATATCACGTGGACTTTGTTGTGCTTAGGTTGCAGTGCAGATGAGTATGAGGAGTGGTGTCAGACTCCTCATAAAGAAGGTCGGGGGATCGAGAGCGGGGAAGCGCAATGCCTCGCCGACCTCAACAACCCGCCACATGGTCAGTTTAAGGTAGACCACCCGGTGTTGGGCTTGGGCCGAACGCGGCACGTCGAGATGGATTAGAGCTGGTGAACTGTAGTCCACACGGGGGCGGCTCGGAATACTCACATGAATTGACCAGCCCCGTTCAACAAATAAATTCAGAAGGACACCAATCTTGAGTTTTGACCTTCTTCATGCGTTGTCCACTATACATAATAGGACGATCAGCAAAATAGTGAACAACAAAGGAAAGCCCGGGATGGGAGAAATCAGAGCTCGCCTAAATCGGAAAATCAAAATGAAAAATCAAAATCAAGGTCAAAATTAGATATCGAATTGAACGTTGGAATTCACTGTCAAAATCGATTAATAAAAATGGAAAAAATCTGAAGGTAAATCAAAATGGAAGTTAGACTCATACCTGCTCAGCACCTAGCCTCCTCTGGTCCTGCTCGACTACTTGTCTGCTCAGAGACTTAAAGGAAGCTTCCCATGCCTCGCCGGACGCCGACGACGGCAAAGGGAGAAAGGGGCCTCAACGCAAATTGTCGAATGTAGATTGCGAGAAAGGAGGGCACATAGAGAAGTAGGGGGGGGGGGGGGGGGGGGGGCGTTCTCACCATGGGATGGTGGCATGACCATCAGGACAGAAGGGGCCGAGAACTCACCACGCACGGTGAATGCGTGATGCAGGGCTTCCAAGATCTCCCTCTTGAATTCTTAAAACATCCCTATCGTAACTACCATCGCGGGTGGTGGCGAGTCGCCCAGGTCAGTACCTTGTCCTTCACCACCAGCCATGAAACTTGCTTAGGATTTTCTTGTGCAGACTACAGTCGACGCTCACCGCACCAAAAATGTTGAAATCGAATCTCGATCTCAAAAAGAGTTCGGACCCAAGGGGGGTAACCTACACCCACTTCTCCTGAGCCTGGACTCTTAAACGATGGCTAAGAAGTACGGAACAGACCCCGAGCTGCAGCAAGGAGGTCCCACCCACACCCAGAAGATCTCAGAGAGCTTCTCCTCCCAAACCAAATGCTGAGCCGGGCACCTTGAAGGGAACTTGAGAGCACTCAACCTATCCACCTGCAAACCACGATGAACACAGAGCTGGAGCTATCAATTAACCAGTCCACCAAGAAACCACGGTGAACAGGGAGTTGGAGCTCTCCACCCAGAAATCACGTTGAATAGGGAGTTGAACCTCTGGCTAACCAAAGCTAGCAAGGAAAGAGGAAAACCAAGAAGAGATCCACTCCAACAGTGCCCTTGGGGGTCTATTTATAGTTTTCCAAGCCTGGCCTGCCAATAGCGGAATCCCGTCTTTTGGTTATACTATATGCAACCCAAAATGGTCTGCCAATAACAAAATTCAGCTGTTTGGAGGGGCTATTAGCAGGTCCTGACGACCTGACGAGCGCTCCCGACGAGTATTCCTGACAAGTTCTCCCGACGAGTCCTCCTGACGAGTCCTCCAGGTGAGAGCTCCTAACGAGTGCTCCCGATGAGTGCTCTTGACGAGTTCTCCCGATGAGTGCTCCCGACGAGTAATCCCGATGAGTGCTCCAGACGAGTGCTCACGATGAGTTCTCCCGATGAGTGCTCCCGACGAGAGCTCCCGATGAGACAGGCTGGTGAGTCGAATGTTGTCGAGGTCAGGCTGACGAGTTGAATGTTGTCGAGGTCAGACTGACGAGTCAAATGCTGTCAGGGTCAGGCTTGCAAGTCGAATGTTGTCGAGGTCAGGCTGACGAGTCGATTATTGTCAAGGTCAGGCTGACGAGTCGAATGCTACCAAGGTTAGGATGGCGAGTCAAATGCTGCTAAGGTTAGGCTGGCGTGTCGAATGCTGCCAGGGTCATACTGATGAGTCGAAGGCTGACGAGGTCAGTGAAAGAAAAGGGATAGATACAACTCTAGAGGGGGGGGTGAATACAGTAATCAAAAATTGCACTAGCAAAGTTGACTGTCTACTCAACTCCCTTGGAGTTAATTGCGGAATGAAGGTTATAGATATTTGAGATTAAACCCTAAAGCCTAACACAAGTGTTGTGTACAAAGGCAGCCAACTGTAATTACAGTTAAGACTTATAATCCTAAACAGCAACTAGCAAACCTAGTTAAAATCTAATCACAGCCACAATGCAAGTAATTAATTAAAGCAATCCAGACGACACAAGGAATTTATAGTGGTTCCCCAAACAACTTGGGTACGTCCACTCTTCTACCAACAAGGTAGGAATCCACTAAGGTTTTTGATCAGGTGCCCTGCCACCAACAAGATTTGCTGCAGGTAGATCTAGAGACCTTTTAGACTTTTGATCATGTGTCTAAAAATCAACACAGGTTTTTGATCAGGTGCCCTGCCACCAAGGGATACTTTTGAAGGGAGTAATAACCCTTTACAGGAGGGGGAAAGGAGGTTAAGGTGTCTTCTCTATTTTACAATAGATTAGAGAAGCACAATAACTTGCACTGAGCTAGAAAGCTCTAAAGAATCAAGGCTCCCCCTGGCTAAAAGAATGTCCAGATGAAGTCTTGCTTCAGTGCAGAAACTCTTCAGAAAATCTGAAGGGAAAAGCTACAAGAAGATAAATAATATGAAACAAAATTTCTTCTTTAGGCAGCTATCTTCTTCCTCTTCTTCTTCAAAAAGCTCTGAGTGCAAATCTTCCTGGAAGCAGGAGAACTCAGGTTGAAGAAGAGTGAAGAACTAAAACTTCTTCTCAGTTGAATATGAATGAGCTGAGAGCAGTTGAGAACTGTAAGCTTTTAGTTTGAATGCTGCAGTTAGCTTTTGAATATGAGAACTTGAACTAGTTAATTTCTTTCTTCAAAGAAGTCTTTATATAGCAGCAACAGCAACGGCTCTCAAAAGAGTTTGAATCTTGTCTTCTATTGAAATCTGCAAGCTGGGCTGCAAAAAGCATAAAGCAAAACAAAATACTGCAGGCAGATATCCTATAAAAGGATAAAGCTTTCTAAGAAGCTGCAAATAACTCTGATGAAATAATATAAGAGAAAGTCACATCAGAAGAGACTCTTTACAGCCAAGGAAGACTTTTTGAGTCTAACGGCTATAAAGGACAGCCTGGCAGATCAAGCAGAAATCATATCTCAGCTAATAAGACAAACAACTTTGTCAAAAAAGATTAGCTCATGCATAATGAATGGAATAGATATTGCATGGAAATATTATCACAATTTATTCAAATAATCTTTTATAAAATATGCTGAAATAAATCACATCATAGAAGATGACAAAATAATTCAAAGCATACAGCAAAACATCGAACGACCCTCGAAGATCGTCGACCGAAGCACGAAGATCGTCGACCTATCAGACAGATAGTCGAACGATCCAGATAGTCGATCTATCAGAGAAGATAGTCGAACTACCTCAGCAGATAGTCAAACTATCAGGACAGATAGTCGAGCTATCAGATAGTCGATCTATCAAGACAGATAGTCGAACTACCAAAGCAAAACGGATAGTCGACCTATCAACAGATAGTCGAACTATCACAGAAAACAGATAGTCGACCTATCAACAGATAGTCGAGCTATCAAAACAAAACAGATAGTCGACCTATCAACAGATAGTCGAACTACCAGATAGTTGAACTATCCAAGCAGATAGTCGAACTATCAACCAAAACAGATAGTCGACCTATCAACAGATAGTCGAACTATCAAAGCAACACAGATAGTCGACCTATCAACAGATAGTCGAACTATCAAAGCAACACAGATAGTCGACCTATCAACAGATAGTCGAACTATCAGATAGTTGAACTATCCAAGCAGATAGTCGACCTATCAAGCAAAACAGATAGTCGACCTATCAAACAGATAGTCGAACTATCAAACAAAGCAGATAGTCGACCTATCAACAGATAGTCGAACTACCAAAGATAACCGATAGTCGACCTATCAAGCAGATAGTCGAGCTATCAGGAAGACGATCGTCGAACGGCTGATCGACGATAGTCGAGCGACGTTCGACCATAGTCGAATGAAAAACTACTTAACCAAATATTCATCTGGAAAAGCAATTCTACACAACTAGATAATCTAACCTATCAACTAACCTTTGATCATAGATAAATCTTGGGTCAAGAGACAGAAAGAGAAGACTGAACTCAAATCAAAACCTAGGGTACCAACAATCTCTCCCTATTTGAGTTAAGTCTCTCAACAACTAAAACATACAAAACTAATTACAGAAAGTAATTGAAATGCATGAAAAGAAATAACTAAGCAGATAACATCAATCAAGCAGATAAACAATTAACTGTCAATCAATGAAATATTAAGGTGCTTCAGAGTTAGATTTAGGATCAGAAGAGCTAGAAACAAAATTAATCTTTCTTGAGGGATCTAGAGCTTCTTTTCTTGATAGCTTCGGGTCTTGTTCTCCAATGATTTTTAATTCTGTTGTTCTTGGGACAACTGCCTCAGGATGCTTTTCCATATACTTTGAAGGATCAAATATCTCAGGTCTAACCTAGAACTTGTCGAGCTCCTTCATTCTGAATTTAGACATTGTGGTCAATCCTGCAGTGTCCTTTCCTTCTGCTTTTGCTTTCTTAATTTGCGCTGCTCCAACGAGTTCAAGAAAACGAGTCATCCTAAAATTAGGATCAAGCTCTGGGCTTTCATAAACAATCTCAGAAGATATATCAGCTGGTTCTTTATCCTGAATAACTAGATAAGAAAGGGGAGCAGACTTAACAAATATCTTGCTGGAATTTTCAGTTAAAATAATTTGCTTACCTTTTGAAACATCCTTCACAGAATGAACTGGCTTAGGAGAGGTAGAGCTTTTAAGTTCTTTGGACTGAGGAGAAGAAAATGTTGGTCTTTGATACACTACCTCCTTTACCTGTTCCTTAACAGCATCAGGTCTTTGATAGCCAGTTTGACTTTTACCTTGGTATCCTTGGGAACTTCTCCTTTGAGCTGACTGAGATGGATTTGATCTTTCAGACTGAGCAGCAGGTTTTGTAGATAAATTTCCTGAGGCTCCTGCACTGGGAGGTGGAGGAGGAGGACCTCTAGGATTCCATCTTGGGACAGGAGAGTCATACCTCTTTGACTTTTTCCTTTGCTTTTGCTGGTTCTTAGAAAATAACATCCAATACTGGAAGTCTTTTGACTTAGGATCAATTCCTTTCAGTATATAATACGAGGTATCATTATCTGGATTAGCAGGAGGAGGAGCTACAGCTTTTCTTTTCTTTTTAGCAATTCTTTTTCTTTTAGACTCAGCAGACTCATCAAAATCAATTCATCTTCAGAATTAGAAGAGATAGGCAGATCATATGGGTCAATTGCATCTTTCAAAGCTCTTTCCTTTTCCTTAAGAGCAGCTTTTTCTAGTTCTTCTTCCATGGCATCCTGTGCCAGGAGAGCATCTAAATCCAAACCCGGGGAATCATCCCATACAGTAGATTTTTCAATTTGAACATCTGCACCTTTTTCTTGAAGATCAGAAACTGTCATAGTGACCAGTTCTGCTTGCACTTCTGGTTGAGCAACCTCAGAATTTTGAACACCTGATTCTGGTTGAACTTCTGGAGCAGGTTGGATAACAGGTTCTTGAACATCTAGAATTTCTTCCATTTTATCTGTAGTATTATGAATAAATTTTTTCTAAATGACATCTAATCATCCCTTCCAGGTATTCCCATACAAGCATATCAGTTATTAAGTCTAAAAAGTAAGTAAAGGGAATACCTTTAGAATCGACCACAGCGTGTCCTAACTCCCATAATTCATCTAGAAAGGAAGTGATAATTCCTTCTAGGTACAGGGCGACCAAGGGAGTAGAACATTCTTCCAAGAAAGCTTTAACAATAAATTCAGACTTTAATAAAGCATCAGAAATTTCTGTTTCAGATAGAGAAGGAGGAGCTGAATCTTCTATTGCTTTCTCTGCCACTGCATGATGATCTACTGGAGGGGAGGCCAAAGGCTGCTCAGAGACATCTTCATCAAGCATCTCCCCCTGCCTGATTTCAGTAGATACTGAAACCAGGCCCCTAGAGGAAGAGGGCTCAGCAGACTTTGAGAGTGCCTGAATAGCAACAGTCAAAGAGGAGATAGAGGAAGCAAGAGGAGCAATTGCCTCTTCAATCATGATTTTGATTGAGGGGATAATTAACTCCACAATGCTAGAGATAAATGCTGGAGTTATTTCAAAGGATGATGATGAAGATGATGGTGGGGGAATTTTAGAGGATGGAAGATCAGCAGGGATGGTATATGCATGATGAACTGGAGAATGAGATGGAGATGGAACTGGAGATGTATGAGTGGATGCAGGGTGATCAATGTGATCAGACGAAGGAATTGGAGAATGAAGAGGAGTAGAAATCTCAGACACCAACAAATCAAAACTGGGATGAGAGATCCCAGCAAGATGAGTCGGAAGAGGAGATGCAGGAGGAGATGCAAGAGGAGAAGCAGAATGTCATACTTCAATTGAAGTTGAGGGAACTTCAACTGAAGTAGACAGCATAGCAGATGAAGAAGATGGAAGGGATGGATTTGCTGAGCCAGCTGCTAGAAGGGGGGAGTGACTGAGACAGTCCTGGTGCTCTCAGATGTAACTGGAGCAACCCCTGCGGGAGCGGGCTTCAGGAAGGTCCTTTTCCACTTTGCGAACAGCGATGGATCCATCTTCTTGCTTGCGTTTATGGAGGTGGCAGCAGACACTAACAGATGGGGGTATTTCTCCTTCAGAAAAATCCCAACTACCCTTCCCAGGGTAACTTCTTTCTTGTCATTCTTTTTCCTGATCAGATCAAATAGAACGCCTGCCCAATTAATCTGTTTCTTATTTACAATTGCACACATCAGTGCAAACTGCTGCCTTGTAATATTATCGTGGGCGGAGTGCTTTCCCAGTAGCACTTTTCCAACTATTTCAGCAAGAAACTTAATCTTAAATGGAAAGTTTACTTTGAGCAGCTTAGAGGGAATGCCTTCGGCATGTCCCAGCTCTGTTAACATCCTTCTAAACTCAGGAGTATCTTGCTCATACTCTTCTTCCCCATTAATCAAACCAAATATTTCAGTCAAAATAGCGGGAGTCAATGTTACCTCTTCTCCGCCAATGGTTCCAGTCATCGAGTCATCAGTTGAAGATGAAGTGAAAGCCCACTCTTTGATCTCTTGAGTGTTTATCTTTATTCTGGAGGACATGAGTTTCTCTAACCCTTGATCTTTGCACAGATTTAGAATTTCCACTATTCCTGGTTCGCAGCAGCTGAAGGCGTCGAAATCTACGCTGAATCCTGCATCAAACTTCACTACTGCAAGGAGCGCTGGAGCAATCGCCATCGCAAGAGCTGGAGAAGACGAGGGAGAGATGGAGAGGGCGAAGCGGCAGAAAACGCGAGACAAAGAGCAAGCGGGAAGACGGAATGCGAAAAGACGCTCTTCGTCGACGATAAAAGCAACTATCTCTTAACCTAGGTCGACCATCGGCTTTATATTAAAACAACGATCGTCGATCTATTTAAAAGATACTGGAGACGATGGTCGAACGGTCGTTCGACGATCGGTCCTGAAGTAGAGTAGTCGATCAATCGTTCGACTATTTCTGTCTTCACAAACAGCACGCTGTCGTCAACCATAGATCGACGATGAGCTCGACCTGTTCGACGATCTTCGAACGCCGGTCGACGATCTTCAAGCAGATCAACTATTATCAACCATAGGTCGACGATAGGCTTGATCCGATCGACTATCTTCGAACGACGTTCGACTATCTTCGAACAAGTTTCAACAGGGCAGACGTCACACTTAGTCTCTTCCATTAATCATGCCTAGTTGAACTAAAAAGAACAGATGCTTCTGTTCATCTAAGGGCTTGGTGAATATATCACCTCTCTGAAGGTCTGTGGATATGAACTCAAGACTGATCTTGTTCTTTTCCACACAATCTCTCAGGAAATGGTGCCGGATCTCAATGTGTTTCGTTCTAGAGTGGTGCACGGGATTTTGTGCAATAGAGATAGCACTGGTACTATCACACATGATTTTTGTGTTCTTGTGTGAGTACCCATAATCCAAAAGTTATTTTTGTATCCACAGGATCTGTGAACAACAACTAGCAGCTGCTATATATTCAGTTTCTGCAGTTGAGGTTGATACAGAGGCCTGCTTCTTACAGAACCAAGAGACCAATCTCTCTCCCAGGAACTGGCAAGTTCCTGAGGTACTTTTCCTGTCAACTCGACAACCAGCATAATCAGAATCAGAATATCCAATTAATTCAAATTCTGACTCAGCTGGATACCAAAGTCCTAGATTTGGACATCCTTTTAGGTATCTCAAGATTCTCTTGAGAAGAATCAGATGAGATTCCTTGGGGTTGACCTGGAATCTAGCACAAAGGCATGTAGCAAACATTATGTCTGGCCTACTTGCAGTTAAATACAATAGGGAACCAACAATGGCCCTATAATTCTTTTGATCAACAGGCTTTCCCTGATCATCAGAATCAATAACTACATTAGTAGCCATAGGTGTATGCATTGCTGAAGCATCAGCCATCCCAAACTTCTTTATCAATTCCTTGGCATATTTGAATTGGGAGATGAAGATGCCATCAGCATCTTGCTTTACTTGGAGACCAAGAAAGTAAGACAGCTCACCCATACTACTCATCTCAAACTTAGAATGCATCAAGTTAGAGAACTTTTTGCATAGTTTGGGATCAGTGGAACCAAAAATAATGTCATCCACATACACTTGAACTAACAGGATTGTGTCCTTGTGGTGCTTGACGAAGAGGGTTCTATCAACTACTCCCCTAACAAAGTTGTGCTCTAACAGGAAACTAGCTAGAGTCTCATACCAGGCTCTTGGTGCTTATTTTAGTCCATACAGAGCTTTTTGCAACTTGAATACATGTGAGGGCTGAGTTGAAGAAACAAACCCAGGTGGCTGTTCAACAAATACCTCTTCCTTTAGCTCACCATTTAGAAAGGCACTTTTTACATCCATCTGAAAAACTTTAAATTTCATATAGGCTGCATAGGCTAAGAAGATCCTTATTGCCTCTAGCCTTGCAACAGGAGCAAAGGTTTGGTCATAATCTATACCTTCCTCCTGTCTGTAGCTCTGAGCTACAAGCCTAGCTTTGTTCCTTACAATGATTCCATTTGCATCCAACTTGTTTCTATACACCCACTTGGTGCCTATGATCAGTTGGCCTTTAGGTCTTGGAACCAAAGTCCATACTTTACATCTCTCAAACTGATTGAGTTCCTCTTGCATAGCAATGATCCAGTGGGGATCTAGCTCAGCATCTTTAATGGTGAGGGGCTCAATCTGTGAGAGGAAACAAGCGTGCATCACATCCTGTCTTAACTGATGTCTTGTTTGAACACCAGCTGATATGTCTCCTATCACTTGAGATGTAGGATGATCTCTAAGTGTGACAATATCAGCAGGTGGGATGTGATCTTCAGCAATAGTTGGGATTAATTGCTCAGGAGGAATTTGATCTACTATTGGTGGTACAACAACAACTTCTGCAATGTCTTCATCACTGTCTGATTCAGTGATATGAAGAGTTGAAAGATGAAGAATTTCTTGAGTGACATCTTTGGTAGATTCTTGTACCTGCAATGAACTTGAGGAAGGGGAAGTTTCCTTCTCCTTGTAAAACATTTGGGATTCATCAAAGGATACATGAACAGACTCTTCAATTTTAGAAGAAGATTTATTAAAAACCCTATAAGCTTTGCTTACATGGGAATATCCAAGAAAAATTCCCATTGAAGCTTTTGCTTCAAATTTTCTAAGATATTCTTTATTATTATTATGGATATAAACTAAACAACCAAAAACTCTAAAATAATTTATTTTAAGTTTCTTTCCCTTAAGCAACTCATAAGGAGTTTTACACTTAAGCTTGTGTATCAGACTTCTATTCAAGACATAGTTGGCTGTACTAACAGCTTCTGCCCAATAGGAAAGAGGCATATTAGCATCTGCCAACAATGTGCCAGCAGCTTCAATTAGGGTTCTATTTTTCCCTTCAACTACCCCATTTTGTTGGGGAGTTCTAGGAGCTGAGAAGCTATGTTTGATACCTTCTCTCTCACAGAATTCTTGCATGAGAAGAGAGTCAAACTCAGTACCATGATCACTTCTGATTAAGGCCACATGAGTAGAGTACTCAGTCTGCACACATAATAGAAAATCTGTAAGGGCTTTGAAGTTATCAGCCTTAGTTCTCAAAAAGAACACCCAAGTGAATCTAGAGAAGTCATCTACAATGACTAGGGTATAATACTTCCCTCCTAAACTCTGTACATTTATTGGGCCAAATAGGTCCAAATGTAATAAATACAGGATTCTAGGAGAATCACTTTTATTTACTGATTTAAATGAATTCTTGGTTTGCTTGCCTAACTGACAAGCCTTGCATAGGCTCTCCTTCTTGTAGGGGCAAGAAGGTAAACCTCTAACAAGGTTGTGTTTAGATAACCTAGATATATTCTTGAGGTTAACATGGCTAAGCCTTTTATGCCACAAAGTATTGTTATTGGTTACTTCATTAAATAAGCAGATTTCAGAGTGAGTTGAGTTAAAATCTACTAAATAAATGTTACCTTGTCTAATACCTACTAATACAACATTATTATTTAAAGTAATGTTACAAAGAGAGTTAGAGAATGATACCTGGTATCCAGCATCACATAACTGACTTACTGAAATTAGATTGTGCTTCAGTCCAGTTACATAAGCAACTCTCTTGAATGTTACAGCTCCAATTGTCATCCTGCCATAGCCTTCAGTTTGACCACAGCTTGAATCTCCAAAGATTACCTTTGGGCCAAGCTTTGCCTTGAACCTTGACAAATGTTCTTTATTTCCTGTCATGTGCTTGGAGCAACCACTATCCAAGTACCACTTATTTTGAGTGATAGGATAGGTCTTCACCTGCAAATAAGTCAATTAAACATTGTGGACCCAGGTAACCTTGGGTCCCTTGTTTTTCACATAAGAAAAACTGGAAATAAATGAATAAGCAGGCTGAGAGTGATAACCTAACGGGTAAGATCTCCTAGGTGGGATTCTCCATGCAGATGATGGGTCAATGAACCTAGGGTTTCTATTTTCATTATGGTTTCTAAAGTTCTGGTTGGAATTTTGAAATTCTTGTTGAAAGCGTCGACCGGCGTTCGACGATTGGTACCCAGATCGTCGATCTCCGTTCGACCATTGGGCCTGCGATCGTCGAGCAGCGTTCGACGCTCTTTTTAATTCCCTAAATTTCTGTTTTATTTTCTCTCTTTTAGCTTTATTTAAAGCTCTATTTACTTGATTAACTTGCTCAGTGTTTTTTATTCCACTAGATGAAATAAAATTCACTGGAGTTGAAAGTTGATTTTTAAGAATGATTGGGGGCTCACTAGAAGATGCTCCTAAGCCTAATTTGTTATTGCCTGACCTAGTGTTAGACATGCTGGTTATTTCAAGCAGCTTAAGGCTTCTACCATTCAGAGACTCTTCTAACTTTTTGGACTTAGCTAATTCATTCTTAAGGAATTTTATTTCTTCACTAGCATTAGTGAGTTCTGCTGTTAACCTAATGTTTTCATTAGAAATCAATTACGATTCAGCTAGTTTAATTCTAAGCTCTTTTATTTCTTTTTCAGAATTAATTAAATCTAAACATAAAGATTTAAAATCAGATTTAAATTCAACAGATGTAAAGTCATAAGAAGACAATACCTCATCTTCAGTTGGCATTTCTTCATCAGAATCTGAATTCTCTGCAGCTGAGTGATTGCTGCAGGCATCAATTGCCATCAGGCAAACTTTCTTTGCCTTCTTTTCTTCCTCATCCTCACTGGAGCTTGAGGAGGAAGATTCCTCATCAGAATCGCTCCAGGTTTCAGCAACAAAGCCTCTCTCCTTCTTTTTGTTCTTGTAGGAGGATGGCTTGGAATGCTTCCTGTGCTGATCCTTGTCTTTTCTTTTATCTTTGTTCTTTTCCTCTGGACAATCTGGAAGAATATGTCCAGACTTCCTGCAACCATAGTAGATTATTTCTTTAGAAGGAGTACGATCATACCTTGGTTTATCTTCATACTTTGAAGATTTCTTTCTGAATTCCTTCCTTCCTATCTTGAGAGACCTTTTGGCAAATAATGCAATCAGTTCCTCATTGGTCTGGCTTCCTTCAGAAGCATCAGCAGCTTTGAGAGCAAGAGTTTGCTCTTTTCTTGTGGGAGTTGGGGTCTTTGCTTCAGCCTCAGCTTCCCTGGACTTCAGCACTTGCTCAAAAGACTTGAGCTTGCCGAGAAGGGCTTCTGTTGAGATTTCATTTGTGCTTCTGGCCTCCTTGATAGGTCAGATCCTCAGATCCCACGTGCTAGGGAAGCACATAAGAATCTTATCATTGACCTCTGTCAATGAAATATCCTTATCAAGAGTCCTCAACTCATTGATGATTGAGCTGAGCCTTGTGTACATAGCTTCAACTGATTCAGCATCAGTTTTCTTGAAGTTCTCATATTGTGAGATAAGGTTAGACCTCCTGTCCTTCCTTTCATCAGCTGAACCAGCTACAATCTGGTTCAGTGTATCCCACATTGCTTTTGCTGAGGAGCAGTCAGCAACCTTCTGGAATACATCATCAGACATTGTCTGAGCCAGAATGTTCATTGCATTAGCATCTGCTATCTTTGCCTTCTTGTATTCATCATTGTAATCTGGAGGAGGCACTGCACTCATATCAGATGATGATGAGGCAGTAGCTGCAGCAGGTGCTCTTGGTGGTCCTGTCAAAATAGAAGCAAAAATACTTTCATCAATAGAGTTCATATATAGTTTAATCCTTGCCTTCCAGACGCCAAACTTAGCTAAGTTGCATGCTGGAGGTCTGGTGCTAGAGTAATCCTTGGACTGGGCCATGATAGTGAAAGTGAATATCTATAATCCTTGGTATCTATCAGGATCTTGTGACTCAGGTGTTAGCCTGTACAGTCAGCCAACCTCCCTCTGATACCAATTGAAAGAAAAGGGATAGATACAACTCTAGAGGGGGGGGGGGATGAATAGAGTAATCAAAAATTGCACTAGCAAAGTTGACTGTCTACTCAACTCCCTTGGAGTTAATTGCGGAATAAAGGTTATATATATTTGAGATTAAACCCTAAAGCCTAACACAAGTGTTGTGCACAAAGGCAGCCAACTGTAATTATAATTAAGGCTTATAATCCTAAACAGCAACTAGCAAACCTAGTTAAAATCTAATCACAGCCACAATGCAAGTAATTAATTAAAGCAATCCAGACGACACAAGGAATTTATAGTGGTTCCCCAAACAACTTGGGTACGTCCACTCTTCTACCAACAAGGTAGGAATCCACTCAGGTTTTTGATCAGGTGCCCTGCCACCAACAAGATCTGCTACAGGTAGATCTAGAGACCCTTTAGACTTTTGATCAGGTGTCTAAAAACCAACACAGGTTTTTGATCAGGTGCCCTGCCACCAAGGGATACTTTTGAAGGGAGTAATAACCCTTTACAGGAGGGGGAAAGGAGGTTAAGGTGTCTTCTCTATTTTACAATAGATTAGAGAAGCACAATAACTTGCACTGAGCTAGAAAGCTCTAAAGAATCAAGGCTCCCCCTGGCTAAAAGAATGTCCAGGTGAAGTCTTGCTTCAGTGCAGAAACTCTTCAGAAAATCTGAAGGAAAAAGCTACAAGAAGATAAAAAATATGAAACAAAATTTCTTCTTTAGGCAGCTATCTTGTTCCTCTTCTTCTTCAAAAAGCTTTGAGTGCAAATCTTCCTGGAAGCAGGAGAACTCAGGTTGAAGAAGAGTGAAGAACTAAAACTTCTTCTCAGTTGAATGTGAATGAGCTGAGAGCAGTTGAGAACTGTAAGCTTTTAGTTTGAATGCTGCAGTTAGCTTTTGAATATGAGAACTTGAACTAGTTAATTTCTTTCTTCAAAGAAGTCTTTATATAGCAGCAGCAGCAACGGCTCTCAAAAGAGTTTGAATCTTGTCTTCTATTGAAATCTGCAAGCTGGGCTGCAAAAAGCATAAAGCAAAACAAAATACTGCAGGCAGATATCCTATAAAAGGATACAGCTTTCTAAGAAGCTGCAAATAACTCTGATGAAATAATATAAGAGAAAGTCACATCAGAAGAGACTCTTTACGGCCAAGGAAGACTTTTTGAGTCTAACGGCTATAAAGGACAGCCTGGCAGATCAAGCAGAAATCATATCTCAGCTAATAAGACAAACAACTTTGTTAGAAAAGATTAGCTCATGCATAAGGAATGGAATAGATATTGCATGGAAATATTATCACAATTTATTCAAATAATCTTTTATAAAATATGCTGAAATAAATCATATCATAGAAGACGACAAAATAATTCAAAGCATACAGCAAAACGTCGAACGACCCTCGGAGATCATCGACCGAAGCACGGAGATCGTCGACCTATCAGACAGATAGTCGAACGATCCAGATAGTCGATCTATCAGAGAAGATAGTCGAACTACCTCAGCAGATAGTCGAACTATCAGGACAGATAGTCGAGCTATCAGATAGTCGATCTATCAAGATAGATAGTCGAACTACCAAAGAAAAACGGATAGTCGACCTATCAACAGATAGTCGAACTATCACAGAAAACAGATAGTCGACCTATCAACAGATAGTCGAGCTATCAAAACAAAACAGATAGTCGACCTATCAACAGATAGTCGAACTACCAGATAGTTGAACTATCCAAGCAGATATTCGAACTATCAACCAAAATAGATAGTCGACCTATCAACAGATAGTCGAACTATCAAAGCAACACAGATAGTCGACCTATCAACAGATAGTCGAACTATCAAAGCAACACAGATAGTCGACCTATCAACAGATAGTCGAACTATCAAAGCAATACAGATAGTTGACCTATCAACAGATAGTCGAACTATCAGATAGTTGAACTATCCAAGCAGATAGTCGAACTATCAAGCAAAACAGATAGTCGACCTATCAAACAGATAGTCGAACTATCAAACAAAGCAGATAGTCGACCTATCAAAAGATAGTCAAACTACCAAAGACAACCGATAGTCGACCTATCAAGCAGATAGTCGAGCTATCAGGAAGACGATCGTCGAACGGCTGATCGACGATAGTCGAGCGACGTTTGACCATAGTCGAACGAAAAACTACTTAACCAAATATTCATCTGGAAAAGCAATTCTACACAACTAGAGAATCTAACCTATCAACTAACCTTTGACCATAGATAAATCTTGGGTTAAGAGACAGAAAGAGAAGACTGAACTCAAATCAAAACCTAGGGTACCAACAGTCAGGCTGATGAGTCGCATGCTGCCGAGGTCAGGCTGACGAGTCGAATGATGATGAGGTTAGGCTGATGAGTCGAATGCTACCGATGTCAGGTTGATCTGCCCATGTAGCTTGTATCTCGCCCGTGGGAGCCTGAATCTCACCCCAAGGGGTGCCTTCTACATTCGTCCTTGGTGGGCGAGATCTTGTAGGCCATCCTTGGTCATCTCTGATCTCGACGAATTACGGGTTATACAACGTGAATGTATTTATTATTAAAAGAGTGGTAGAGAGGACATACAAAATCTATGACCCAAAGGTCGAAATCTTCACATTCTAAAAATGAATTATGGGGCATTTCGTCCCAACAAGATATGTTACTTGGCCTCTGACAGCTGTCGCATGCACTCATAAAAGTGTGAGCGTCTTTAAATAACATGGGTCAATAGAAGTTTGCCTCTAGCACCTTTTTTGTGGCTTGGTTTGCTTGATAGTGTCCTCTGGTTTGTCCTTCGTTGTAGTGCTACAAAATAAAAAGGGGTTCTCCCAAAAATAATTCTATAAGTCAGAAAAAATTTCTTCTTTTGATGACTTGAAAAATCTTTTTGTAGGATCCAGGCTACTAAATAGTTAGCCAAATCTACAAACTAGGGGGTGGAGGAAGTCATTAACTTTTTAAGGGTTACGAGGCACTCTTCAGGGAATTTCTCATTGATGTCGCCTCTAATAGTGCTACCGTAGTAGGATTCTCTAAAAACGGGAAGGTGGTTGACTGCCATGTTTTCCGCTTCTTTCTTGTCCCAGATATCCAAATCAAACTCTTGAAGGAGGTGGATCCACCACAATAAGTGAGGCTTGGCATCTACCTTATTTAGTAGGTACCTGAGAGTAGAATGATCTGTGAAAATAATAACCTTAGATAGAGTAATATAATACCTAATGTTATCAAAAGAAAAAATAATTGCTAGAAGCTCCTTATCGGTAGTGGTGTATGAAATGGGAGAACAAATTACTATTTCCTTAAAGATTTCTCAAGGGGTTGAGTAGAGATTAAAATTTATTTCAAAATTAACAATAAAATTCACATAATTTTCATTCACTCAAGCTATTAACCATAATTAAGAACAAAAAATTAAAATAACAGCAAAAACAAATAAGAAATAACAGAGTAATGCACAAACACAGAAGATATAAGAAATATAGTGGTTTCCTAAAATCTTGATACATCCACTCTTCTACCCCCGTGATAGGAATTCACTATCAATGTGTCTGAGTCTTTTGATAAGGAGATTCTTAGAACCAATCACTAGATCTTTTGATAAGGAGAGTTCGAACAAATATAATTTGAGTCTTTTCACATGAAAACTCTCATAATCTCTAAAGAAATCCTTTGAAGAGGGATTCTCAAAACTCTTTTCATAAACTGAAAATGTTAATGAAATAGAGAATAAAAGAATATCTGAAGATTTAGTGATCTTGTTGATGAGTCATCTCAGTAGAATCCTGCGGACTATTTGGCACTTAGTGAATTGATATATGGATCTCTAATGAATCCTTGAATAAGTAGATCTCAAGGATTATAGCTCTTAATCAAGATTATCCTTTAATCTTCACTGAATCTTTTGCAGTAATTGATAATGAAAGTCTTTAGTTTCATGGATAGCTAAACACATAGGGGGTGAATAGGTTTTTCAGTCTCTTTATATTTTTTTCCTTTAAGTGTGTTGTGAGTTAGTTATTTACTGCTTTCAAGACAAACCACCAAAGCACACACAAGATTTATAGTAGTTCCCCAAATTATGGGTACATCCACTATCCCTCCCACCTTTTTAACATTGTGTTAGACAAGACACTTCTTCAAAACTTGGTTCCAAAGAGTTTACAACACAGATCCCTCATGATCTCTCAGTCTCTTCCAAGACCTACCTCAGGCACACAACCCTATCTCAGAGCAAGCTTGCTCCTACAACTCAGTGATCTAAAGATAACCTATCTCAGACTAAATTAATAGTCCTACAGCTCAAGCTAGGAGGTTATCCCTATAACTCAAAGAGGATGACTCTCCTATAGCTCAGACACAAAAGCCCTACCTCAGATCCACAGAAGGATCCTATAACTGAGCCATAAAAGGCCCTACCACTCAGAGAGAATGACTCTCCTACCTCAAGCAAACTACCCTACCTCAGGCACACAGGTCCTACCTCAGATCCACACAGGATCCTACCTCAGATCAACAAATGATCATACACTCAGTTTTTATAATTAGGCCTACACTCAGATCCAAAGGATCCTACAGAAGGTAAAGAGTGTTATTGGTGTTGATTTGACTCCAGAGAAATATTCTTTGAGTCTTATTCTTCCTTAGTTGAGATGAACTCAGCCCTAACTTCTTCACAACTACAAGAAAGATGATCTTCAGGAAACTGCTTCTTGTGCTGGAAGTAACTCAGAAACACAAGTTTCTGAACTTGCTGATGAAGACAAATGAGTTGACAGTTCTTTGTGTTCTTCACTCATCTAACCTTGACTACAGAAATCAGATAGCTCTGCTTCTTCTTCTTTCTCAAAATATTTTTCTGAACTTGCTATTGCAGGTGAAAATCACAACAGCTAACTGCTTGAATTTTTAGATCAGTGGGTTGAACTTTAGCTTCAGGCTTTACAACAATGACGAGAGGAAGAAGATGAAGTTCCGCCTCTTTGGGAAAAGTTAAAACCATAAAAGTTGGTTTGCTTCCATCGATATCAATCCTTTTATCTTCCGTCGTCCAATGACTCTTTGACCCATGGGCCCAGCTGAAGTTGTTGGCTGTAACTTTGCTTTTATAGAAAAAGTCATACAGTAGGCTTGCATCGCAATTTGTCGTGTACTATATACTTCTCGCAATGAATTTGAATTTTGCTGACTCTTGTTGACATTAGCATCTGTGGACTTAGCATAATTCACAGTTTCATCCCAGGCATTGAGTAAGTTGAGTGAATAACCTTCACTCAACGCAAAAACCCTTAGCCAGATAATCTGCATTGTTAGGCATTGAGTGCGTTGAGTGAACGTTCATCACTCAAAAAATTTGGACTTAGCGAATACTTTTGCACCATTAGGAGTTGAGTACATTGAGTGAATGGCCTTCACTCAATGCTTTTGTCCTTGGACAAACTTTCTGCTGATGGCGTTGAGGGCGTTGAGTGAGCCTTCATCACTCTACACTTTTGTACTTAGCCGCTTCCATCTTTATGAATGCATTGAGTGAGCCTTCATCACTCAACGCTTATGTACTTTGCCTATCTTTTTAATGAGGCCTTGAGTGAACTGCCTTCACTCAAAACTTCTGTACTTAGCTGATTTTCTTGATGAGTTTGTGTTGAGTGAGCTGTCCTCACTCAGTGCATCTGGACTTAGACAGCTTTTTCTGTCTATATCTTCTTAAGCTTTGACTGAACACTGGTCTGTCGACGCTTTATCCTTTGGGCGTTGAGTGAGTTATCCTCACTCAATGCTTCTGGACTTAGTTGGATTTCTTCCTTGTCAATGTTAAAGCTTTGACAAACTGAGCTTTACTCGATGCCTATTGTTATATGGCGTTGAGTGGACTGCCTTTACTTAACACCTATTAACTTAACCGCAAATCTGCATTTCAAACTATTGGGTTTTGACTGTCCATGCTTTACTCAGCGCTTTTTGGCATCTGGCGTTGAATGAACTGGCTTCACTCAAGCTTTTGGACTTAGAAAAATTTCTGTCTTTCCAGCATCCTTCCTTGACATTTGGCGTTGAGTGAACTGACTTCACTCAATACTTATGGACTTAGAAAAATTTCTGTCTCTCCACCTTTTTTCCTTGTGACCACCTACCTTAATCACTTAGACAACCTGTCTAAACTTATTTTAAGGAACATCCTGCACATATTGAACTTGAACATACATCAAATACAATTATGCTCTTAGTATTGATGGTGATGCCTCTTCAAATCCTGGGAACATTGAGGGAAATATTCCTAACATTTCCCCATATTTGAAGAAGGAAGAACACACGGGAATATTAAGAAGCATTATCACATAAATCATATTAATTCAATGTAGCTGTAAGCTAGCAGATATAGCTTTCTCATACCACTTGAATTTCTTTCTCTCCAACATATTAATTCAATGTTGTCCATTTTAATGCATTGACTCAACATGTCAAGTCATTGCTTTCTCATACCACTTGAACATTTGCTCAAGTAATATGCACTTTCCTTATACCACTTAAATGGAGCACTTTCCTCATACCACTTGAATCACTTCCCTCATACCACTTGGAGGTGGGAAAGTAATATGCAATGACTCAACATGTAGTCATTGCACTCCTCATACTACTTGAATTTTTTTCAAGTAATATGCACTGACTCAACATGACCTGGTCATGTTAAGTATTGCCCACAACTCCCCCTTTCTGGATTCTTCAAAAAGGCATTTTTCTAATAAGGGAGGTGAAAGGATCATATGAGAATTTATCTCTTGATCCTAGCCAGATTCCACTACACTAGTGATCAAAGTACTTGATTAGAGATCATACCTCTTGTGTTGATTGTTGAAACCGAGAACCGGTCTCTTGTGGAGTTCACCCTTGGGAAAGGGGTGGTCGCACACCTACTTCGCTCCTGCAAGAAAAACAAACAAGAAAAATAGCAAATGACTAGACCAAGGGCCCGACGTGGAGGTCCCACCACACACACAGAAGTTCACTTAGCGCTTCCCCTTTTTAGCCAAATGTCGGGCTAAGGTAACTCAGAAGGAGCTGGAAAACTGGAAACAATTAAGCATGCCTTCTGAGGTACCCCTTGGGTCCTACTTATAGATTTCTGAAAACGGTCTGTAAGTAACTAACCTCTACCGACCTGAAATTACTGAAAACCCCTTGGGCTGGTCTGCCAACAGCCAAACTCCGTTGTTCTGAATAGCTATGTGCATCCCACCTGGGTCTGCAAACAGTGAGACTCCTCTGTTCTAATGGGCTATGGGTAGGCCAGCGGGGGCAAAATGGTGGAAAACACATCACAACTAAAGGGGGCGAGCTGCCTTGTAATGTCCTCTAATCGGCAAAGGCGACGAGTATCGATGGAGCTAGTACTCACGGCCTCGGCTTGGAAGTAGGCGAGCTTAGTCTCGGCCTGCTCCACTCGTCTGGCGCGAGTGCGAGCTGGCGATTGCAAGCTGACGGGTGCCGGGATGCCCCTCAATGCCGAGGTCAAAAAGCGTTGACAGAACTCGGCTCACTCGACGCCGCGGCTGAAGGCGTTGAGTGAGCTCACCTCACTCGGCGCCATGGCCGAAGGCGTTGAGTGAGATCCACTCACTCGGCACCATGGCCGAAGACGTTGAGTGAGCTCCACTCACTCGGCGACATGGCCGAAGGCGGTTAGTGAGCTCCACACACTCGACGCCATGGTCGAAGGCGTTGAGTGAGCTCCACTCACTCGACGTCATGGATAAAGGCATTGAGTGAGCTCTACTCGACTCCGCAGACTTGGCTCGCTTGGGTCCTGGGCTAGACTTGGCCAATCTGGCCCCTGCCGACCCCACTTGTTGTATACAGGGTTGTACACAATCCCCGCTATTTGCGAGGTTGGCACAAATTCGGAAAGAAACATCCAACCTCGCAGGATTCGGCGAGTGGGACAGGCCCTGAGGGAATCTCTCGGTTGGGTCCACTGGAGGCTATATATATAACTGCACCTACATGTCGGGCTGACCTTTGCCCTTCCCTTCACCGCAACCTTGCTAAGATGCCACTCCCCAAAGAGGTTCTGGAGCGATTGGCACGATCACGGGTGGAGACTGCGGCTCGCGTCGCGGGCCTGACCGACCTCAGCGCCCCGCCTCGCAACCTTGCTGAGTTCGGCTCGCCCAAAAGGGTGAAGCCCCTTCCAAAAGATGCTGAGCCCATCTATCACGATCTCCATACTGTCCTAAACAATAGGGCTAACTCTTCCACACAGCCGACCCCGTCTCGGGGGAAGGAGGCCATTGCTCCTCTCGTCACCCAGACCAGCCAGGGGCGCAGTGGGGATAATTCTGCATCACAGGCCAAGACCCCTCTCAGCAACCCGCGATATCAGGCGTCCGACGCGCACTTACGAGTCTCGCCCCCTAACTTCGGCACTACGGGGCAAGACCTCCAAAAGCCAATGTCGCTGACTCGCCACCCTTCTCAGCTACAGTTCTCCTCCGCACCCCGGGGGGAATGGATTGAGGTCATCCCTACCCCCGGGTTCGTTTGCCTTTCTCCAGAGATTCCTTGTTATGGCCGCGACAAGGTTTTGGAGGGTCTGCCCCCTCGGCGCATCGGTCTGGAAGGGGGAGTGCATGGTAAGCTTTCTCGAACTTTGTTTTTGATCCTGACGGTGCTCGCCTCATCTTGCTGAACCTCGGCATGGCTTGCGTAGATCTTACTGTGGACTCATAGGCTGATGAGTCTGCGGGTCAGACTCGATACTTGCCTCTGCCCTCCCTGCGCACTTTGGACGCCTTTCTGGATTTCGAGCTGGAGGGCCCTGAACGGTCGAGGCGAGAATAGCTGGTTCTCAAGAAGTTGGTGTGCGAGTTCCATGAGGTGCGGAGGGACAATCTCAGACTGCAGCGGGAGAGCAAGCGACTTGCTGTCATGACGGGGGTTAGCCCGGCGTTAGAGGAGGCATCTTCTTCCATGCTTCTGGATGAAATTGACGAGAGTTTACAAACAGTCCACCAGAACCTGGGGCGACTTCGCGAGCTCCGCGCACGGCGATCCGGGGCGTCAGGGTCGCGAGACTGGGGTAGCTAGGATTGGCCCCCCTGATGGGCCTACCAGTACTCGCCCCTATTCTCCCCTGGCCCGCGCGGGTGGGAGGATTTTTCGTTCTTCTTTCTTGAACGTTACGCGAATCCGGTCTGTAATAATCTGAACATTTTGTTCGTTATTGTTAATACGCTTAATTTATAACCATTGGCGCATCATGAGTCTCATCTCGTCATAGCAGAGGATTGATCCGTGGCAGTTAGTGAGGTAAAATCGGCGAGTAGACGAATTGGATAGGCGAGTTGGCGAGTAGAGGTAGGCGCGTTGGGGCGATCGGGCTAGGTTTGTCCCGAATTCTTCCCCCATTAAATAGGCCTCTCCACCAACCCCTGTCACGCCTTTATTGCCTCTGTACTCTCTTCGTTCTCGTTCCCTACCGTTAGTGCTTCTGCGTTTTCGATCCCCGGCGAACATGGGCAAGGTCAATCCTGACTCGGAGGGGAGGGCCAAGTGTGCTTGGCATTTCGCCAAGCACTGCTTATTTGAAGGGAACACCACAGCGGAGGAACTTGCCGAGTGCGTGGTTGATTACATTCCCTCTTGTTTCGCGGCCCGCCTTCCCACCTAAAATGAGGCCATCAACTCGTTCTACCCAGACGAGCTCGCCTTCCCTGTCTCGTATTTCGAGATGGGGTTGCGCCTTCCCCTCTGGCCGGAAATCCGTCAGGTGCTAAAATACTACGGCGCGGTGCCCACGCAACTGAACCCGAACGCCATCTCCATGATGGTGGCATTCGCCTGCTATCTCCGCCGCGAGTGGATTGAGTTCAACTTGACGGTCTTCCACAAGTTGTTCTCTTACAAGGCCACCACCGACGGGGTCACCTTCTTCGGTGGTACCCTCATCAAGGTTCGCGAAGTCGCGAACAAGAATCACAATTGGATGACCAAGATCGTCTTCCTCAAGGGAGATCTCCGCAACATCCCCTTCTCGCCCCAACAGAAGGCCGAGGAGGTGTACCGCCCCCCGTCGGTGTCGGGCAACGACGCCGAGCTCCACAAATTCTTCCTCCACAAAGAGTTCGAGGCCGCCTTCCTCCGCCGAGGCCTCGATTCCATTCTCACTGTCCTCCCTGGTGAAGGTATGTTCAGATTTCCTTTCGCTTCTACAGGGCTCGGCGGAGATAGAGTTGGCTAAACTGTCTCTTCTGCAAGGGAGCGACTCATCCTCGAGAATCCGCCCTTCGCGGACTCGGGTCTTTTCAACGAACCTCTTGAACTCGCACGGGCGGCAGCACTGGCCTGTCGAGATGACGCGGCGACGTCCCAGCCTTCGTCCATTAAGAAAAGGCCGGCACCTGGGGGACCGGGCTCGTCTCGCCGGCCTCCGGACCGCAAGAAGAAGGCCAAGGTCATCTCCCTGGGGGGAAGGCGATCCCCCCAGTTCATGGACCTGCCCGAGACCCCCTCCGACGCCTCGCGGGGGTGCCCGCTGATGGAGTCGTCGGTGAGGGATCGCCGAAAGAGCGATTCTTTGGCCCCCGACGTCATGGAGGAATTCGCGCCTCGCGAGCTGGGCCTGCCCAAAGAACACCCCCACTTTGGCAAGGGGGAGAAATGCAAAGGCCCGACTGGCGAGCCGATGATCAAGTGGGATGAGGCGACCCACCGGGTCACGATCTCCACTCGCAGCCCTTCCTGGGGTGCCCGCCAGCCTCCCACCGGCCATGCCTACGCGCTTGGCTTCAGCCTTTATAGTCGCGACGACGCAGAGGCCTGCAGACACATGACCCCTCGCCAGCTGGGTCGCGAGGGCCTTCGGGTCCATTTGCGGTCCTTCGAGTTGTACCATATGAAGGCGCGACGCAGCTTCAACCTCAGCAGGCTTCTGTCAAAGGCTGAGCAGGAGTGCGATGTTGCGAAGGATCAGGCCGCTGACGCTAGGAGGCGGCGTGGTATCGCTGAGGATCTACTCGCAAAGGCCACGGGTGGGCTGGTAAGCGTCGGCCATCCCTCTCCTTTTTTACTTTGACGATTTCTTGATATTGATGTTGTCTTGGATCCGCAAGATGTCGAGGCTGCGCGCGAGTTGCAGGACCGCGCCTCTTGCTTGGAGGAGGATGGCATCTGGTTGCGGACTCGCCTTCCCAAGAAGGAGGCTCGCTCAGGCGAGCAGGGGACGCATGTCGCCGAGCAGGGGGCTCGCGCTTCTCAGCTAGAGGCAGAGGTGGGGCGGCTACAAGAGCAGAACCAGGGGCTTCACGCCGAGCTCCTTCGACAGGCGGAGATTCTTGTCCCGGCAGGCGGTGGCGAGCCTCTCTACCCCTTCCGGCAGCCGCGGTTTTTTGGTGAGAAGGAGGTCACGGAGCGGCTACGGGTAAATTCGATCGAGTCCACCGAGTGCCTCCTATACGTCATGAGAGGCACCGGGATACTGGAGGTCGGTTTCGAGGAGGTCGCGGTTCGTGACCTCATGCCAGGTCTGTACCCGCCGAGCCCGCCTGGCGAGAAGGAGGACAGCTTCACCTCGCTGTTTGGGGACACGGACAAGGACCTAGGGCCTGAAGGCGAAGGAGGTCGTACCTCTAGGGAGGAGGGCGAGAGCTGAGCTGGATTTCTTGTTTCTTTTTGTTTCCCTTTGCCTCTTTTATATCCTCGTAAAGGCGAGTTCCAAATATGTAATGGACTACATCAATTGCAAATAATTTTTTCTATCTTCTTTCTTTGGTATTTGACTACTATGATGCACATTTTTCTCTCTCCTCCCTTTTTTGTTTGGTGACCTCTGGCCGAATTTGCCACCATTAAGTGTATGCCGAGTCAAAAACTTTTATTTCCGTTAGCCAGGGTGTTGAAACTGAAAATCGGTCTCTTGTGGAGTTCACCCTTGGGGAAGGGGTGGTCGCGCACCTACTTCGCTCCTGTAAGAAAAACAACCAAGGAAAGAAAGAGCAAAGGACTAGACCAAGAGCCCGGCGCGGAGGTCCCACCACAAACCTGGAAGATCACTGAGCGCTTCGCCTCCTTAGCCAAATGTCGGGCTAAGGTACCTCAGAAAGCGCTAAAAGACTGGGAGATAAGTAAGCATGCCTTCTGAGATACCCCTTGGGTCCTATTTATAGATTTCCGAAAACGATATGCAAATAACCAACCTCTGCTGGCCTGAAATTATTGAAAGCCCATTGGGCTGGCCTGCCAACAGCCGAACTCCGTTATTCTAGCTGGATAAGGGCAGACCTGTAGGAGCAAAATGGCAAAGAGTTTCCCCAATTGGGGACTGGGCGAGTAGCCCTCCAATGCCTCTACCCGGCAGGAGACGCAGGTCAGGGCTGGCTCGCCTAGGGGACGCGAGTTGTAGGCGGCCCGCCTAGGAAGGCGCGAGCCGGGGGCGGCCCGCCTAGGAGAGGCACGTCGGGGCTGACCCGCTTGGGCGACCCTTGGAGGCCAACCCGCCTAGGAGAGGCGGGCCGGGGCTGAACCGCCTGGGCGACCCTTGGAGGCCGACCCGCCTAGGAGAGGCGGGCCGGGGCTGACCCGCCTGGCTTACCCGCCTAGGAGAGGCGGGCCGGGGCTGACCCGCCTGTTGCCCGAGTCCCTTCGACGAACACGGGGTTGTACATAATCCCCGTTCTTTGCAAGCTTTGCAAAAGGCTCGAAAAGAAACATCCAACCCCACGTGTTCGGTGAACGTCCTGCTGAGCTGGAGGGAATCTTTTCATTGGGGGCCCACCTTCACGCTATAAATAAGCTGTCGGGCCTTTAGGATGACTCCTCTTCTTTTCCCCCTTCGGCGATCTATAGTCGGAAGATTCCTATGTCTGAGGAGATGCGGGCTTGCTTGGCGGCTGCGAGGGAGGGTGCCTGGGATTCGGCTCTCGAAGCTGCCCCGTGGTTGGCGCGTGGGTTGCCTGACCCCCTTTTCAAGCCAAAGAAATCAAAGGTCGTCCGGCGGTCACGGGTTCCCGATGACCCCGCCTCCAGCTCGGCTGGCGGTGTCGAGGTCATCCCGGAGGTATATACGTTTCTGATGTTTGATCCACCGCCTTGCTTCCTGATTTTTTCCTTTCTCTTTGGTAGGAGATGCCTCGGGGAGATAGGGCAAATGAGGGAGAACCTGGGAGCTCCGCCCTGGTTGCAGTCGATCGGGCCACTAGTCCTTTGCCATAGATACCTATTCCCCCTGCGGCGCCTCCGTCGCCAAGGCCCCACGGCCTGGGGAAACCCTTCGTTACTCTTGGAGGGGAACCCTTCCAGGGTCGGCCGGCACCTCTAGGCCTACTGATGGTGCGGGTGACGTAGCGACACCAGGTAAATCCTTCGGCTTTGGCCCACTTACCGTCATCGCTCCTTCTGACCTTATCTCTGAAGGCTATAATGTGATATCTTCTTCCAACGCCGAGATGAGCGGAGGGTAATCGCCTCCTCCCGACGCGGACAACATCTCGGAATACCTGGGAGACCCACTTGACGCTGAGAAGATGAAGAAGCAAGTAAAGAGACTGTTCCAAAAACACACGCTGCTGCTACGGGAGGTCTTCGACAGAGTGGAGAAGGACAAGGCCGAGACAGAGGAGCGACTCACGGCTTTGAAAGGAGCGAGATTTCCATTTGACAAGGACAAGGCGACCTCTCCGGGTGTACATATTTCGCGAGCCGATGGGCGACTCAGCCGTGCCTCGGAGCAGATTGATCGGACCCAGCGGGAGCTGTCGGCGGTCCGCGAGTACCATTATCCTCGCGTACCGCCCCGAACGAGCACGGGAAGGGGAGACAGGTGGAAGTGGATCCCGCATTGAGTCTTTCCCTTCCCCTTGCAGGTTGTGATCTGCTGGGTCCGAATCGCATCCGCATGCAGCGGTCGAGACGCTCAGGGTGCTAACTTCTTTGCATCGGACAGTGAACATTTGTAATAATTCAGGACCACTCTCGCCCATCATGGGCGAGCATTTGCTGTGATTTTCTTTTGGCTGTGTAGACGCTTCAATCTCAACGGGAGGTGCGGGCGAGATGCTCTGGCTCGAGCGGCTTTCCTTCGGGCGGGTTCGGCCTTGCATGATCGCCTCGCCTAGACATTGTTATTTAGTACTGGCGAAGGCGAGCTGGCCGCTCGCGGGTCGTGCGACAGGTGACTCGCGCACAGGTCAGAGTAGGCCCGCATGATGGCCGCACTTCTATTATGCGGGCGCGAGTGCGGGCGTTTCCCGGCCGACTAACGGGTTGGCGAGGACCCAGATTGGGTTCGGAAGTCGAAACGCCAGGGCTATATTGCTATCCGCACTCTTCCCGCCAAAAGGAACATTTTCCCGCCCTTTCTCATTCTATAAATAGGCCCTGCCGACCCTCCCTCACCTACCGCATTTAAGACTTCCTCCTTCCCCTAGCTTTTGCGAGAAATCCCTTGTCTTGCTTGGCAAGACTTCTGCAGGATGGGAGGTGGAAGTGGCGAGGCGGAGGGGAGGAGCAAGTGTGCTTTGGCCTTCTCCGAGCACGACTCCCCCTCGCCGTCCTTATGGAGAGAAAGTTTGTAGATACAATCGGCCACTTTGTCTCTCCCGGTTTCGAGGCGAGGGGGCCCAGGAAGGAGGAACGGATAAACGAACTCTTCGCTGACGAGCTCGCATTCCCCACGGCCCACTTCGAGGAAGGCCTCCGGCTACCCTTATGGCCGAAAGTCTGCCAGATCTTCAAGTACTATGGGGTGGTCCCCGGGCAGATGACCCCGTACTCCGTTGCAGTGATCGTCGGGTTCGCCTGCTTCCTGCGAGAGGAGAAGGTCGAGTTCAGCCTCGCTGTATTCAACAAGCTATTCCCTTTCCGGGCGAATAAAGACGGGACCATCTGCTTCGCCAGCAGCCACGTGAAGGTGCGGAAGACTGTCAACAAGAGCCACAACTGGCTCAAGAAGTTCATTTTCGTCAAGGGGGACTTCGACAACGTCCCCTTCTCGCCTGTCCAACTCAGCGAGGCGAGCTACCGCCCCCCCGACCCTGGGGGGCCATGAAGCAGGGTTATTCGGGTTCTTCGCTGGGAAGAACTTCGAGGTGGCCTACCTCCGCCGAAGGACGACCTCGTCCCCATCCCGCCTGCTGAGGGTAAGCGATTCGCCCCTCTACTCACTTTTAGTTTCGTCGAATATTTTCTAAGTTTCATGCTTTTGCAGGCGAGCGCGACATCCCTCTCCATCCGCCTTATGAGAGCGCGCGACTCGCTGCCGGTGAGCTTGCCCGAGCCGAAGCGTCTGCTGCCACCCATCGCGAGCTCTCAACCCCTGCTCCCGTGAAGCGGTCCAGCCGCAAGCGACCTCAGGACCAACCACTGCCCAAGAAATCGAAGAAGGCGGGTGGCTAACCTCCCCCGGCTCGTGACAAGGGTAAGGCCCCCGCGAGCCAGCCGTCTGCCATTCCCGCCCCCGCGACCTCTCTAGCCGTCAGATCTTCTGGCGTAGAGGAGGGCATGTCGCATCCGCCAGAGGAGGTTTTGCCTGCCGGGAAGGAAATCCCCCGAGGGCACCGTAACTTTGGTTATGGGGAGGGACCCGCGGACGAGTCCGGAGTCCTTCTGCTTCAGTGGGACAAAGAGACCAACCGGGTCTACATCTCCTCGTTGCTGGCGAGCTGGTTGGAGGATGACTCCAGCAGCGGGGATGCTTACAATCTCGCTTTTTGCGTCTACGGGTGGGAGGACGCCGCCGTTTACAACGAGGAGGCGACGCAGGTGCTGATCTATGAAAGCGCTTGGGCCCAGATTCGCAGTCTGGAGCTGGCCCATATGGTCGGCCGGCGGTGCCTTCGGCTGGACAAGAGTGCCCCGTCCCTCCACAAGTTTGTCGATGAGAAGGAGGCGGCTCTCCGACTCGATAAGGAGGAGGCGGGTGAACTGCGGAAGCGGGCCGAAGCGGCTGAGGCCGCTCTCGCTCAGTACCTAGGTGGAGCGGTAGGTTTCTCGACTCGCCTCAACCTTTCTTCCTTCCCGCATAAATTAACTAAGTTGTTCTCCTTTTCACAGGACACGGCGACTGCCAGCCGGCTGGGCACTTAGGTCGCCACCCTCGAATAGGAGAAGCAGGCGCTTCAGAAGCGAGTGGACGCATTGGACGCTGCAGCGGCCGCCCCGCCGCCATCTACAAGCGGCTGCCAACTCGCTCATTACAGTGATCACGAGATCGAAGTGATGATGCAAAAGAATGCGGCCAGCGCGGCGAAATACACTTTCCAGACGCTGTAGAGGGCCAACCTTATCAAGGACGACGGTGCCAAGCTTCTGGCAAGCGAGGTGGTACCAGAGCTGTTCCTTCCGGTACCAGAGCCGGGCGACGGGCCCTATCACTCTATATAAGGGCCCGCCGCTCAGGGCTCGCCTCGTCGGGAGCTTGCATTCAACCCACTTTTGCCGCGGTAGTGACGCGGGCTAGAGCCTAGTTCTTGCAATAGTTTATCTCTTGTGATTTTTCCAATGTACAAAACTCTTTTTTAATCTGAAATGCGAATATCGTTATTTATCGCATTCGCCCCTTGATTCTCACACTTATAATTTCTTTTATCCTTGAATGTTCTCTTGGACGTTGCGGAGGTGAGCGAGCGAGTGAAGTCGTCCGCTCGTTTTAGACTCTAAACTTAGGCTTAGGAGCGAGGGGTAAGTTGGATAGTCGCGATGCGAGGGAGCAACTCGCCTACTCCATCCGGGCTCGCTACCCATTCGCGTCATTTGGTGGGCGAGGAAACCTGGGCGTGCGTTTGGAATTTGTGCGGGCCGGCTTTCTGGGGCCTTGGTGCGGCCGGGGTATCGCCGCCTGGACCCCTTCCCTAGGCCCTGCCGATCTCTAGGCCGGGGCCGGCTTTCTTGGCTCGCCACCGTGCTGAGATCCCTTAATCGACCCGCCGATCTATTCGTGACAAGGGCGGCTAGATCCTTCGCCGCCTGGACCCCCTTCTATGGGACCCGCCGATCTCCAGGCCGGGGCCGGCTTTCCTGGCTCACCATCGTGCCGAGATCCCCTCGTCAACCCGCTGATCCATTCGTGGTGAGGGTGGCTAGCTCCTTACCTTATACGCTTCTCCTGCCGAGGTTCCCCGCCCACGTCGGTCAGTGGGGGTCTGAGCGGGGATCCCGGGGTCTTCTCTGGGTTTGGGATGGACTCCTCCGAGTGACATCCAACCCTGCCAGCTTGATGGGAACTTGATAGCGAGATCTGCTCGGGGTCTGAGACAGACTCCTCCGAGTGACATCCAGCCTTGTAAGCTTGATGGGAGCCTGGCAGCGGGATCTGCTCGGGGTCTAAGGCAGACTCCTCCAAGTGACATCCAGCCCTGCCAGCTTGATGGGAGCCTGGCAGCGGGATCTGCTCGGGGTCTAAGGCAGACTCCTCTAAGTGACATCCAGCCCTGCCAGCTTGATGGAGTCTGACAGCGGGATCTGCTCGGGGTCTAAGGCAGACTCCTCCAAGTGACATCCAACCCTGCCAGCTTGATGGGAGCCTGATAGTGGGATCTGCTCGGGGTCTAAGGCAGACTCCTCTGAGTGACATCCAGCCCTGCCTGCTTGATGGGAGTCTGACAGCGGGATTTGCTCTGGGTCTAAGGCAGAATCTTACGAGTGACATCCAGCCCTACCAGCTTGATGGGAGTCTGGCAGCAGGATCTGCTCGGGGTCTAAGGCAGACTCCTCTAAGTGGCATCCAGCCCTGCCAGCTTGATGGGAGTCTGGCAGCATGATCTGCTCGAGGTCTAAGGCAGACTCCTCCGAGTGACATCCAGCCCTGCCAGCTTGATGGGAGCCTTGCAGCAGGATCTGCTCGGTGGTCTAAGGCAGACTCCTCTGAGTGACATCCAGCCCTTCCAGCTTGATGGGAGCCTGACAGCGGGATCTGCTCGGGGTCTAAGAAAGACTCCTCTGAGCGGCATCCAGCCCTGCCAGCTTGATGGGAGCCTGGCAGCGGGATCTGCTCGGTGGTCTAAGGCAGACTCCTCCGAGTGACATCCATCCCTGCCAGCTTGATGGGAGCCTGGCAGCGGGATCTGCTCGGGGTCTAAGGCAGACTCCTCCGAGTGACATCCAGCCCTGCCAGCTTGATGGGAGCCTGGCAATGGGATCTGATCGAGGGTCTGGGGTGGACTTGCGTTTGCGATTTTCATCGTCAGGGCACAAGTTCGTCAACAGAAGCTTTATTAGAAACTGAAACGACATTTACATGACTCAGGGGAAAAAATATTTTAAGTCATCACAACTCCAGGTGATACTTAGGGTCTCTCCCTCCACATTCCGGAGGCGGTACCCTCCCGACTTCAATGCCTCCTATACAATGTATGGTCCCTCCCAATTGGGATTGAGCTTACCCACGATGGCTGACCTCCCCGCGGCATCCACTTTTCTTAAGACCAAGTCCCCTTCCATGAATTGTTTGGCCCTGACGTGCTTGTCAAAGTATTTGTCCATTCTTCTCTTCACTTCCTCTTGCCTGACGGCAGAGAGGTCTCTCAGCTCCTCAACTATGTCGAGCGAGAACCGCAGCTCCTCCTCAATCTCGGCCCTCCATTCCTCTCTGCCCTCTCCGGCCTCGACCACCCGAGGGGTTCAGACCTCGAACTCTATTAGAAGTATCTCCTCGCACCCATGGGAGAGTTTAAAAGGAGTCTCTCATGTCGCCGTATTGGGTGTGGTTCTAAGGGCCCAAAGGACCAAAGGGAGCTGCTCCACCCAGCTTCCTCTCAGATTCTCTACCTTATTTTTGAGGAGGTTAACAATGATCTTGTCCGCCGCCTCCACCTGCCCGTTGATCTTGGGGTGATAAATCAAGGCGAACTTAATATTGATCCCGATCTGTCTGCAGAAGCTAATGAACTCGGCGCTGGAGAACTGAGGGCCATTGTCCGTGACATTGGCCTGAGGCAACCCGTGACGGCAGATAATCTCCCCCCATTCGAAGTTCCTGATGAACTGGGAGGTTACCTTGCCAATGCCTTAACTTCCAGCCACTTAGAGAAATAATCAGTCATCACGAGCAGGAACCTTCTCTGGCCACTGGCCTGGGGGAAGGGCCCAACCAAGTCCATTCCCCAGATTGTAAATTGCTAGGGGGCTGTGATACTCCTGAGGCATTGGGCCGGTTGTAGATGGAGGGGAGTGAACAGTTGGCACTTATGACACTCCTTCGTGAACTTCGTCGCGTCTCAGCTCAGGGTCGACCAAAAATATCCCTGCCTGATGATCCAGCCTTCCAAGGTTTGACTCCCGAAATGTCTCCCGCACTCCCCGGAGTGAATTTCCTCCAAGATCCTCGGGACCTCCCTCTCGGCCATGCAGCGTGCCAACATCCCAGAGAGGGTCTTTCGGTATAGCTGGCCGTCTCGCATGATATAGTATGTCGACTTGTACTTGAGCCTCTTCTTGTCCATCCCCTCAGGATACTCCCCAGTGGACAAGTACGTTGAGAAGGGATCCATCCACGAGGGGTGTTGTTCCACCTTTATCAGCTCCCCCTCTTCAATGGATGGGCGGAAGAGATCTGTGAGGGTATCCCCCACCCGGGGGCCATGCTTGGCCAGCTGATCTACCTGCTCGCTCTCTTCCCTAGGCATGTGTCGAATGGAAAAAGTCTAGAAGGTGCCGATGACTCCCTTTACCTTTGCCAAGTAGAGCTGCAGAGTCGGCTCCCTTGCCTAGAACTCCCCGTTAATCTGGGAAGCCACCACCATGGAGTAAGTGAGGATCTCCACATCATTCACCCCTAGTTCCCTGGCCAAGCGCAGACCCGCAATCACGTCTTCGTACTCGGCTTGATTGTTGGTGATGGGGAAATGTATCACCACTGTCTGCTCGATCCTCGTTCCCTGGGGGCTTTCCAAGATGACCCCGCCCCAAGGGAATGCCTACCTGAGGCACCGTCCACCATGAATTTCCAAGGCACTGGGCGAGTTAGTTCCCCCTCCGCCACCTCGATCACACAGTATGCTAGGAAGTCGACCATAGCTTGGGCCTTGATCGAGAGGCGGGGAACAAAGGAGATGTCGAACTCGCTCAATTCCACCGACCACTTAGCCAATCTGCCCGAATGCTCCACCACCTCGAAGATGTTGCGGAGGGGGTGGTCAGTCACCACTCGGATTGAATGTGCCTGGAAGTAAGTTTGGAGCCTCCGGGCCGAGATGATTAGAGCGAAGGCCAGCTTCTCCAAAATGGGATAGCGGAGCTCGGCCTTCCTCAATACCCTACTCACATAATAAATCGGGAGCTGTTTCCTCTCCTCTTCCCGAACTAAAACAGAGCTACCCCTAAGTACAAGAGCAGGTCCTCCCCCTCCTTTGGCCCTTGGAGCAGGGGGGATTGAGTCAGCTGCTTCTTCAAGGCCTGGAATGCCTCCTCGCATTCCGAGGTCTATTCGAACTTCCGACCTCCTCTCAAGGTTTTGAAGAAGGGAGAGCACTTCTCCCCAGCCCGGGAGAGGAATCTGCTCAACCCTGCCAGCTTCCCTATCAACCGTTGCACCTCCTTGGCATTCCAAGGAGACCCCAACTCCATAATCGCCCGGACCTTATCGGGATTGGGTTCTACCCCAGCGGGGGTAAGAAGGTGGCCCAGAAATTTGCCCTTGCTTTCCCCGAAGACGCACTTCAAGGGATTCAACCTCATCTTGTACTCGCGCAGGGTGGCGAAGGTTTCCTCCAGATCCTGGAGGTGAAGGTCTCCGTCTCGACTCTTGATCATGAGGTCGTCGACGTACACTTCCAGGTTTCTTCCCTTCTTATCTCGGAAGACCCTATCCATCATTTTTTGATAGGTTGCCCCTGCGTTCTTTAGCCTGAAGGGCATCATCTTATAGCAGTAGCACCCATCCCCGGTGATGAAGGAGATATCTTTGATGTCGGGAGGGTGCATCCTTATCTGGTGATAATCTGAAAATGCATCTAAAAAACTCATTACAGGGAGAAGGGTAGGAGAAAGTCTCCTTCTCCACCCAGAAGGAGTGCTGAAGCAGAGGAAGAAAATCCTGACAATAGCACATCAGATAGCCACACCTATGATGAGGACTTTGCTGCCTTTACAAGACAGTTTCAAAGGTTCATGAAAAAGAAGAAGTGGAGAACCAAGCCATCTACATACTTCTCCAAGGATGAGTATTACAAGAAAAAGAAGACTCCCAAGAAGGACAGGTATGCCTCAAAACCTAGTAAACAAACTAATTCTAAGATTGTTTGCTATTATTGCAATAGGCCAGGACATGTCATAGCTGACTGTCCAGACAAGAGGACTGAATCTAAGGATAAGAAGAAGCATCAACTGAAAGGCAAGAAGGAGAAATCTTTTGTTGCTCAGAAATAGAAGAGTTGGACAGACTCTTCATCTTCAGGATCAGGAGAAGAAGATGATGCATAAACATATGTTGGGTTGTTCTCAAAAGAAGAGGATTCTAGGGAACTAGAATTCCTACAAATGCTGGACTCCATAAACGGAGTGGAAGACTATTGTTATAGAGGGCTGATGGCCCTGTTAGAAAATGATCAGTGTCAGGATCAGCCTGGTCCTAGTAAGGTATACAATTCTCCCTTAGAGTCTAATTATTTTACTAGATCAGAATCAGTAGCATCAACTTCAAGAGAAGTGGATGGTTATGATTCTGAGGGGGATGTACATCAACTCATTAATGAGTATGGTGGACTATTGCAAGATCTGAAGAGGAGCAAGCTTCTTGTCAAGGAGCCGGCCAAGGAGATTGAATCTCTTAAGCAGGCTGCATCAGAATCAGCCAAGCTGATTGATTTGAAACTGAAAGAGATTGTCAAACTGAAGAACATAACTGTCATTCAGATGGGCACAATCTCTTTCAAGGAAAATCACATCAAGAATATGGAGGCAAAACTTCAGAAAGAAAAAGAGTTAGTGGCTAAATTCTCTAAGCCAAAATCAGTATTGCCTTTAATAGACAATTTCATTTCTCATAAAGGAAAGACTGGTCTAGGTTTTAAGGGAAGAACAAGGGCCACCAATTCACATGGAAAAGGTAAGGCCCCAGTTCAGCCACTAGCCTCTAAGCCCCATATTTTCTTTAGGAAGGTGATGCAACCTACAAACATGTATGATCATGAAATTACTCATGGTCACTGTGAGTATGGAGATCACATTGGCAAGTGTGCAAATGCTAGTAGGCCACTCTATAGGCAAGCCCATTAGGTTCAAAAGGAATTCTTGGGGTTTATTGCTCCAGCACCTACACTTAAAAGGACTGATGGCAACAAGGTTGTGAAGTCTATACCTAAGAGAAGGTATAACAGATTTGAGTGTTGGTATTGTGGCAAGGTAGGCCACTTTGCTATGGATTGCTGGTTTAACACAAGTGTTAAAACCAAGAATAGTTTACCTATCATAAAAGCTGTAGATAAACATGATAATTTTCAAACTAACAAAAACCTAGGACCCAAAACTAATTTGGGTTCTAAGGATGAGTGATTCTTTATTTGATGCAGGTGAATCCAAGTGGTCATACCCCTATATAGTACTTGGATAGTGGATGTTCCAGACACATGACTGGAACAAGAAGAATGTTGAGGGACTATATACTCATAAAGAATGGACTCAAAGTAATCTTTGGTGGATCAGAAAAAAGAATCATCAAAAGATTTGGTAATATTTCAAGTGATTCAATTACCATCACTAAAGTGGCTTATGTGAAGGGTCTAAAACATAACCTGAATAGCATAAGTAAACTTAGTGATCTAGGTTATGTCATCTCTTTCCTCAAAGGGGAGTGCCAAATAAGGAGGTCAAGTGATCAACAGATCATTTTGACTAGCACTATGAAAGGGAATGTATATTGTCTTAACCTAGATTGTGAGTTTAACAACTCACCCATTTGCCTAGTTGCAGGTGAGAAAGCTTCACTATGTGTCAAATGGCACAAGAGGCTAGCTCATATGAACTATAAGTCTATAGGACAGCTGTTCAGCATGGGGTTAGTGAGGAATGGTCCTCAAGTCTGCATTAAAGAGGGTGTGTGTTCAGCTTGCCAAAAGGGCAAAGAGACTAAGTCCTCTTTCCATGCACTCGATACCAAAGATTCAATGAGATGTTTATATCTCTTGCATATGGATTTGTTTGGTCATATGCTAGTTCATAGTCTTGGTAGGAAAGTTTACACATTAGTTATTGTGGATGACTATTCTAGATTCACATGGATTTTCTTCTTGAGGCAGAAATCTGAAACTCCTACTGTTTTCCAAACCTTTGTTAGATAAATTCAGAATGAATTTAACAATTCAATGGTCAAAATCAGAAGTGACCATATAACTGAATTTTAGTCTAAATGTATGACAAAGTTCTGTGAAGAATTTGGGATTCATCGGGAGTTCTCATCTCCTAGAACACCCCAGTAAAATGGTGTTGCTGAAAGGAAGAATAGGACTCTAATTGAGGCAAGTAGAACACTACTTAGTGACACTACTCTCTCTGAGTACTTCTAGGTAGAGGCAATAAATATTGCATGTCATGTACTCAATAGAGCCTCCATCAATAAGCCATGCAAGACACAAACTGGATTGATGCTATGCAAGAAGAGCTGAATCAATTCAGAAGGTGTAAAGTCTGGGAACTGGTTCCTAAACCAAAGGATCACAATATTATAGGAACCAAGTGGATCTACAGAAACAAACTTGATGAGAATGACATTATAATCAAGAACAAGGCCAGACTGATAGTAAAAAGCTACAGGCAAGAGGAAGGGATTGACTTTGATCAAACCTTTGCTCCAGTGGCAAGGTTGGAGGCTATAAGGTTGTTCTTGGCCTATGCTGCCTATCAAGGGTTCAAGGTATATCAGATGGATGTAAAGTCAGCATTTTTGAATAGTGACTTAAAGAGGAAGTCTATGTTGAACAACCCTCAAGTTTTGTAGATTCTCATTATCCTGATTATGTATATAGTCTTAGGAAAGCTCTATATGGTTTGAAACAAGCCCCTAGGGCTTGGTATGAAACATTATCTGTTTTTCTTATTGAGAATAAATTCTCTAGAAAAAAGATAGACAAAACTCTATTTTTTAGGGAATCTAAAAGCAAGATAATCCTAGTCCAGATATTTGTTGATGACATTATCTTTGGATCTACTGAAAACAACCTTTGTAGAAAGTTTGCCAAACTTTTGCAAGGGAAGTTTGAGATGAGCAGTATGGATGAGCTAAAGTTCTTCTTGGGACTTCAAGTAAGACAGACTGATGATGAATTGTCCATATCCCAGTCTAAGATCACCAAGGAGTTGATTAAGAAATATGGGATGGACTCTGCCTCCACCATGAAAACTCCAATGGGAACAAGTATGCCTATAGGAAAAGATGAGACAGGAAAATCTGTTGATGAGTCTTTGTATAGAGGGATAATTGGCTCCCTACTCTACTTGACTGCTAGTAGACCTGACATCATGTATGCTACATGTGTCTGTGCTAGGTACCAAGCTTGCCCAAAGGAATCTCATTATACTGCAGTTAAAAGAATTTTGAGATATCTTAAAGGCACACCTAATCTAGGTCTTTGGTACCCTAAGAATAGATATTTCTTACTAACAGGTTTTTCAGATGCAGACTTTACAGGATGCAAAGAAGATAGGAAAAGTACTACAGAAACTTGTCAATTCCTAGGTGGAAGGCTGGTGTTATGGTACAGCAAAAAGCAAATAAGTGTAGCTATCTCAACTACTGAGTCAGAATATATAGCTGCAGGCAGCTGTTGTGCACATTTGATGTGGATAAAGCATCAACTTGAAGACTATGACATTAAAGTAAATAGAATTCCACTATTCTATGATTCTACTAGTGTTATTTCTATTGCAAAGAATCTTGTATCTCACAGTAGAACCAAGCATATAGAAATTAAGTTTCATTTTATAAGAGAACATGTGGAGAAGGAAGATGTTAATCTAGAATTTGTAAACACAAATAGTCAAATTGCTGATATTTTTACAAAACCTCTGGATGAAACTAAATTCAATCCCTTTAAAATTGAATTAGGTATGTTAAACCTACAATAGGTCAGCTCAAGCATTCCTGAGTAGAATATGTAAGCACAATATTTCTCAGGAAATTTTTCTAAGTACAAAGTTTGTGTCGACACAAACATATTGTGTCGACACACTCAGTATGTTGTGTCGACAAAGAAAAAGGATGTGTCGACACAGAATCAGTATCCATGTCGACAAAAGAATAGGTGTCGACACAACTATGTCGAGACATGACCAGCCTGTGTCGACACTAACACAAGTATGTCGACACATAGATAAGTCAACACATAGACATGTTGACTAAAATTAAGTTTTGTCGTGACCTAAGTCTATTATGTCGACATATGTACAACTATGTCGACATGTATTTTTACTAAGTATGGTGCGTCCTTTGACCTACCATTTACCAATAGACTATAAATAGGAGAACACAAAATCTGGTCGACTACGCCTTCAGATTTCTCGACTCTAGACCTTGTGTTGACTTAGATATTCACTTATCTTCTCTTCTCTCTCTCTCCCTTTCGTCAATGGCGCCCCTCAAGGATGACAAGGTGAATGAAGGGTATGAGTTGGTTCGTGGTGGATTCACGACAGTATCGCAAGACATCTAAGGAGTAATTACCTTAATTTCGGAGAATGGGTTGGAGTTCTTGGTCTCAGAACCAACTAAGATTTGTAAAAAGGAAATAATGGAATTTTATTCATCAGCAACTGTGGACACTGATGGGAAGAAGATCAAAGCAACTATTCACGATTCCCGAGTGAAACTTACACTGAAGACGATCAGGAAATCACTCCATCTTCCTAAGGTTAAGGATGATGATGATATAAGTCCATCCATGACAAAAGATGCTTTAAGCTGGTGCGGACTAAACCCTAGTACCAAAGTTGGATCACCCATTACCAGGAAAGGGATGAATTCACAGGGAAAGTTTCTGTCTGAAATAGTATGCAAGGTGATTCTGTGTAAGACTGGTGGACATGATAGAGTTTCAGTCTCCATGTTCAATCTAATGACAAGGGTCATCTTCACTGTAAAAACAGATTGGGCATCAGTAGTATTTGATAAAATACAAGAGGGAATAAAGAGACGAAATCTGGGAAGGATTCTAAGCTTATGTCTAGCTTCTATAATACCAGATGTTCTGAACCAACTACCTGGATCCAAGATCAATCATATGAGGAAAATGGATGTAAGGATTCTATCCAGATGGGATAGAGTATTGACCAAAGAGGTTTCTACTCCACAAAAACAGGTCAAGAAAAATGAGAAAAAGAAAGAAATTATTCAACAAGAAGAATCCTCCAATGATTCTGAGGAGAAAGTAGTCTTCAGTTCAGATGAAGACAGGCAACAAAAAGAAGCTCAAGATCAAGTGGAGAGCAGTGTGTTCCCAGAGCAACAGATAGTCTCCACTCTAGGGGAGAAAATCCTGAACCAGCAACACAAGATACTATACTTTCTGAGCTACCTGCTCAAGGGGAAGGAATTGATGCAGCTACTCTAGAGAGTGAGTATGCAGCTGATACAGCAATGGATATTGTATTAGATATAAACAAGGAAACATTGGAAATTGCTGAGAAGGAAGCACAAGATGTGCAGATAAAAGATACAGCTCAGGATGAGCAAGTAAGTATCTCTTTTATAGAGCAGACCCTGGATAAAAATCTGGATGTCCAGGGAGAGCCTTTTGTTTTTCAAACTAACCTTGTTCCTCCTATACAGATGCAGCAAGAGGTAACTATGGAAGAGTTATTTCTTGATTTACCAGCTGCAAGTACTGAGGGGGAGCAATCACATGTAGAAAAGGAACTTCCAAGAACTGAGGGGGTGAAGCTACTGAATGACCCATCCAATAAAGAAACAGTTGACATAGAAAGCTCATCACAACCCTCTGATGATGAGGAAGCTTCTATGGCTAAGAAGAGGAATATGGTTGCAATAAGGAAAAAGAGCTCAGACTACAAGAAAGCCTTGCAAACAGTCACACCACCACCTGCTCCAAGCATGGACTTCAGTTCATTATTGGTCCAACTGCAAGTAAAATTGGATGAACAAAGGCAGTCCTTACAAAAGTATGTAGATGAGTCAAATAAAGAACCGTAATTTTAGCTGGCTCAGGACATAAAATCAATCAGATTTGAAGTTAATCTGTATAAGAAAGAGATGGTAGATTGCTTCCATAAGGGAGGCAATATTATAGTATATTTGGCTGAGCAACAACAGCTGCTGAAGACTGAGGTTGAGGACATTGCCACCAAGCAAGGATATGTTTTAGAAAATCAATTCAGGTCCAATGAAAATCTCAAAGACTCTCATGATGAAATACTCAAAAAACTGAGAAGTATTTCACCTGATTTGAAAATTGAGATATCAAAGAAAATACAAGAAGATCTAGCTGCTGTCCAAACAGCCATTGGAGCCTCTCAAAAGACCATTTTTGATTATCTGACTAAGTTCAAAGCCTACTATCAAGAAGGTACATAATATCTGGCTGATCAAATAAGGTTTCAAAAGACTGATCTGAGAGATCATTTAATTAGAGAAGTCATAAAGGGGAAGAGATTATTAGTCAAAGCTAGCTCTGATCATGCAAAATGGGTCTCTAATACCATCATAGCTACACTTGGATTTCCTCCTTTGTGTGATGATGACAATGTTGCTGAGTCTGGAGTGCAACCTACTAATATTGAAGGAGATCAGCCTAAAGTTGCACAGGTTATTTACCATCCTGCTGACTTTGACATGGTTCAACAAGGAGTGTAAACAATGTACATCCCTCAACAGGAGGCACCAAATGAGATCATTGAAAAAGTAAACATGTCAGAGGCTGCCAAGGAAGCTCAAAAGGAACCACAGCTATCCAAGAAAAGGTTCAGAGAACTGGCTGAGTTGAAGCCAGATTTTGAGCAATGGAGCCCTACTTACAGGAATATTATTTTGACTACCTGGAAGGCTGTAAAGGATAAGACCTATGATAAGGGTAAATGGTATTCTGAGCAAGAGTGGAATAAGTATCAAGTCAGGCAAGAAGCCATTCTTCAGTACAGAAGGAGTGCAAAAGCTGGGAAGTTAACTGCTAATGCTCTGGAGCCTAGCAGGTACTTCCCCAAGCCTTTTCACTATTTTGAAAGGCAAAGGATAAAGGTTGAAGAACTAAAGAAGAAAGATCTCAAAGGGAAGAAACTTGCTGATGATACAGAACCTACTATGCAGGCAAAGATTAAGTCTGGAAAAAGCATTGTAATTAAGGAGCATAGTAATCATAGGATAGATAGGCTTATGTGTACGTAGAATAATGTAACTTTTTGCTTTTGTTCTAAGGAAAAACATGTAAACCCAAAATTTTCTGATTAATAAATAAAATCAGCTTCACTATTGATTTTAGTTGTTTACATTGTTTATATGTTATCTTGTACTGAAATGTATGTACATCTATTTTTATGTGCTTTATTATGAGTGATGCATATCTTTGACTAAGGGTTATAACTTCTCCAAATAGGGGGAAATTGTTGGGTACACTGAAAAATATGTACCAGATTTAGAGAAGTCTCATCTTACTCAATGATATACATCAATTTGTATTTGATGGATGTTTGAGTTTCATTGTGCAGGTGTAAGGTTTGCAAGAAATTTTTCTAAGTATAAGTGTCGACACTTGTGAAGAATTGTGTCAACACCCAGAAGTTGTGTCGATACTAGAAGCAAGGCCTGTGTCGACACCTAGGAATTGTGTCGACACCTGAAGAAGAAGTTGTGTCAACACCCAAAATTGTGTCGACACCTAAGGCAGGAATTGTGTCGACACCTAAAGCAGAAGTTGTGTCGACACCCAGGAGTTATGTTGACACCAGAAGAAAGGCATGTGTCGACACTCAGGAATTGTGTCGACACCTGAAGAAAGTTTGTGTCGACACACAAGACTTGTGTCGACACACACACAACGCCATTTGTCTACATCAGCTATGTCAAGACCAGAAGCAGTTGTATCGACACACAAGACTTGTGTTGACACACACTCAATGACATCTGGATGACACTCAACGCCATTTAACAGCAAAAGCTATACTGAATCTGAAGACTTGTGTCGACACACAGGACTTGTGTCGACACACACTCAATGACGTCTCGAGACACACTCAACGACAGTTGGACATACACTCAACGACATCTGTTAGCATCAGTTATGTCGAGACTATGAGCAGTTGTGTCGACACACAGGACTTGTGTCGACACATACAAACAGAAGCTGTGTCGAGTAGCAGAAGAATGACTATGTCAACACATAGAGTATTGTGTCGACATCATCAAGACTTGTGTCGACACTTAGTCTATTTGTGTCGACACATGTAAAGCAGTTTGCTGAGTGGTTCATGCTGAGTTATAAAGTCTTTGAGGAATCAACTGTCATGACTAGTGACTCGACAGCTGTCATAACCAACAGGTCTGACACCTTTGTCAGAACTGTCAGAAGGTTATTACAAACCGGATCAGCCGGTAATCATGAGAAAACTCTATATAAGAGACTGATCCTTGGCAACCATAACAACAACAGAACTAAGGAAGTAATCAAGCTATTATGGGAAAGAGAATCTGACAACAAGAAAAGGGGAAACCCTTAAGAAGGCAGATCCAGAGCGGTCTGTAAGAGAAGATTCAGATTTTATTCTGAATTCAAGGAAGGAGCTGACAGGAGATCAACTTCTACATCAAGTAAAGTTTAACCTTATTTTGTTCTATCAAGAAGCTTTGAAATAGTTAAGTCAGATTGAATCTGAAGATTCAGTTTATTCAAGAACTGATCAAGAAGCTCACACCTATAAAGAGTTCTATCTGGTGATATCTTCATATCTCTTAAACATTCAATTATCTTGTAAGATCTTTGTAAGATCTGAGTTGTAAGCCTGTAATTATAAAGGCTGAGGTAGGGCTGAGTGCCTGAGGTGTAGGACTGGTAATAGTCTGAGTTATAAGCCTAGTGATAAAGGCTGAGGTAGGGCTGAGGCCTGAGGTAGGATTCTTGGGAAAAATCTGAGGTAAGACTTGTATAAGTCTGAGTTGTAGGAACCAATCTGATTCTGAGTTGTAAGATCTGTGGATCTGAGCAAGTGAAAGTAAGTTGGGCTGAATCCAATTCTCTACTGGATAGGAGAAGGGGAAAAGTGGATGTACCCATACCTTGGGGAACCACTATAAATCTGGTGTATGTTGTGCTGTGTTTTCTGTACTATGATTTGCATTTTCTGTGCTAAGTAAGAACTAGTTAATTGCCTAAATTATTAAAAAAAAAATAGAACTTATTCACCCCCCCCCCTCTAGGTATTTAGGCTCTTGAAATAAGTCTTTCAGAAACAACACATATTTCTTCGACGAAACTCGACGATATCCGACGAATTTCTCTTCACTTTCATTGGATTTCGACGAATTATACTTTAGGTCAAAATTTTTGTATTGGATCCGAAGAGTCGCCCGGTCTAAGTTACGTGCATATTTCTCTTACTTCAAAATATTAGGTATATATATAAAGTAATATTCGAGGTAAACAGTTATCACTTTGTCGAAGAGGGCTTCTGCATTCCGTCAAACTTCCTGTACCATTTCGGATTCCGCGACAGCCGTCTTTGACAAGTCCTCCACTCGATCGATTTCTGGATTCTTGGTCTTCCTCGTGGCTCCCCTAGGCACTGAAGCCTACTCGTAGGGGGAGATCTCATCCACACAGGCTTCGCCTTAGCCACCGATGAGTTCTGTAACGTCATTCTGATGTTGTAATCAACATGGCAATCCTTCGTTCTTGACCACCCGTGCAAGGTATTGGACAAAGATGTCTTGGAATTCTTTCACAGCATCAAGCTCCGTCGTGAAGACACTCTCATCAAAAGAAAAGTCAGAAGGGTTTTAGTTAAAGTGAAGGCTTCCCTCCTCAATAGATATCTGCGGCTTCCAAAGTGTGAAGAGGACGACTAGCTAGAAGATCATGATTTCACAAGGGCTCTTTTGTTTTGTGGACTGCCAAAAGGAACAACTGTCGTTAAGAGGAAATGAATGAATGATGAAGGCAAACTTCTCTCAGACATTATTGGAAAAGTCCTTCTATGTAAAGTTAGCTCTCATGACTACCTTTCCTCAGATATGTTCAAGCTTCTAGTCGCCATCATCAGTCAGAAAAGAATTGATTGGGGAGCAGTTTTGTTTGGAATAATAAAGGACAGTTTGCGCGCACCAAACCTTGGAAAAATACTTAGTCTATATTTGAATCTGCTGGACAGAGACACTTTTGACATGACCTCTGGGGTCTCAATTCATCACTTGAAGAAAATTGATTCTTCTATCTTCTCTAGATGGGGGAGGAGAATCCCCAGAGGGGGTGGTCAACTGGATTTGGAAGAAGAAGAGGAAGAAGTTGTTCAGGATGACAAAACCACCCCTATAAAGCTCCTGAGAGCTCTGGTGCAAGAGCTGAGTGGAGTCCACCTTCAGTCAGACTATTGAGAATATCCAAGTTCCTTTAGATTCTCCTCCGTCTTTCCCTCATGTGACATGCACTCTCATAACTGATGCAGTTTAGCATGATGAGATTCCTCCAGTGTCCTCCGTTGTTGATGGTCTTGGTTCAGTTTCAGTTGATCAGTCTTCTGCAGTTGAGCATGTTGATAACATTCTGAGTCCTGATGCTGATGAGGATTTAGATGTTGATGATGAGGATTTAGATGTTGATGATGATGATGATGAGCATGCTGATCTTTCGGGTGGAGTCTCTGTTGGTGATGTTGTTATTACTGATAAGACTGCTGGTACTTATGAGGATATATTGTCTGTAGCTACAGCATCTGTTGCTGCCGTCTCTGAGCAGTGTAAAGAGGTTGAGAACCAGATAAGTATTCCATCTTCTTTCCCCAGTGAAGTAACTAGAGAATCTGATGCAGTTACTGAGGGGCAGTTACACCCATCTATTGCATTGATCTCAAAGATGTCTCAGTCTTCTCTTAAAGAGAGTTAAAGAGAAATCAACAAGATGATCAATGACCTGAATTCCAGGCTGGCTAAAGCCTCAGGTCTTCCGGCTGAGCCCTCTATAGTTGTTGATATTTCAGATGAGGATGTTGAATTTGGTGAAGTGAAAGTGGGGGTGATCGGCAGTCCGGGCGACCTGGGCGGACTGACCGCGCGGACTGGCTCTTGTCCGGCGGGTAGTTGGGTGGCGACCTGGGTAGCAAGCTGCGGGCTAGCTTTGCGGACTGCGCGGACTGGTCGTGTCCGGCAGTGGGTTAGAGCTCTGCAAGGAAGTGTGCGCGGGCTGCGCGGTCTGGGCTTGGAGCTGGCGGACTGGACTTTGTATCCGCCGAGCTCGCGCCTTCTTGTCTTGCGCTTATGGGGTTGGTTTCCGCAGTTTCCGCTGTGACTGGGCTTGTGCCAGTGGTCGCGGACTGCGCGAGATGAATTCGGTTTCCGCAGTATCCGCTGTGACCGGGCGGGTTGCCTGTGGATGCGGTCTGGTGCTTGCGGGTTGGCGGGTTGGTTGACCTTTATCGAGCGAACTCGGCGAGATGGCATTGCTAGTTGCGACCAAGGGGCGGTGTCTCTATCTCATAGGGTGGTGACCGCACTCCTCACCCGGTATATAAATAGGACCCCCCGGCACCTCATTTGGTAGCAGAGTGAACAGTAAGTTGGGCTTGAGTGTTGGCTGCGAACTCGATTTTCTGTATCCGCGCGGGCTGTTTGCTTAACGGTTTCTGTGTGCAGGTGGCGCGGCTAGCAGTGTCAAACCAGGAGTTTGGTTCTGACCGCTGGAGTTAGCGGGCTGCATTGGCGGTTACCAGCATCAGCTTTATCTCAAGTTTCTTCTCTGTCCGCGCGACCTCGCGGTCTCGGCGGATAGGCGGCTTGTTCCTCTGTTCAGCAGCAGTTAGGCGAATAACGGGTTGTCCGCGCGACCTCGCGGTCTTCGCGGACTCCTTGTTGTTGTTTGGCTTCAGCAGTTTGGCGGGGTGTGAACTGGGCGAGCTCGGCGGTTTCGTCGGTCTCGGCGGTTTCGGCGGTCTCAGTATTCTATCCGCCCGGCTTGTTTTTCTGCTTTTTCATACTGGTGAAATCATGTCTCGCCACGTATGTCTCGCCTTGTAAAGAAGTTGAATAAAATTTTGATCTGCTTGCTTCTGTCTGTGTGTTTGGTTATCTAAGTTGCTTCCTACTTTCCGCGGTTCAAGTTGTGATCTGGGTAGTGCCGAAGATATTAATTTGGTGTTTGGGCTACCTTGTTGATCAACTTGAGAAAATTCAACAGAGGAGACTGGCAATCTTTCTCTTAAATTGTTAGATTCTTCTGATGAGTTTGTTCCAGCAGAGGATCATATCCCTTACCATGGTATCCCTGCTGCTCCTACTTCTTATAGTCTTCTACTAAAATCAATTGAAGCCATGTTGGCGAAGCAACAAGCTCACTTTGATTCCTCGATCAAGCAAATTTTTGATTAGATCAAGGAAGTCGAATCTGTTGTGAATAATGGTATGGCTGCTACAAAGATTCAGATTACAGAGCTTGAAAGTACCATGGACTTTTGGTTGCATTAGGGAGGAAAAGATGTAGATCATGCTAACAAAACTACTGGTCTAACTCTTCTCGAGATACAGGTCGTAAGTGGCATGGTTGCTTCTTTGACTGAAGAAGCCAGAAAGGGGGAGGAGGCGATCAAGAACAAGGTGAACTCGTTGGAAACTTCGATGAAATAAAAATTCAAAGAAGCCAACTCCTATAGCTTTGAAAACTTCAAGTGGCTTCATAGTCAAATTTTTGGATTGAGTGACAATGCTCCAGGTACTGCTGATTTGGTTCAACCTTCTCAAGATTACTTACAGTACTGGGCAGACACTCATGGGTTTGCGGGAACTCCTCAGGTTGAGGTATAGATAACTAAAGAGCCATCTCAACCTGCTGTCAAGAGAAGGAAGTTTGGAGAGGGCTCGTCCGACAGGAGATATGGAGAGGGACCTTCAGCTCGCAGGTCTGATCCTAAAAGGTAACCACCGGCTGAGTTTTGGAGTCCGGTATCTAAAAGCATCATTTTGGACACATTCACACTGATTGATGTGGGTCATGAAGACAAATCAAAATACTACAGTAGTGATGAAGGGCGCAAGTATGAAATGTCAAATATCAAAAGAAGACTGCACTACAAGCAATACATTTATGATGGCCCTACAACTCCTCCTTCTCCTCCAAGATATTACCCGAAGCCCAACGCTTATTTTAACAGGCAGAATGAGAAGTGTAAGGGCAAATGTGTCTAAATGCATTTCTATGATGTTGGTCTATGATAACTGTTTGCCTTGAAAAACTTCCTTTATATATATACATTAATGTTTTGTTGAGATAGTTTTGTTTTAATTTCCTATTATGCTCTTTCCTTGATATTCAGACTTGAACCACTCACATTTATCAGGTTTGAAGTTGCTCACGTTCTTAATCTTGTGTCAATAACTTCAACAACTATGTCTGACATAGATATTCAAGCTAAAAAAGAATAGATGAATGCATATCCAGGTATAAAAATTGATTTTATAAATGAAATTCATGATGGAATCAAAAATTAGAGATCCAACTATCCAAGCCCAGGGATTTTAGCCGTGGTTTTATCGATCTGAAGGGCAAAGGATGCCATGTGGAGTGAAAGGGAGAGAGAAAGAGGGGTCCTTCAAACCTGAAATCAGAAAGTGCGGAAATCCTAAGACATTTGCAGTGGTTGTTTGAAGATGGAGGTTGCTCAGAACTCGAATCTGCAGAGGATCTACATCAACAAAGTTGCAAACCCTAAGTCATTTTCAAGAGCTGGAAGATCGAGAGAGATTTTGTGAAAGCTGGAAGATATGCAGAGGATCAACGTCTGCCTGGAGCCCGACGAGGAGAGGAAGGAAATTTAGCATTCGCTCCCGCTCGCGAATGAACCCTATTTTGCAATTTTTTGTTCAGCTTGGGCGGCGACCTACTCTTGCCCTGTATTAGATCTGCACATGTCCCAATGGCGAAGGACTGCGATGGGGGCTGGAGATTATCATGGGAGAGAAGTTGCGGCTGAGGGGTCATCGCGGGAGAGATGTTGCGGGTAGAATGGTGTGTGGGAATGGGTAGGGCGATGAAATAGGTAGGGTTTTTTTGGATTAATTCAGACAATGCTGATGGAGTTTATGGTCTTGGAGGCCCATTGAGATCACTATATATATATATATATATATATATATATGGATATATCTCAAATGCGGGCTAGCCAAGGTGCGGGCGTACGGGCATGGTGTTTTGGGGGTCAAGGAGGCTTCAAATCAAAAAGTGATCAACATGAAAGTTGTAGATCTCGACGATCCGAACAACTTTCATGTTGATCACTTTTTGATTTGGACTCGTCTTGGACCTCGATTTGGGCCCCGAAATCTGGGGCGGCGGACGCTTTACTGTAGCAGTTCCGCCGCCCCAGATTTCGGGGCCCAAATCGAGGTCCAAGACGAGTCCAAATCAAAAAGTGATCAACATGAAAGTTGTTCGGATCGTCGAGATCTACAACTTTCATGTTGATCACTTTTTGATTTGAAGCCTCCTTGACCCTTGCCCGTACGCCCGTACGCCCGCACTAGAGTAACCCCCTATATATATATATATATATATATATATATATATATATATATATATATATATATATATATATATATATATATATATATATATATATATATATATATATGGGGCACTGAATTTCCGCGCAGTGCTTTTTGGACAAAAAAATGCGCTCCTCGGTAAAATGAAAAAACACCCCCTAAACAGCATTTTTAGAAAAAGTGGTCAACATGAAAGTTGTAGATCTCGACTTTTTCTAAAAATACTGTTTAGGGGGTCTATTTTCAAAAGGCGCGAAGGGAGGTCCGCGCAAAAAAAAAATTTCGTAATATTTATCGGGCGGAACTCCCTTCGCGCCTTTTGAAAATAGACCCCCTAAACAGCATTTTTAGAAATAGTGGTCAACATGAAAGTTGTAGATCTCGTCGAGATCTACAACTTTCATGTTGACCACTTTTTCTAAAAATGCTGTTTAGGGGGTGCTTTTTCCGTATTTCTGGAGAGCGCGTTTTTTAGAGCAAAACGCGCTGCGCGTTTTTGCATTAATCTGATATATATATATATATAGGGTGGTGTTAAAGGCACATTATTTTCAACTATGTGCACACCCATCAAATAAATAATCCTTAATAATTTAGGTTTTCTAAACCCCACCCAACTAAAGTCGAAGCAGCCCGCCTCCCCCTTCTCGATACGCGCTTTTTGAACTGCGTCTTCTACGTTCATTTTAAGGAGAAGTGTTCAACATGAAAGTTGTAGATCTCGACGATATCTACAACTTTCATGTTGAACACTTTTTGATTTAAAGCCGTTTAGGCCCCCGATTTGGCCCCCGAAAAAAATCACGCGGAACATTAAAATGTTCCGCGTGATTTTTTTCGGGGGCCAAATCGGGGGCCTAAACGGCTTTAAATCAAAAAGTGTTCAACATGAAAGTTGTAGATATCGTCGAGATCTACAACTTTCATGTTGAACACTTCTCCTTAAAATGAATGTAGAAGACGCAGTTAAAAAATGCGCGTATTTCATTTTAAAAAAAACTATGCAATCACGGCAACGTCATCCTCCCCACAACTCTTGTGGACATGTACTACAGATGCGGGTGCGTTGAAGCAGCTTTGGAGGTGTTTCGCCGGGTTTCGAGCAAAGACGTCGTGCTTTGGAACGTGATGATCGGAGGACTCGCGATGCATGGCCATGGCCGCCTTGCCGTCGATCTGTTTGCTCTGATGAAGGAGACGACAACGACGTCCAACTTGTTCAAATACATTGCAGCTATGTTTGCTCAGACTGTGCACATAGTATTGGTGTGCACAAAGCCGAAGATGGTGTGCACATAAAATTTCAATGGGTGCACATAGTATTGGTGTGCACAAAGCCGAAGATGGTGTGTCTTTAACACCACCCTATATATATGCCTCATCATTTATTCCACTCCTAGGTTCCCAGGTAGCTTGTAGGGCATGGTAGGAACCACCATCATTCCCAAGCCGGTGCTTAAGCTACAAGTTAAGGACACCAAGGTGTCGCGCAGTAGGTGCAAGCATATGTTCCAAGACAAATCATAATAAAGCGCAAAAAAATATAAACCAAACCGTGAGACCAATCTTATAATATAACTAACAAGAGTATGCCACCTTAAATTTAAAAAGGTACATTAGATATCCCAAGAATGAAAGGCAACTAGGAGAGTGCACAACTGAGAGAGCCCATGACATTTATGTCTACAAGGATATGTGCCCTTACACAACGAGGTAGCACCCTTATAGATTTGAAAATATTTGCGTTGGATTTAGTTTTTTTGTCAATTAACCAGCATATTCATTGTCGCAATGCCTTCACGAACGATATGGTACAGAGAATGATGATATTACGATTGTGATCCAAGAATTTTATGTCCAATGAAATATATGGACCAATAGAAAATTTGATCAGATATGGATAAGCGTAATGAGTCAGAGTAGAGAATTACTCTAAACCAATCCATGGCGATACAAAATCTAATACCCATTATTAAGGCCTAAATCTCAGCCTGCAAAGCGGAGATGTCCCAAAGAGGAAAAGAGGTATAAACCAATTCCCCACAAAAATTACATAGGATGAAAGCTCCACGGGCGGATATGGGATGCCAGGAGGCATCAGAGTGGAGAAAAAAGTTTCTGATAGTTTTAGCTGCCAATGTATTTTTCTATGGTAGAGGCCGGGACCCGAGCCCTTGATGTTGAAAACTTGCAAGAAAATCCCAATCTTCTTTATTATGATAAATCATGTTTAGATTGTCTTTTTGAAGAGCGCTTTTTATTTCATTGAGGTGGTTTGTTACAATTATATTTTTATGGTGGGAAATACTTGAGTAAAGACGGGAGCAATGCTGCAATGCTCCTTCCAAATACCCGAAAAACAAAATGAGGTGGCCAAGAATTTAGATCTAATATTTTTGCTGTGTTTATTTGTGTGAGAAAGCCAAACATATGATTTGTGCTGAATGGTGATGGAAATCATGGGAAATGGTAGAAGCAATTCTTCAAAATAGTCCCATACCGCATTGACTAGGAAGCCAGAGCAAAAAAGATGATCGCAAAGATTCAATATTAGGCATCGGACAGCGTGAGCATCTTAGAGAAAGTGAGATGACAATTTTTGTACATTGATATCACATGCAATCCATTTCCGGGCTGCAAGCCACATGATGATGCTTATCTTAGGTGAAATAATGTTTGACCACATCCATTTCTAGAGTAGGTGAGCAAGTGTGGTTAGACCGTATAGGACTTTTTTGGTTAGACCTTGATCGATGATGATGTGTGACGTTGCATATATACTTCTCTACTTAATGTGCCTGAGAATGTCTCTAAAATGAATAGTGTATTAAATGTGGGGATGTGTATTCGAGGGGGGATCTTGGGTAGTCCTAAGAAATCACCACGTCAATGGTCATTTGATAGAGAAGTCAAAGTTACTACGGCACGTTGATATTTACAATGTGACTATCATTCATTATCCATGAGGATTGTCTATTTAATGGCTAAATTTTATGCATGAACTACATATTAGATGTGTATTACTTGTGTTATGTTTTATGGTAGTGGATGTGACAAAATATCCTTCCATGATGATCGACAGTTGAGATGAACCTAAACCTCCAGCCATAAGGTGAGATGACACAATACCTCCTTATTGCTTGAATGATAATCGAGATGACCCTAGACCTCTTATCATGTTGTTCAGTGGTAGAAATGATGCTAGACCTCCCATCATGAGGTTTATATGGCTCTAGGTCTCCCTCATTGCTTAATGGCTTGAAGTATAGAGTTTGTGGCCGTGAGTGCACAGATTCATGTGTGATTCCTATGATCGTTATTCTAGTGCATGTAGTGATATGGTAGGAGGTTGTGGTAAACATTTGGGTGAACTCAACCATCATGTTTTCCAAGGTCCACTTTTATTTTTGCTCAAACTAGAAAATTTATTGTGATCAAGTTTTCAGCTTGTATATCAAAGCTTTTATTTTATTTTTTGTATGCATATTTATTGCATGCTATATGTGTGTACTTACATGTGTGCGGAGACTTTCCCCAGAGTCCGTTATGATGACCGGGGGCGAAGTTGTTACGCAGTTTATGGTCAGCCCATAAATAACCCTTATTTTCCCTGACTAGCTTGTATTGTTACAAATAGAGTAGCATGCAACAGAGCTTAGAGGGCTAAAGTCCAAGGTTGCTCAAGAGAGAGGATGATTTGGTTATTATATTTATGCATTCTCAGCTTGCATGTTGATGAAGCGATTTCCAAAATTAATTTCTTAATGTACTTTACATTTTATATGATGTAAGGTCATAAAGCTGAACTTTGTGTTTTTTCTACTTGTAGTAAGGGGACAATTTATAATGAATGCGTTTGCTTTCCCTAGTGTGTAAACTATATTAGAAGTTGGATTATATATGTACCTCTTTATAGTATTTACCTTATGAATGTGGTATGTCCTCGGATCTTGGCTAGACCCATATTATATTATGTTTTAATGTGAAAACCTGATTGAGTGAAAATCATGTGATGATAAAAGTTCAACATAGAAAATTGTCACTAAAAATATGTGAAAGCATACATGCAGATAAAAGACTTGTAAAAATTTGTGAACCGCGGAAAACGGGAACCAGACGCATAAACATTCAGCCAAAAACTAAGTCAAGTAAACCAGATGCAACTAAAGCTTCATTTTTTCGGCGTTTTCAGGCGGCGTTTGGAGCAAACGTCGCCGCAAGGTCGAAACAAATGGTCCTCTGTCGGCATTTGCCGCATCTCATCTCGCAGCAAGGAGGAAAAGTCGCCCTGCTGCCGCATTTCGATCCCCTACTCCCTCCCTCCAATTCGATCCCCGCGTCTCCTCCAACCGTCTGCTCCCGCCACCGCAGCGCCAAATAAAGCCTAAAAGAGCAAGAAAACCTAGTACTATCAAAAAACTTTACAAGGCGAGGTATACATGGCGAGACATGATTCGCCGATGTACCCGAAGGAAGGAATACAGGAAAGTACATAACTAGTCGCGCGGTCTCAATGAGTAACCGCCGACTCTCCTGAGCTACACTACGGAGTCCGCTGAAGCCGCCAAGTCACCAGACCGCAACCTAGCCGTGCGGACAACCCTTTATTCCAATGTTGAACATTGTCTGCAATCTGCTAGCTGCATAACTGCGAGGTCGCCTAGCCACCAGATTCACGTAAGCAGTTGCCACCGAACTGAACAAGCCGCAAGAAGTGGACAGCTTATTGAACTGGGAAAAGATTGCAAAAGAGAGAAGACCGCCTGGCCAAAAGTCGCGACCTGCTACTAACTACTGATTGTAATCGTAGAGTTTGCATTGATCCCTGGCCAAGTTAGAACCATGTCACTGGCTTCTCAGCACTGTCCGCACAATCTGCACAGCAAAAAATCGGTCAACTAATCAAACCACGCGAACACAAAAACCTGTTCGCAGCAACCACACGAGCTCACTTACTGTTCATTCGGTTGAATTGATGATGTAACAGGGGGTCCTATTTATAGGCGTGGAGAGGAGTTGTATACCGCCCTAGCCAATAGGATCACCACCCTATCTCATGGCGAGCAGTGAGAGTATCCGCACAGCCGCATACACAAATCCAGTCCTCCTTGTCGCCGCAACTAGGCAAGACAGTCAGTCCACCAATGTTGCATCACCAAGGTCAGATAAAAATCCTATCTGCCTTGTCGCCAAAAGGATAAGCTAAGACTTGTCCGCCACACGAGCGGACTCTAAGGAAACTCCACCAGTTCGCACACTAGTGGACACAGCTCCAGTCCGCATGCCCCTGCGGATATTGCTCCAGTACGCACACTCTGAGCCCGTAACTAGAGCACACAAGGCTGACAGCTGTCGAACTCAGCGGACAAAGAAACAGTCTGCGCTAACCGCACGATCTCCCGGACTGAGTACACCTGGACTTGTTACAGATCAATACCAAGTACACACCACCAGCCATCCCTGGTACGAACACAGCACCAGCAGATACAAGGTCCAGTCCGCACAAACTGGCAGACTCCAGCACTAGTCCGCACAAACCGGCTAACTGCGTGGTTACACCAAACCGCACCACCAGAAAGAGACCAAGGCACCAGCCATGCCGATCTCCCGAGCTCTAATCCAGTCCGCAACCCTGACTCAAAGAACTCTACGAATAACCATCCTATCCACACAGTTATTTCCTGGGAACAAGCTACCTGCAGAACACTAGCCGATCTGGCTAGCCGCCAAACCTGTCCGCACAAACTACACGGATAGTCCGCCTAGGTCGCCCAAGCCACCACTTTCACTTCAAAAAATTCAACACTCTCCCTTGAATTGAGAAGTGGAAATCAGTCGTAGTAGTCCCCGTAACCGATAAAATGGCCCATTTGACAGTGGCTTTGTGAAGATGTCTGTGATGTTGTCCTCGCTCCGCATATGCTCGACCATAAGAGATCCCTCCAGCATCTTCTCCTGAATGAAATGATGCTCGATCTCAATATGCTTTGTCCTCGCGTGACAAACTGGATTGTTAACTAGTTTAAGGGCACTCTCGTTGTCACCGCGTAGCAGAGTGGGACCTTGCACTTCATCATGGACATTATCTACTAGCCTCCTAAGCCTGATGGCTTCTCGAGCTGTCAAGGCTGAAGCATTGTACTCCACTTCCGTAGTAAAAACGGACACCGGGTCTTGCTATTTGTTGCATCATGATATGCTTGTTGATCCACATGTGAAAACATAACATGACGTCGACTTCTGATCATCTGAGTCTCCCCCATAATCAACATCAGTGTAACTGTGCAGGTTGAAGCTCGTATCACTCCCATATAGGAGCCCCATATCAGAAGTAATCTTCTTCGCCGCCACTAGATGAGGCTTTTGAGGCTCCGCCTTATAACAACTTACTCGTTCTACAACATAAGAAATGTCTGGCCTCGTAATCGTCAAGTAGATAAGGATTCTAACCAGAGACTGAAACGCCAAGGGATTTGGAAGAACCCTCCCCTCATCACGTCGAAGCTTTAGGCCAACGTCTAGTAGAGTAGAGCAACTCTTCCCCTCCCGTATGCCGAATCATTGAATGATCTGTTCTGCATAGACTCTTTGGGAAATGAGTATCCCGCTCTTTTGCCTCTCCACCTCGAATCCAAGGAAGTTGTGGAGCTCACCCAAATCCTTCATCTCGAAACGAATAGCTAGCTCTGCGCTGAGCCGAGCAACCTCCTCCTCAAAGTTCCTCGTGACGATAATATCGTCAACGTACATCAACACCAAGACATAAAACTCCCCCTTCTTCTAACCGAACAGGCTTGAGTCAGAATCAGAAGTAAAATACCCGTAGAACTGGAGGTTTTCTGCGATCTTCCCATACCATGCTCGAGGTGTCTGCTTCAAACCGTAAATGGCCTTCCCGAGCTTGCAGACGTGTCCTAGATGATCTTCAGATACGTATCCTGGTGGTTGAACCATAGAGATGTCTTTTTCAATTTCACCATAAAGAAAAGCATTCTTTACGTCAAGCTGCCATATCCTTCATCCTTGGTAAGCCGTCAAGCCAATCATCACCCGCACTGAAGTCATTTTTGCAATAGGACTAAATGTCTCCTCATAGTCTTCTTTTTACTACTAGGAGAACTCTCGAGCTACAAGCTGAGCTTTGTATCACTCGATGCTTCCATCAGCCTTCTTCTTCAGCTTACACACCCACTTACATGTCACAAGAGTAATGTTATCGACCTTGGGCATAAGGTCCCAAGTCTCATTCCTTATGAGGGAAACCATCTCCTCATCCATGGAATCATCAAACTCCTTGACTCCAATGGCGTCTTGAAAGATACAAGGCTCTCACTTATCTAGAGGGCCTACGAAGAAACAAGATAAAAAACTCACCATGTTCCCTTCGCTGTACCGAGTCGGTGTCTTGATGGTCCTCTTCGATCTCCGAAGAACCTGACCACGACCCACCACCTCCACTGCTTCTTTTGAATCAGCTCCATTCACGGGCATACTTAGAGCATCGCTCCCCCTGCTTCCTGAACCAAAAGTCTTCGCCCCGGAGCTAAAAACACATAGAGCTCCTAGTGACACAAGCAGCTCCACCAAAAGGTCCTTAACAGTTTCCTCCTGCCCGCTATCTGACCTGCTTTACTGTAGCTCCACAGATGATCCACCTCCATATGATGCCAGTTCGTCAAAGAGCACATCTCTAGAAATAACGAACTTCTTCTTCACTGGGTCCATACACTTCCATCCCTCATTCCTCTTGTCATAGCCCACAAAGACAAGCTTCCTCTCCTTCAAATCCATCTTTGTCCTAAGAGCGTCAGGAATGTGTACATAGTAGGTCAACCCGAACACCCGAAGGTGTCCAATACTTGGCTTCTCCTTGAACATCATCTCATGAGGAGACTTCATGTTGATCAAACTCAGAGGCATCTGATTGATGACATAAGTTGTGCAAGCCATCCCTTCTGCCTAGAAGGCCATGTGAATGCCTTTTGCATGTAGCCAATACTTGTAGGTCTTCCGCTCTGCTACTCCATTTTGTTGTGGAATATGTGCACAAGTGAGCTCTCTCTGGATTCTGTGCTTCTTGCATAAATTAGAGAACTCATTTGAAACGAACTCACCTCCGTTGTTTGTTCTGAACTTCTTAATCCACAGGCCAAGCAGGCCCTCCACTAGCTCCTTGAACTCCACAAACAACTGGAATGCATCTGAATTCTCCTTCATAAAGTACACCCAAGTGTACCTCATATAGTCATCAATCAACACCAGCATATATCTACTGTCTCCAAAACTGACGGTGACAGTCGGACCCATCAGATCACCATGGATACAATCTAATTGTGCTTTACTCCTAGTCTGTGACTTGTCAAATGGAAGGCGATGAGCCTTAACATATTGACAACTCACACATACATGACTGTCGCCGAAGGATGACAACTTAGGCAAGCCTTTCACAAGGCTTTTCGCCGCAATAGCTTTCAACTTGTCCATCCCGACATGTCTCAACCTCTCATGCCATATAGCAGTGTTATCATTGGCTCTTATCTAATCAACATAGGATCTTATTGATAACACAAACAAGTCATTAACCCTTCTCCCTACATTAGCAACATCGTCCTTCACCGCCGATATCTTGCGAAGAAACTTCACTTCTATCGGGCCAAACATAACGTGATAGCCAACATCCATCGTATTGGTCACTGGTAAGAGGTTCTTCTTCATATCTAGTACGTGATAAACACTCCTCAAGGTGAGTGGACCCTTATCACTACCTAAAGAAATGACACCCTCCTTCTCGACTGCATGCACTGTATCATCAGCAGTAATAATAACTCGTTACCTGAGTACACTTGTAGATAGGAGAACTCTGACTCATCCCCGGTGAGGTGGTGACCACACCCCAAGTCCACTATCCAGTCATCTTGGTAGTCGATGATGGACAAAGCACGGACACACGTGCCTATCATGAATGCATTACCCTGTCCAGTTTCCTCAGCACTGGAACCAGCTTCCTCTTTATCTACAACACACCCTGACTGCATCTTGATCTTGTAGTCCTTCTTGAAGTGACCCAGCTAGTTGCATTTATAGCACCTTAGCCCTTCCTTCTTCTTCTTCTTCCAATCATGCTTATGAGCAGTACTCCTCTCTTATTGATAAGAAGTTGAAGGGTCATCACAAGTAGCAGGCTTCTTCTTCTCCTATCTCTTATTCTTCCCTGAGAAGAGCGCCTTACTACCTCCTTTAGAGATAGTGACTCCAGTCATCTGTCTAGCTAAGCTCTCCTGCGAAGCTAGTAGGTTCTCCAGCTCCAGCAAAGACGATTAAGTAGCTCAGCCTTGAATAGAAGTAACAAAGCCCACATATTCCTTCAACAAACTGTGGATTATGTGCCTCTTTAGCTTCGCTTACAAATAGGCTTATCAGGATCTAATGCTAAAATCTCAGTACACAAGTTCTTCATCTTTATGAAAAAATGTTGAGATGGGCAGATCTCCTTGAGTGGCTCTCGGCAACTCATTCTCCAGAAATTATAATCGTGATACATTCTTCTTATTGAACACCAGATCAAGGAAAGTCCATATCTCTGTAGTTGACTGACATCCGATGATGTGGTCAAAGAGTTCTGGTGAGATATCCTGCTTGAGAGTAAATTTTGCTTTTGCATTTATCTTCCTCTTAATTCTCACCGCTTCAGTATTTCCAGCGGTAGCATTCACTTCTTTATTGTCGTCTCCGCAGACGACCTCCTATAGGTCCTCGTCTAGAAGATAGCTTTTCATACATGACTTTGACTTCTTGAAGTTGGTCGATGTAAGAATCTCAATTCCAAGACCTCTTGCGAATCCTCCTTCAATTATATTATCACTGGTCTACTAGACTCCCAGAAGTAAAAAAACTAGACTGCCAGTTGATCACTTCTTAAATCTCTGTTTCCTCTGATACCATATAAAAATTTGTGAACCGCAGAAAACTGGAAACCAGACGCAAGAACACTCAACCAAAACCAAGCCAAGTAAATCAGATGCAACTAGAAGAGCAAGAAAACCTTGTATTATCAAAAATCTTTACAAGACGAGGTATACATGGAGAGACATGATTCACCGATGTACGCGAAGGAAGCAAAACAAGAAAGTAAAAAACTAGTCGCGCGGTCTCAATGAGTAACCACTGACTTTATTGAGTTGAACTATAGAGTCTGTTGAAGCCACCAAGTCGCCAGACCACAACCTAGTCACGCGGACAACCCGTTATTCCAATGCTAAACTCTACCCGCAATCTGCTAGCCGCCTAACTATGAGGTCGCCTAGCTGACAGATTCACGCGAACAGCTGCTGCCGAACAGAACAAGCCGCCAGAAGCGGACAACTTATTGAACTGGGAAAATATTTCCAAAGAGAGAAGTACGCCTGGCCACAAGCCACGACCTGCTGCTAACCACTGATTGTAACCGCAGAGTCCGCACTGATCCTTGGCTTCTCAGCACTGTCCGCACAATCTGCACCGCAAAAAATCAGTCAACTACTCAAACCGCGTGAACACAAAAACATGTATGCAGCAACCACCCGAACTCACTTATTGTTCATTCGGTTGTACTATTGATGTGATATGGGATCTTATTTATAGGCGCGGAGAGGAGTGTGATCACCACCCTAGCAGATAGGATCACCACCCTATCTCGCGACGAGCACTGAGAGTGTCCGCACAGTCGCAGACACAAAGCTAGACCACCTTGTCGCCGCAACTAGGCAGGACAGCCAGTCCGCCAAGATTGCACCACCAAGGCCGGATAGAAATCCTATCCGCCTTGTCGCCAAAAGGCCAATCCAAGACTTGTTCATCACACCAGCGGACCCTACAGAAACTCCACCAGTCGGCACACAAGCAGACACAGCTCTTGTCCGCACGCCCCTGCGAACACTGCTCCAGTCCGCACACTCCAAGCCTGAAACTAGAGAACACAAGGCTGACAGCTGCCGAATTTGGCAGACAAAAAAACAGTTCGCGCTAACTGCGCGATCTCCCGGACTGAGCACACCTGGACTTGGTACAAATCAAGACCAAGTCCATACCACCAGCCATCCCTGGCGCGAACACAGCACCGGCGGATAAAAGGGCTAGTTCGTACAAACCGGCGGAATCCAGCACCAGTCCGCACAAACCAGCAAACTGCACGGTTACACCAAACCGCACCACCAGAAAGAGATCAAGGCACCAGCCATGTCGATCTCCTAAGCTCCAATCCAGTCCGCAATCCAGACTCAACGAACTTCGTGGATAACCATCCTATCCACCCGGTTACCTTCAAATCCTTGTTTAGATCCTGCACTTTAGCAATCAACTAAGCAAATGCAGAAGTAATAAAGGCAAGGTGTATTTTTTAGCAGGCTTTAGTAGTTAGTCACCAAACATGCAAGTCAAATATATCAAAATTATACCAAACATAAGTAATAAAACACTAACAAAACACTATGCCCAAATAATAACAGTCAAATAATAGTCAAACCCAAGCAGAAGTAATAAAATAGTAACATAGTACTATGCCAAAATACTAACAGTCATAAACCATTCGTCAACAAAAAAGTGCACCAAAAAGTGAATGGTGTGTGCATCAATTAGTCAAGGAATTACGCCAAATTTTTTTAGAACCGAAGACAGCAATTCCTTCAGCTCATTATGCCCCTCTTTTAATCTTGCAATCTCTACATTGTGAGTTTGAATCATAGCTTCCTGCTTATCTATAAGCTCTGTTTGTGATGTAATACGAGTCGTGGCATTGCGCAAATCTTCTTCCGCTACATTCAACTTCTCTTTCAACTGAGTGGACTCTATCACTGTCTTCTTCATTCGTTTTGAAGGCACAACACCGTAGCCTAATCCTTTGTCATAACCAGACTTATTTCCAAGTGCAATCTTTATAATTTCTCTTTTATAGATTATGAGATCACTATAGGAATCTGTTGATATTGTTCTCAGTATTTCCATTTCACGCTGTAAAATATAGTGTTATAATAGAAACGTATGTTATTAATCAATTTTGTGAAAGTTTGAAATATAAGACTTACGTATGCTGCTTATGTTGTCTCACTGACAAACACCCCATTCTTCCTATGGGTGTTAGCAAAGTTCTCAATGGGGTTTTGATTAACATGTATATCAATAAAATATTTGAGAATGTCATATTGTTCAAAAACTCACATGTAATCATTACATTACCATTTCCAGCAGTCTTGAATGGTAGGATTTGGAACCCGACGTATGAGTAAATGGCAAGTGTGATCTATTAATAGCATTTGTCTTGGACCTTTTCTGCAAGTAAACAAAAGTATTGAATGATACTCATTGAACTTGTCATTAATAAAATATGTACTAAACTGAATTTATATAAGTAGTCACAATCACCTTAAAATTCTCACTCTCGAAGAGATCACACAACTGACACCAATTCTCGATTGAGATCCACTCAAATGGGCTACTAGCTCTTGGATTCTTTCCTGCCATAATATAACCTTTATACGTTGCAGATAATCTTCCTCTCCAATGTGTGTATCTACGTTGAAACATCTCCTCCATGAACTCTTGCACACTTTTATCTGTTTCCCAAATCTTTATCTCAAACCATTGCTACAAAAAATTAAAAGATTTGGTTATTCCAAACAAATTCACAAAGAGGATATATAAATATGTACTTACACGTAATGCAGCATATAAAGTATGTTTCAGCTCTTGCCCCAGATCACTCCATGGGGTCAAAAAATCCAAACCTGCACTGTGTCTTACAATAACACCTACACCATTTGCAAGGTGCTTTGCATAGCGACGCGGCTTCTTAAAACCTTCAGGGAACTCAATCTCAAGTAGTTTCTTATCCTAATAAAACAAATAAAATTCTGTAAACATATATATAGTAAGTGCATATAAGTTTTAATATACATAAATAAAGCATACATTTTCTAGTATTGCTTTCTCAATCGACCTTCCGGTGGTCACCCCATGACCTCTTATTATAGATGAGCTTCCCACTGCATATTTAGAAACCCTTAATAAATATTTGATTCAAGTAAATGATACAAATTGACAAAAAAATATAATATCAACTTAATTACCTGTATTAGTAGAACCCTGTATTGGACTTTCATCATTTCCTTCATTAATGGTGGTATCATCATCAGAAGCCCCAGATCTACTTTGTGATTGTTGCCGATTAGGTGAAGGTGTATTTAGTATAGGTGACAATTCAGCAACCTCATTATTTTCAGGAATTTCTTCAACAAGCAGTTGTTTGTTGCTCCTTGTCGTAGGGCGGCGTTGAAAAACTTTTTTTGGAGGCATATTACTGCAAAGTAAACATCACATTAAATTATTTAGAGAAATCATAAAAATGGAATAATTGCATTATTGTTTAGTACTAATGATTAAGAAAAAATTTAACTTATCATTTACATTAGGTCTACATGTTATCATCATTCTCATCACAATATTGCATTAGTGTTTCGTCATCCTCATCTATGGACTCATCTCTGTCACCAATATTATTAAGTTCTTCCTCTTCATGGATTCTAGTTAGAACTTCTATATTTATAATATAAGGGTCTATATCATCTCTTCCTAGGAATTGCAAGTTCTGATCTTCGGTAGCATATATTAATTCAGTTTCTGAGGACTCATATTGTTGAACTATGTTATCATTCATCACCTCCACTTCTAGGTCAGTGTGTTCCTCTATGTCCCAAAGGTGTCTATGACGTACAAGTTGTGCAATTTTCCAAGTATCTCCGAGTTTAGTGTCATCGACATAGAACACTTGTTGCACTTGGTTTGGAAGAATGAATGGATCATCCTCACACCAACAAGAAGTTATGTCAATGCTCAAAAATATTTATCTTTATGTGTAGTCTTTTTCCCACTAGTGTCAAACCACTCACACCAAAATAATACTACTTTATACCCATGAAGATAGGTCAATTCAACGACCCTACTTAAAACTCCATAGAACTCTACCATGATATTTTGATGTTCCCCCTCAACAAGTAAACCACTATTTTGTGTTGTTCGGCGATCATCTCGATCTTGTATATGAAATCGTACTTCAATATCAATGCAACCAGAGTAAAATTTTGTTAAGTATGATTGTGGACCATTTGCCAATGCCCATAATTTTTCGAAGAATTCGCCCGAGTTTGTTTGATGCACTCTATTTATCTATACTATAAATTAGATAGGTGATACTATTTGGATCTTACATGATCTTGAAACCAATAATGAAACTGCTCTTGATGAGTTTTATCAATGTTTCTTTCATTTTCCCTTTTAATCTCCTCCATGTGCTTACTATTAAAATTAAAAACAAGTACATTAGAATTAGTAACAAAGTAAGGAAATTGAGCTCTTTCACGTATCTAACCTTTGAAATTCATCTACTTCGGTACAATTGTTTAATATGAATTTATGGGCTGCATCTAGATCCCTTTAAGAAAGTTCTTTGCAACGGCGAAGAGGTCCAAAGGGTCTCACTTTTGATGCAAAAATAGACAATTCACATGCTTGCTGATGCTCCACAAAATCTTCAATTTTTTTTCTTTATTGAACCTTGTTTCTATTTCATTTAGGTACATTGACACAAATGCCAAAGACACTTTTACAATATATCCTTCCGCGATAGAACCCTCTGGACACGCTTTATTACGTACGTATCCTTTAAGAGTTTTAAGAAACCTAAAGGCAAAACTCAATGATAATAACAACAAAATTGTTCAGTTATGCTATGTAAGATAATAAAGTATAAATGCATATAAAACAAGTACCTTTCAATCGGATATATCCAACGTGAGTGAACTGGGCCAGCAATCTTCGCCTCTTTCGGAAGGTGAATAGCCAAGTGAACCATTACATCAAAAAATGTTGGAGGGAATATTCTCTCCAATTTGTACAAAATAATTGGGATATTACTCTCCAACTTCTCGATATGATCTACCTTTAGTTTCTTTGTGCATAAAATTTTAAAAAAATCTCCTAGCTCATATAGTGCCTCAACGACATCTGGGCGTAGAAACCCACGAATGCCAGTAGGAATTAACCATTGTAGTAGAACATGACAATCATGAGATTTAAGTCCATAAATCTTCCCATCCTTTACATATCTTGAAATATTTGATGCATAGCCATCTGGAAACTTGACATTTTTTAAAAAATTGCAAAACCTTTTTTTCTCATCGGAAGAGAGATTATAACATGCTTGAGGTTTTATTATAGTGTTCCATTTCTAATCAAGTGTAACTCCTTCCTAATGTTAAGGTCTCACAAATCTTCTCATGCTTTTTTCGTATCTTTGTTTTTTCCATCAATGTTAATCAATGTGCCCAACAAACTATCACAAATATTTTTTTCAACATGCATTACATCAACATTGTGTCATATCAAAAGCTTATGCCAGTAAGGTAGCTCAAAAAAGATGCTTCTCTTTACCCAATTTCCTTCTTCACTACTGCGCTTTCTCTTTCGCTTGCTTGGGTGTTTTCCAAATTTATCAAAGTTATGTTCGAGTTTGGTTAAATCTGAAAGCAATTGTGCGCCACTCCACTCCCTTGGTTTTGAACATGTTTTTGACTTTCCATTGAACAATTTAATCCTTCGATAAGGGTGATCTTCAGGTAGATAACGACGATGTCCCATGTAGCATATCTTACTTCGAATTCTTTTAGAATCTGTATTATGTAAACAAGTTGGGCATGCCCCGTAACCCTTTGTGGTCCACCCAAATAAATTACTAAGAGCTGGAAAATCATTAATTGTCCACATAAGTGCAGCATGCATTTTAAAAGTGTCTTTGTTGTATGTGTCATAAGTCTGAACACCATTCCATAATTCTTTTAATTCTTCTATCAATGGTCTAAGATAAACATCAATATCTTTTCCAGGCGCACGTGGGCCAGGAATTAATAATGACATCATAAGAAACTCATCTTTCATACCTTTGTATAACGACATATTATATGGAATTAGCACAACTGGCCACATACTATAAGAAGTACTCATATTTCCAAACGGATTGAATCCATCGGTAGCCAATCCAAGCCTAACATTACGTGGATCTGCGACAAAATTGGGATAGTGTGCATCAAAAGTCTTTCATGCAAGTGAATCTACCGGATGACTCAGAGTACCTTCTATCTCTATATGCTTCTCAGTATGCCACCTCATGTAAGCTATTGTTTTAGAAGACATATAAAGTTTTTGTAGCCTTGGTGTTAAGGGGAAATGCAACAAAACCTTTTGAGCCATTAATTTTCCTTTCCTTTTGTTATATTTCCAACGTGGTTCTTCATACACAGGACACACATCTTTCTTCTCATTCTCTTTCCAAAATAGTGCACAATCATGTCTACATGCGTCTATCTTCTTATAACCCAAACCTAAACCAGAAAGAAGTTTCCTAGCCCAATAAATAGATTTTGGAATTAGATTATCTTCTGGCATCGCGTCCTTTAGAAATTCAAGAAGCATGTTAACTGACTTATATGACATCTTATTCATTACTTTGATATGCAGGAGTTTAACAATGAATGCTAACAAAGAGTACTTTCCGCAACCTAGGTATAATTCACGGCTGACATTACATAATAGACTTGAAAAATTTCCAGTACTATCTTCATTAGAATGCTCAGGAAGTTCCGCATCTCTAATCTCGTGTATCAAATCAACTAAATCATCAATGGCTTCAATATCATCGTTACTTTCCTGACTTTTAAAAGGTCCACTATTGTTAGTATTAGAACTGAACACAAAAGAAGTAGTCCTTTTAGCTTCTCCATGATGTATCCACTCCTTATAATATTTGTAAAACCCTTTCAAATGCAAGTCTGTATTAACTTCAATGAGGCTCTTTGTTTTAGTGTTTCGACATACATTGCATGGGCAAAGAATTTATCTTCAAAGTAAATAGCATTTTCCCGTGCAAACTCTGAAAATAAATTCATGCATGTAGTATAGGTAGAACTGAATCTATTTTGTTCAAAAATCCAGCTTTAATCCATAGCTAACAAAAAAAGAATGGGATAACACTACCAAGAAACACATATACAATATATATGCAATTTAATATGAAAATTTGGAGAAATTATTTTCAAGCCCAGAGCCAAAAAATGCTAAAGCAAAAAATAAGAATGGGAAATGATTGCTAATCTATGAAAGTCTTGGTTTGGCATCATACTAAAATAAAGGTTCTACAGCAAAAAATGTTAAAGCAATAGCCACTAAGAATGGGAAATGATTGCAAGACACAAAAGAAAAGTCCCATCCGGAAAGAAAATCATATTGTAAAATCAAAAGAACTGTAGCCAATGAGGAAAACAAACCACTGCATAAAAGGTTGTGGTATAATAGTTGGCTAAGAATGGGAACTGAAAACAAACCACTACAAAAAAACTGTATACTTGGTATGACAAATATGACAAAAAAGCAAAAAGAGAAGCAAGTGAAATAGAAATTTTATCCAACCAAACAATATTACTGAAGAGATTCATAGCAATAGTAACACACACACTACTAACACAAGATAATATTACTTCTTGTCCAACTGATTGCACACACACTACTAAGCCACTACAAACAAGATGAATACCCCCAAAAAACTACAAGAGAATATTACTTGGAAGAAATGCAAGAAGATAGGGTTTTGATAATAATTTTAGTAGTGAACAAACGGCAAAAAAATCAAACCACAACAAGATTCATAGTAATAAACCAAAATATGGCCAAAAAAATCATACCCTAAAAAATATGCTGGAACTTCAAAGACAATATTACTTCTAACCCTAAGGGCATCAAGATGAATACCCCCAAAAAACCCAAACATCGTCTGTAGCCAATGAAGAATCTCGTGACCACAAGACAACAACTTCTTGCCGATGTATGAAGAAACAGAGATCAAAAGTTCAGGAAGAAAGAAGAAATGCAAGAAGATATACCAGTCGCGAGAAGGAAGAAATGCTCTCTCTCCCGCTTCGTCCCTCCTCTGCTCTCTCTCACGATTCATTGTAGGAAGAAGCCAGTTACGAGAAGCCAGTCGCAATATTCCTCTAACAAGAAGCCAGTCGCCAAATTCGAAGAAGGAAGAAGCCAGTCGCGAGATTAGGGGTTTCGAGAATGCGCCGGGAGGGGATTGATGAATATAGGGTTTTGATAATAATTTTATTGGAGGGAAATTTCCCTCCAATTATTTCATGCACTTGATCATATATTCTTAATTTTTTGCTCGAACTCAAGAGGCTCGTGTTCCATTTTGAACCAAAAAGAATCTGAGATAGATCGAGCTCGGCTAGTAATCGAGCTCAAGCTAATCGTACTCGACCTCAGGCTTGACTCATAATGGAGTTAGACCTCATGGAACACGAGATCGAGTTCATGGAGTAATCGACCTTGAGGACATTGGAGTCGAGCTAGGAAAAATAGTGTGCTCGGGAAAAAAACGCACGTCCGAGTGAAAAGCACATGCTCGGGAGAAAAATGTTCTCTCGGTCCGAAAAATGCTCTCGAACATTAGTGTTGTAATAAAATATGATATATTTATGGCAACAAAACTTTAATAATAAAATATTAATAATAGTAAGGAAAATCTCTTTGTCACAAAAAACTTTCATGATGTGGTAACAATTGATACATATTGTGAGGAATTATTTACTATTTGTAACGTAACATTAGTGTTGTTACAAATATTTACATTTATAATAATAAATAATTTAATATTGTAAAAAAATATAAAATATTCGTTAAAAAAAATTACTTTTTGGTAACAACAAAAAAATTTTGTTACTAAATATATGTATTAGTAACAAACTGGATTTCTGTTATATTTCAGTCCTTACAACAGGTGCAGTTTGTTATAGTGTAGAACGCCAGTGTAATTACCAAACGGTACTTCGAAAGATGGTCACTTCAAAGGAAGATATTCTGCAAGGGGCCAAGATAGAATGTATAACCTACTCAGAATGCGGGGTAAAGAATTACATTTTTTGTATCTACGCTTGCAAATAGACATAGCAAAATGGACTGATATAACCATATCGGGAGTAGAATTTACTATCCCAAACATAATGGAATTAGGATTAATCACCCATCTCCTCTTCACTTGACAGGGACATGTTAGACATGTCCAAGAAATAAGAATAGCTGAAGTTATATTTCAGTTGCTAAATGTAACACCTCGCGGAGGAGGAGAAGAAGCCCATATAAGGGCAATTCTCCCATGCTACGAGCCTAATTGTCTCGAAAATAATAAAAGAGAAATATACATCTTTCGGTTTACTGAAAAGCCTGTTATCCAGGCTAACCATATAGATAGCTCACATATCATCAGCCTGGAGCTCTGCAGCCTCCCTAAGCAAATTAGAGCTTTTAGAAGTTATAAAAAAGCATTCGATGTTGACCTCCCGTACAATAGAGTTCTAGCCGTAGAAACACGGGACTTTCGCGTATGGCTAGACCAGGATGATATAAAATTATTTTATCCACGAGGTCTTAGGTTCAAGGAACCAGACCACAAACTAACCAAGCATTGTGAGCGCAATCACATTAGATATTTTGTCCAAAGATATGGATGTCTTTCTGATGATGAAGGCTCTCTAGCAAAGGCATCAGCCAATGATACAAAGTCATAGATGACCAGATTCCACCCCTGGTTATGTGGGTAGTTTTCCTGCTCCCCACTTTTATCCCTTTAGTCAATATCATGGCTTCCACCACGGAAAAACTGTGGGTAAAATAGTGAATAAGCTATGGAAAACCTATCTAAGGCAGGCATACATTATAACAACTATAGCGGTTCAATCATGATGGAATCTTCGAGTTTTTTTTTATGAAATAATTGTACCTGGTTGCTTTTATGTGGAATCTTCTGCTTTTTTAATTGTACCTGGTTGTATTGTTTAACTAATAATTGTAGCGTCTGCATTTTGTTAAATGAGAATAATTGTACTCATTTGCCTCCGGGTTGAAGGCTCGCCCCTCTATATAAGGAGACGAGAGCTAAGTTTTGGACACACGGTTCTTTGCCTACCTCCTTCTTTGATTTCATAGTGAGTTAGTGTGCTTATGTTTCAGAGTTTGTACAGTTCTCCTGTAAGTCTATTACCTATTTTGAATAAGAATACGTAAGCTTTCTTGTTTTTGTGAATGCTTAGTGAGTATTTTTCCCCTCCTCTCCGGATGAAAATAACATGAAGATGTTTCATGCAACCTGAAGATGGTCCATAGGTGTATGTACTCGACTACATACCGGTGGATTACTGAGTTATAGCAAGTTCGGCCCATGAATGGCTGAGGCCAACCCCAACGATGTAAAGAAGTTTGAATATGGAAATTATAACAAAAATTCATATATGTATAAGCCCGGGGGCCGGGGAGAAGAAGTACTGCCAGGCAAGAGGCCGTAGGGAAGAAGTATCATAGCCGCAGGTGAATACAGATTTGAATGCTTTTGTTATAAAATCCAAATTTAAACTAATTGAAACCTACGGGGACGTAGTAAGGACTCATGGGATATCTTGCGTTCGGGATGGCCCTCCTACAGACCATCTTTAAGGAAGTGAAACAAAGGCATGCTTCAAAGTCGGTTCGGGGAGGAGAGGATTTATTAAAACAAAATTAAACAAAAATTAGATTCAAAGCTCCAACCTAGTAACCAGTCTAGTTATTAAGTAGTACAATAAGAGAGCAAATTAGAATAAATTCTAGTAGCCTCTTAAATTGGTATCAGAGGGATGAATAATTTTCAAAAATTCGACTACTTAGATCTAGAAATTTCACATAAAAATAAGCACACAGTCTACATAACTAATGAATTTAAGCATGAATGTTATTGCCACAATACATATACACACTCCTTACACGGAACCAATAGCCAATTAAATAGCATGATAGACTTATTCATTAGTCTTAGCAAAACATTAGAATTTACGACCTCAAAATATATGAATTTATACCAAATTAATATAGACTCTTTAAACCATAAAAATAAATTATTAAAAGAAATAACCACCAATTAGCAGTATATCACGAACCAACTCACTCATATGTACAAAAAACTAAAACAAACTTTGACGGAACGGGAAGTTTCGCTAGTCTCGAACAAAATTCTGCAAAAATTAGAAACAAATCATAAAGATTTACAAACCAAATATTATAAGATTGAAAAGATGCTTTATGAAATAAAAAGAGCGTAATGGAGTCAACAGAATATAAGAAAGTCATTAGGTATACAAATATATATTTAAAAGGCTTCATAGGATTTAGTACTCATGATGCACAAGGAGAGAGTTATAAAATTTTGATCAGACAAAATAATACCATAATCCACCTCTTAATCCAGCTTCATAATAAAATAGAGCTCGCAATTCAAAAACCCAACGGCTATAAAGAGGACTCTCAAATCGAAGGTCTAATAGGTCAACTAAAAGACTTAAAAATAGGGAACGAAAAATATACAAAACCCCGAGCACCATATAAATTTGGTATCATAAGACGATGAATCCCCAAGCAATAGCAACTACCAGTAGAACCGTAACATCGAAAAATAGCCAAGTCGGCACCTCCTCCTTTTTAGGATAGTTTCTGCGACAGAAAACGAAAAAAGAAATGGTCCTAGAAGAAGTATTAGACGTCGAACAAGATTTAGTGTTTTACAATAACCATCAAATTAACCTCCTAAACCCGAGAACTTTATACCACATCGGAAGATTTAATTTTAACACTCAACTACTAAGAATTAATAGAGAAGAAGAATTGTTAGTCACAAAATTTCCCAATAATATTAAGTTAATCAGTCAGAATACAATAAGCCAGATCAAACAGACAGATAAAAAATTAGTCCATCTGGGATTAATAGTCATCGGATTAAAGGGACTAGCAAGAAAAGATTATGAATAAAAGTTTTAATCACTCTCTTAGATAAAAGATGGCAGTCAGACGCCCGCAAGACAATGATCGCCGTCATGGAAGTAGACATGTCAGGAAACAAAAGAATATTTTATTGTAGTCCAGACTTCATGGTTAGTATAAAAGACAGACAAAATTGAATTAGGAATCCAGACCAAGTGATACGAAGATTTCACCGGACACAGCAACTTGCTGATAAATATCGGATTATTAGGAAAACTAACTAACAACAGTACCACGAAATACAAGCTTAATATTGAACATATTATAGATATCATAAGCAGCACGGGTGTAAAAATGATTCAACCTATGGATATTGACCCAGCCATATTAGAAGGACTAGCTTGGAATATCAACGATAATTTAACAAATAGCATATTTAGTATCCTAGATAATAGTCTTTTATACAAAAACTTAGATAACACTTATAACTTAAGATTCCAAGGATATGTGCATAAGTCGATCCCTGAACAAGACGAGATAAACTCCGACATAGACTCTCTACGAAATGAACATAATATAAGACGGTCATATAGTTAGGTATAATTACAAAGGTACTTACGATGACCAGATTAGGTTAGAAAATAGAATGGAAATTGAAGGAGTAATGTATGAATACGATAGTCTCGAACTTAATAAATCAGGACATTTAGTCATGCATAGGGACCTACTACTCCAAGACAAACCAGATATAGAGTTATGCGCTACGACAGCATATGAGCAACAAATCGAACTGGTCAATGGAGAGTCTACATCCCAAGCAAGTAATACATATACATTTAACATAGAAATTGATAACCAAATAGGACAGCCATCTAGACCCACATATAACGATTACCAAGAAGAAAGAGATATTATTAAACCCAAAGGAAAACATATGTCATTAGAAACCATAGATAAAAAATTATTAATAGATGATGGACGATTATTAAATATCACAGCACATGATCCCCAAAAATTACCCACTATATTGGAAATATGGAGCCAAATGGTAGTTCGAAAATATGATGAATTAGAAATCGTTAAGTCACCCGAAGAGATGTATAATTATCTCGAAAAAATTTTAGGAGAAACAACAAGAGCAGTTTGGGAATCTTATAAGAAGGAATATCCCCAAGACTTTAACCGAGATATTTCCTTAGGCACAAATCCTTATACCTTTACAAATAAGATTACATATTTGTTATTAGGATATCAGCCAAATAATACCTCAACCACCCAGATAGAAGCCATCAGACGATTAGAATAGCTCCAAATTAGGAAATGGCATTACATCAAACCGTTTCTTCAAGATTATATGTATTATAGTAGTATTGCAAGATGTTTTTATGACCAGACTATAGGAGAAAAACTTTTCCTAAAATTACCTGATCCGTTAGGAACTGTTATATACAAAAAATATAAAGAACACCAAGTGAATTTTCCCTAAGTAGAAAATATCAGTACAAAAATAAAATTTATCCTAGATTGCCTTGTCGAAAAATGCACTGATCTCCAGATTAATAAACAACTCAAAGGCAAATATAGTTTTGTCGTAACATATACACACCCCAATAATATGACAAGGACGAAAATCTCAGCTCTCAATCACAGCAGAGTAATTATAAATACAAACATAAACAAAAATATTTCCTATGAAAAAGTAATGCTAGAAAACCATACTTAAACAAAGATAAGCACGTAAGAAAATATGATCGACGAAGAAATTATAGTAAAACCTTAACATGTTTTACTTGTGGCTCTACTGAGCATCTGGCCCACGAATGTAATAAACGGCATAACATACATAACAAACAAGTTGCCTTAATAAACTATACAAATGAGGATTTAATCCAAGTTGACGAAACCATTAGTGATACAGAAAGTATTTACAGTATTATTAGTATTAATGATCAAGATGATAGGTACCTTCCTAACTCTGATAGCAATACCGAAGCATTACCCAGAGAATTAGTTGAATTCGATCGAAAGTGTCGAGATTCTTACGAAGATAATTTATCCAAACTAGACCTTCTCAATCAATACTTAAAACAGATATGACCACCTGTGAGCATAGTTGGAAAAAATAATAGCGGTAGTAATGATAAACCATGAATTTATTGTTATAGATACCCCCACTCTAGCATTAAGATACCAATGCATCTTATGCTTAGTCGAATCTTGTAAATTTTGCCTTACAGAAAAACACCCTGCAACATCCATCCCACAAGCTCCATCCCACAAGCCAGTTAGGAGAGAAATTATTGAGTTAAGGGTATTGGACATAGAAAACCAATTAAGCGATCTCCGCATACAAGTATCAACCATCCACAAAGAAGTCGCAAACTTATTTACCCTTTTTGAACAAATTTATAACCATGTTCATACTCCGTAATCTAAGATTTGATCTTCATATGATCGAAGCCTTTCTAGCTCACGACCATCCCCGTAACCAAATATATCTCACCCAAGCCATTGAGCGTAGCATTAAGCCATACCAAGCGGCCAAGAAATTCCTCCGCAAATTACGAACTCAGGTCGCTCGCACATGACACCAAACAATTAGAGAGCAGTATCTAGCTCGCAAAGTCCTGAATAAGTTCAGAACCCTTTGCTCCAATTCTGCAGACTTACTCCACCAACAATATGACCAACCATACCAACTACTTAGCAGTAAACACACACCTCCTAAACCACTCCCGTCTAAGTTACGACATGGCCCCAGGATCTACAGTTTGAAAATCCAGCTCCAATTCAAAATTCGCGATTGGATTTTAGAAGTATTAGGACACGTGGATGCAGGATGTAGTAATACATTACTTGATATTAAATTAGTCCCACCGACCTATATCCAACAAATCCCTACCAAGTAATGCTTTAACGCCCAACAGATGGACGGTCAATTATTCCATTACAATCAACAATTAAACACCGCTTACAAACTTAGTTATAAACTTGATAAGAATACCTTGACCCATGATCTTGCTCTTCCGGTCCATATCACACTACGTGATTTACAACTTAGCAATGTCCATTGTGTTATCGGACTTAACCTCTTAATCAATTAGTTTCATGGTCTTCTTATTACAAGCACGGGTCTGCACCTCCTCCAACAACCTGCGTTCTGTTTTATCTCAGAGTTGCCTTAGAAGCATGGTGGAATCGAAACTAACATTACTACCACCTCACCTATATACCATTGTAACACCAAGAACGCATGTCAAGGCGATTGTCCTCTTCCAAAACCCCAAGCCATAGACAAAATAGAAACCTGCGAATTTTATCCAGATAATTATGAATCCTCCCCTTCACCACTCCCTACACTCATTCCTCTACATCCGGTATATAACCTCTTAGAAACTGCTAATACAGATATCGACCATCTTATTAGCACGTTAGAAAAAGATGAAACATTTGGGACTCATCCACAATGTCATTGGGATAGAAACAAACTGTTCTGCAATTTAGAACTCAAAGATCCCAATTTCTGTATAGTGTCACAAAAAATAGATGCGACTATTGAAAATCTAACAGATTTTAAGATGCATATTGATGACATACTTAACCTTAAGATCATCCAGCGTAGTAATTGTCCACATCGTAGCCCGACATTCATAGTCAACAAACATCGTGAACAACTTCGCGAAAAATCTCGCATGGTTATCGACTATCGTCGATTAAATGATAATTCCATAGAAGATGCATACAATATTCATGATAAAAATGAGTTACTCAACAGCATCTAGAACCATTATGTCTTTAGTAAGTTTGACTTAAAATCAGGATTTTGGCAAATGAAGATGCATCCCGATAGTATTCCCTGGACAGCATTTACCTACCCACTAGGACACTTTAAATGGTTAGTAATGCCCTTTGGCCTAAAAAATGCACCCAGCATTTTTCAAAGAAAAATGGATGTTATATTCAATAAATATCAAAATTTTACAAGTGTTTATATAGACGATATTTTAGTACACTCCCGAACACATGAAAACATGTAAGTCATCTAAAATTAGTATTATCAGAATTCATGAAACAAGGATTGGTTATTAGTACCCAGAAGACCCAATTTTTTAGAAAAAATATAGAATTCCTTGTAGTAATTCTAGGACAGGGAAAAATCAAACTCCAAGAACATATAAGTAAAAAGGGTCTAGAGTTTCCACCTATTACAACTATTAAGCATCTACAATAATTCTTTGGATTGATAAATTATGCAAGGTCATTCATTAAAAATTTAGGAAAACTAGCAGGCCCACTATATAGTAAGATAAAGAGCATGCAGAAGGCATTCAATAATGAAGATATGAAACAAATAGAGAAAATAAAAGAAACCGTAAGATCTCTACTAGATTTGCGATTACCATTGGATACTGAATACTTAATAATCGAAACAGATGGATGTGAAACTGGGTGGGGAGCCGTTCTAAAATGCAAACCCCATAAATATGTAGTAAAAAATGAAGAACAAATATGTCGATATAGTAGTGGAAATTTTAAAGAAAAAGGCCCCGCTAGTAGCATTGATCAAGATATCCTAGTAGTCTACCATGGATTAGATGTCTTCCGTCTGTTCATCATTAACAAGAGCGAAGTATTAGTAAGAACAGATTGCGAAGCAATAGTTAAATTTTACCAAAATAGAAATAAAAAGAAAATTAGCTATAAACGATGGACCAATTTCATGGACCATATCTTGAATAAAAATTACAAAATCTTGTTTGAGCATATCAAAGGTACTGATAATAAATTGGCCGACCAATTATCTCGCATAATTAATGAACGATAACAAAAAGTTTCGTATACTATATGCAGAAAATAGGCGATTTTAGAATATTTAGAACATAGCCGACAAATATTACACCCAGTATATAGAAATCTATCTAGAGAAGTAGCAGACAATAAATGATTTATACCACTCTCTGCGACATGCTCGCACGAAAAATAGCAAATCTCACCCCCGGCGATAGCTCCAGTAGCAGCACTCCAAGTAGCCCTTGACAAACTTCTTAACTAAATTCTTTATTCTTTATAGATGGTGCAAAACAATCAGATTACATTTGGACCGTACGTACTGCCAACTTTCCCAGCAAATAGCAACCTTCGTTTCCAAACTAGCCACCAGATCACGCCGCTCCAGCAGTGCTTGGTGGACAACTTATGGAATGGGAAAACACTAAAAAATTATAAAGACAGTATAGACTGTGTGTGCGGGCACTTTGCCTTCCTAAATAGCCATACTAGCCATAGTATCTTGGAAAAAGACATCCCAAGTGGCATTAACCTAAGGCCAAACTAGAGCCCCGACTATCATATGCTACGAACATCCCTAGTCATAGCAGAAAATAAGATTGCAGATCCAAAAGATCAAATAAAAGAATTACAAGATATAGCTAATCAGTACACTAAAGAACTAGTAGACGCTGAGAAAAATTGGCAACAATATCCATCAGCATTAGCAGCTGTTAAAAGTAATATTTTAGCCAAAGTATTACAGAGGTAGGTAGAATGCCAGTGCAATTATCAAACGGTACTTCGAAAGATGGTCACTTCAAAGGAAGATATTCTGCAAGGGGCCAAGATAGAATGTATAACCTACTCAGAAACGATGGGTAAAGAATTACATTTTTCGTATCTACGCTTGCAAATAGACATAGAAAATTGGACTGATGTAACCATATCGGGAGTAGAATTTACTATCCCAAATTTAATGGAATTGGAATTAATCACCAGTCTCCTCTTCACTAGACAGGGACATGTTAGACATGTCCAAGAAACAAGAATAGCTGAAGTTATATATATACAAAGAAGTATCGTAGAACGTTGCGATTGCACGGTGTAATATCTGAGACCCCTCAAATCAATCTCGATTGTCCGTTTTTTATTTTAATCATTAGTTTTTTTTATAATTTATTTATTAAATATTTAATTAATGAAATTAATTAAACCATACACTTCGGACAATTAATTAAATGTCGGCGAAATTAATAAAATGAAATTATTTAATTAATTAAACAAAATTATTTGTATGTGAAGCCCGACGAGGACGGGCAAAACTGTCGCGCGGAGCACGGGGGCCCCCTTGCACTGTCACTCGTGTGTGTGTGTGTGTGTGCGTGTGTGTGTGTGCGTGTGTGTGTGTGCGTGTGTGTGTGTGCGTGTGTGTGTGTGCGTGTGTGTGTGTGTGCGTGTGTGTGTGTGCGTGTGTGTGTGTGCGTGTGTGTGTGTGCGTGTGTGTGTGTGCGTGTGTGTGTGTGTGTGTGTGTGTGTGTGTGTGTGTGTGTGTGCATACATATATATATATATCTGTGTGTATATATACTTACGATAGGAATCATATACGAAGAGATAGACGTGCGAAGATGCGAACTGTTCATCTCCACCTTCCATCGGCGAAACATTCAACGGCCGACCTCTTCTCAGCGCCGCCGCCGCCGTCGTCGGCTGCGGGCTCGCCGGGCACCGGCCGCCCGGGGTTCGTCGGCGGGCGGCGACGCTGAGAAGAGGTCAATTTTTTTTGTAGCGCCGCCGCCGCCGGCTGCAGGCTCGCCAACCACCGGCCGCCCGGGATTCGTCGGCGTGCACGCCGACGAACGCCGGCCTCCCGGTGGTCGGCGAGCCCGCAGCCGACGACGGCGACGCTGGAATGCTTCTCTTCGCACGAGATCCTGTGCGAATGTATTCGCACAAGATCCCTCTCTTATATACATATATGTACATGTACATATGGACATGTGCATATGTACATGTGCATATGTACATGTGCATATGTACATGTGCATATGTACATGTGCATATGTACATGTGCATATGTACATGTATATATATCAAGGTTGTCTGGATTGAGATCCTAGATGAGATCGTTTTGAGGTAGGATCGGATTTGATAGTAGGGTCGGATCGAGGATCGCTTTACAAAATCTGGATCGTAGCTTCGTAAAATCCTATGATCTGGATTGCGATCCTGACAACCTTTATATATATAGGTAGATATAAAATGCGGGCAAGGCTACTGTGCGGGCGTACGGGGAAGGCATTTTGGGAATCAAGATGGTCTCAAAACGAAAAGTGATCAACATGAAAGCTGTAGAACTCGGCGAGACGAACAACTTTTATGTTGATCACTTTTTGATTTAAAGCAGTCTTGGCCTTCAATTTGGGACCCGAAAATCGAATTTCAGTCGTGGGGGAGACATTCGTCGTGGTGACGACATTCGTCGTGGGGGCGACATTCGTCGTGGGGACAACATTCGTCGTGGGGACGACATTCGTCCTGAGAGCTACATTCGGCGGGGGTGACATTCATCGTGGGGGCGAAATTCGTCGTGAGGGCGACATTCGTCGTGGGGACGACATTTGGGAGACATTTGTCGTGGGGGCGTCGCTTGTCGTGGTTGCGTCACTTGGCATGGTCGCGACATTTGTCGTGGGAGCGTCGCTTGTCTTGGTTGCGTCACTTGGCGTGGTAGCGACATTTGTCGTGGAGGCGTCACTTGTCGTGGTTGCGTAACTTGGCATGGTGACGACATTTTTCGTGGGCGCGACATATGTCGTGGGGGAGACATTCGTCGTGGGGACAGTTCTGAAGCATCGTTCTTAACATTGTAAATTTGCAGCATACAGTTGAAGCATTAATGATTGTTTTAGCAAGTTAAGAACCCGATTAAAATAAAAAACTGTAAATCAAAAACTGCATGAACTTGCTAATACTGTTGAAGCATACATTTTTCATACTATAAATCAAATACTGTTGAAGCATACTGTTTAAGCATTAATGTTGAAGCATACAGTTTTAACTTGCTTCAATGATTGTTTTAGCATTAATGATCGTTTTAGCATACAGTATTACAAAATATGTGAACATCCACAATTTTTTAGGAAACTGTTGAAGCATTAATGTTGAAGCAAAGTGGATCCAGAATATAACTTCAAAATTATAAACTGGATCAAAGCCCTCATTAAAACATAATGTTGAAGTATACAAATTGAAGCATACAGATTATAAAATGTTGAAGTTATATAAGTATTATATATTAGTGTTCACAGATTGTATGCTTCAACTCTATAAATAAGTGCATACATAATGTAGAATATTATGCTTCAATATTATTGTTCACAGATTTTGTTTTGAAGCATAAGTGCATAACATACAGATTATGTTTTGAAGCACACAGAGGTAATAGTTTGTTTTGAAGCATACAGATTATATATTAGTGTTCACAGATTTTGAAGGAAACTCTTGAAGCATACAGATTATTAATGCTCAATCTGTCATAATATTATTACTGGAATATAAGCAAATATTAATGTTCACAGACCCGGGTTCACAGACCGGGTTTGCAGATTAATGCTCAATCTGCAAATATTAATATTAACCATGGACAGATTATATAATGTTCGATAATGGTAAAACTCAATTTCACAGATTATTAATATTCGTCATGGATTTATTCACAGATTATTAATACTCAATTTCAATGTGACTTCAGGTTTGCCATAATATTAATGTTTAAGTGAGGGGGTATTAATGTTGAAGCATACAGTTTTAGCATACAGTTGAAGCAAACACGCTTAAAATCAAAAATTGTTTTAAGAATGAAACACAGGTAAGCTAATGGTAAAACTGAACTCAAAAACAGTTTTAGCATACAGTTGAAGCATTAATGATCGTTTTAGCCAGCCATGGTAAAACTGAACTAAAGAAAAAAAATAACGGCATCTAGGCGAGCTTTGCATGAGTCAAACCAAAGAAGAAGAAGGAAAAGGACTTTGCCGCTAACCGATGAAGAAAACAGCTTACCCGAAGAAGAGGAAAAGAGGCCATCTTTGTCGTTGTTTGAGGTGCGATTTGCCGCTGACTGAGGCGAGCTTTGTCGATGGAGTAGAGAGAATGCGGGAGGAGAGGAGGAGATCGTTTTATGGCTTGCGTCGAAGAGGTATAGATATGTGTTTTTGGCAGTAGACGTGGGTGGCAGTCGAGGAGCTGAGGAGTGAGAAAGCCTGCTGGATATATGCTGGCGGGAGGAGTTGAGGGGAGAAGACGACGGATCAGGGAGAAAACCTACTGGATAGGGCTTGCGTCGAATGGGAGGAGTGTTGGAAACGCTTAGCACGCCCACTCGCTCGACAACACCCAACGAGACGCAACAATCACAATTTACTTCTCCACAAGCTCCACACTTCACGGCGAGACTCCACTACTCCGGCGAGATCTCCTTCGGCGCGAGCAGCAAAGTCCGGGCAAAACTTCTACACGCGAGAATAATTAAGGCGAGAACAACAATGGCGAGAACAGCTATGTTTCCACCTCCTCTTCAAAACAACAATGGCGAGAGCTGCTCCGGCGAGATGGTCAGCTCCGGCGAGAGCTTACAGCGGCACCCTATTCCGGCGAAAGCTACTCCGGCGAGAGCTTACGGCGGGAGCTCCAGGCGAGATGACTTCGGGCGGCGGGAAAGTGTTCCTGCGGGAACGAAAAAAAACAAGAGTTTTATAATACTCTCCAACTGTTTCTCTCTCTCTCGCTTCTCTCTCTCTTCCTCTCTCTCTCCCGCCAACCTCACTCTCTCTTCCTCTCTCTCTCTCTCGCTTCTCTCTCTCTTCCTCTCTCTCTCCCGCCAACCTCACTCTCTCTTCATCTCTCTCTCGCTTCTCTCTCCTGCAGGAGTCAAAAGGGGAGGAGAAACCTTTTCCTACTTATGAAAAAATACAATGGGGGGGGGGGGCCTATTTATAGGCAAAATAAAACACACTCTCTCACCTCATTAAATGCTAAAAACAAAGCATAAAAACAAAGCATAAAAAAACACAACACCCCAAGCAGTGGGGCCCGGTCAACAGTCAACAACAGCTCAAACCAACAAACTCCCCCTCAAGCTTGGCTGCACATGCCGAGCTTGCCTTTGAGCCTCTCGAACGTCTCCGTTTTCAACGCCTTGGTGAATATGTCCGCGACCTGCTCTCCGGTGGGGCAATACACAACTTCAACTGTCTTCAGCTCCACCTGCTCGCGGAGGAAATGATATCGGGTCTCGATATGCTTGCTCCTCCCATGCAACACTGGATTCTTTGCGAGCTGGATGGCAGACATGTTATCCACTAACACTGTCGTTGGGCCATCCTGCACATGATGTAGTTCCTCCAGAAGATTCCTTAGCCAGATGGCTTGGCAAGCACATGCCGCCGCTGCGATGTACTCCGCTTCGCAAGATGATAAGGCTATAGTAGCCTGCTTCTTAAAACTCCATGAGAACGCCGCGGTTCCCATGTTGAACGCATACCCGGAAGTGCTCTTTCGGTCGTTCACATCTCCTCCATAGTCGCTATCCGAGTAGCCGACTAGCTTCAACTCTCCTCCAGATGAGTACATCAAGCCATGGTCCCGAGTCCCGTTCACATACCTCAGGATCCTCTTCGCTGCAGTGAAGTGGTCCTGCTTGGGCTCTTCCATGTACCTGCTCACGACCCCCACCGCATACATGATGTCCGGTCTGGTGAAAGTCAGATACCTTAGACTCCCAACCAGACTCTTGAACATAGTTGGGTCCACTCCTTCCTCTTCAGAATCCTTCCTCAGCTTCGTTCCGAGATCAGCAGGAGTGGAGATAGGCTTGCTATTCTCCATCCTAAACTTCTTCAAGATCTCCTCCGCGTACTTCTTCTGCGCGATGAAGATCCCATCTTCTCTCTGTTGTACTTCCACCCCTAGGAAGTAACTCAGCTCTCCTAGGTCTGTCATCTCAAACTCCTTCTTCATCAGCCTCTTGAACTCCTCGAACATCGCAGGGTTGCTCCCGGTGAATATCATGTCATCCACGTATAGACATAAGATCATGATATCCCCGTTCTTCTCCACCTTCATGTATAGAGCATACTCATATGGGCACTTCACATATCCATGCTTTTGGAGGAATGTATCTATCCTCCCGTTCCAAGCTCTTGCCCCTTGCTTCAGCCCGTACAGTGCTTTTCTCAACTTGCACACCTTCTTCTCCTGGCCCTTTACAACATACCCCGGAGGCTGCTCAATATACACATCCTCCTCCAGGTAGCCATTCAAGTACGCCGCCACCGCATCCATCTGCATGATAGTCCACCCATAGTGAGCTGCCAGTGCGATGATCAACCTGATGGTGTCAATCCTCGCCACTGGGGCATAGACCTCGTCGTAGTCGACTCCTTGAACTTGCCTGTAGCCCTTCACCACGAGCCTAGCCTTGTGCTTCTCCACAGCTCCATCCTTGTTCTTCTTTACTTTGTAGACCCACTTCACCCCGAGAGGTTTGTGGCCTGCGGGTGGATCAACCAGCCTCCAAGTATCATTCTTCTTTATGGAAGCTATCTCAGCATCCATCGCCGTCCTCCAAGATTTCTCCTGGGCAGCTTCGTCGTAGGAGTGCGGCTCGCAATCTGCCAACAAACAATATAAAGAGAAATTGTTAAGAGTCGGTGCCGTCTCCTCGTAAAGCTCATCCAACCTCCTCATCCTAGGTTGAGGACGGTCAGAACTGCCTCGGCTAGTGCTCGCTCCACTAGGACTTCCTCCGTTTGTACTTGTTCCACTTGAGCAGGGGGTAGAAGCTCCCCGTGAACTCCCACTCGGTGGTGATGGTGGCTCAGCTCCACCAACCTCAGCTTCCGCTTCATGTCCACCTTCTTCCTCATCTTCAAAGAACATCCCCTTCATGTTCCTTGTCTCCTCATCCCAGCTCCAGCAGCAGTCTTCTTCAAACACCACGTCCCTTGAGACTATGGCCTTCCCAGTCACCGGGTTGTAAAACTTGTACGCCTTGCTCTCCGGAGCATAGCCCACGAAGATGCACTTCTCGCTTCTATCATCGAGCTTCTTCCTCCTCTGGTCCGGGATGTGAGCATGAGCTACACACCCGAAGACCCTTAGGTGCTTCACACTCGGCTTCCAGCCACTCCATGCTTCAAACGGCGTCATGAATTTCACACTCTTTGTGGGGCATCTGTTCAGTAGATACACCGCACACTGCACTCCTTCTGCCCAGAACATCTTCGGTAGCCCCTTCTCCTTCACCATGCTTCTCGCCATGTTCATGATGGTGAGATTCTTCCTCTCTGCCACTCCGTTCTGCTGCGGTGAGTACGCCGCCGTCAGCTGGTGTGATATCCCATTCTCCTTGCAGAAACTATCGAACAGCCTCGAGGTGTACTCCCCACCTCGATCTGTCCTAAGCACCTTCAATGGTTGCCCACTCTCCTTCTCGGCCATCGCCTTGAACTCCCTGAACTTGTCAAGGGCCTCAGACTTCTCTTTCAGAAAATACACCCAACACTTCCGACTAAAGTCATCCGTGAAGGTGATGTAGTACTTGCTTCCGCCTATTGAGGTGGTCTCAAACGGACCCGCAATGTCCGAGTGAACCAGTTCAAGTTGCCGCCTTGCTCTCCAGGACTTTCCTCCTTCGAACGTCTGCCTCTTGAGCTTCCCCTTCGTGCATGCTTCACACACCTTCTGCGGAGGGGAGATCATAGGCAGATCCACCACCATCCTGGAGTGGGATAGTAGCTTCAACCCTGTGAATCCCAAATGGCCCATCCTATGATGCCATAGCCATGCTTCTTCCTCTTCTTTTGTTCTCGCGAGACAAACCGTCTCTTGAGCATCCATCTTCAGCGTGAAGAGGCGGTTCGCCGTCATCTTCACCTTCACGACCTCCTTCCCTTGATCATTCTTCATTGCCAGAGACCCATCCTTCATCTGCACGCAGTAGCCTCTCTCCACTAACTGCCCAATGCTTAAGATGTTGGTCTTCAACCCTGGCACATAGTACACATCATTCAGGTGTACTCTCTCCCCGTTTAGTTTCACTACCACCAGGCCCTTTCCTTCCAAGGAAATCTTCGAAGCATCCCCGAAGCTAACTTCACCCCCACTGGGTTCAAGGTTAGAGAACATCTCCTTATCTCCACACATGTGGTTGCTCGCTCCTGTGTCCAGGTACCACACTTCATTCCTTCCCTCTTCCACACCTCGGTAGGTTAAGAACATCATTGGGTCTCCACCCCCAGCATTGTTCCCATTGTTCCTGGCCTCCGCATAATGGTTGGCTTCTTCTGTCTTCCTCGGAGCCCAACAGTCATAGCTCATGTGCCCAAACTTGTTGCAGTTATAACACTGAACTTGGGCTCTTCCTCCTCGGCCTCTTCCTTGGCCTCTTCCTCTTCCTCTTCCTTCTTGCCAACCTCCTTGAGGTCGCTCCGCCTCTCTTTAGAAACCTTGGTTCCTCCCTTGATCTCTACCTCCTCTTCTACCTCGGCCTCTGCCTTGGTGACCTCGGCCACGCTGGCCGCCTCCTCTTCCGGAGCTCTCTCCGAAGTTCAGCTGGTTCTGGAGTGCTTTTCCCAAGCCACTCGCTTCTTCATCATCTTGCATCATCCTGTACTCATGAGCTTGCAATGAGCCTACAAGCTCGTCTACAGTCATCTGGGTGAGGTCCTTCGACTCCTCTATTGCCACCACCACGTGTCGGAACTTTCTTGACATGGCCCTCAGGAGCTTCTCCATGAGACTCACATCATCTATCGCTTCTCCGTTTCTCTTCATCTCGTTTGTGAGCGTCCGCAGACGGGTCACAAAATCTCCGACCTTCTCCGTGGCCTGCATTCTCAACATTTCATATTCACCTCGAAGAGACTGCAGCTTCACTTTCTTCGCCTTGTCCACCCCTTGCATGGAGCGTTGCAACACCTCCCATGCTTCCTTTGAGCTAACTGCCTCCGAGATCTTCTCAAAAGTGGCTTCATCCACTCCTTGGTACAAGGTGAACAATGCCTTCTTATCCTTCTTTCTCGCTTCCCTCAACGCCGTCCTCTGCGCGTTGGTCAATGCCGCCTCTGCTTCAGCATCAGGCTCTTCATAGTCGTCCTCGACTACTTCCCATAGCTCCTTCGAGGCGAGCAACACCTTCATCTGGATACTCCAATTGCCGTAGTTGGTCTTCGTCAACTTGGGGACTTGCCCCGGCATCGCTCCTCCTGTCTCCATCTCGACTTGTCACCTCGCTTCCAAACTACTCCAAGGGTCGCAACCTCCCTCTGATACCAGTTGTTGGAAACGCTTAGCATGCCCACTCGCTCGACAACACCCAACGAGACGCAACAATCACAATTTACTTCTCCACAAGCTCCACACTTCACGGCGAGACTCCACTACTCCGGCGAGATCTCCTTCGGCGCGAGCAGCAAAGTCCTGGCAAAACTTCTACACGCGAGAATAATTAAGGCGAGAACAACAATGGCGAGAACAGCTATGTTTCCACCTCCTCTTCAAAACAACAATGGCGAGAGCTGCTCCGGCGAGATGGTCAGCTCCGGCGAGAGCTTACAGCGGCACCCTATTCCGGCGAAAGCTACTCCGGCGAGAGCTTACGGCGGGAGCTCCAGGCGAGATGACTTCGGGCGGCGGGAAAGTGTTCCTGCGGGAACGAAAAAAAACAAGAGTTTTATAATACTCTCCAACTGTTTCTCTCTCTCTCGCTTCTCTCTCTCTTCCTTTCTCTCTCCCGCCAACCTCACTCTCTCTTCCTCTCTCTCTCTCGCTTCTCTCTCTCTTCCTCTCTCTCTCCCGCCAACCTCACTCTCTCTTCCTCTCTCTCTCGCTTCTCTCTCCTGCAGGAGTCAAAAGGGGAGGAGAAACCTTTTCCTACTTATGAAAAAATACAATGGGGGGGGCCTATTTATAGGCAAAATAAAACACACTCTCTCACCTCATTAAATGCTAAAAACAAAGCATAAAAACAAAGCATAAAAAAACACAACACCCCAAGCAGTGGGGCCCGGTCAACAGTCAACAACAGCTCAAACCAACAATGGGAGGAGATATGGGGAGAAGACTGCGTGGGTGAGTTGAGGGGAGAAGACGACGGATCAGGGAGAAAACCTACAGGATAGGGCTTGCGTCGAATGGGAGGAGATGCGCTTTCGACGTGGGTGACAGTCGAGGAGCTGAGTGAGAAAGTCTGCTTGCGGGAGGAGTTGAGGGATGAAGACGACGGAGGAGATGCTGGATAAACGCAGGAATTTGCGCTGGATAACCTGTTGGAGAAGACGACAATGCTTTGTCGCTAGATAACCTGCTGGATAAACACAGGATTTTGCCAAAATGATGAAAAAGCATATGGGAGTGGGATAGATGAGGTGGCGGGATGGGAGTGATGTGCAAAGAAGTCAAGCCTAAATCATGTTTTAATGAGGGCTTTTGGCATGAGCCGGTTGCAAGACAAAAATTCCCCCAAACTTAAACCCAAAAACTTGTTTAAATTAGGGCATTTTTGGATTTAAATGTTACACCATGCCCTCATTTAGGGTTTATTTGGTTAAGCTTTTTTTGGTCCGGTGCGTTTTAGCAAAACGTGAATACAACGGGAATCCATTTGTTTTTCCGCTCCAAATTCGAACCGCGCGTCATTTATTGCTGTTCTAAAATTTGCGGGAGGAACCACAGCAGAAGACCTCCAGTTCGCCGCGTTTAGGAGGAGGAAATTTTGCTGAGCCGCCCTCCCGTGTCCAGCGCAGCGCCGCCCTCCCGTGCCCAGCGCACCTCCGCCCTCCGTGCCCACTGCCGCGTTTATCCCTACTCTTATGATTGTCGTCGGTGGCTCTTCCTTGCCCCGTCGAACTACGCCCTCCGTGCCCACTGCCGCGTTTATCCCTATTCTTATGATTGTCGTCGGTGGCTCCTCCTTGCCCCGTCGAACTACCTCCGGCGGGTTCGCCGCGGTCCGGCGACCCCGCCGGGGTTCCAGGAAGGCAGACAGGGGAGGAACACGGCGGAGGCAAGGAGGAGCCATGGCAGTAGCAGGGCGGAGTAAGGCGGAGGGATGGCGGAGCAGCTGTTTTATAATTTTGTATATAGTATATAGTTTAACAGTATCATTTATATATATATAATTTATAATAAATATATATATATATATATATATATATATATATATATATATATATATATATATATATATATATATATATATCAGAAAAAAAATTACAACCATAAATTAATAAATTTATCAAAACGCTATTTTACCAAATGGATCTCAGTTTTGAAAAGCTCTGCAAACACAGACTATCCAAACAAATCTATGTTTTCAACATCACCTTTCCAACAGCTCCTTTTACAAACCTCCCTTTACAACAGCTCATTTTACAACCGCAATCGCTCTACCAAATGAAGCCTTAGAGTTTGCTTATATAATAAATAAATATATATATCTATCTATCTATATATATATATATATATATATATATATATATATATATATATATATATATATATATATACTGCCACATGTGTTTTTCATTACGTCCTCCCACCCGCTGTCTAGGAGTCATCGGGGGAGTGGATGTCGAAACACTTTGTCTTTTTTACTAATAGTTGATAGACCACATCATTTTAGAAGATCGCGGAGCCGGAGCAGCAGCACATCCAGCAGACCGAGGTGGCAGGACTTGAGGAGCAGATGTCGCGCACTACTGCTACTACCTGACAACAGGTTGATGAGAGTTATTGTTTTGCTTCTGCATAGATTGTTGTTGAGTGAGAGAGAGTGTTTTGTATCTTTTGGACATGTACTGGGCTTAAGCCAATATTACTCTTTCATTTGTTTCTCATTATGTACTATCTTTTTTTTGATATATTATATGTTGTGATTTGCGGATTTGTTTTTTTTTTACTTCATTCTTGTTGGCCTTGTGATATGATCGTACCTACCAGTATAATCGATATCTTATGGTGGCGACGAACCGATGTGTTGATGTCACCGTACGTATGGTTGCAATTCTGGGCATAAAATCTCCCCTCGGTAGTGCTCAATTACCGGGAGGGGGATTTTAAAAGCCGCAAGTGCAGGGCCAATGCACGCGCGATGTCGGGTGCACGGACGGGGTCAGGTGCCCGATGTTGGGCACGTGCGCGGTGTCGGGAGCGCGTGCAGTGCCGGCCGCATCGGCGGGGCCGGGTGCACGAAGTCGGGCGCGCACGAGGTGTCATGCACGCGGGAGAGCAATGTTGGGCGCGCGCGCGGTGCCGGGCGCGCACAGTGTCAAGCCCGCGGGCTGCCACGCTCTGCCAAGGCATGCATGCCGTCGTGCGCGCTACAACACTCAGCTAGGGCATGTATGCCACTACGCACAGCCTTGCGCGGTTGGATACATAGTCGGGCGATTGTCAAGCCCTACCCTGATAATCTCGAGTTAACGAGTCGGGAACAATAATGTGGTTTGGATCTTTTGCAATACATAGACAAAGAGCAAGAAATCAACACATTAATATTTACAAGTAAACCTTGCTATATTATATATATATATATATACACACACACACACGCTTTTATAAAGAAATACATTAAAAAAAAGGCAAACTCCACATTTAATCATAGACATTAAATATAACTCAAGCTTCACATCTGCACCGTCCATCTCACTTCATTTTGAATTATAATGCTGCCAAAAAACGGATTCCAAAAAAAAATACTTAAATTTTCCCACTACACTTCCGCCCGCCCTCTGCACACCTCCATCACTTTTATTTTCGACTTGCCCCATCAACTTTACAGTCGGCCTTTACCCCCTCAATCCCGCGCCTATCATCCTCCCGCCGCTAGGTCATCCCGCGCCTATCATCCTCCCGCCGCTAGGTCATCCCGCGCCTCTCATCCTCCCGTCGCTAGATCATCCCGCGCCTCCCCATTCTTCATCCTGATCGCTGTTGCCGCTAGGTCATCCCGTTCGCTGATGCAAGGCTTTGCACGGCTACATCCGACGGTTACTTTCTTCCGCTCCGTTCCACTTCGACTGCGAACTTCTTTATTACAATTGGGGACATTTTGACTGCCCACTTCCTCCTCGACGGCGAGTTTCCCCTTCCACGGCGGTCTTCCAGTTCGATCTTCCAACAATCGGTCTAATTTCTATAGCTTCAACAGGTAAACCTTCTTCTTGAAGCTTGCTTCCCTTCCTCTTTCGCTCTTAATCTCCATTTATTTCCAAATTGTTGGAAATTAGCTGCCTCTGAAGTTTTCTAGCGGGCCAGCATCTTCTACAATTGAAGAAGGTAAAATCATGCTCCACTGCATTGCTTACCTCTGTTCTCGATTGCTGCACTGTTACAAATTCCTTCTCCTATGCACTTTCTCTCTAGATTGCAATTTGTTTGTGCCTTCAATTTTTTGTTTTACTCACTCAATGTGCTGGTTCAATTTGTCGGGGAACTGCTAATCCATTTTTTCCCAATCACCATTTTTTCCTCTGTCACACAGATTTTGCTCCTCCGTCCTGCGAATTTTGGTCCTCCGGCTTCCATCCACACTGACGCAGGCTACCTCAACCCGTGCCGGTCTTCAAGGTAAAAGCATTGTCGTTAAGTTTAGGGTAAAAGTAGGTTGCTCTTCCATTTCAATCCAGTCATGCTAAATTTTTTCATTGTTCTATTCAATGTAAATTTTTATGCCTCTTCTCAGTCTTTAGGTAATGTAGATAAAATTTGTGTGTTTTTGCGCCATCATTTGGTTTACTATTTAAAGCTACTTGGTCAATTTCTCAGATATTTGGTTAATTTAATGGCTATTGGGTTAATTTGGACACATTACTGCTTTGTTTCCTCTTATTTGTTCTTCATTGACACTGTCAAATATCTCACTGCTTTGAACTTGGAAACATATTTATGGATGCTCAATTGTTTGTTGCTTCGGGTCATCGGGTGCAACATGCAACCCAAATTATTGTTGTATCTAGACACATGCCTCCTTTGTTTTCACTTATAAAAAAATGTTCTTTTTTTTGTATTCTCAAGTCTTTCTCCTATGCTATCTTGATCACGATAAAATTACTTAAACTATAAATAATGTCATGTTCTTTTAAGAAAGAACTCCATTTAAATTACAGTCTATGAGCTTTTTTGTTTTTGTTTTTGCACATGGGTTGTCGCCGTGCTTTGTAATCCATCGCTGCTCCCTTCTAACTCGTGTTTTCTCTACTCCATTCCATCATCGGCTCACCGGTAATGCTTGCCGGGTACTAATGTCATTGGCCTTAGGGGCGGAGCCCCGTGTCGGGATGCATTTGGGCGGGTAGTGTCAGGCTATAATTGCGTAAGCCGGCGAAGCCCCCCTGTCTGCAGACAAATGTGGGCACATCCCGCACGAATGGGAGCGCAGCCGGCGCGAATGCTGTTGTAGCTCCCCGTCGCCAACCTGGTGTGGGCAAAGCCCGCCGTCACGGGTCGGGTACTGTGGCGTGTATCCATAGGGGCGGAGCCCCGTGTCGGGCACTCGTGTATATATATATATATATATATATATATATATATATATATATATATATATATATATATATATATATATCTACCATATATATCAATATACATATCTTCAAGCACACCAAACACTTCCCCTCAACCGTTTGATCAAAGAGCATATTAAATCTCATCCTTTAAATAGAGAGAGAGAAAGAAAGATTGAAGAGAGATGGGGAGAGAGGGAAAATGAATATTTATAGGTCTCTTAAAGCTATATGAGAGAGAGAGAGGGAGAGAGAAATTAAATTTTTTACGGCAAAGCGTACATTTTAAAAAAAAAATTTGTAATCTTAATTTATATTTTTTTACGGTCATTTTGAGTACTCATATGTATATGTTGCGGGTGTAGCCCGTTTTAATGCGGGCGTAGCCCACAACGAGACATCGAGCACGGGCGAAGCCCGTGCGAAGGCTGGCGAAGCCCGTGCGAAGGCGGGCGAAGCCCGTGCGAAGGCGGGCGAAGCCCGTGCGAAGGCGGGCGAAGCCCGTGCGAAGGCGGGCGAAGGCCGCCTGAATGCGGGCGAAGGCCGCCTGAATGCGGGCGAAGGCCGCCTGAATGCGGGCGAAGGCCGCCTGAATGCGGGCGAAGGCCGCCTGAATGCGGGCGAAGGCCGCCTGAATGCGGGCGAAGGCCGCCTGAATGCGGGCGAAGGCCGCCTGAATGCGGCAGAAGGCCGCCTGAATGCGGCAGAAGGCCGCCTGAATGCGGCAGAAGGCCGCCTGAATGCGGCAGAAGGCCGCCTGAATGCGGCAGAAGGCCGCCTGAATGCGGCAGAAGGCCGCCTGAATGCGGCAGAAGGCCGCCTGAATGCGGCAGAAGGCCGCCTGAACGTAATCAGATACTTCCTTCCCCCTCTAGTGACGTGACTACGAAAATCACAGAGGTCTGAATGTATCAACTCAAGAAGTTTTGTGCTCCTAGAAACCGATCTAAAAGGCTTTCTAGTGATCTTGGTCTGAGCACACACCTCGCACTTGTCAAATCGAATCGACAGATCTAAGGGGATGTTATGACTCTTAGCTAACTCTAGCATTTTCCTATAGTTTATGTGTCCAAGTCTGTTGTGTAACAACTTAGGATCAATGAGATTCGAACTAATTTGGTGAATGCTATCATTGTTTAAGCTAAGTCTATACATTCCGTTGATCAGGTACGCACACCCGAAATAATGTGAATTGACTGCTAAGGTCATTCTACCGTTCTGAGTTGTGAAGGTCATCCCAGCCTTATCTAATAGACTAATGGAAATCAAGTTCTTGGTTAAGTTTGGAACTACTTTAACATTAAGCAAAAATAAAATTTTACCTGATGAGAGGACCAGCTCGGCTGTCCCTGCATGGGTCACCTGAGTCTCTCCTCCATTGCAGTTTTCCACCTTCTCCCGGACCGCCTTAACCTCAGTCAGTAATCCTCTGTCATTCGTGACATGACAGGTAGCACCGCTATCAAGCCACCACTCTGCGGACGAACTGCGGTGACTGCTCCCAATCATAGCCACAAAGGACTTGGGGTCAGAAGCATCAACGAGCATGTTCGCCACATTTTGAGGGGCTTCCTCCTTTTTCTTCGGGGCCTTGCAGTCAGCCGCCCAGTGTCCCCACTTTCCACAGTTATGGCACTTGCCCCTCTTCTTTTTGAAAGAGGGTTTTTTAGGCAATAGTTGTGTAGTGGCCTCACTCTTGGGCGCTGGTGGCTTCCTACGAGGCTTGCTAGGTCGAGACACAAAGTTGAGAGTCTGTGAGGACTGCCCACCTTGTTCTTGTCTCTTCCCTGCAATATTTTGATCCTCGATATGAATGAACCTTTTGAGTTCATCCAATGCGATCTTTTCCTTCAGTCTGTGCATTTCAGTCTTGAAGGTCAACCACTCAGGAGGTAGCTTGCTAAGAATAAGACATACAAAGAGATTATCCGAGATATCGGACTTATCGTCCGCCAGCTTGAGGCGCAGACTCTCCAGTTCAATTATTTGTGAGGTGATTGACGAGTTCAAATTGAATTTTAAAGTGAAGAGCCTCTCCCCAAGGAGAGTCCTCGACAATCCCTCTTCCTTCTGGAAGTGCGCATTCAAGCGATCCCAGATTTCCTTTGCGGTCTTATGACTGCTGTAGGTCAGGGCGAGCCTAGGGTTCAGTGAGTTAAGGAGGTAGTCCCTGCAGAAGTCTTCGTCCTTTCTCCACTGTAATTCGTTCACGTCCTCTTCGGTAGTGTCAAAATCACTCAGGACCGTGTAGAAAATCTCACGTTCCTTCATACCAAGTTGGACGTGTAGCTTCCAAGCGTGGAAGTCGGAGAGGTCGAACGACTGTAGCTTGACGATGTCGTAGGAGGTAATCTTCGACATCTTGCTAAAGCTAGAACAATAAAAAACCAGAAAGAAGTCACATGATCCGCGCAGAGACGAGACAGGTCTTCGGATCCAATCCAGAAATTTGTTTGCTTTGCTCCTCCACTTTGGATGAACACGAACCAGCAAGCTAAATCAACCCTCGAGAGATTGATGATAGACCTCCAGTGATATATCAGGAACTCTTGATTTAGATCGTGTTCTTACGAAAGACAAATCCAAGGGATGGATCTCACAACCACTAATATCTGATTTTTTTTTTTTAATTAGTGGAAGAATAAGGCTTTTGTCCAGATCAAGGCTTTTGTCCAGATCTAGGCTTTTGTCCAGATCTCCAGAGAAATAAACTTTTATCTGGCGAGGATCTGGAGATCAACAGAGGGAGCCAACAACGAAAGGTTGCTCCGTCGTCTGGATTAGCACAGAGACAGACAGATCAACCTTGCAGCAGAGAAGAACTCCAGACGGCGACCTCTAGATCTGGCTTCAACGATCAGATCTGGGCATAACAACACAGGATTTCTTCCTAGAAAGATCCAGACGGCGATCTGGGCACAACAACACAGGAAACCAAGCAGAGAATCTCTTCCTCTTGCCCACTGATGGCTACGGGAGCGTCAAGCAGTGAGCGGCGACTGATTCGTAGAATCCGGCGGCTGTTGATTCGCGGAGAGCCGACAGAGGATCCCGATCTGCAACTTCGCGAACGGCTGCGGATCTGCACAGCGGCGATCTCCAGAAAACTGATCTCCTTGATCAGCCGCACGGGGAAACCACGTCGAGCGGCCAAATCGCGTGGTTCTTGCGAACGGCGACCAAATCGCGCAGACAGCGGAGACGATGGCAGCGAGCGACCTTCTACCTTCACGATCAGAAGAGGCGGCTGAATCGCGAATAGCAGCGGCGGATCGGAGAAAACCCTAGCAGAGCGCAAAAACAGTACTTTGAGAATGTTAGAGCTCCGCTCAAAGTATTCTACAATACCTCATCTAAGTATGGAATGGGTATTTATAGTACTTCCAGCATAGAGCCTAACCCTAGAACAACACGAACCCGTAACCTATTCCGAGTCGGGCTAACACGCGTGCGGACATATTATAAAATAACTAACAATATCTACCATATATATCAATATACATATCTTCAAGCACACCAAACACTTCCCCTCAACCGTTTGATCAAAGAGCATATTAAATCTCATCCTTTAAATAGAGAGAGAGAAAGAAAGATTGAAGAGAGATGGGGAGAGAGGGAAAATGAATATTTATAGGTCTCTTAAAGCTATATGAGAGAGAGAGAGGGAGAGAGAAATTAAATTTTTTACGGCAAAGCGTACATTTTAAAAAAAAAATTTGTAATCTTAATTTATATTTTTTTACGGTCATTTTGAGTACTCATATGTATATGTTGCGGGTGTAGCCCGTTTTAATGCGGGCGTAGCCCACAACGAGACATCGAGCACGGGCGAAGCCCGTGCGAAGGCTGGCGAAGCCCGTGCGAAGGCGGGCGAAGCCCGTGCGAAGGCGGGCGAAGCCCGTGCGAAGGCGGGCGAAGCCCGTGCGAAGGCGGGCGAAGGCCGCCTGAAGGCCGCCTGCGGGCGAAGGCCGCCTGAATGCGGGCGAAGGCCGCCTGAATGCGGGCGAAGGCCGCCTGAATGCGGGCGAAGGCCGCCTGAATGCGGGCGAAGGCCGCCTGAATGCGGGCGAAGGCCGCCTGAATGCGGCAGAAGGCCGCCTGAATGCGGCAGAAGGCCGCCTGAATGCGGCAGAAGGCCGCCTGAATGCGGCAGAAGGCCGCCTGAATGCGGCAGAAGGCCGCCTGAATGCGGCAGAGGGCCGCCTGAATGCGGCAGAGGGCCGCCTGAATGCGGCAGAGGGCCGCCTGAATGCGGCAGAGGGCCGCCTGAATGCGGCAGAGGGCCGCCTGAATGCGGCAGAGGGCCGCCTGAATGCGGCAGAGGGCCGCCTGAATGCGGCAGAGGGCCGCCTGAATGCGGCAGAGGGCCGCCTGAATGCGGCAGAGGGCCGCCTGAATGCGGCAGAGGGCCGCCTGAATGCGGCAGAAGGCCGCCTGAGAGCATCGAGCACGGGCGTAGCCTGTGCGAAAATGCTCGTGTGTGTGTATATATACATATATCTTTATTTTACCTTTTTGTATGCTAGTTAATATCAATAGTCTTTCTTATTTCTTATTCTTCTCTATCAGTCGCATCTTCATAGGTTCCTAAAAACATTAGTAGGTTGACGATCATCTTTGTTTGCTCATCTCTGAAAGAATAACAGAATATTTAGGTATTCAGCAAAATAAGCATATCAACATATATTTCTTGTCCTTTTCCAAATATATTTTCTATATAAAAATATAACTCATTTATTAATTAGCACTTACAATACACTGGTTATTTGAATGGGAGGCTCACTTGTTTTTTAGACTCAGTTGGGACCCATCACATCCTGCGGATAGCGAAATCACCGACAGAGTTTCAGCTCACACAATATGTGCTTGTGACTAGACCACAAAATAGTCTTCAGATAGCACTACTCCCTCCAATTTATATCCCCGCGAACACGACTACAAATCAGTCTTTAAAAAGCATTACCCCTCTTATATCCAACGAGTCAAATACTAGGCTTACATACTAATGCAAGTTATCACACAACATTATTATAATGTTAAGTTCAAGTAGCCATCATATTTTCACAGCACATCCTGAATTTTCATTATCCGCCGCAAACAGGTCAACTATTACCCGATAGTCACTCTAGTCATAAAAGACCAGAGTGGATTGATCTATTAATATAATACTTTTTTTATAATATCTTACATCAAAACATCTCAAATTATTGGCATAGGTGGCAACCACCCAAGATCAGTCTAGTCATAAAAGAACTCATTTGACTGAAATAACATCGATTCGACCTCATGATAATTTTGCATGGGTAAATAAATTATTAAATATTATATTTTTGCACAATAATTATAATAGCTTTTTCATATTATCAATATGTATGCAATCTACAACTCAGTCATTCATTTTCACTTGAATGCAATCGACTCAACACTGCGTCATGTCTAGCGAGTTATCATAGTTTTTTTGGCAGCATTTAGGTATAAAAATTACTCACAAAAGCTACAAATATAATTACTAGCGAGACTTAATTACTGCAATATTTTCCACCTATCTCAATCTTCACGCTCCCAAATATTAGATTTAAGCCTCCTCTTAGCAAGGTCGGCACATCGGCAGAAATCTGACAGCACTCCAACAATTAATTGTGTGTTCATAGAAAAACATTATTTTGACACCGCTTTCGCAGTACCAAGGAAGGTTTCGTCACAAGTCGAGGCCAAAATCTTGCTCTCAATTCCCTCCCGGAGTTTCCCCAAAAGTTTGGCAGCAATCTGAAGCTTTTTCTCTTCTCCCTCATACCTTCTCTCTTAATTTCCTCGAGCTGGGAAGCGAATTGGAGTGATTAAATCAGCTGAGTGGATAGATATTTATAAGGGCTTCGAAACGCCACCAAAATCGTCTCAATCCGAGTTTTGGAGCTCCATGAAATGCGAAAATAACGAGAGAAGTTCAATATGAACTTTTCCTTTACCCTAATGGTGCCGCGTGGCCCGTGCCGCTGTGCGGGCCCAACGTGGTGCCCATCCGTGCATCATCCGTGCATCCTCCTGCTTCACGTTCTACACATGCAGAAAGTGGTTGGGGGCTGTCAAGTGGCGCGGAGCCTGTCAGGTGGCGTCGTCTCGTGTTTTTGATTTTTTGGGGCTTTTTAAGGATACACAAAAAATTATGAAAATACCTACTCTATGATTTTTCGACGTCGGTTAAAGCTCAAATTGTATTTTTGTTATACATGCCGCGATTTTAACAAATAAAATGTTGATTTGTATAGATTTTGATATTCTGAGTTTATTGGTGGACTTAGTTTCTCAAAATTTACACTGGTTGCACCAAAAATCATATTTTTTCCACGAACTCCGATTTCCCACAGTAATATGTCAATTCCAATATTTATCGACGTTCTGAGTTCACCAGCGAACTCCGTTTCTTGTGATTCGTGTCAGTTGCGCCGGAAAATATTATTTTCCTAATGATCTTAGATTTTAGCATTCGATTTTTTGGGTTTAATCGTGGAGTCCATTTTCTGAGATTCGACTTCGTTTCATAATTTAAATGACCGAACAAGATTATTAATTTATAATCAACATTATTTAATACTAATCGTCATTAAACAATTATAAGATATTACAGCGGCCGTCCGCACGGTGGCAGTCGGAGCAGTCCAAGGCGCTGTCGGGAATGCGCCCATGCATCCCTGGTGGTCGTGGATGGTTTCCTAGGCGAGTTCCTAGGCAGTTACTATTGAAATTATGTAAGTGAAATTGGGGGTTGATTGGGCAGGCCACGCGGCCTGGGCGGACAGACTGGCGGACTGGTGTGCGGCCTGAGCGGTCTGATGTTTGTGGCCTGGAGGTTTGTCCATGGTGAAAGCCGTGCGAATAGGTTGATTATCCGTGGCTTGGGCGGTCTGGTTTGGAGTCCGCGGAGTTCGCTCTATGCAGACTGTTCTTGGAGCTCGCGAGATCGGCATTGCCATGTGCCCTTGATCTCAGGAGGTGCGGTTAGGAGGTAGCTGGGGAGTTCGCGGCTAGGCGAACTGGTTTGGTTCTAGCGGTTTGAGCGGACTAAGCGGACTGATAGTTCATGTCCGCTGAGCTCGTGCCAGAGTGTTGAAGTTAGAGACCGGGCGGTCTGGCGGTCTGTCTTGGCGGGTTAGAGACCGCGCGGTCTGGCGGTTTTCCTTCAGCGGTTTGATTGTTGTGCTGTTGCTGTCTGGTTGCCGAGCTCTCAGGCGGTCTCCCCTTGCGATCTCTCTCTCTCTGGTGGTAGCCGTGCGGTTAGCCCTTCTGTCTAACCGCGCGGCTTGTGCGGTTTGTTCTGTACAGTCCGCTTAGTCCTGTAAATTTTTAGTCTCACATCTCTTATTTGTATTCTCTCATCTCTCCTTCATTCTGTATAAGGGAGGGCATACCTTTGTAATAGATACCTTTTTCTGATAATAAAGTTTCAGTTATACTCTTTCCGGTTTGTTTTAGTTCGTTTCTAACATGGTATCAGAGGAATCGATCTTTGGCTCCTGATTCTGTGCGTTCTCCTGTCCGCGCCACCTGCCTCTTCTTCTCGCGGCCTGTCTCCCGCGGCTTGTTTCTTCCGCCTGTTTGCTTGCGCCCTGTTTGCTTGCGCCCTGTTCGCGCGGCCTGTTTCTGTTGCTTGCTTCTTTCTTGCGACCTGTTCTAGTCGCCGCTTCCTCCTTCTCTTCTCTAGTCGCCGCGACCTGTCTCCGCGGCCTCTTTTGCCTTGTTCGCCTTTTGCCTCCCGATATCCTCCACTTCTGTTCGCGCGGTCTGTCTGCTAGCCGCCTGACTTCTCTCCCTCTGTTTGGTTCTGCGGCTTGGTCGTGGCTTTTCTGTCCGCTGGTGTCTGACATCGTGACCGCTGCAGATCTTCTTCTTCCTATCCGCGCGGATAGTTTCCTAACCGCGTGGCTTCCTATTGTTTGCGCGGCAGATCTCTTTCTCCTAACCGCTGCGATTTCTCTCTGTTCGCGCGAGTTCTTCCGTGTTTAGGCGGCCTCTCTGCCCTTCTTCCTTCGCCGCTCTCTCTCTTGTCCCCGCGACCTGTCTCTAAGTCGCAGCGGCTTGTTCTACTCTGTGCGGCTCTTCCTTTAGCCGCTCCTGCTTGTTAGTCGCCGCGACCTGTCTCTTAGTCGCGCGGCTTGTGCTTCCCTCTTCATCACCTTTTGCCTTGCTCTGCATCTTGGTCGTGGCCCTTCTTGCCGCTGGTGTGCTGTCACCGTGACCGCTGCAGTTCTTTTGTTCCTCCCTTCATGGCTTCCATATACTCCTCAAAGCCGTTCGCCTCGGTGGTCACGTCTTCTGGTAGTGCCCACATTGTTACTCAAGAAAAATGGTTGATCGACACCGGTGCTACTAATCATATGACCGGCTATCTCCAGTGTTTTTCTCTCCTAGAAACACATGGTCGGTTGCCCCCGGTTACTCTCGCTGACGGCTCTTCATCATCGGTTCATGGGACGGGGATAGTTCATGTCACTCCGTCTCTTCGCTTGGAGGATACTCTTTACGTGCCCAAGTTCCCGTGCAACTTATTATCTGTTACCTCTCTATGCAAGCAATTACACTGTTCTGTTACTTTTACTTCTACTACTTGCTCTTTTCAGGATCCGGACTCCCAACGGACGATTGCTATTAGGACTGAGAGTGGCGGCCTATACTTCCTGGACAACATTTCTGCTTTCTCCACCTTCTCCTCCACCTCCACAGATCTTCTCCAATGGCATCTCCGCCTTGGTCATGCTCCTCCTCATCTTCTTCGTCAACTTCTGCCCCACCTTCCTCCCCAAAGTCCTCCGCTCAACTGTGAAGCCTATCAGCTTGGCAAGCATCACCGCTCCTCCTTCCCTCCAAAGCACGTTCATGGATCCACCCGTCCGTTTGATCTCATTCACTCTGATATTTGGGGTCCTTCTCCTACTCTTACGGTTGGTCGGGGCAGTTCATATTTTGTCACATTCATTGATGATTTCTCTCGCTGTACGTGGGTGTATCTGTTAAAAGATCGCTTCAAATTATTCTCTGTATGGACGTCCTTCTATCTCATGATCAAAACTCAGTTTGATATTTCTATTAAAGTTCTTCGATCTGATAATGCCCAAGAATATATCAGTCATGACTTTTCTGCTTTCTGCATGCAAAATGGGATTATTCATCAAACGAGTTGTGTCTATACCTCACAACAAAATGGTGTGGCAGAACGCAAAAACTGTCACCTTCTGGATGTCGCTCGCTCCTTGATGACCCAGATGCATGTTCCTCGCTCCTATTGGGGCTATGTTGTTCTCCTTGCCTGTTACCTCATCAATAGCATTCCCTCCACCGTTCTCCACGGAAAAACCCCTTTCTCCATTTTGTATCCGGGCAAGGAGCCGTTTCCTCTCCCTCTCCAAATATTTGGATGCACTGCCTTTGTGCATGCCCCTTCTGCCACCCGTGATAAGCTATCTCCTCTCTCCACCAAATGTATCTTTCTGGGGTACTCCACCACTCAGAAAGGTTATTGTTGCTTTGATCCCATCCTTCGTAAGCAGTTCGTTTCTACTGACGTCACCTTCTTCGAGAATACCTCCTACTTCTCGGATGACTCCCCTCCTCTTCTCCCAGCCTCTGATTCTCCTGTTGTTCCCTTTATCCTCTCGTCTCCCACTACGATATTCACCCCTACTCCGCCCCCGTCCACTCCTCTTCTTCCACCTCTCTCTCCCTCTTCTCCACAACCGTCTCCCGCATCTCCGCCGCCGTCGCTCTCTACTCCCGGGCCAGCTCTCTCTGCCACGGATGCTCCGGATGCCAAGGAACCTGCTGACCTGGATCTTCCTATAGCTCTTCGCAAAGGGGTGCAGACGTGTACCCTACACCCTCTTACTGCTGTTGTTTCATATGATCGTCTCACCCCTTCTCGCAGGGCCTTTGCTCTAGCTATCTCCGCCACTGCCACGTCCCGCTCCTACCAGGAGGCCCTTGCTATTCCTCACTGGAAGATGGCCATGGATGAGGAAATGGCCACCCTAACGGAGCGGGGTACCTAGACTCTTGTTCCTCCTCCCTTCGGTACTGATGTTGTCGGCTGTCGCTGGGTCTTTGTGGTGAAATTTGCCCCGGATGGCACTGTGGACCGTTATAAAGCTCGCCTTGTTGCTAAGGGCTTTACTCAGACCTATGGGGTTGATTACTTTGACACCTTCTCTCCTGTGGCTCGTCTCAACACTATACGGGTTCTTCTCTCTGTGGCGGTCAATAAGGATTGGCCGATTTCCCAGCTGGATGTAAAGAATGCCTTCCTTTATGGTGATCTTCAGGAGGCCGTCTACATGGAGCAACCTCCTGGGTATGTTGCTCAGGGGGAGACACGAGTATGCCGGCTGAAGAAGGCAATTTATGGTCTCAAGCAGAGCCCTCGAGCTTGGTTTGACAAGTTCAGCGGCATCATGGCGGCCGTTGGTTTTGTGCGCAGCTCTGCCGATCACTCTCTATTTACTCGCAAAACCTCCTCGGGACTGGTGGTTCTTGCAGTGTATGTTGATGATATTCTTCTCACTGGCGATGACCAGGAAGGGGTAGCCTTGACAAAACGGCATCTTCGTCAACATCTGGTCACGAAAGATATGGGCTCTCCAAAGTACTTGTTGGGGATCGAAATCTCTCGGAAGCCCAATTCCTTAGTCCTCTCCCAGCGTAAGTATGCCCTTGATCTTTTAAAAGATGCAGGATTGACTGGGGGTCAAACCTGCTCGATGTCCCATGGCTGTTGGAGAAGACAAAACCTGGACAGATGATTCGCCTCTTCTTTCAGATACTACGAGGTACAGACGTCTTGTTGGTAAGCTCATATATCTCACAGTGACCAGACCCGACATTTCCTATGCTGTTGGCAAGGTGAGTCAATTCATGCAAGCTCCCAGGGAGTGCCATCTGCAGTCCGCCTTACGGATCTTGGAGTACGTCAAAGCCGCACTTGGGAAAGGATTGCTTTTCCAGAAGAATGGTCATCTGAGGGTTGAAGCTTACTCAGATGCGAGTTACGCTGATGACAAAGGGGATCTCAAGTCTACCTCCGGTTTCTGCACCTTTGTTGGGGGTAATCTGGTAAGCTGGAAAAGCAAGAAGCAGTCTGTTGTTTCCAGATCCAGTGCTGAAGCAGAGTATCGGAGTATGGCGTTGACCACTTGTGAGCTAAAATGGCTAAGGGCTCTAATGCTGGATTTAGGAGAGGTCTACAACCATCCGCTACCTATGTTCTGTGATAACAAGGCTGCCATATACATCTCCAAAAATCCAGTCTTCCATGAAAGAACCAAGCACATTGAGGTCGACTGTCATTTCATTCGTGAAGAGATCTTAAAGGAACAAATTTGCACTCCCTTTGTCACTTCTGATAAAGAGCTGACTGACATCTTCACCAAGCCAGTTTCCGTCTCGTTTCATCATATTTGTGACAAGCTGGGCATGATCGATATATATGCTCCAGCTTGAGGGGGAGTGTTGAAGTTAGAGACTGGGCGGTCTGGCGGTCTGTCTTGGCGGGTTAGAGACCGCGCGGTCTGGCGGTTTTCCTTCAACGGTTTGATTGCTGTGCTGTTGCTGTCTGGTTGCCGAGCTCTCAGGCGGTCTCCCCTTGCGGTCTCTCTCTCTCTCTGGTGGTAGCCGTGCAATTAGCCCTTCTGTCTAACCGCGCGGCTTGTGCGGTTTGTTCTGTACAGTCTGCTTAGTCCTGTAAATTTTTAGTCCCACATCTCTTATTTGTATTCTCTCATCTCTCCTCCATTCTATATAAGGGAGGGCATACCTTTGTAATAGATACCTTTTTCTGATAATAAAGTTTCAGTTATACTCTTTCCGGTTTGTTTTAGTTCATTTCTAACACAGAGGTACACTGGTTGCTGGACTTGGTCACGATCTGTGAAGAGTCCAATTTGATCGCAGAGTCCGCATGTCCGTCGGTTAACCGGGCGGTCTGTGCCTTTGGTCGTGGACTTGTTGGTGTGGGCTGGAGCAGTGTCCGCGGGTGTGTGGACTGTTGATGTGTCTTGCTCTGTCCATGCCGACTGATCGGATTGTCTTGTGCTAGCTGCGAGCTGGGGTGGTGTTTCTATCTACTTGGGCGGTGACCACACTGCTCTCCGTGCCTATAAATAGGGCCACCCTATGACAACATAATTAACTGAATGAACAGTAAGTTGAACTTGGGTTACTGCTGCGGCCTCGAATTTTCTGTCCGCGCGGGTTGAGAAGGATAACCGGTTTGCAGTTTGCAGGTTATGCGGCTAGCACTGAGAAGCCTGCAAGACTTTAGTGCTGACTGCGGTCATGGATCAGTGAAGCTTGCAGTTTACAATCTACGGTTAGCAGCAGGTCGCAATTGCGGTCAGTCAGTCTTCTCTCCAGCAATTACAGTTCAATAACTTGTCCGCCGGTCTGGGCAGTCTGGGCGGTCTGTTCTTCAGTTTGACAACGGCTTGTTCGCGGTCTAACTGGCAACTAGGCAACCTCAGCGGTCAGGCGGCTTGCAGTTTGCAGACAGTTCTTCTTCAACTTGAATAACGGGTAGTCTGCGCGACTTCGTGGTCTCGGCAGACTTCGCTGTTCAGTTCGGCAAGGGCGGCGGTCTCGGCCTCTGTCCGCCCGGCTTTTGTTTTTTGTTGTTCCCTGCTTCCTTGTTTGTACTTGGCGAAATCATGTCTCTCCATGTATACCTTTTGCTTTAAAGATGATTATTAATACATGACTTGCTTGTTACTTTCCTTACACCTAGTTTACTGAGCTTGGTTGTGGTTGGAGTGTTCCTGCGTCTGGTTTCTGCTTTTTGCTCAATCAAGTACTCATCTTGATAGCTTTGAAAGTTTTACTTGGTATCAGAGCTATCATCTTGATCAACTTGTGAAATTTTTAACAGTTACAGACAGTTCTCTTTTCCCCCATAATGAGCATTACTCATAATGAATAGATTTGCACTATCCACAACATTTGATAGGGATTGGCTCCATTTTATAGCTTTAGGGGTGCACATAGTAATCCCCAAAATGAGATCATGGGGTTGACTAGTCCCATCATGATTCCCTTCATGATGGAGAAGTGGATGACCCACTTTCTCTCATCTTTTATCTCGTCCATCTAATTCCCCCCTCTTTCTCTCCCACCAAAAAAGAGATCCACAAAAAGGGGAAAGAGGGGAGAGAGAACGCCGTCGCCGCAACCGATCGCCGCCGCCCGCCGCCGCCCGCCGCCGGCCAATGCCGCCCGCCGCCAGACGGCCGCCGCCGCCCGACCGCCGCTGGCCACCCGCCGCCGGCCGGCCGCCGCCGGCCACCTCCACCTATCGACCGCCACCGGCCGGCCGCTCCCGCTAACCACCGCCAACCGGTGGCTCGCTGCCCGAACCTCCACCATCTGATCATGGCGCGCTACCACGGTCGTCCGATCAAGGGGAAACCACCCACTAACCCACTATGTTAGTGGTGGGGCCCACCATGATCTCCTCCTGAGCCTATAAAAGGACCCCAGAGGCTCTTCATTTCACACCTTTTTCCTTCTCCGATTCTTCTTCTTCTTCCTCAGGTGAGAGCTCTTCCGCCTCCTCCACCAAGTCGGTCTTCGCTCACCGCCAACCACCCGCAGCCACCAGCGGCCACCAGCTTCCACCGTCGGCTATAGACACCCCACTAGCGTGCAGTTGGCAAGGAGACGCCCAAGACCACGAGGAAGCCGAACAAAGAAGACAGTCGAGGCCAGCAAGCGCGCACCGCCTCGAGCGCATGCACCAGAAGCATCCTGCACATTCCATCGTTTAAGTCACTTCCGCGGAGCAGCCTGTTGCCCACTGGAAGCTACAGTCTTTCTCTCTTTCCTCAAGTTGTAACGGGAGCGGCCTGCCGCCCCGATTCACCAAGCATATTGTAACCCCCAGAAGCTAGTGGAATTTGACCGGCACAGACCCGGTCACGTGGTTTTTTACCCATTTAAGGGGTTTTCCACATCATCAAGACTTGTGTTCACTATTTCATTTTCATCGACTGTGTGCGCGCTCGACCGCTCCGTGAGCTGAGACGGTCCAAGATTATCCGGTCCGACCGGGGCATCGAGTTAGTCCGCAACAGTTTGGCGTCGTCTGTGGGAAACATTCCCAACATCCGTCAGAAGACAAGTCACTCTTCTTTACCGCTTCCAAAGCTCAGATTCCATGGAGAAGAGAAGTACTCGCACCACTGAAGGATCCGCACTTGGCGGACACATCGAACCAGCACGATCCCACTCACTAGTGGACATGCTACTGACTGCCGAAGTAGCTTTCGCCCCCATCATCGCCCTGGAGGGGCGCGCCCGCCAAATGGAAGAACAACAAACAAAAATGCTTGCATTACTCTGAAACATGGGAGCACCTCCTGCTCCCCCGATGCCGCCAGCCCTAGCAAATCCTCTGCTGCAACCAAACCCGGAAAGGGTCCAGGGAGAGCCCGAGGATTACTCTAACGCCGCCGGTTCCACTCACCCAGCTCAAAGAGGAGTAAGAGCAGATCATCTTCATCACCACCTCGCCGACGATATTCACCCCCATCCTCTCGAAAGATTTACTCGGGAGAAAATTCGGGAAGTTATAGGCGAAGAATGCCGCCAGGCTGGAAGAAGAGACTTTCAGGCTCACCGACCGCTCTGCCAAGGCTCCCCCTTGACGCCGCAAATCCTCGATCATTCCATTCCACATGGATTCAAGCTTCCAAACATTGAGACGTCTGACGGGACCGATGATCAACTAGAACACATCAATCACTTCACCACCATCATAAGGATTTACAATGCTCTAGACCAGTTGCACTGCCAAGTGTTCCCAGCAACACTCAAAGGACAGGCTCGTACATGGTTCCATTCCCTGAGAGCTGACACCATTACTAACTTCGCAGAGCTGACCAGGCAATTTACTGACTAGTTCATCGCAAATCGGAGAATTGTTCGCGATCCCTCTCACCTTTCAGGTATTCGGCAAAATGAAGGTGTTGGGTACATTGGAAAATGTGTACCTGATTTGAAGAAGCCCAACTTAGCTCAATGATATACATCAAGGTGTATTTGATGTTGTTTTGAGTTGACATGTGCAGGTGAAGAAGTATTAAAGAATGCAGAAAGATATTCTAAGTCCACATGTCGACACCTGAAGAAATTGTGTCGACACTTCAGAATATTTGTGTCGACACTTTAGAATATTTGTGTCGACACTTCAGAATATTTGTGTCGACACTTCAGAATATTTGTGTCGACACTTCAGAATATCAGTGTCGACACAGAGAATGATAGTCGACCACATTTATGTCGACACTGGGAAGCAGTGTCGATACATAAAGAAAATCGTCGACCTCAGCACTGGGAAGCGGTGTCGACACCGTGAAAGATAGTCGACACCGTGAAAGATAGTCGACCAGAGAAGGTTAGTCGACACCGTGAAAGATAGTCGACCAGAGAAGGTTAGTCGACACCGTGAAAGATAGTCGACTAGTGAAAGACAGTCGACCAGAGAAAGATAGTCGACTCACAGAAGAAGATAGTCGACCACAACTGTGTCGACACTGGGTGGATGTGTCGACACCAGAAGACTGTGTCGACACATATTGGCAGAAGTCGACTATGCTAGTGTCGACACCAGAAGACTGTGTCGACACATATTGGCAGAAGTCGACTATGCTAGTGTCGACACCAAAAGACTGAGTCGACACATTTTGGCAGGATTGGAGATTGCTGTGTCGACACCTGAAGGCTGAGTCGACACATGCTGAGTTCTGAATCTACAACAACTGTATCGACACACAGGACTTGTGTCGACACACTGCAGAGTCTAGACCAAGTTATTTTCTGAAGAAGCTGTGTCGACTTAAAGGCAACTTAGTCGACATCATCAAAGACTGTGTCGACACCAAAGTCACTTGTGTCGACACAGATAGACAGATTGGTCTTGACACTTTCTAACTGACTGTCTCGACATTTTGCTGTCCAAGGCTAAGGTACAAGAACTGTTTGAAGACTTGACAGCTGTGGGTTGCCACCGTTTAACTGAAGCTGTCAGACCTGTCAGAAAACAGTTAGAAACCGGATCAGCCGGTTACCATGAAGAAAGTCTATAAATAGACACATTCAGAAGGAATTAAAAAGCAGCTAAGCTAAGAAAAATTATAGAAGAAGATCTAAGAAGAAGAAACAGAAGGATTACGATCCTGTTGAAGTTTCAATTCAAGAAAGTGAAAAAGAAGATCTTCTTCAGAAGGTCTAAGAAGAAGAAGTCTGAAGTATCAAAAGAGGTGTTAGATAGAGGGAGATCCAGTCATCTTGAAGAAGAAGAAGGAAGCCATCAGTGGTTTCTCAAGAAGCTGTTTGGAAATCAACTCAGCTAAGTTCAGATTCAAGAAGCTTTGAAGAAAGCTCAGATTTAGTTGATTTCATCAGTTGATCAAGAAGTGTCTTGTCCCCTTCTCTCTCAACAAAGGCAAGACATCAAAATACCTTTTTCTAAATTTCTGTAGGATCTGTTTACACAGATCTGAGTTGTAAGCCTGTGTTATAAAGGCTGAGTGTAGGAGAGGTGATCTCTGAGTGGTAGGGCTATTTTCCTGAGTGTAGGAGAAAGTTATTCTCTGAGTGGTAGGCCTTGAGGCAAGGCTGAGGTAGGGCTGTTGAGCCTGAGTTGTAGGAACCTACCTGGTTCTGAGCTGTAGGATCTGAGGATCTGAGTATAGTGGAAGTTTGGCCGAATCTAGCATATTGCTAGATAGGTGAAGGGGGAAAGTGGATGTATCCAGACCTTGGGGAACCACTATAAAACATTGTGCAATCTGTGATGCTTAGTTGTCTGTGAATGCTGTGCTAGCTGTTTTAAATTGTAATTGAATTCTGCCTAGATTTATAGACAATAAATTAGAACCTATTCACCCCCCCCTCTAGGTGTTTAGGTTGTCTTGAAAGTAAAACTATCAAGTGGTATCAGAGGGAGGTTCCTCAAAAAGGACTTAACAGTCTGAGGTAGATCTGATAGGCAGAATCAAGATTCAAAAAGATGGGTTCTGGTGAGAATCATAAGGAGCTAGGGTCTATGAAATTACCCATATGCAAGAAAGAAATTTTTGGAATTTGGAAAGAAAGAGTCAGACTGTTTATGGAAGCATCTGACCCAAGAATTTACATCACAGTACAGGAAGGCCCCTTCATTCCAATGAAGGTATCAGTTCTTGATGCAAATATCCAAACTCCAAAGAGTTATTCAGAAATGACCAAGGATGAAATCATCTTGGCAACCATGGATAAAAGAGCTCAGAACATTATTGTTAGTGCCATAGATGATTCAACATTTCAGAATCTGATTCACTGCAAGACCTCCAAAGAGATGTGGGACACATTGATTGTCTACATGGAGGGATCTGAAGAAGTGAGGCAGGACAGGAAATCTATGCTCAATCAGGAGTATGAAAGTTTTAGACAAGGAAAATCTGATAGCATAACTGAGTGCTATAAGAAATTCTATAGAATTGTGAATGAGCTTATGTCCTATGGAAGAGTCTTCAGTACTTATGAACTGAATGACAAATTCTTGAGATCCTTAACAAAAGATTGGGACACAAAGATCTGTGCCATAAGAGAAGTGGCTAAATTGGCAGAGATATCTCCTCCCACCTTGTTTGGAAAGTTGTTATCCTATGAAATGCAACTTATGGTGAGGAAGGAGGAGGAAAAGAATTCAAGAGGAGAGCATAGAGAAAAGACTGTGGCATTCAATGCAGAAGCCACTAGAAAGAATAGGAGAAAATCACCATCTCCTCCTAAGGAAGTTGCAGAAGATAGTTCTGAGAATTCAGATAAGGGTTCAGAAAGCTGTGATTCAGATGCAGACTTTGCTGCATTCACAAGGCAATTCCAAAGGTTCTTGAAAAAGAAGCAATGGAAGTCTAGGCCTTCCACATCACAGCAAGTTGATGACTATTATCAGAAGAAAAGGTCATCAAGGAAAGAGAAGAGCAGATCAAAGCCCAGCAAAGCCACTACTTCAAAGATTGTCTGCTATTGTTGCAATAGGCCTGGACATGTAGTGGCTGACTGTCCTGATAAGAGAAAGGAATCTTCATACAAAAAGAAGACTTATCAGAAAGGCAAGAAGGAGAAATCCTTTGTTGCAAAGAAAGATAAGAGTCTAACAGACCAGTCAACTTCAGAGTCAGAATCTGAAGCTGAAGCATATATTAGACTATATGCTGCATCTGAAGAAGAGGAGTTTCTGCAGTTGCTAGACTCCATCAATGAACAAAAGGATCATCAGTGTATGGGGCTGATGGCAGGATCAGAAGAGGACATATGCCAGAATCAGTCTGGTCATAATAAGGTACAATGTCCTTCTATTACATCTGTTTGTTGTACAAGTGAAGAATCAGCTATATCTGCATCAACAGATGTAGATGCATCTGAATCTGAAGGAGATGTCTATCAATTGATAGACAAGTATGGGGACCTGTTGCAGGCCCTTAAGAAAAGCAAGAACCTGGTTAAATCTCAGGCTCAGGAAATTGCTGAACTAATGGTTGCTACAACTGAGTTAGAAAAAGTTATTGATCAAAAATTAAATGAAATTGCCAAGCTGAAGAATATAACTATTATTCAGATGGGCACAATTAATTATACTAATGATCAAGTGAAGAGTCTGGAGGCCAGACTTAGAATTGAAAGGGATTTAGTGGCTAGTTACTCTAAGCCAAAATCTGTCTTACCCTTGATAGATGAATTTGTCACTCAAAAGGGTAAGGTTGGATTAGGATTTAAAGGTAACTCCAGGGCTGGCAGATTCAAGAGGAAAGGCAAAGCTCCTATTCAGCCACTAAACCTTTCAGTCCCCATAAAGTTTAGTAAGGTGAAAGTGCCTTCTAACAAATATGATCATGAAGACATTCAAGGTCATATTAAGACTAATGTTCTGAAGAACAAGGGTGTAAATGCAAGCAGGCCTACCTATGGTCATAAACCCAATGGTTTTAAGAAATCAGTAGGTGAAGTTGCTACAGCACCAGCAATGAACAGAAATTCTTCTGACAAGGATGTATCTAGATCTAGGTACAATAAGTTTGAATGTTGGTGCTGTGGCAAGAGAGGCCATTTTGCATTAGACTGCTGGTATAACACAAGTGTTATAAAGAATAATAGTCTACCTGTTAGAAGAGGTTATGATAGCTTTATTAATGCTAACCTGAACCAAGGACCCAAGACTTACTTGGGTTCTAAGGGTAAGTAATTCTGTGTTGCAGGTGAATCTAAGTAACCATGCCCCTATATGGTACTTGGATAGTGGTTGTTCCAGGCACATGACTGGAACAAAGGGGCTGCTGAAGGAGTATTCATCTGTCAAAGATGGACCTAAAGTGATCTTTGGTGGATCTGAAAAAGGAGTCATCAAAGGGTTTGGTAACATTTCTTCTAACCTAATTACTATCACTCAAGTGGCTTATGTAAAAGGTTTGAAACATAATCTAATAAGCATAAGCCAGCTAAGTGATTTAGGATATGACATTTCATTTGTTAAAGATGGATGTCATATCAAGAGGTCAAGTGATCAAAAGATCATATTGACTGGGTATAGGAAGAGAAATGTATATTGTCTTAATTTTGAATGTGAGAATAATGCTTCTCCCATCTGTCTTGTAGCTGATGACAATGCTTCTCATTGTGTTAAGTGGCACAAGAGATTGGCTCATCTAAACTACAAGACAATTGGCCAACTCTTTAGCAAAGAGCTAGTGAGGAATGGACCTCAAATTAAGTGTATAAAGGAAGGGATATGCTCAGCTTGTCAAAAGGAAAAGCAGACAAAATCCTCCTTTCAAAGCCTTGAAAACAAGGATTCTGTGAGGTGCTTATACCTCTTGCATATGGATCTTTTTGGCCCTATGCCAGTTCATAGTCTAGGTAGGAAGGTCTACACTTTTGTGGTTGTAGATGACTATTCTAGATTTACATGGGTGTTCTTTCTGAGACAAAAATCTGAAACCCCAAGTGTATTACTTAATTTTGTAAAGCAAATTCAGAATGAACTGAATAGTACAGTGGTCAAAATCAGAAGTGACCACGGTACTGAGTTTCAATCTGAAAGCATAACAAACTTGTGTAAAGACTTTGGGATTTTCCAAGAGTTCTCCTCACCTAGAACACCTCAGCAAAATGGAATTGCTGAAAGAAAGAATAGAACATTAATTGAAGCTGGTAGAACTCTATTGAGTGACACCTCTCTCCCAGAATATTTTTGGGCTGAGGCAGTTAACACTGCTTGTCATGTAATCAATAGGGCTACTATCACCAAAAGCCACAAAATGACTCTCTATGAGATTGTGAAAGGCAGAAAACCAAATCTATCTTACTTTAGGATCTTTGGTTGCAAGTGTTATATACTTAACAATGGCAAGTCATATTTGACTAAGTTTGCTGCCAAATCCCAGGATGGGATATTTGTTAGGTACATCACAAATAGTAAGGCCTATAGAGTCTTCAACTTGACCACTCAAGTTGTTGAAGAATATGTGCATGTTGTGTTTGATGAAACAAGATTAATCAACTGTGAGTTGTCTTGTAGATTAAATGACTCAACAGGTATAAGCAAAAGTATGGACAAGCTTTCCATTACTGAAGTATCAAAGGAAGATGGGGCATTGGAAAATGAAGGCTTCAGTCCAGGGGGAGAACAAGACACTATAGAAGCTGATGAAAATCAAGAGAATCAGTTAAATGAAGGAGCTGGAGATGTTCAACCAGAAGGAAATCTTCCTCCAACTACAAGACATTTAAGAGATCATCCAGCTGATCAGATAATAGGTGATCCAAGACAAGGGGTGCAAACTAGAAGCAGAAATCAAAACACAGTTCTACATTCAAGTTTCCTGTCACAATTGGAGCCTAAGAAGTTTGAAGAAGCTATCCAAGACCAGCACTGGATTGATGCTATGCAAAGAGGAGTTGAATCAATTCAGAAGGTGCAATGTCTGGGAGCTTGTTCCTAAACCAAGAGGCCACAACATAATTGGCACAAAATGGATCTATAGAAACAAGCTAGATGAAAGTGGAATAATAGTAAAGAATAAAGCAAGATTGGTTGCAAAAGGATACATGCAGGAAGAAGGGATTGACTTTGATCAAACCTTTGCTCCAGTAGCAAGGATGGAGGCAATCAGAATATTCCTTGCATATGCAGCCTATCAAGACTTCAAAGTATACCAGATGGATGTGAAGTCAGCATTTCTGAATGCTGATTTTAAAGAAGAAGTATATGTAGAGCAGCCATCAGGTTTTGTAGATCCTCTTAAACCTAATTTTGTTTATAAGCTTAGGAAAGCTTTGTATGGGTTAAAGCAAGCCCCAAGGGCTTGGTATGAAACCCTGTCTACTTTCCTTATTGAGAATAAATTCTCAAGAGGAAAAATTGACAAAACTCTATTCCTTAGGGAATCTAAAGGCAAGATCATCTTAGTTCAGATCTATGTTGATGACATAATCTTTGGATCTACTGAAAATAACCTTTGTAAAAAGTTTGCCAAACTTATGCAAGGGAAGTTTGAGATGAGCAGTATGGGGGAACTGAAATTCTTCTTGGGACTCCAAGTAAGACAGACTGATGATGGCTTGTCCATATCCCAGTCTACGTTCACCAAAGAATTGATTAAGAAATATGGTATAGAGTCATCCTCCACCATGAGAACTCCTATGGGAACAAGTATGCCTATATGCAAAGATGGTGCAGGTAAACCTGTTGATGTGACTTTGTATAGAGGAATAGTTGGCTCACTACTATATCTCACTGCTAGTAGACCAGATATTATGTATGCTACATGTGTCTGTGCTAGGTACCAAGCATGTCCTAAAGAATCTCATTATACTGCAGTCAAAAGGATTCTGAGATATCTTAAGGGCACACCTAATCTAGGTCTTTGGTACCCTAGGAATAGAGATTTTCAACTAACAGACTATTCAGATGCAGATTTTGCAGGATGTAGAGAGGATAGAAAGAGTACTACAGGTACTTGTCAATTCCTGGGAGGAAGACTAATATTATGGAGTAGTAAGAAGCAGACTAGTGTGGCAATTTCCACAGCTGAGTCAGAGTATGTTGCTGCTGGAAGCTGATGTGCACAGCTATTATGGATGCAGCATCAACTAAAGGATTATGGTATTCAAGTAAGTAGAACACCTCTTTTGTGTGATTCTAAGAGTGCAATTTCTATTGCTAATAATCGTGTTTCTCATAGTAGAACTAAGCATATAGAAATAAAATACCATTTTCTTAGAGAACATGTAGAAAAAGAAGACATCTCATTGGAATTTGTGAAAACAGATTATCAAATAGCAGATGTGTTTACTAAGCCCCTAGATGAGACAAAATTCAATAAATTCAAAATTGAATTAGGTATGTTAACCATTGATTAGTGTAATCACAAAATCATCAACAATAAAGTTGAAGTGGTAACAAGACATTCAAGTGATATTAAGATACATTGAAGTAGTATAAAGTACTTTGTTGTACTTATAAGTTGTGATGAACAAACAGAAATTGGCTAAGTAAGATGGTGTCGACACATTCAGTAATTATGTGTCGACTCAGGGTAGTAATGTCGACAAGTCAGAGATATTGCGTCGACATAGAAAATATGTGTCGACACTTGAGAATCTTATTGTCGACTTATCCAGGAATGTAGTGTCGACTTCACCAGGATAGTGGTGTCGACACCTACAGATTTTGTGTCGACACTTATACTAAGAGTCGACACAGAATTTCTGATGCTCTACTATATATCCCTAGTGTCGACATAACCGCAAATTGGTGTCGACACATAGTAGACGAACTTGTAGTCGAGACAATAGAAGCTTGTGTCGACACAATCCATCTGTGTCGACACTTATAGTCTGTTTTTGGCGACTTTTGATCTTCTTTAAACAGAAGGTATAAATAGGTCAAAAACTCATTCTGTCGACACGCTTACAAGGTTTTTGAAACCCTGTGTCGACATTCTCTCTCTCTCTCTCTCTTTCTTTCATCTTTCAAGCTTTCTCGACTGATCAATGGCGCCGAAGATTGAAGATAATGTGAATGAAGGATATGAGTTGGTGCGCCAGGCCTTTGCAGCTGCCCCTCCAGATGTTCTTGGGGTTATCTCTCTCCTCTCCGACTCTGGTTTAGAATTTCTGGTCTTCGAACCTTCAAAGATATGGAAGAAGGAGGTGCATGAGTTCTTTACCTCTGCCTCTGTAAACTCTGAAAGTCATGAAATAAAATCCACAATTCATGGGTCACCTGTGGAGATTACACCGAGTAAGATAAGAACAATTCTGCAATTATCTACAATTGAGAATGAAGAGGATGTCCCTGCTTCTAAATCTAGGGAGGCTCTTCAATGGTGTGGATTAGAATCCACCATGAAAATTGGAGCTGCGTTCAATCGGAAAGGAATGAATCAACAAGGCAAGTTCCTGTCAGAAGTAGTAGGAAAGGTTATTCTGTGCAAGTCAGGTGGACATGATAGGATTTCTGCCTATATGTTCAGCCTAATGACCAGGATTGTGTTTACAATTCCAACGGATTGGTCATCTGTAATTTTTGAAAAGATTAAGGAAGGGATCAAGAAGCCAAATCTGGCTAGGATAATGAGTATATATCTAAGTAAGGAGATTCCTGAGGTTATGCAACAACAACCTGGAACTAAAATTAATCACATGAGAAGGATGGACATGAGATTATTCTCCAGATGGGATAGGGTGCTGACCAAAGAGATGCTTGAAGTGGAAAGGCAGGATTCCGCTGAGAAATCCCCAGGTCATGCTACCAGTACTGGGCATCCACAAGAAGAGCAAGTAAGACTGGAGGTTGAAGATCAGCCTGCATCTATACAAGTTCAGGATGCCACAATACCTGCAGTTCAAGAAGAAGAAGTAAGTATACCAGCTCAGCAAGTTTATTCACCTACACAAACTGTATCTACTCATGACCAGGTACAGGTGCAGGGGGAGCTGGTGTATTTTCCTACAAAAGAGATTTCTAATATTTCTATTTCTGCACAGGTCCAGGGGGAGCAAGTGCTAGAAGATGCTCCAATTCATCAATCTCCAAATTTGAATACTGCAAATGAACAAGCCCAGAAGGAATATACTCTGGATGAATTATTTCCAAATGATGAATGTTGAAACCGGAAAACCGGTCTCTTGTGGAGTTCGACCCTTGGGGAAGGGGTGGTCGCGCACCTACTTCACTCCTGCAAGAAAATGACAAAGAAAAGAGAAGAAACAAGGACTAGACCAAGGGCCCGGCGTGGAGGTCCCACCACACACCCGGAAGATCTTAGAGCGCTTCCCCTCCTTAGCCAAGTGCCGGGCTAAGGTACCTCAGAAAGCGCTAGTAGGCCGGAGAATTAGTAAGCATGCCTTCTGAGGTACCCCTTGGGTCCTATTTATAGGAAAAGATGGCCTGCCAGTATACAACCTTCACTGTTTTCGAGGACTACAGGCAGACCAAAAGGGGCAACATAGTAAAAGTATGCCATGGCCAAGATGCGAGCTGGACCTGAGGGGGCACTCGCTCGGCAGGGGGCCTGACTCGCCTCGCCCTGGGCCTAGGCGGGCACGTACTCGGCAGACTGTGCTCGACTATCGCTGAGCTCGGCTTGACTACCGCCGAGCTCGGACTCGGCACGACGATCGCCGAGCTCCAACAGAAACTAAGCTCGGCACGGGGATCGTCGAGCTTGGCTCGACTACCGTCGAGCCCTGTTCCTGCACCCGAGCTCGGTCTCGGCATGCCGGGCTTCGTTCGGCCATCGTCGAGCTCGGCTCGACTATCGCCGAGCTCGGCTCGGCTATTGCCGAGCTCGGGCTCGGCATGCTGGGTTCACATTGGTCTGAGCCGGCCGGTTCAACTCCCGTCGACCACTCGCGGGATACGGGGTTGTACATAATCCCCGCTCTTTGCGAGGTTGGGACAAGCTCGGAAAGAAACATCCAACCCCATAGGATCCTGCGAGTGCGACAGGGGCAAAAAGGAATCTTCTGGTAGGCCCCACAGGTAGCTATATATATGTACCCCTGCGCATCTGGCTGACCTTTGCCCTTCCCCCAAATTCTGTCAAGATGCCGCTCCCCAAGAAAGTCTTAGAGCGACTCGCACGTTCCCGCGAGGAGGTCGCCGCTCAGGCCGCGGGGCTGACCGACCTTGAGGCCCCTGCTCGCCGTTTTGCCGATTTTGGCTCGGCCAAGCGGGCGAAGCCCTTTCCCCCGGGGGCCGAACCCATTCTGGCCGACTTTACTGCCGCCTTGGGGAACGGGGCCGGTTCCTCCAACCAGCTGGTTCTTGGTTCTTCCACTAAAAATCTCGTGGAACTGTCTTCCGACCGGGAGAACAGCGGCGAAGCATCCACCCCTCGGGCCAAAAGTATTCCTGTCAGCTCGCCACGGCAGGATCCCGAGGTCAAGGAGCCGGGCTCGCGAGAACTGGCGTCGCCGAGTCACCTCCCTTCCCGGCAACCCTCCCCTGGATCCATAGTCGTGGGGAGAGGCGTCGGGATTATCCCTGTCCCCGGCTACCAACTTGCCCCTCAGGAACTGCTGGGGCGTGGCAAGGACCTGCGCCACTTCTCTCCTCGCGCCAACCCAGAGGAGCCAGGCTCGCGCGGTAAGTTTCCAACCTTGCTCTTCTGTTCCGGGGATATTTGTTTTTCTGACCGTCTTTCAGTTCTTCATCCAGAATTTCCTGGCCGGACGGAGGACGGCGAGTCCATGGATCGACCTCCTTACTCGCCCCTCCCTTCTCCAAGCGCCCTGGACGCCTTCCTGGACTCCGAGGTGGGCAGCCCTGAACGTGCAAAACGGGAGCGGAAGGTTCTCAAGAAGCTGGTGCGCCAGCTCCACGACCTGCGGAAGGACAACAACAGGCTGCAGTGGGAGTGCTCGCGTCTCGCGGACGGTGCTGGAGTCAGCTTGGCGTTCGAGGAGGCGTCTTCCCTGGTGCTGATGGATGAAATTGACGAGAACCTGCGGGTGATAAATAGGAACATGGGGCGACTTCGCGAACTTTATGCGCGGCGACCTGCGACGGCGGGCCGGCGAGACCGGGGAGAATGAAACGGCTCCTCTGTCAGCCGACCGGTACTCGCCCTCGCCCTCGCATGGTCCTCGCGCCTTTATTTTATTTTTTTTTTATTTGCTCTGAATGATCTGCTTGTAATAACTCGAACAAATTTTCTACCACTTTGTATATGTAGATGCTTTTTCAATATTCTGGTGAGTCTTTTTGAATTCCCTCTTCTGGGGTCTGGCCGGCTCGCAGGATTTGCGAGGAGAGGGTGGCGAGGTGGCGTGGCGAGGCCGGGCCGATCGGCCGACTCGCCCTCCCTCTCACCCTTCTTTACCTTCTTCTATAAATAGACCTTCTCACCTACCCCCGGGGCACGTTTTTATTGCTTTCAAATCCTTGCTTCGTCTCTGTCTTCCCGAGCTCGCGATTTTCCTTTCCTCTGCGACTATGGTCAAGACCAACCCTGACGCGGACGGTCAGTCTAAGTGAGCCCAGCACTTCGTTGATCATTGCTTTTTCGAGGGGCACATTACCGAGGAGGAGCTCGTCGAGTTCGCGGCGGCATTCGTCCCCCCCCCCCGGCTTCCAGGCTCGCAGGCCCGCCGAGCATGAAGCCATCAATTCCTTCCCGGAGGGTGAGCTCGCCTTCCCCATCTCGCACTTCGAGGTGGGACTGCGCCTCCCCCTCTGGCCAGAGTTCCGCCAGATCCTGAAGTACTACGGCGCGGTGCCCGCGCAGCTGAATTCCAACGCCATTGCTATGATGGTGGCGTTCGTCTGCTTCCTCCGCCGGGAGCGAATTGAGTTCAACCTCGCGGTGTTCCGTAAGTTGTTCTCTTACAAGGCTACCCCCGACGGGGTCGCCTACTTCGGCGGGTCCTTCATCAAGGTTCGCGAGCTAGCGAACAAGAATCATAATTGGATGACCCGGCTCGTCTTCATTAAGGGCGAGCTCGGCAACATCCCCTTTCGCCCCCTGCAGAAGAGCGAGGACATATATCGTCCTCCTACCCTGTCTGATAGCGACGTCGACCTCCACAAGTTTTTCCTCCACAAGGACTTCGAGGTCGCCTTCCTCCGCCGCGGCCTTGATTCGCTTCAACCCGTTCTCCCCGGTGAAGGTATATCTCGCTCTGCCCTCTCGCGAACTTTATCAAGGTGGATCTCTATATTACATATATTTTTCTCTCTCTCTTTTTTTTTGACTAAGTCTTTCTCTGCAGGGGAACGGGTTCTGCCGGAGCATCCGCCGTTCGCCGACTCGGGGATATTCTCAGATCCTCTGGAGCTGGCCCGGGCGGCGGCAGCGGCTTGTTGCGAGGAGCAAGCGTGAGGCCAACTCCCCGGCAGGAAGCGCTTGGAGTCCGGGGGGTCAAGCTCGCGCCCCGATCCTTCGCTCCCCAAGAAGAAGAGGGCGAAGGTGGTATCGCGCGGACGGCTGCACCTTCCTCTGTCGCCTACCAAGTTCATGAGCTCGCCGGAGGCTCTATCCGACGAGCCGCCCTTGAGTCCGTTGAAAGAAGCCTCCTCCCCCCGAAAGGGGAAGAAGAAGAGCGGGTCGTCCTCCGATTCTACCGGAGAGGACACCCTCCGTGAGCCCAGTCTGCCAAAAGATCACCCCAACTTCGGCAAGGGATGCAAGAGCAAAGATGCGGCTGGCGAGCCCATTTTGAAGTGGGACGAGGGGGCTCACCGAGTTTCTGTTTCTACTCGCGCCCCCTCCTGGGGAGCTCGCCGGCCGCCTACCGCCCACGCCTTCGCCTTCGGCTTCGGCCTCTATAGCCGCGACAGCGCCGAATCGTACAAGAAACTTACCCCCAGTCAGCTCGGCTACGAGGGGTTGCAAGCCCGCCTGCGGGCCTTCGAGCTCCATCACATGATGGTCCGCCACGGCTTCCAGCTCAGCAATGCCCTGCTGACTGCCGAGCAGGAGCGCGACCTGGCGAAGGAGAGCACGGCCGACGCGGAAAGGCAGTTCGGCCTTGCCGATGCTCTGCTCGCGAAGTCTGCCGGTGGCTTGGTAATTACTGGATACCTCTATTTACCTTGCTTAGGATTATTCCTGCGCGTGTTCTGAACTTTTAACCCTACAGGACGTCGAAGCCGCTGACGCGATGCGAGGCGAGGTGGCTCAGTTGCAGGCTCAGCTCGCCGAGCAGGAAGTCCAGCTTGCCGAGCAAAAGATATATTCCCGCGAGCAGGAGGCTGTTGCCGCCCGGCTGGGGGTGGAGGTGGAGGAGTTGAAAGAGAAGAACAAGGGGCTCCTGGGAGAGGTCCTCCGCCAAGCCGACGCTCTCCTTCCCCCAGACGCCAGCGAGCCGGCCTTCCCCTTCAAGAGGCCCCGGGTGTTTGGCGAGTCTGATGTCGCGGAGCGGCTGCGAGTCAACTCCGTCGAGGCTGCCGAGTGTCTCCTGAAGGCCATGAGGGGAACGGGGATTTTGGCGGAAGGCTGCGAGGAGGTCACCGTCCGGGAGCTCCTGCCAACCCTGTTCCCACCCAGCCCGCTCAGCGAGAAGGAGGATAGCTTCGACTCGCTCTTCGCGGGGGTGGGGGAGAAGGACGCTCGGCTTGGTGGCGAGGAGGACCGTCATTCGAGGGGGGAGGACGAGAGCTAGCTTTTGTTTTCTTCTTCTTTTTTTTTTTGTATCCTGCCGAGGCGGGCCTTGTACACTTGTAATGATGAATCAAAGACATTTTTCACAATTTCGCTATCTTCTTTTTAAGCTTACTTGCGATATTATACCCTTGCGCTTGGTAGAGCGACCTCTCCCGTAGAATGTATTGAGTTAGGACCAGCCCCCGCGGTGCTCGCGGCGAATCCCTAGGACACGTGCTCGCGCCATATCCTACTCGCGCCACACCTTCCCCCGCCATGTCTCGCCTCAGTTTTTCGACAATTCAGAATGTGAAAATATGTTTGGGTCAAGATGCTGCTGGCATCCGCCTTAGACATCAGGGCGTGTCTTTCGCCGAGTTAACTGGAGCGAGGCTAGGCTCGCTGGAGAGAGCCGCTTTCCTCCCCTGGGTCTGGGACGGGACCAGGGCTTCCTTAGTAGCGAGCTGGAGAGGGGGGGGGTGGGATATCCCGAGCTCGCCGTCTTGACTGGCGAGCTCGCGTCCTGGTGTTTTCCTCGGGCGAGAAGACTTAGAAACTTTTGCCTCTCCCGGGTGCTACCACCGGGCCAGTCAGCTAGGTGAGAGCCTGAGGGCGAGTGTTGAACATCCTCCGGGCTCAGCCCCAGGGTCATAGCGATGTCCATCGAGACTCGGCCGTACCAGCTAGGTGGGAGCCTGGCAGGGGAGTGACGAGACCTAACCCCAGAGCGAGAAGACTTAGAAACTTTTGCCTCTCCCGGGTGCTACCACCGGGCCAGTCAGCTAGGTGAGAGCCTGAGGGCGGGTGTTGAACATCCTCCGGGCTCAGCCACAGGGTCATAGCGATGTCCATCGAGACTCGGCCGTGCCAGCTAGGTGGGAGCCTGGCAGGGGAGTGACGAGACCTAACCCCAGAGCGAGAAGACTTAGAAACTTTTGCCTCTCCCGGGTGCTACCACCGGGCCAGTCAGCTAGGTGAGAGCCTGAGGGCGGGTGTTGAACATCCTCCGGGCTCAGCCCCAGGGTCATAGCGATGTCCATCGAGACTCGGCCGTGCCAGCTAGGTGGGAGCCTGGCAGGGGAGTGACGAGACCTAACCCCAGAGCGAGAAGACTTAGAAACTTTTGCCTCTCCCGGGTGCTACCACCGGGCCAGTCAGCTAGGTGAGAGCCTGTGGGCGGGTGTTGAACATCCTCCGGGTTCAGCCCCAGGGTCATAGCGATGTCCATCGAGACTCGGCCGTGCCAGCTAGGTGGGAGCCTGGCAGGGGAGTGACGAGACCTAACCCCAGAGCGAGAAGACTTAGAAACTTTTGCCTCTCCCGGGTGCTACCACCGGGTCAGTCAGCTAGGTGAGAGCCTGAGGGCGGGTGTTGAACATCCTCCGGGCTCAGCCCCAGGGTCATAGCGATGTCCATCGAGACTCGGCCGTGCCAGCTAGGTGGGAGCCTGGCAGGGGAGTGACGAGACCTAACCCCAGAGCGAGAAGACTTAGAAACTTTTGCCTCTCCCGGGTGCTACCACCGGGCCAGTCAGCTAGGTGAGAGCCTGAGGGCGGGTGTTGAACATCCTCCGGGCTCAGCCCCAGGGTCATAACGATGTCCATCGAGACTCGGCCGTGCTAGCTAGGTGGGAGCCTGGCAGGGGAGTGACGAGACCTAACCCCAGAGCGAGAAGACTTAGAAACTTTTGCCTCTCCCGGGTGCTACCACCGGGCCAGTCAGCTAGGTGAGAGCCTGAGGGCGGGTGTTGAACATCCTCCGGGCTCAGCCCCAGGGTCATAGCGATGTCCATCGAGACTCGGCCGTGCCAGCTAGGTGGGAGCCTGGCAGGGGAGTGACGATACCTAACCCCAGAGCGAGAAGACTTAGAAACTTTTGCCTCTCCCGGGTGCTACCACCGGGCCAGTCAGCTAGGTGAGAGCCTGAGGGCGGGTGTTGAATATCCTCCGGGCTCAGCCCCAGGGTCATAGCGATGTCCATCGAGACTCGGCCGTGCCAGCTAGGTGGGAGCCTGACAGGGGAGCGACGAGACCTAACCCCAGAGCGAGAAGACTTAGAAACTTTTGCCCCTTGGGGGTTTAAGCTGCGAGCCCCTTTACCCTCACTATTTTGACAGAGCATAAAATACGACAATGAGATTCGTTTTTATTCTTAAGGCCAAGATATTTACAATATTTTCAAGGGTAGAAACGTTTCAGGTCGTCGCCACTCCAAGTGTGGCTGAGGGTGTCCCCTCTCACGTCTTGGAGGCGATACCCCCCTGATTTCAAGACCTCCTGCACAATGTAGGGGCCCTCCCAATTGGGGTGGAGTTTTCCCACAGCGGCGGATCTCCCTGCCGCGTCCACTTTTTTCAAAACAAGGTCCCCCTCCACGAACTACTTGACACGGACGTGTTTGTCGAAATACTTGGCCATCCTTCGCTTAGCCTCTTCCTGCCTGACGACGGACAAGTCGCGTAGCTCTTCCATCATATCAAGGGAGAGTCGAAGCTCCTCCTCATTCTCTGACCTCCATTCTTCCCTTCCGGCTCCTGCCTCGACGACTCGAGGCGTCTGGACCTCGAATTCGATAGGTAGAACGGCCTCGCAGCCGTGAGAGAGTTTGAAAGGTGTCTCCCCTGTGGCCGTATTGGGGGTGGTCCTCAAGGCCCAGAGGACTGATGGAAGCTGTTCCACCCAGCTTCCCCTCAAATTTTCCACTTTCTTCTTTAAGAGGTTCACGATGATTTTGTTGGCCGCTTCCACCTGCCCGTTGCTCCTGGGGTGATGGACAGAAGCAAACCGAAGGTCGATCCCCAGCTGTTCGCAGAAGCGAATGAACTCCGTGCTGGCGAACTGAGGTCCGTTGTCCGTGACGATAGCCTGTGGCAGCCCATGCCTGCAGATGATCTCTCCCCAGATAAAGTTCCTGACTACCTGAGAGGTTACCTTGGCTAGAGCCTTCACCTCCATCCACTTAGAAAAATAATCGATCATGACCAACAAAAACCTCCTCTGTCCGCTGGCCTGAGGGAAAGGTCCCACGAGGTCCAGCCCCCATATGGCGAAGGGCCATGGTGCCATGATGCTTCTTAACCTCTGAGCCGGCTGGAGCTGGAGCGGGGCATATAGTTGGCACTTATGACATTTTTTTGCGAATTCGGCTGCATCCTGACCGAGGGTGGGCCAGAAGTACCCTTGCCTGACGATTCTCCCTTCCAGGGTCCGACTCCCCGAATGACTTCCACATTCACCGGAATGGACTTCCTCCAAAATTTTATGCACCTCTCTTTCGGCCACGCAACGGGCCAACATCCCTGAGAGGGTCTTGCGGTACAACTATCCCTCACGTAGGAGGTAGTATGCCGCCTTGTGCTTGAGCCCTCTCCGGTCCATTCCCTCCGGATATTCTCCGGTGGACAAAAAGGTGACGAAGGGATCCATCCATGAGGGGTACTGTTCTACTTCCATTAGTTCCCCCTCCTCGATGGAAGGTCAGAAGAGATCCGTAATGGTGCCTCCCATCCGGGGGCCGTGCTTTGCTAGCTGGTCGACTGGCTCGTTTTCCCCTCGCGGCACGTGCTTGATTGAGAAGGTCTGGAAGGTCCCAATGACTCCCCTTACCTTCATCAAATAGAGCTGCAGGGTGGGCTCCCTCGCCTCAAACTCTCCCTTGACCTGGGAAGCCACCACCATGGAGTCGGTGAGGACCTCCACGTCATGCACCCCCAAGTCTCTTGCCAGGCGTAGACCTGCGATTACGGCTTCGTATTCGGCTTGATTGTTGGTGATAGGAAAGTGCACTACCACAGTCTGCTCGATCTTCATCCCCTGGGGGCTTTCTAAGATGACCCCAACCCCTAAAGAATGCTTCCCCGAGGCACCGTCCACCCTGACTTTCCAGGGGAGAGGGCGAGTGAGTCTCTCCTCCGCCACCTCGACCACATACTCTGCCAGGAAGTCAGCCATAGCTTGGGCCTTGATTGAGAGGCGGGGGACGAAGGAGATGTCGAACTCGCTCAGTTCCACTGACCATTTGGCCAACCTACCTGAATGCTCTACCCCCTTGAAGATGTTGCGCAGGGGGTGGTCGGTCACTACTCGAATTGAGTGTGCCTGGAAATAAGGTCGAAGCCTCCGGGCTGAGATGATCAAGGCGAAGGCTAGTTTTTCCAGGATGGGGTAACGGAGCTCGGCCCTCTTCAATATCCGACTCACATAATAGACGGGGAGTTGCCTCTTCCCTTCTTCCCGAACCAAAACCGAACTCAAGGCTTCAGCCCCGACCCCTAGATATAGGAATAAGTCTTCCCCCTCCTTGGGCCCTTGGAGCAGGGGGGCCTGAGTCAGCTGTTTCTTTAAAGCCTGGAATGCCTCCTCGCACTCCGAGGTCCATTCAAACTTTTGACCCCCTCTCAAGGTTTTGAAAAATGAGGAGCATCTCTCCCCGACCCAGGAGAGGAATCTACTCAACCCCGCAAACTTCCCTGTCAGTTGCTGTACTTCCTTGGTATTTTGTGGTGACCTTAGCTCCATGATTGCCCTCACCTTATCTGGATTAGGTTCTACACCGGCGGGGGTGAGAAGATGCCCTAGGAACTTTCCTCGGCTTGCCCCGAAGACACACTTCAAGGGGTTCAGCCTCATTTTAAACTTGCGGAGAGTGGCGAAAGTCTCTTCCAAGTCCTGGATGTGGGAGTCGACATCCAAGCTCTTGACCATGAGGTCATCCACGTAAACTTCGAGATTCCTCCCCTTCTGCTCTCGGAAGACCCTATCCATCATTTTTTGATAGGTGGCCCCTGCATTCTTTAGCCCGAAGGGCATCATTTTGTAACAATAACATCCGTCTCCCGTGATGAACGAGACGTCTTTGACGTCAGGGGGGTGCATTCTGATTTGGTGATAACCTGAAAAAGCATCTAGAAAACTCATTACAGGGAAACCGACGGCTGAGTCAACCAGCGCGTCGATCCGAGGCAAAGGATAACAATCTTTCGGGCATGATTTATTAAGAAGAGAAAAGTCGATACACATCCTCCACCGGCCGTCTCCTTTTTTAACCATTACAACGTTGGAGACCCAGCCGGGGTATTGGATTTCAGATATGAAGCCAGCCTCGAGGAGCTTGGCGACTTCCTCCCTGATTGGCTCGGCGAGCTTGTCCGTGATGGATCTTCTTTTCTGCTGGATGGGGGGAGCCTCCGGGTCCAGGTTGAGGCGATGGCAGGCCACGTCGGGGTCGATCCCTAGCATCTTCGCGGCGCTCCAGGCGAAGATGTCCACGTTCCTCTGGATGCACTCCAGCATCCTGCCTTGAGCTTCCGGGGTCAGGCCTCCGCTGACGCGGACCTTCTCCACCCTGCCTCCAATAGTGAGGACCTCCATCTCCTCCACCTCTTCCGCTGCCTCCAGACGGGACTGCTCCTCCCATTCCTCGATACCTCCCCTTCCGGGGGCGAGGACCTCTTCCTCAGCCTCCTCGACGGCCATGGCCTCGGCCGACTCCCGAGCCTCTTCCGTGACCTCCTCCCGAGCGCGGCACTCCACCTCCATTTCTTTGTCAGCTTCCTGCTTCTCCTCCTCCAACCTCCGCCCCATCTCCTCGGCCCCCTCCAGCCAAGAGATGGAGTTTACCGCCGAGACGTAGCACTCCCTTGCCTCCTTAGGGTCTCCTCGGACCCGGATCTGGACCCCCTCGACGTTGAGCTTTAGACACTGGTGGAAGGACGAGGGGACGCAGCGGAAGGTGCTGATGAGGGGTCTCCCGAAGATGGCACTGTAGCTGCTAGGAGCGTCCACGATGACAAACTTGCAGTTGCGCGACTGCCCCCCTAGAGTGACATGGAGTCCCACTCCTCCCTCGACTTCTTTCCTCTCTCCTGAAAAGCCGAACAGAGGCCCATCCGAGGCTAACACCCTCCTGGCCTCTACCTTCATTTCATCGAACGCCTTCTTGAAGATGACGTTGACCGAACTCCCATTGTCCACAAGGATCCGGGAGACAGTGAAATCCTCGATGGCTGTCTGGATAACCAGCGCATCGCAAAAGGGGTCCTCGTGACCCGGCAAGTCCTCTCTGGAGAAGGTGATTTTCTCCTCCGGGGGAGGGGACTGGGATGTGAAGCCAACGCTCCTTCGGTACATAGTGTGGAGGCTTGACTTACGGGAAGCCTCAATCCCGGCCCCCCCCCCCCCCCCCCCCCCCCCGTGGATTGCTCCGATCCTTCCCCGGGTGCCCACATCAACCCGGTCTTCGCACCGATCCCCCTCCTCCCGAGGCCGGATCTCCTCTATCCGGACTTCCTGCTGGTCTTGCTGTTGCTGCTCCCTTCTCCGCCTCATCTCGAGGAACTCCGGACACGTGGATGTGAGGTGCCCCTCTTCCTGATGAAAGTCACAATAGGGCAGGTCCACCCTGACCTCCCTCCTTCTCCTCGGCTGTCCTCTCCTCCTCCCCCTCATGGCAATTGCCATTGCCTCCTCCTGGTCGGGGAGAGGGGGTCTCTGACCCTGCCTACCCCCCTGGGGGTTGTACTGCCCTCGGTCACCCTGGCGGTTATCTCCTCCCTAATAACCTCTTCGTGGTGCCTGGTCTTGCCACTCGGGCCTCCATCCCAAACGGTGGGTCTGCTCCGGACGCACCCACCTGGGTTGCGGCTGTTGCTGCGACTGCTCCCTTTGCCGAGGTTCGGCCCTCCTCTCCTCCTGAATTCGGCCACCCCTTGGCCTCTCCTCCTCCATGGCCCACTTGGCCAACCTTCGCGCAAATTTTGGGTGTGCTGCCTCCATATCGGCCTCCCTGGCCGCCCTCTCCAGGAGCGCTTCGAAAGACACTGGAGGTGATCTCTTCAGTTCCATTGCGAAGAACCCGGATTGGAGACCCAGGGTGAAGGCCACCATCATGGTGTGCCCCGGCATCTCCTGAACTTGGGACAGTTCCTCTTGGAACCTGTCCAGATAGCTTCCCAGGGTCTCTCCCACCCTCTGCTTGATGCGGAACAAAGACTCTGCCTCCTTCTTCCTCTTCTTAGAAGTGGTGAATCTCAGCATGAAACCCCGTCGCAGATCCTCAAAGCAGTAGATGGACCCGGTCGGGAGCTGGTGGAACCACTCTCTCGCCTTTTCTCTGAGGGTGATGGCGAAGAGTCGGCACTTGAAGCCGTCTGACATCTATCGAATAGAGACCATGTCTTCGAACCACTGGATGTGGTGGACCGGGTCTCCTCTCCCGGAGTAGTAAGTCATCTCCGGCTCGCGAAACCCCTTGGGAACTGGGGCTGAAGAAACGAACTCGCTGAAGGGGCTCCCCCCCTCAGCCGGGCGAGACGGGAACTCCCTCCCTGCAGTCTCGCCGAAGTGGTACTCGGCGGCCGAGCCGGGGAACAGAACTCGCCCCTGGAACTCGCGCTCGCCTCTCTCGGCGGGTTCCTTCCCTGGTCGCCTGAGCGGCGCGTCGTCGCCGAGTGCGGGAGCGGAGACCACCGGGACTGCCGGTGTCGCACTCTCAGCTCGCATGCCGAGGGCGGTCCTGACGAGCCCGAGGATCTCCTCCCTAAGCTCCGCCGGCACACTCGCCGCTGGGGGTGGGGGAGGGGGTGGCGAGTTGCCCCTGCCTGATCCTTGTCCTTCTTCTCCAGTTATCGAGCCTGCAGAAGGTTTTCTCTGCTGACCACTGTCCACGCTTACCGCACCAAAATGTTGAAACCGGAAAACCGGTCTCTTGTGGAGTTCGACCCTTGGGGAAGGGGTGGTTGCGCACCTACTTCACTCCTGCAAGAAAATGACAAAGAAAAGAGAAGAAACAAGGACTAGACCAAGGGCCCGGCGTGGAGGTCCCACCACACACCCGGAAGATCTTAGAGCGCTTCCCCTCCTTAGCCAAGTGCCGGGCTAAGGTACCTCAGAAAGCGCTAGTAGGCCGGAGAATTAGTAAGCATGCCTTCTGAGGTACCCCTTGGGTCCTATTTATAGGAAAAGATGGCCTGCCAGTATACAACCTTCACTGTTTTCGAGGACTACAGGCAGACCAAAAGGGGCAACATAGTAAAAGTATGTCATGACCAAGATGCGAGCTGGACCTGAGGGGGCACTCGCTCGGCAGGGGGCCTGACTCGCCTCGCCCTGGGCCTAGGCGGGTACGTACTCGGCGGACTATGCTCGACTATCGCTGAGCTCGGCTTGACTACCGCCGAGCTCGGACTCGGCACGACGATCGCTGAGCTCCAACAGAAACTGAGCTCGGCACGGGGATCGTCGAGCTTGGCTCGACTACCGTCGAGCCCTGTTCCTGCACCCGAGCTCGGTCTCGGCATGCCGGGCTTCGTTCGGCCATCGTCGAGCTCGGCTCGACTATCGCCGAGCTCGGCTCGGCTATTGCCGAGCTCGGGCTCGGCATGCTGGGTTCACATTGGTCTGAGCCGGCCGGTTCAACTCCTGTCGACCACTCGCGGGATACGGGGTTGTACAATGAAATAATTACTGATAGTCTGGAAGTGGAGCAAGAAATTGAGGGGGAGCCAGTGCATGTTGAGACTGTACAACATGGCACTGAAGCAGCTGTTTCTCCTCCTCCCAAAGAAAGAGTTCAAATTGATAGCACTTCTGATTCAGAGACTGAAGAAGCCAGGGTGGCTAAAAAGAGAAAACTTATGGTCTTTCAGAGAAGGAGCAAGAGCTATAAGCAGGCTCTACAGTCTACAGCACATCACACTCCTTCTGCCTTTGATTATAATAAGTTCTTGGTAGATTTGCAAGTGAAATTAGATGAACACAGGGTAGCCATTGAAAAATATGTTGATGAGAACAACAAGTCTATGCAGTTTGACTTAGCTCAAGATATAAAATCAATTAGGTTTGAGGTCAATATGCATAAGAAGGAAATGACAGATTGCTTCCATAAGGGAGGTAATGCTGTGGTATATCTAGCAAAACAACAACAGACTATCATCCCTAAGGTGGATGACATTGCTTTAAAGCAAAGCTATGTCTTGGAAAATCAGTTAAGAATGAATGATAATTTAACTGAATCTCATCATGAGATAATAGAGGAATTGAAAAAGATTGTTCCAGGTCTGCCTGCAGATAGAACAAAAGAAATGGAAGAATTTGATAAGAACTTTCAAGCTGCTATTACTTCTGTTAAGACTGCAATCACTACCTCTCAAACAAAAATATCTGAAAAGCTTCAAAAGTTAAAACCATTTTTTAAAGAGGGTGTCAATTATCTGGATGGCCAAATCAGATTTCAAAAGGAAGATCTCAGAGATCATGTTTCTAGAGAAGCCATAAAGGGGGAGAGGATGCTAGTTCATGCAGGCTCAGAGCACTCCAAATGGGTGACCAATAGTATTCGAGCCACATTAGGATATCCCCCATTGTGTGATGATGCTATGGTGGCTGAGTCAGGAATACAAACAAGTCTACTTGAAGGCAATCAACCTGAGGTTGCCCAAGTCATTTACCCCCCTCCAGATTTTGATATGATTGATCAGCAGGTTCAAGGGATGTATAGTCCTCCAAAGGAGGTTACTAATATTGTTATTGGGAAGGTTGATAAGCCTGAGGCTACTTTGAAAGACCAGCAAGATGCTCTTCTATCTAAGAAAAGGTTTAGAGAGCAGGCTGAACTTAAGCCAGACTTTGAGCAGTGGAGTCCTACTTCCAGAAATATAATACTCACTGCATGGAAGGCTATCAAAGATCAAGTGCAGGAAAGAGGCAAGTGGTACAATGAGATGGAATGGCAGAAGTATGAAGCCAGGCAAGAGGCCATTGTACAGTTTAGAAGAAAAGCCAAGCTGGGTAGGCTGCCTACAGATGCTCAGGAGCCAAGCAAATATTTCCCAAAGCCCTTTCATTATTTTGAAAGGCAAAGGCTCAAGGAAGAAGCAAAGAAGAAGGCTGATCTAAAAGGCAAGAAGCCAGCTGAAGATTCTGAAGCTCCTGTGAAGGCTCAAGTTCTATCTGGCAAAGGGATTGTCATTAAAGAGCCTGATCAGTCTTAGTTTTTTAGTTCTTTCAAAGTATTTTGTAATGTTTTGATTAAATCATTAAATGTAATTCTCTGTATTCAAACATTATCAAGTTATAAACAAAATGTTGTTTGGCATCATATAATGTTCATTCTGTGATGGATTGTTTTTATGTTTTGTTTATATTAAGTATTCCTGTTATGTCATATATCATCAGTTTATACTTTTTATAAATGGTGTATATCATTGGCTATAGGGTTATGACTTCTCCAAATAGGGGGAGATTGTTGGGTACATTGAAAAATGTGTACCTGATTTGAAGAAGCCCAACTTAGCTCAATGATATACATCAAGGTGTATTTGATGTTATTTTGAGTTGACATGTGCAGGTGAAGAAGTATTAAAGAATGCAGAAAGATATTCTAAGTCCACATGTCGACACCTGAAGAAATTGTGTCGACACTTCAGAATATTTGTGTCGACACTTCAGAATATTTGTGTCGACACTTCAGAATATTTGTGTCGACACTTCAGAATATCAGTGTCGACACAGAGAATGATAGTCGACCACATTTATGTCGACACTGGGAAGCAGTGTCGACACATAAAGAAAATTGTCGACCTCAGCACTGGGAAGCGGTGTCGACACCGTGAAAGATAGTCGACACCGTGAAAGATAGACGACCAGAGAAGGTTAGTCGACACCGTGAAAGATAGTCGACCAGAGAAGGTTAGTCGACACCGTGAAAGATAGTCGACTAGTGAAAGACAGTCGACCAGAGAAAGATAGTCGACTCACAGAAGAAGATAGTCGACCACAACTGTGTCGACACTGGGTGGATGTGTCGACACCAGAAGACTGTGTCGACACATATTGGCAGAAGTCGACTATGCTAGTGTCGACACCAGAAGACTGTGTCGACACATATTGGCAGAAGTCGACTATGCTAGTGTCGACACCAGAAGACTGAGTCGACACATTTTGGCAGGATTGAAGATTGCTGTGTCGACACCTGAAGGCTGAGTCGACACATGCTGAGTTCTGAATCTACAACAACTGTGTCGACACACAGGACTTGTGTCGACACACTGCAGAGTCTAGACCAAGTTATTTTCTGAAGAAGCTGTGTCGACTTAAAGGCAACTTAGTCGACATCATCAAAGACTGTGTCGACACCAAAGTCACTTGTGTCGACACAGATAGACAGATTGGTCTTGACACTTTCTAACTGACTGTCTCGACATTTTACTGTCCAAGGCTAAGGTACAAGAACTGTTTGAAGACTTGACAGCTGTGGGTTACCACCGTTTAACTGAAGCTGTCAGACCTGTCAGAAAACAGTTAGAAACCGGATCAGCCGGTTACCATGAAGAAAGTCTATAAATAGACACATTCAGAAGGAATTAAAAAGCAGCTAAGCTAAGAAAAATTATAGAAGAAGATCTAAGAAGAAGAAACAGAAGGATTACGATCCTGTTGAAGTTTCAATTCAAGAAAGTGAAAAAGAAGATCTTCTTCAGAAGGTCTAAGAAGAAGAAGTCTAAAGTATCAAAAGAGGTGTTGGATAGAGGGAGATCCAGTCATCTTGAAGAAGAAGAAGGAAGCCATCAGTGGTTTCTCAAGAAGCTGTTTGGAAATCAACTCAGCTAAGTTCAGATTCAAGAAGCTTTGAAGAAAGCTCAGATTCAGTTGATTTCATCAGCTGATCAAGAAGTGTCTTGTCCTCTTCTCTCTCAACAAAGGCAAGACATCAAAATACCTTTTTCTAAATTTCTATAGGATCTGTTTACACAGATCTGAGTTGTAAGCCTGTGTTATAAAGGCTGAGTGTAGGAGAGGTGATCTCTGAGTGGTAGGGCTATTTGCCTGAGTGTAGGAGAAAGTTATTCTCTGAGTGGTAGGCCTTGAGGCAAGGCTGAGGTAGGGCTGTTGAGCCTGAGTTGTAGGAACCTATCCTGGTTCTGAGCTGTAGGATCTGAGGATCTGAGTATAGTGGAAGTTTGGCCGAATCTAGCATATTGCTAGATAGGTGAAGGGGGAAAGTGGATGTACCCAGACCTTGGGGAACCACTATAAAACATTGTGCAATCTGTGATGCTTAGTTGTCTGTGAATGCTGTGCTAGATGTTTTAAATTGTAATTGAATTCTGCCTAGATTTATAGACAATAAATTAGAACCTATTCACCCCCCCCCTCTAGGTGTTTAGGTTGTCTTGAAAGTAAAACTATTAGAAGGGAAGTCTCTCAGGGACTTTTTTCGCCGCTTCACCTCGGAGGCACGTCAAATTCCAGGCGTCGACCCCGAGCTTCTCAGAGGCATCTTCCTTGGCAGACTCCGCCCCAGCGGCTTCTATTCAGCACTCATTAGGGAGACCATGCTCAGTTATCCAGATTTCGTTCATCAGGTCGAGGCCCAGATAGCAACCGACGAAGCTATTGAAGCATACCGACAGCAGTTTGGAGGAGGACAGAAAAGGAAGAAAGAAGAGGAACCAACTCTCACAAGACAAGAAGAACAACACCAGAGTGAGCGTCGCCGCAATAGCCGTCAACGAGACCTTCCAAGGAATGGGGGGCAACATCCATTTCAGGAATACACCCCTCTGAATACCACCCGCACAAATGTGATGTACGTCATTCAGAATGATCCGGTCTACCAACGACCAAGAGCGTCGCGGCCAAACCCCAGGGCAGACCAGACAAGATACTACGAGTTCCACCACGCAACGCGTCACAACACTAAAGAGTGCGTCTGTCTCAAAGATGAAATTGAACGTCTTGTTCGCTAGGGGCTCCTCAGGAGATTTTTGCAAAGACAGACACAGATCCCAGCACAAGGAAACGGTGGAGGAAGGCAGATGGTAGGCAACATAGAGACCATCGTCGGATCCCCAGCAATGAATACCTAGGACGGACGCTCTCCCCGACGTAGGACGACCCTCTACAGCACACCTGTAGCCCGGAATTTGCGTCGCATCCATCCCTCCGCATTTTTATCTTTTATTAACGGTGTTAATCGTCTGCTTTTCCATCATCTTGTTTTGCCACTTTAGAACAGTAAAAGTCATGAGCTCAGGCTCGCGCGAACCAAGTTTATTTCCAAATACAATATCATATTTGTTTTAAGGTAAAACTGTGCTTACAAACCAAACAAACAGGTCCTTCAGAACCTTTGCCCCTCAAACGTCATGTCATCGTCAGGGCCTGTCCCCCTCGCGATCGCACCCGGATTGAGCACATACGCTCTCTGGTGGCCGGATTGAGCACCTACGTTCTCCGACGGTTGGATTGACTACTTACACTCTCCGACGCCATTGTCAGGGTCTGCTCCCCTAGTGATTGCACCCGGATTGAGCACATACGTTCTCCGGTACCCTGATTGAGCACCTACATTCTCTGATGGTCGGATTGAGTACTTACACTCTCCGACGCCATCGCCAGGGCCTGCCCCCTCGCGATCGCACCCGGATTGATCACATACGTTCTCCGGTACCCGAGATGAGCACCTACGTTCTCCTACGGTCGGATTGAGTACTTACACTCTCCGACGCCATCGCCAGGGCCTGCCCCCCTCGCGATCGCACCCGGATTGAGCACATACGTTCTCCGGTACCCGGATTGAGCACAAACGTTCTCCGATGGTCGGATGAAGTACTTACACTCTCTGACGCCATCGTCAGGGCTTGCCCCCCTCGCGATCGCACCCGGATTGAGCTCATACGTTCTCCGGTACCCGGATTGAGCACCTACGCTCTCCGACGGTCGGATTGAGTACTTACACTCTCCGACGACACCGTGGGGGTCTGTCCCCCTCACGAAGAAGTCGCGAGCATCCCTCGCGCAAACTAAGCCGCGAGTATCCCTCGCGTAATCTAAGCCGTGAGCAACCCTCATGCAGTCTAAGTCGTGCGCAACCCTCGCGCAATCTAAGCCGCGAGCAGCCCTTGCGCAATCTAAGCCGCGAGCATCCCTCGCGCGATCTAAGCCGCGAGCATCCCTCGCGAAAGTCAAGCCGCGGTCGCAAACCGTGCAAATCAAGCCGCGAGCCAACCTCGTGCAAGCACAGCGGCAAACCAGCAAGCCGCGAGCCAACCTCGTGCAAGCACGGCGGCAAACCAGCAAAGCCGCGAGCCAACCTCGTTCAAACTAAGTCGCGGTCACAAACCGCGCAAGGCAAAGTCACAAGCAAGTCTTGTGCGAGACAAAGTCACGAGCCAAGCTCGTGCGAGCAAAAGTCACGAGCCAAGCTCGTGCATGCAATAATCGCGAGTCAGTCTCGCGCAAAACGACGCTGCACGTCAAACTTACGTAAAACAGCATCAACTTCGCCAACTGAAGTATCATTCAGCCTCGATAAAAATGGAGGCGCCGTGTTTACACCCATGCGCCATTGTCGGCCACCTCCACCTGTCGACCGCCACCGACCGGCGGCTCCCGCTAACCACCGCCAGCCGGTGGCTCGCCGCCCGAACCTCCACCATCCGATCATGGCGCTCTACCACGGCCGTCCGATCAAGGGGAAACAACCCACTAACTCACTACGTTAGTGGTGGGGCCCACCATGATCTCCACCTGGAGCCTATAAAAGGACCCCAGGGGCTCTTCATTTCACACATTTTTCCTTCTCCGGTTCTTCTTCTTCCTCCTCAGGTGAGAGCTCTTCCGCCTCCTCCACCAAGTCGGCCTTCGCTCACCGCCAGCCACCAGCAGTCACTGGCGGCCACCGGCGGCCACCGGCGGCCACCGTCGGCTACAGGCACCCCACCAGCGTGCAGTTGGCAAGGAGACGCCCAAGACCGCGAGGAAGCCGAACAAAGAAGACAGTCGAGGCCAGCAAGCGTGCGCCGCCTCGAGCGCACGCACCAGAAGCATCCTGCACATTCCATTGTTTAAGTCACTTCCGCGGAGCAGCCTGTTGTTGCCCGCTGGAAGCTCCAGTCTTTCTCTCTCCCTTAAAGTTATAACGGGAGCGGCCTGTCGCCCCGATTCACCAAGCATATTGTAACCCCTGGAAGCTAGTGGAATTTGACCGGCACAGACCCAGTCAAGTGGTTTTTTACCCATTTAAGGGGTTTTTCCACGTCATCAAGACTTGTGTTCACTGTTTCATTTTCATCGACTGTGTGCGCGCTCGACCGCTCCGTGAGCTGAGACGGTTCAAGATTATCCGGTCCGACCGGGACATCGAGTTAATCCGCAACAACACTATTTTGATGGAGAAGATGTCCGCAGCCCAACTTAAATTAAATAAGAAGAATACCACCTATAAACGATAATAATTGATTGCCTATATGAGTGAATGTGAAATAACAAAACAAAACGTAACGTAAATGACATGACTTTGTCCAAATGATTGTAAGAATTAAATAAATGTATATTTTTTCTGTTAACTTATTTATGATGTATTTCGAATATGTTTTATTTTGTGTGCATATTTTTTCACACATATAAAAGGTGATGTTACGTGCACATTAATGTTTATTTGCTAGTCGAAATGTTTGAAAAACAATAAAATGAAGAAAAAAATTCTTTGCTTCAATAAGAATAATCTTCTTCCCATCTACTATTTTGATAGAGGAATAATGCTCCAATTCATAGTTTATTGGAGGAGGAAGAAAATAGATCACCCCTCAAACCATTTCTGCATAAATAAAGGGAAAAAATAAATCACCCCTCCAAAACAGATAAGCAAGAGAAATCAACAAATATACATAGAAACTGGATTTAGGTATTAAACCTTCGGAATTGCAGCGTTGTGAAGGGATGCAGCTGTTGGAGGCTCGGAGGTCAGGTAAGTAGACGTTGGAGAATAGCAAACAGGGTGACGACTTCAGCGGGGAAGTTGGCGAGCGTGAAGAGAGCCGCGAAGTAGAACTGCGAATTTTCGGGTAGACTGTGAGACTGGTCTGATCAAAGTGAGCTTAGGTTTAGAGTAGTTGATCTGTGGATGACATAAATGCGCTCCGAGCATGAATTGGATAAGAGTGTGAATGTGGAGCAAAAATAAGGTCCGTCAGCTGGACCTTCTTTTAGGTCCTCATCAATCACAAATAACCGAGGCTGTAATTTTGTGGGATCTGCGGTACACAGTAAATCCGTGCATCAAAGCCCCACTGCTCACGCATTTTCATTGGCCGAGCGAACCTTCCTTTAGATCTGCTCCGCGGACAAAAATATTTTCGGTGAAGGTACCGGGAAAAGTTTTGAATAAGAATTTTGTTTTGAAGGTGAGGGGAAAAGCTGACGCGACGCCGAGGAAGTAGGGGTGTCCAAAAAAACCGGGCCCACCGGGCCGGACAGGCCCGGTGAAAAGCCCGGTAGGCCCGGTCCCAGCCAGGCCCGCTCCGGGCCCAGGCCGGGCCATGGGGAAGGGCCCCATAGTCGGTCAATTGCCCAGCCCGGGCAGTTACCGGGCTTAGCCCGGGACTGGAAAAGCCCAGGCTAAGCCGGGCTGGCTCTAAGAGCCGTCGGTTTCCGTTGGCTGCTACTTGGCCACTTGGGCTGCAAAAAATTTGCAGCCAAAAAAAAAATCTATAAAACATTTAAAAATTTTTTTAAAAAAAATTAATCGGGTCGGGCTTAGCCTGTGCCCGGCCCGGCCTGGGGGGCCTTACAAGGCCCCCGAGGGAGCATAGCCCGGCCCGGCCCGACCCGGTTACAGTGCAAAGACCAGTCCGGGCCCGGTTCGGAAAAGCCCGGGCCCAACAGACCCGGTCCAAGCCCAACAGACCCGGTCCAAGCCCGGACCCTCCGGGCTTTATGCGTACCACTACGAGGAAGGCAGCTGGCAGCGTCGGACCACTTTGAAGTTTAATCAGCAGCACGTGGATGACGCTGATTCGCCAGTGCTCTCTTCTTCTAGAATGTCGGCTGGCCTCGCCAGTGCTCTCTTCTTCTAGAATGTCGGCTGGCCTCGTTGAATACTACGGATGATTTTGTTGACCGTTTATTTCCCTAAACAAAATAAATGTTCTTGATGAAAAAAATCATAAATCTGTATTGTGAAATGCTCATATATAATTCTTAATGTGGCAAATTTCCACACACACACACACTATTTTAGTTGGGGTCATGGGGCCAAGTGGGGTTGATCAAAATCAACCCCACTAAGGCACTAATCCCATGGTGGGAACCGACCAAACTGCCGCATCACTAGGCCTCCCACCGCCCGGTCAACGTGCGGGCAGCCGCGGCTGTGCGACCGCAGTCCCCACACAGTCGGTCGGCTACTCGGACAGCCTCTGCCGCCACACGGCCCCTTGGCAACGCGTCCGCGAGGCTAGGCGGCCTACCGGCCGCCTCAGTCACACGTCCAATTGGCCACGTGGCCACGGCCCTCGCCCAGCCGCGCGAACGGAGGCCGCAAAAGCGGCGGGACGCCCGCCACCGCGGTCGGCCTTCTAGCCAGCCCCATGGCCGCCCCTGACCAGGCACTCAGTCGGTCCCTCCGCCAGCCAGCCCTCACCGGCCAGTTTCCAGCTCCGGTCACCCCCCTTCCCTGCCTCCGGCCAGTCCTCCACTGTCCGATCGCCGCCACTCGATCTCCGCTGTTCAATCACTGCGTAACCACCTTGTGTACCCACTCATTATGAGGGGGTGCACATAACCAAAATAATAATTGATGTGCACGTAGTAAATCCCTAAAAAATATGTGACATAAAATATAAGAAAGTGGTCTGCGATTATCACATGAAATGGTTAAGTTTTGTGGATAGTCGCGTAACGACCATAACCATCCTAAAAACATATTAATAGGACCCTCAGTGTACAACCCCGTATCCAGCGAGTGAGCTAACAGGAGCCAAACCGGCCGGCTCAGACCGCCCCAGAGTCCCAGGCGAGTTCAGTAGGGGATGTCGAGCCCAGCACGCCGAGTACGGGCTCGGCAGTCGTCGGGTCGAGCTCGGAGTTCGTTGAACTGAGCCCGACGAAAGGAAGTCGTTCATCGTGGGGCAGACCCGGCCGAGTACGTGCTCGCCCAGAGCCAAAAGGTTGGCAAGTGCCGACACGCCCGTCATCCGCAAGCAGGGGCTTCAGGGGGAACTCGCCAGGGCCCAAGGCGAGGCGGGCCAGGCCGGCGGCGCTGAGAGAGGCGAGCTCACTCAACGCCTTCTCCCGCGGCGCTGAGAGAGGCGAGCTCACTCAACGCCTTCTCCCGCGACGCTGAAAGAGGCGAGCTCACTCAACGCCTTCTCCCTGCGGCGCTGAGAGAGGCGAGCTCATTCAACGCCTTCTCCCGCGGCGCTGAGAGAGGCGAGCTCACTCAATGCTTTTTCCCGTGGCGCTGAGGGAGGTTGTTGGGTACATTGGAAAATGTGTACCTGATTTGAAGAAGCCCAACTTAGCTCAATGATATACATCAAGGTGTATTTGATGATTATTTTGAGTTGACATGTGCAGGTGAAGAAGTATTAAATAATGCAGAAAAATATTCTAAGTCCACATGTCGACACCTGAAGAAATTGTGTCGACACTTCAGAATATTTGTGTCGACACTTCAGAATATCAGTGTCGACACAGAGAAAGATAGTCGAACACATTTATGTCGACACTGGGAAGCAGTGTCGACACATAAAGAAAATAGTCGACTTCAACTATCTCGACACTGGGAAGCAGTGTCGACACATAAAGAAAATCGTCGACCTCAACACTGGGAAGCAGTGTCGACACCGTGAAAGATAGTCGACCAGAGAAAGTTAGTCGACACCGTGAAAGATAGTCGACCAGAGAAAGTTAGTCGACTAGTGAAAGATAGTCGACCAGAGAAAGATAGTCGACTCATAGAAGAAGATAGTCGACCACAACTGTGTCGACACTGGGTGGATGTGTCGACACCAGAAGACTGAGTCGACACATATTGGCAGAAGTCGACTATGCTTGTGTCGACACCAGAAGACTGAGTCGACACATTTTGGCAGAATTGAAGATTGTTGTGTCGACACCAGAAGGCTGAGTCGACACATACTAAGTTCTGAATCTACAACAACTGTGTCGACACACAGGACTTGTGTCGACACACTACAGAGTCTAGACCAAGTTATTTTCTGAAGAAGCTGTGTCGACTTAAAGGCAACTTGGTCGACATCATCAAAGACTGTGTCGACACCAAAGTCACTTGTGTCGACACAGATAGACAGATTGGTCTCGACACTTTCTAACTGACTGTCTCGACATTTTGTTGTCCAAGGCTAAGGTACAAGAACTGTTTGAAGACTTGACAGCTGTGGGTTGCCACCGTTTAACTGAAGCTGTCAGACCTGTCAGAAAACAGTTAGAAACCGGATCAGCCGGTTACCATGAAGAAAGTCTATAAATAGACACATTCAGAAGGAATTATATATGCAGCTAAGCTAAGAAAAATAATAGAAGAAGATCTAAGAAGAAGAAACAGAAGGATTACGATCCTGTTAAAGTTTCAATTCAAGAAAGTGAAAAAGAAGATCTTCATCAGAAGGTCTAAGAAGAAGAAGTCTGAAGTATCAGTAAAGGTGTTGGATAGAGGGAGATCCAGTCATCTTGAAGAAGAAGAAGGAAGCCATCAGTGGTTTCTCAAGAAGCTGTTTGGAAATCAACTCAGCTAAGTTCAGATTCAAGAAGCTTTGAAGAAAGCTCAGATTCAGTTGATTTCATCAGCTGATCAAGAAGTGTCTTGTCCTCTTCTCTCTCAACAAAGGCAAGACATCAAAATATCTTTTCTAAATTTCTGTAGGATCTGTTTACACAGATCTGAGTTGTAAGCCTGTGTTATAAAGGCTGAGTGTAGGAGAGGTAATCTCTGAGTGGTAGGGCTATTTGCCTGAGTGTAGGAGAAGGTTATTCTCTGAGTGGTAGGCCTTGAGGCAAGGCTGAGGTAGGGCTGTTGAGCCTGAGTTGTAGGAACCTATCCAGGTTCTGAGCTGTAGGATCTGAGGATCTGAGAATAGTGGAAGTTTGGCTGAATCTAGCACATTGCTAGATAGGTGAAGGGGGAAAGTGGATGTACCCAGATCTTAGGGAACCACTATAAAACATTGTGCAATCTGTGATGCTTAGTTGTCTGTGAATGCTGTGCTAGATAATTTAATTTGTAATTGAATTCTGCCTAGATTTATAAACAAGAAATTAGAACCTATTCACCCCCCTCTAGGTGTTTAGGTTGTCTTGAAAGTAAAACTATCAAGTGGTATCAGAGGGAGGTTCCTCAAAAAGGACTTAACAGTCTGAGGTAGATCTGAAAGGCAGAATTTAGATTCAAAAAGATGGGTTCAGGTGAGAATCATAAGGAGCTAGGGTCTATGAAATTACCCATATGCAAGAAAGAAATTTTTGGAATTTGGAAAGAAAGAGTCAGACTGTTCATGGAGGCATCTGACCCAAGGATTTATATCACAGTACAGGAAGGCCCCTTCATTCCAATGAAGGTATCAGTTCTTGATGCAAATATCCAAACTCCAAAGAGTTATTCAGAAATGACCAAGGATGAAATCATCTTGGCAACCATGGATAAAAAAGCTCAGAACATTATTGTTAGTGCCATAGATGATTCAACATTTCAGAATCTGATTCACTGCAAGACCTCCAAAGAGATGTAGGACACATTGATTGTCTACATGGAGGGATCTGAAGAAGTAAGGCAGGACAGGAAATCTATGCTCAATCAGGAGTATGAAAGTTTTAGACAAGGAAAATCTGATAGCATAACTGAGTGCTACAAGAAATTCTATAGAATTGTGAATGAGCTTATGTCCTATGGAAGAGTCTTCAGTACTTATGAACTGAATGACAAATTCTTGAGATCCTTAACAAAGGATTGGGACACAAAGATCTGTGCCATAAGAGAAGTGGCTAAATTGGCAGAGATATCTCCTCCCACCTTGTTTGGAAAGTTGCTATCCTATGAAATGCAACTTATAGTGAGGAAGGAGGAGGAAAAGAATTCAAGAGGAGAGCATAGAGAAAAGACTGTGGCATTCAATGTAGAAGCCACCAGAAAGAATAGGAGGAAATCACCAACTCCTCCTAAGGAAGTTGCAGAAGATAGTTCTGAAAATTCAGATAAGGGTTCAGAAAGCTGTGATTCAGATGCAGACTTTGCTGCATTCACAAGGCAATTCCAGAGGTTCTTGAAAAAGAAGCAATGGAAGTCTAGGCCTTCCACATCACAGCAAGATGATGACTATTAACAGAAGAAAAGGTAATCAAAGAAAGAGAAGAGCAGATTAAAGCCCAGCAAAGCCACTACTTCAAAGATTGTCTGCTATTGTTGCAATAGGCCTGGACATGCAGTGGCTGACTGTCCTGATAAGAGAAAGGAGTCTTCAGACAAGAAGAAGACTCATCAGAAAGGCAAGAAGGAGAAATCTTTTGTTGCAAAGAAAGATAGGAGTCTAACAGACCAGTGAACTTCAGAGTCAAAATCTGAAGCTGAAGCATATATTGGACTATATGCTGTGTCTGAAGAAGAGGAGTTTCTACAGTTGTTAGACTCCATCAATGAACAAAAGGATCATCAGTGTATGGGGCTAATGGCAGGATCAGAAGAGGACATATGCCAGAATCAGTCTGGTCCTAATAAGGTACAATGTCCTTCTATTACATCTGTTTGTTGTACAAGTGAAGAATCAGCTACATCTGCATCAAGTGATGTAGATGTATCTGAATCTGAAGGAGATGTCTATCAATTGATAGACAAGTATGGGGATTTGTTGCAGGCCCTTAAGAAAAGCAAGAACCTGGTTAAATCTCAGGCTCAGGAAATTGCTGAACTAAGGGTTGCTACAACTGAGTTAGAGAAAGTTATTGATCAAAAATTAAATGAAATTGTCAAGCTGAAGAATATAACTATTATTCAGATGGGCACAATTAATTATACTAATGATCAAGTGAAGAGTCTGGAGGCCAGACTTAGAATTGAAAGGGATTTAGTGGCTAGTTACTCTAAGCCAAAATCTGTCTTACCCTTGATAGATGAATTTGTCACTCAAAAGGGTAAGGCTGGATTAGGATTTAAAGGTAACTCCAGGGCTGGCAGATTCAAGAGGAAAGGCAAAGCTCCTGTTCAGCCACTAAATCTTTCAGTCCCCATAAAGTTTAGTAAGGTGAAAGTGCCTTCTAACAAATGTGATCATGAAGATATTCAAGGTTATATTAAGACTAATGTTCTGAAGAAAAAGGGTGTAAATGCAAGTAGGCCTACCTATGGTCATAAACCCAATGGTTTTAAGAAATCAGTAGGTGAAGTTGCTGCAGCACCAGCAATGAACAGAAATTCTTCTGACAAGGATGTATCTAGATCTAGATACAATAAGTTTGAATGTTGGTGCTGTGGCAAGAGAGGCCATTTTGCACTAGACTGTTGGTATAACCCAAGTGCTATAAAGAACAATAGTCTACCTGTTAGAAGAGGTTATGGTAGCTTTATTAATGCTAACCTGAACCAAGGACCCAAGACTTACTTGGGTTCTAAGGGTAAGTAATTCTGTGTTGCAGGTGAATCCAAGTAACCATGCCCCTATATGGTACTTGGATAGTGGTTGTTCCAGGCACATGACTGGAACAAAGGGGTTGCTGAAGGAGTATTCATCTGTCAAAGATGGACCTAAAGTGATCTTTGGTGGATCTGAAAAAGGAGTCATCAAAGGGTTTGGTAACATTTCTTCTAACCTTATCACTATCACTCAAGTGGCTTATGTAAAAGGTTTGAAACATAATCTAATAAGCATAAGTCAGCTAAGTGATTTAGGATATGACATTTCATTTGTTAAAGATGGATGTCATATCAAAAGGTCAAGTGATCAAAAGATCATATTGACTGGGTATAGGAAGAGAAATGTATATTGTCTTAATTTTGAATGTGAGAATAAGGCTTCTCCCATCTGTCTTGTAGCTGATGACAATGCCTCTCATTGTGTCAAGTGGCACAAGAGATCGGCTCATCTAAACTACAAGACAATTAGCCAACTCTTTAGCAAAGAGTTAGTGAGGAATGGAACTCAAGTTAAGTGTATAAAGGAAGGGATATGCTCAGCTTGTCAAAAGGGCAAGCAGACAAAATCCTCCTTTCAAAGCCTTGAAAACAAGGATTCTGTGAGGTGTTTATACCTCTTGCATATGGATCTTTTTGGTCCTATGCCAGTTCATCGTCTAGATAGGAAGGTCTACACTTTTGTGGTTGTAGATGACTATTCTAGATTTACATGGGTGTTCTTTATGAGACAAAAATCTGAAACCCCAGGTGTATTACTTAATTTTGTAAAACAAATTCAGAATGAACTGAATAGTACAGTGGTCAAAATCAGAAGTAACCATGGTACTGAGTTTCAATCTGAAAGCATAACAAAATTGTGTAAAGACTTTGGGATTTTCCAAGAGTTCTCCTCACCTAGAACACCTCAGCAAAATGGAATTGTTGAAAGAAAGAATAGAACATTAATTGAAGCAGGTAGAACTCTGTTGAGTGACACCTCTCTCCCAGAATATTTTTGGGCTGAGGCAGTTAACACTGCTTGTCATGTGATCAATAGGGCTACTATCACCAAAAGCCACAAAATGACTCCCTATGAGATTGTGAAAGGCAGAAAACCAAATCTATCTTACTTTAGGATCTTTGGTTGCAAGTGTTATATACTTAACAATGGCAAGTCATATTTGACTAAGTTTGTTGCCAAATCCCAGGATGGGATATTTGTTGGCTACAGCACTAATAGTAAGGCCTATAGAGTATTCAACTTGACTACTCAAGTTGTTGAAGAATCTGTGCATGTTGTGTTTGATGAAACAAGATTAATCAACTGTGAGTTGTCTTGTAGATCAAATGATTCAACAGGTATAAGCAAAAGTATGGACAAGCTCTCCATTACTGAAGGATCAAAGGAAGATGGGGCATTGGAAAATGAAGGCTTCTGTCTAGGGGGAGAACAAGACACTATAGAAGTTGATGAAAACCAAGAGATTCAGCTAAATGAAGGAGCTGGAGATGTTCAACCAGAAGGGAATCTTCCACCAGCTACAAGACATTTGAGAGATCATCCAGTTGATCAGATAATAGGTGATCCAAGACAGGGGGTACAAACTAGAAGCAGAAATCAAAACACAGTTCTACATTCAAGTTTCCTGTCACAAATGGAGCCTAAGAAGTTTGAAGAAGCTATCCAAGACCAGCACTGGATTGATGCCGTGCAAGAGGAGCTGAATCAATTCAGAAGGTGCAATGTCTGGGAGCTTGTTCCTAAACCAAGATGCCACAACATAATTGGCACAAAATGGATATATAGGAACAAGCTAGATGAAAGTGGAATAATAGTAAAGAATAAAGCAAGATTGGTTGCAAAAGGATACAGGCAGGAAGAAGGGATTGACTTTGATCAAACCTTTGCTCCTGTAGCAAGGCTGGAGGCAATCAGAATATTCCTTGCCTATGCAGCCTATCAAGACTTCAAAGTATACCAGATGGATGTGAAGTCAGCATTTCTGAATGGTGATCTTAAAGAAGAAGTATATGTAGAGCAACCATCAAGTTTTGTAGATCCTCTTAAACCTGATTTTGTTTATAAGCTTAGGAAAGCTCTGTATGGGTTAAAGCAAGCTCCAAGGGCTTGGTATGAAACCCTGTCTACTTTCCTTATTGAGAATAAATTCTCAAGAGGAAAAATTGACAAAACTCTATTCCTTAGGGAATCCAAAGGCAAGATCATCTTAGTTCAGATCTATGTTGATGACATAATCTTTGGGTCTACTGAAAACAACCTTTGTAAAAAGTTTGCCAAACTTATGCAAGGGAAGTTTGAGATGAGCAGTATGGGGGAACTGAAGTTCTTCTTGGGACTCCAAGTAAGACAGACTGATGATGGCTTGTCCATATCCCAGTCTAAGTTCACCAAAGAATTGATTAAGAAATATGGTATGGGGTCATCCTCCACCATGAGAACTCCTATAGGAACAAGTATGCCTATATGCAAAGATGATGCAGGTAAACCTGTTGATGAGACTTTGTATAGAGGAATAGTTGGCTCACTACTATATCTCACTGCTAGTAGACCAGATATTATGTATGCTACATGTGTCTATGCTAGGTACCAAGCCTGCCCTAAAGAATCTCATTATACTGCAGTCAAAAGGATTCTGAGATATCTTAAGGGCACACCTAATCTAGGTCTTTGGTACCCTAGGAATAGAGATTTTCAACTAACAGGCTATTCAGATGCAGATTTTGCAGGATGTAGAGAGGATAGGAAGAGTACTACAGGTACTTGTCAATTCCTGGGAGGAAGACTAATATCATGGAGTAGTAAGAAGCAGACTAGTATGGCAATTTCCACAGCTGAGTCAGAGTATGTTGCTGCTGGAAGCTGCTGTGCACAGCTATTATGGATGCAGCATCAGCTAAAGGATTATGGTATTCAAGTAAGTAGAACACCTCTTTTGTGTGATTCTAAGAGTGCAATTTCTATTGCTAATAATCCTGTTTCTCATAGTAGAACTAAGCATATAGAAATAAAATACCATTTTCTTAGAGAACATGTAGAAAAAAAGACATCTCATTGGAATTTGTGAAAACAGATTATCAAATAGCAGATGTGTTTACTAAGCCCCTAGATGAGACAAAATTCAATAAATTCAAAATTGAATTAGGTATGTTAACCATTGATTAGTGTAATCACAAAATCATCAATAATAAAGTTGAAGTGGTAACAAGACATTCAAGTGATATTAAGACACATTGAAGTAGTATAAAGTACTTTGTTGTACTTATAAGTTGTGATGAACAAACAAAAATTGGCTAAGTAAGATAGTGTCGACACATTCAGTAATAATGTGTCGACTCAGGGTAGTAATGTCGACAAGTCAGAGATATTGTGTCGACACAGAAAATATGTGTCGACACTTAAGAATCTTATTGTCGACTTATCGAGGAATGTAGTGTCGACTTCACCAGGATAGTGGTGTCGACACTTACAGATTTTGTGTCGACACTTATACTAAGAGTCGACACAGAATTTCTGATGCTCTACTATATATCTCTGGTGTCGACAAAACAGCAAATTGGTGTCGACACATAATAGACAGACTTGATGTCGAGACTATAGAAACTTGTGTCGACACATTCCATCTGTGTCGACACTTATAGTCTGTTTTTGGCGTCTTTTGATCTTCTTTAAACAGAAGGTATAAATAGGTCAAGAACTCATTCTGTCGACACGCTTACAAGGTTTTCGAAACCCTGTGTCGACATTCTCTCTCCCTCTCTCTCTCTTTCTCTCATCTTTCAAGCTTTCTCGACTGATCAATGGCGCCAAAGATTGAAGACAATGTGAATGAAGGATATGAGTTGGTGCGCCAGGCCTTTGCAGCTGCCCCTCCAGATGTTCTTGGGGTTATCTCTCTCCTCTCCGACTCAGGTTTAGAATTTCTGGTCTCCGAACCATCAAAGATATGGAAGAAGGAGGTGCACGAGTTCTTTACCTCTGCATCTGTAAACTCTGAAAGTCATGAGATAAAATCCACAGTTCATGGGTCACCTGTGGAGATTACACCAAGAAAGTTAAGAACAATTCTGCAATTACCTACAATTGAGAATGAAGAGGATGTCCCTGCTTCTAAATCTAGGGAGGCTCTTCAATGGTGTGGATTGGAATCCACCATGAAAATTGGAGCTGCGTTCAATCGGAAAGGAATGAATCAACAAGGCAAGTTTCTGTCAGAAGTAGTTGGAAAAGTTATTCTGTGCAAGCCAGGTGGACATGATAGGATTTCTGCCTATATGTTCAGCCTAATGACCAGGATTGTTTTTACAATTCCTACGAATTGGTCATCTGTAATCTTTGAGAAGATTAAGGAAGGAATCAAGAAGCCAAATCTGGCTAGGATAATGAGTATATACCTAAGTAAGGAGATTCCTGAGGTTATGCAACAACAACCTGGAACTAAAATTAATCACATGAGAAGGATGGACATGAGATTGTTCTCCAGATGGGATAGGGTGCTGACCAAAGAGATGCCTGAAGTGGAAAGGCAGGATTCACCTGAGAAATCCCCAGGTCATGCTACCAGTATTGGGCATCCACAAGAAGAGCAAGTAAGACTAGAGGTTGAAGATCAGCCTGCATCTACACAAGTTCAGGATGCCACAATACCTGCAGTTCAAGAAGAAGAAGTAAGTATACCAGCTCAGCAAGTTTATTCACCTACACAAACTGTATCTACTCATGACAAGGTACAGGTGCAGGGGGAGCTGGTGTATTTTCCTACAAAAGAGATTTCTAATATTTCTATTTCTGCACAGGTCCAGGGGGAGCAAGTGCAAGAAGATGCTCAAATTGATCAATCTCCAAATTTGAATACTGCAAATGATCAAGCCCAGAAGGAATATACTCTGGAGGAGTTATTTCCAAATGATGAAATAATTACTGATAGTCTGGAAGTGGAGCAAGAAATTGAGGGGGAGCCAGTGCATGTTGAGACTGTACAACATGGCACTGAAGCAGCTGTTTCTCCTCCTCCCAAAGAAAGAGTTCAAATTGATAGTACTTCTGATTCAGAGACTGAAGAAGCCAGGGTGGCTAAAAAGAGAAAACTTATGGTCTTCCAGAGAAGGAGCAAGAGCTATAAGCAGGCTCTACAGTCTACAGCACATCACACTCCTTCTGACTTTGATTATAACAAGTTCTTGGTAGATTTACAAGTGAAATTGGATGAACACAGAGTGGCTATAGAAAAATATGTTGATGAGAACAACAAGTCCCTGCAATTTGACTTAGCTCAAGATATAAAATCAATTAGGTTTGAGGTCAATATGCATAAGAAGGAAATGATAGATTGCTTCCATAAGGGAGGTAATGCTGTGGTATATCTGGCAAAACAACAGCAGACTATCATCCCTAAGGTGGATGACATTGCTTTAAAGCAAAGCTATGTCTTGGAAAATCAGATAAGGATGAATGAGAATTTAACTGAATCTCATCATGAGATCATTGAGGAATTGAAGAAGATTGTTCCAGGCCTGCCTGCAGATAGAGCAAAAGAAATGGAAGAATTTGATAAGAACTTTCAAGCTGCTATTGCTTCTGTTAAGACTGCAATCACTACCTCTCAAAAGGAAATATCTGACAGGCTTCTAAAGTTAAAACCATTTTTTAAAGAGGGTGTAAATTATCTGGATGGCCAAATCAGATTTCAAAAGAAAGATCTCAGAGATCATGTTTCTAGAGAAGCCATAAAGGGGGAGAGGATGCTAGTTCATGCAGGCTCAGAGCACACCAAATGGGTGACCAATAGAATTCGAGCCACATTGGGATATCCCCCATTGTGTGATGATGCTATGGTGGCTGAGTCAGGAATACAAATAAGTCTACTTGAAGGCAATCAACCTGAGGTTGCCCAAGTCATTTACCCCCCTCCAGATTATGATATGATTGATCAGCAGGTTCAAGGGATGTATAGTCCTCCAAAGGAGGTTACTAATATTGTTATTGGGAAGGTTGATAAGCCTGAGGCTACTTTGAAAGACCAACAAGATGCTCTTCTATCTAAGAAAAGGTTTAGAGAGCAGGCTGAACTTAAGCCAGACTTTGAGCAGTGGAGTCCTACTTCCAGAAATATAATACTCACTGCATGGAAGGCTGTCAAAGACCAAGTGCAGGAAAGAGGCAAGTGGTACAATGAGATGGAATGGCAGAAGTATGAAGCCAGGCAAGAGGCCATTGTACAGTTTAGAAGAAAAGCCAAGATGGGTAGGCTGCCTCCAGATGCTCAGGAGCCAAGCAAGTACTTCCCAAAGCCCTTTCATTATTTTGAAAGGCAAAGGCTCAAGGAAGAAGCAAAGAAGAAGGCTGATCTAAAAGGCAAGAAGCCAGCTGAAGATTCTGAAGCTCCTGTGAAGGCTCAAGTTCTATCTGGCAAAGGGATTGCCATTAAAGAGCCTGATCAGTCTTAATTTTTAGTTCTTTCAAAGTACTTTGTAATGTTTTGATTAAATCATTAAATGTAAATCTCTGTATTCAAACATTATCAAGTTATAAACAAAATGTTGGTTGGTATCATATAATGTTCATTCTGTGATGGATTGTTTTTATGTTTTGTTTATATTAAGTATTCCTGTTATGTCATATATCATCAGTTTATACTTTTTATAAATGGTGTATATCATTGGCTATAGGGTTATGACTTCTCCAAATAGGGGGAGATTGTTGGGTACATTGGAAAATGTGTACCTGATTTGAAGAAGCCCAACTTAGCTCAATGATATACATCAAGGTGTATTTGATGATTGTTTTGAGTTGACATGTGCAGGTGAAGAAGTATTAAATAATACAGAAAAATATTCTAAGTCCACATGTCGACACCTGAAGAAATTGTGTCGACACTTCAGAATATTTGTGTCGACACTTCAGAATATCAGTGTCGACACAGAGAAAGATAGTCGACCACATTTATGTCGATACTGGGAAGCAGTGTCGACACATAAAGAAAATAGTCGACTTCAACTATCTCGACACTGGGAAGCAGTGTCGACACATAAAGAAAATCGTCGACCTCAACACTGGGAAGCAGTGTCGACACCGTGAAAGATAGTCGACCAGAGAAAGTTAGTCGACACCGTAAAAGATAGTCGACCAGAGAAAGTTAGTCGACTAGTGAAAGATAGTCGATCAGAGAAAGATAGTCGACTCATAGAAGAAGATAGTCGACCACAATTGTGTCGACACTGGGTGGATGTGTCGACACCAGAAGACTGAGTCGACACATATTGGCAGAAGTCAATTATGCTTGTGTCGACACCAGAAGACTGAGTCGACATATTTTGGCAGAATTAAAGATTGCTGTGTCGACACCAGAAGGCTGAGTCGACACATACTAAGTTCTGAATCTACAATAACTGTGTCGACACACAGGACTTGTGTCGACACACAGGACTTGTGTCGACACACTGCAGAGTCTAGACCAAGTTATTTTCTGAAGAAGCTGTGTCGACTTAAAGGCAACTTGGTCGACATCATCAAAGACTGTGTCGACACCAAAGTCACTTGTGTCGACACAGATAGACAGATTGGTCTCGACACTTTCTAACTGACTGTCTCGACATTTTACTGTCCAAGGCTAAGGTACAAGAACTGTTTGAAGACTTGACAGCTGTGGGTTGCCACCGTTTAACTGAAGCTGTCAGACCTGTCAGAAAACAGTTAGAAACCGGATCAGCCGGTTACCATGAAGAAAGTCTATAAATAGACACATTCAGAAGAGAATTATATATGCAGCTAAGCTAAGAAAAATAATAGAAGAAGAAACAGAAGGATTACGATCCTGTTGAAGTTTCAATTCAAGAAAGTGAAAAAGAAGATCTTCATCAGAAGGTCTAAGAAGAAGAAGTCTGAAGTATCAGTAAAGGTGTTGGATAGAGGGAGATCCAGTCATCTTGAAGAAGAAGAAGGAAGCCATCAGTGGTTTCTCAAGAAGCTGTTTGGAAATCAACTCAGCTAAGTTCAGATTCAAGAAGTTTTGAAGAAAGCTCAGATTCAGTTGATTTCATCAGCTGATCAAGAAGTGTCTTGTCCTCTTCTCTCTCAACAAAGGCAAGACATCAAAATATCTTTTCTAAATTTCTGTAGGATCTGTTTACACAGATCTGAGTTGTAAGCCTGTGTTATAAAGGCTGAGTGTAGGAGAGGTAATCTCTGAGTGGTAGGGCTATTTGCCTGAGTGTAGGAGAAGGTTATTCTCTGAGTGGTAGGCCTTGAGGCAAGGCTGAGGTAGGGCTATTGAGCCTGAGTTGTAGGAACCTATCCAGGTTCTGAGCTGTAGGATCTGAGGATCTGAGAATAGTGGAAGTTTGGCTGAATCTAGTACATTGCTAGATAGGTGAAGGGGGAAAGTGGATGTACCCAGATCTTGAGGAACCACTATAAAACATTATGCAATCTGTGATGCTTAGTTGTCTGTGAATGCTGTGCTAGATAATTTAATTTGTAATTGAATTCTGCCTAGATTTATAAACAAGAAATTAGAACCTATTCACCCCCCCTCTAGGTGTTTAGGTTGTCTTGAAAGTAAAACTATCAGAGGCGAGCTCACTCGCCGCTTTTCACCTCGACATGGGGTGGAGCTTCCTCGCCCCTGTACTCGCTGCCCTTGCCTAGCGGGTGTTATCTCAGGGCCCGCTTGCCCTTCAGCTGTGGGGTGTTTTTACCATATGTTACCCCTTTCGGAATGCCTATAGTCCTCGAAAATAGTGAAGTTTGGATATTTGCAGACCGTCTTTTCCTATAAATAGGACCCAAGGGGTACCTCAGAAGGCACGCTTTCTTGTGCCCGGTCTTCCAGTGCTTTTTGAGGTACCTTAGCTTCAGCACTTGGCTAAGGAGGGGAAGCGCTCTAAGATCTTTCGGGTGTGTGGTGGGACCTCCGTGCTGAAGCCTTGGGTCTGTCCCCGGTCCTTTTCCCTTGTCACCTGGGCTTGTGGGGAGAGAAGTAAGTGTGCGATCACCCCTTCCGCAAGGGTCAAACTCCACAGAGACCGATTTTTCGGTTTCAACACTTTGGTGCGCTGAGCGTGGAGCGTGGTTAGCACAGAAAATCTTCCGCAAGACCGATGACAAGAGACGAAGGGCAAGGTTCAGACAGGGCGAGCTCGCCACCCCCTCCCCCTCCCGCGATGGCGGGGATGTCCGCGGAGCTCAGGGAGGAAGTGCTCAGACTCGTCAGGGTCGCACTCAGCATGCGAGCCGAGAGCACGATGCCGGTGGTTCCCATGGTCGCCGATCCAGCACTAGGCAACGACGCGCCCCTCAGGCGAGCGGGGAAGGAAGTCGCGAGCGAGGGGGAGCGTGAGCCGATGGGGCGAGTCCTCTTACCGGGCTCTGCAGGCGAGTACCAGTTCGGCGAGACGGTGGGGAGGGAGTTCCCAACTCGCCCGGCTGAGGGAGGAATCCCCTTCAGCAAGTTCGTTTCTTCTGCCCCAGTTCCAGAGGGGTTCCGAGAGCCGGAGATGTCCTACTACTCAGGGAAGGGAGATCCGGTCCAGCACGTCCAGTGGTTTGAAGACGTTGTATCAATCTGACAGATGTCGGATGGCTTCAAGTGTAGGCTCTTTGCCATCTCCCTCAGGGAAAAAGCGAGAGAGTGGTTTCATCAGCTCCCGGCCGGCTCTATCTACTGCTTCGAGGACCTGCGCAGGGGATTTATGTTGAGACTCACCACCTCAAAGAAAAGGAAGAGGGAGGCCGAGTCCTTGTTCCGTATCAAACAAAAAGTAGGGGAGACCCTGGGAAGTTACCTGTACAGGTTTCAGGAGGAACTGTCCCAGGTACAAGAGATGTCAGGGCATACCATGATGGTGGCCTTCACCCTGGGTCTCCAACTCGGGTTCTTCGCCATGGAGTTGAAAAGGACGCCTCCGGTGTCTTTCGAGGCGCTCCTAGAAAGGGCGGCAAGGGAGGCCGGCATGGAAGCAGCACACCCAGAGTTTGCTCGGAGGTTGGCCAGGTGGGCCGTAGAGGAGGAGAAGCCAAGGGGTGGCCGAGCCCAGGAGGAGAAAAGGGCCGAGCCTCGGCAGAGAGAGCAGCAGCCGCAGCAGCCCAGGTGAGGGCGTCAGGAACCAAACAACCGATTGGGTTGGAAGCCGGAGTGGCAGGACAAAGGGCCACGAAGGGGTTATCAGGGAGGAGATAACCGCCAAGGTGGGCACGACCAGTTTTACCCCCAGGGGTGAGGCAGGGCCAGAGACCCCCCCTTCCCGATTAGGAGGAGGCCATGGCTATCGCCCTGGGGGGGAGAAGGAGAGGACAGCTAAGGAGGAGGGAGGTCAGGGTAAACCTGCCCTACTGTGACTACCATCAAGAGGAGGGGCACATGACAATCACGTGTCCGGAGTTCCTCGAGATACGGGGGAACAGGGAACAGCAGCAGCAGTAGAACTGCCAGGAGGTGCGGATCGAGAAAGTCTGGCCTCAGGCGGAGGGGGATCGTTGCGAAGACCGGGCCGATGTGGGGACCCGAGGAGGGAGCGGGGTGATCCATGGGGGGGTGGGGGTCGAAGCTTCCCGGAAAGCAAGCCTCCACACTATGTACCGAAGGAGCATCGGCTCCACATCCCAGACTCCACCCCCAGAGGAGAGGATCACCTTCTCAAGGGAGGACATGCCGGGTCATGAGGACCCCTTCTGCGATGCGTTAGTCATCCAGACGGCCATCGAGAATTTCACAGTCTCCCGAATCCTCATTGATAATGGGAGCTCCATCAACATCATCTTCAAGAAGCCCTTCGAAGCCATGCAGATAGAAGCCAGGAGGGTGCTGGCCTCTGATGGACCTCTCTTCGGTTTTTCGGGGGAGAGAAAAGAAGTAGAGGGGGGAGTGGGACTTCATGTCAGCTTAGGGGGGCAGTCCAGGAACTGCCGGTTCGTCATAGTGGAGGCCCCCAGCAGTTACAATGCCATTTTCGGACGGCCCCTCATCAGCGCCTTCCGCTGCGTCCCCTCCTCCTTCCACTAATTCCTTAAGTTCAACATGGAGGGGATCAAGGTCCGAGTTAGCGACGACCACAAGGCAGCTCGGGAATGCTATGTGACGACAGTGAATTCCATTTCTTGGCAGGAGGAGGCCGAAGAGATGGGGAGAAGGATGGAAGAGGTGGAAGGGAAGGAGGCCGGAGAAGAAGACAGGGAGGAAGGAAGGATGGAGGGGGAAGCCCGCGAGGTGGTGCCCCCAGAGGATTCGGTTGAGGCGATGACCGTAGAAGGAGGGGAGGTCCTTACTCCAAGAGGGGAGGACATCACCGAGTGGGAGGAGCAGTTCCGGTTGGAGGCCGCCGAGGAAGTGGTAGAGATGGAGGTTCTCACCCAGGATGGCAGGGTGGAGAAGGTCCGCATCAGCGGAGGGCTGACCCCGGAGGATCAAGGCAGGATGCTTGAGTGCATCCAGAATAATGTGGATGTCTTCGCTTGGAGCGCGGCCAAGTTGCCTGGGATCGATGCTGATGTCGTCTGCCACCGTCTCAACCTAGACCTGGAGGCTCGCCCCATCCAGCAAAAGAGGAGGTCCATCACGGACAAGCTGGCCGAACCAATCAGGGAGGAAGTCGCCAAGATCCTCAAGGCCGGTTTCATTTCCGAAATTCAATACCCCGACTGGGTCTCGAATGTTATAATGGTTAAAAAAGGGGACGGCCGGTTGAGGATGTGTGTAGATTTTTCACTTCTTAATAAATCATGCCCGAAAGATTGTTATCCCTTGCCTAAAATCGACGCACTGGTAGATTCAGCCGTTGGTTTTTCTGTAATGAGTTTTTTAGATGCCTTTTCAGGTTATCATCAGATCAGGATGCACCCTCCTGACATAAAGGATGTCTCGTTCATCACAGGAGATGGATTCTACTGCTACAACATGATGCCTTTTGGGTTGAAGAATGCAGGGGCAACGTATCAGAAGATGATGGACCGTGTATTCAGGGGACAGAAGGGGAGGAACCTGGAAGTTTACGTGGATGACTTGATGATCAAGAGTCGGGAGGTCGACTCTTACCTCCGGGATCTGGAGGAGACCTTTGGCACCTTGCGCAAATACAAGATGAGGTTGAACCCCCTGAAGTGCGTCTTCGGGGCGAGCAGGGGCAAATTTTTGGGTCACCTCCTCACCCCCGCTGGAGTCGAACCCAACCCTGATAAGGTCCGGGCGATTATGGACTTGGGATCGCCTCGGGATGCAAAGGAGGTACAACGACTAACGGGGAAGCTGGCAGGGCTGAGCAGGTTTCTCTCTCGGTCTGTGGAAAAGTGTTCTCCCTTCTTCAAGACCTTGAGAGGAGGTCGGGAGTTCGAATGGACCTCGGAGTGCGAGGAGGCGTTCAAGGCCTTGAAGAGGCAGTTGACTCAGGCCCCCTTGCTTCAGGGGCCGAAGGAGGGGGAGGACATGTTCTTATATTTTGGGGTTGGGGCGGAGGCCGTGAGTTCTGTCTTAGTTCGAGAAGAGGGGAGGAAACATCTGCCCATTTATTACGTGAGTAGGGTTCTGAGGAAGGCGGAACTCCGCTACCCCATCTTGGAGAAGTTGACCTTCACTCTAATCATCTCGGCCCGGAGGCTCAGGCCCTACTTCCAGGCACACTCCATCCAGGTGGTGACCGACCACCCCCTCCGAAACATCTTTGAGGGGGTGGAGCACTCAGGAAGACTCGCCAAGTGGTCGGTAGAGTTGAGCGAGTTCGACATCTCCTTTGTCTCCTGACTCGCGATCAAGGCGCAAGCAATGGCCGACTTCCTGGCTTACTATGTGGTCGAGGCAGCAGAGGACAAACTAACTTACCCCGTCCCTTGGAAGGTGATGGTGGATGGGGCTTCGGGGAAACACTCCTTAGGAGTTTGGGTCGTCTTGGAGAGCCCTCAAGGGACACAGATTGAGCAAATAGTGGTAATACATTTTTCCATAACCAACAACCAGGCCGAGTACGAGGCGATGATCGCAGGGCTGCGCCTGGCCAGGGAATTGGGAGTGCATGATGTGAAGGTCCTCACTAACTTCATGGTAGTAGCCTCCCAGATCAACGGGGAGTTCGAAGCGAGGGAGCCTACCCTGCAACGGTATCTGGCCAAGGTCAAGGGGATCATTGGGGGGTTCCACACCTTCTCCATTCAACATGTGCCACAGAGGAAAATGAACAGGTCGACCATCTTGCCAAGCACGGCCCTCGGGTGGGGGGCACTATCACGGACTTTTTTCACCCATCCTTGGAAGAAGGAGAGTTGATGGAGATAGATCGGCGATCCACATGGATGGACCCCTTCACCACCTATTTGTCCACGGGAGAGTACCCAGAGGGGATGGATAAAAAGAAGCTCAAGTACAAGTCAGCATACTACCTCTTGCGCGACGGGCAACTCTACTGCAAGACCCTTTCGGGATTACTAGCTCGTTGTGTGGCGGAGGGGGAGGTGTCAAGGATTTTGGAAGAGGTCCACTCCGGGGAATGTGGGAGTCACTCGGGAGGTCGGACCCTGGAGGGAAGGATTATCAGGCAGGGCTACTTCTGGCCTACCTTGGGGCATGATGCCTTAGAATTTGTCAAAAAATGCCATAAGTGCCAACTGTTTGCCCCCTCCAACTACAACCGGCTCAGCGACTCAGGAGTATCACGGCCCCCTGGCCTTTCGCAATTTGGGGAATGGACCTGGTAGGGCCCTTCCCCCAGGCAAGCGGGCAAAGAAGGTTCTTGTTGGTAATGATTAATTATTTCTCCAAGTGGATGGTGGTGAAGGCGTTGTCCAAGGTGACCTCGCAGATCATCCGAAATTTTGTATGGGGGAAAATCATCTGCAGGCATGGGATGCCCCAAGCCATCGTCACCGACAACGGACCGCAGTTCGGCAGCAACGAGTTCATCAAATTCCGTGGAGAGCTCGGGATTGACCTTAGGTTTGCCTCTGTCCATCACCCAAGAAGCAACGTGCAGGTTGAAGCAGCCAACAAGATTATCGTGAATCTCCTGAAAAAGAAGGTGGAAAATTTGAAAGGGAGTTGGGTGGAGCAACTCCCCTCTGTTCTTTGGGCCCTGAGGACTACTCCCAATACCGCCACGGGGGAGATGCCCTTTAAACTATCTCATGGAAGCGAGGCGGTGCTCCCCATCGAACTCGAGGTCCGTACTCCCAGGGTCGCTGAGGCGGAAGCCGGAGGGGAGGAGTGGAGAGTTGAAAATGATGGAGAAAAGCGGCTCTCCTTAGACTTGATAGAAGAACTGCGCGACCTCTCAGCAGTTCGACAGGAGGAAGTCAAGCGAAGAATGGCTAAGTACTTTGACAAGCATGTTCGGGTTAAACAGTTTGTGGAAGGCGACCTGGTCCTAAAGAAGGTAGATGCGACGGGAATATCGGCTGCCGTGGGCAAGCTCCATCCAAACTGGGAGGGGCCCTACATCGTAAAAGAGGCACTAAGATCGGGAGGGTACCGCCTCCAAAATTTAGAGGGCGAGACTTTGAGCCACACCTGGAGCGGCGACGACCTGAAACGCTTCTATCCCTGAATATTTGTATGTGCCTTAATTTTTTCAATACAACGTGTTTCATTCATTTGAGCCCTTTTTGCATGATGATCGTAACAATGACATGAGATGTGGCGGAACTTTCGTAGCATAATATCATAAACCCTCAAGATATGTTCTAAGTCTTCTCGCTCTGGGGTTAGGTCTCGATTCTCCCACTGTCAGGCTCCCTCCAAGCTGGCCGGGCCGGGGTCTCGATGGACGTCGTTATGACCCTGGAGCTGAGCCCGGAGGATGTTAAACACCCGCCCTCAGGCTCCCATCTAGCTGACTGGCTTGGTGGTAGCACCCGAGAGAGGCAAATGTTCTAAGTCTTCTCACTCTGGGGTTAGGTCTCGATTCTCCCGCTGTCAGGCTCCCTCCAAGCTGGCAGGGTGGGGGTCTCGATGGACGTCGTTATGACCCTGGAGCTGAGCCCGGAGGATGTTCAACACCCGCCCTCAGGCTCCCATCTAGCTGACTGGCCTGGTGGTAGCACCCAGGAGAGGCAAATGTTCTAAGTCTTCTCGCTCTGGGGTTAGGTCTCACTTCTCCCGCTGTCAGGCTCCCTCCAAGCTGGCAGGGCCGGGGTCTCGATGGACGTCGTTATGACCCTGGAGCTGAGCCCGGAGGATGTTCAACACCCGCCCTCAGGCTCCCATCTAGCTGACTGGCCTGGTGGTAGCACCCGGGAGAGACAAATGTTCTAAGTCTTCTCACTCTGGGGTTAGGTCTCGATTCTCCCGCTGTTAGGCTCCCTCCAAGCTGGCAGGGCTGGGGTCTCGATGGACGTCATTATGACCCTGGAGCTGAGCCCGGAGGATGTTCAACACTGGCCCTAAGGCTCCCATCTAGCTGACTGGCCTGGTGGTAGCACCCGGGAGAGGCAAATGTTCTAAGTCTTCTCGCTCTGGGGTAAGGTCTCGATTCTCCCGCTGTCAGGCTCCCTCTAAGCTGGCAGGGTCGGGGTCTCGATGGACGTCGTTATGACCCTAGAGCTGAGCCCGGAGGATGTTTAACACCCGCCTTCAGGCTCCCATCTAGCTGACTGGCCTGGTGGTAGCACCCGGGAGAGGAAAATGTTCTAAGTCTTTTCGCTCTGGAGTTAGGTCTCGATTCTCCCGCTATCAGGCTCCCTCCAAGCTGGCAGGGTCGGGGTCTCAATGGACGTCATTATGATCCTAGAGCTGAGCCCGGAGGATGTTCAACACCCGCCCTCAGGCTCTCATTTAGCTGATTGGCCTGGTGGTAGCACCCGGGAGAGGCAAATGTTCTAAGTCTTCTCGCTCTGGGGTTAGGTCTCGATTCTCCCGCTGTCAGGCTCCCTCCAAGATGGCAGGGCCGGGGTCTCGATGGACGTCGTTACGACCCTTGATCTGAGCCCGGAGGTTGTTCAACACCCGCCCTTAGGCTCCCGTCTAGCTGACTGGCCCGGTGGTAGCACCCGGGAGAGGCGAATGTTCTAAGTCTTCTCGCTCTGGGGTTAGGTCTCGACTCTCCTGCTGTCAGGCTCCTTCCAAGCTGGCAGGGTCGGGGTCTCGATGGACGTCGTTATGAGCCTGGAGCTGAGCCCGGAGGATGTTCAACACCCGCCCTCAGGCTCCCATCTAGCTGACTGGCCTGGTGGTAGCACCCGGGAGAGGCAAATGTTCTAATTCTTCTCGCTTCGGGGATAGGTCTCGATTATCCCGCCGCCAGGCCCCCTCCAAGCTAACAGGGGCAGGGGTCACAATGGACATTGTTACGGTCCAGGAGGTGGACCTGAAAGTTGACACATGGCAAGCATGTACGAGCAAACCCATAAGTTAGAAGGGCGAGCTCAAGGGGTCCTGTCCCCCTTGGTTTTTCGTTAAAAAAGATTTTTGACCCCACCTCTAGTGGAGGGAAGAATATACCCCCCAGGCGAGCCCGTTCTCGCAGGGTCTGCTCGGCATAGGGTATTTCTCGGCTTGATAGGCGGGCGCTGGCGGCGACCGCTCTCACAAAGGTCGCCTCGTGGGTAAGCGGAGTGTTCGCGAGTCTGGCCGCTGCCAACACTCAGGACCTCTCGGCGAGCGTGAATCCTAACTCACAAACATTTTAGCGCTGAAGGTAAAAAGAAGATAGAAATTTTTTTTCATTATAATTTCAAAAGGGGAGAGGCTCACCTCGGCGAGATTACAAAAGGGGGGGGGATGATTACAAGAATGAATGCAAAAAAAAGGGGGGAGAAGTCTGGTCAGCTCTCGCCCTCCTCTCCCGAATGATGATCCTCCTCCTCGCCCTCGAGCGACTTTTCCTTGCCCTTCGCCCCCATCAAAGAGGGAGACAAAACTTTCCTCCTTCTCGCTGGGCGGGGACGGCTGGAACAGGCTTGACATAAGATCCCGGACCGCCACCTCCTCACAGCCCTCGGCCAGGATCCCCGACCCTTTCATAATGCCTAGGAGGTATTCGGCAGACTCGATCGAGTTGACTCGCAGCCGCTCCATGACCTCCCCCTCGCCAAAAACCCGGGGCCGCTTGTAGGGAAAAGGGGGCTCGACGCCGTATGGGGGGAAAAGGGCTTCCGTCAGCCGATGTACCTCACCGTGGAGACCGTGGTTCTGCTCCTTCAGCGCCTCCACCTCGGCCGCCGACCGAGCAGCAAGGGCCCCCTGCTCGGCAACATGGGCCTCCTGCTCGCACGAGCTGGCCTCCTGATCCGCGAGGCGGACCCGCAGCTGGGCAACTTCACCCTCCAACTCGCTAGCCCGGGCCTATAACACCCTGACAGACTCGGCATCCTGAAAAGCAAAAAGGTCAGATTCTCGGTGAAATATTTTTCCAAGTTAAAATTAGAGTTGGTCGGTTCTTACCAGCCCGCCCGAGGCCTCGTCGAGTAAGCGCTCGGCAATGCCGAACCGTCGCTCTGCGTCGGCAGCTTTCTCCGCCGCCAGGTCGCGCTCCTGCTCGGCCTTTAACAGAAGTTGGCTGAGCTGAAAGCCACGGCGAACCATCATATGATGGAGTTCGAAGGCCCTCAGATGAGCCTGCACACCCTCGTGGCCTACCAGCCGAGGAGTCATGTTCTTGTAGGCCTCGGCGCCCTCCCAACCGTAGAGGCCGAAACCAAGGGCGAACGCGTGGCCCGTAGGAGGCCGGCGAGCTCCCAAGGAGGGGGCGCGAGTGGAGACAGAGACACGGTGGGCCCCCTCATCCCAGATCAGCATCGGCTCGCCAGCCGCGTCCTTGCTCCTTCCCCCCTTGCCGAAGTGGGGGTGGTCCTTGGGAATTCCCGGGTCGCAGGGAGTAATCTCCTCCACGGAAGGAGGGGAGGAGGACCCGCGCTTCTTCCCGCGAGGGGATGACGCCTCCTTCAGTGGGCTCGCCGGGGCTTCGTCGGAAAAAACCTCCGGCGAGCTCATGAACCTGAAGGGTGACAAGGGCTGCTGTGGCCGGCCTCGCAAGATTACCCTCGCCTTCTTAGGGGCCGAGGGGCGGCGGAGCGAACTCGGCCCTCCAAGCTCCAGCCGTCTCTTGCTGGAAGGCTTTCCTCTAGCCTTCTCTTCTCGGCATGCCTCAGCCGCAGCCCGAGCCAGCTCGAGCGGGTCCGCAAACACTCCCGGGTCGGCGAAGGGAGGGTTCACCGGGATCAATCGCTCCCCTGTAAAAAAGACTTAGCCAGAAAATAAGATTCTGATCGATTAGGCCGAGTGGCGAGAAGAAGGTGGGCGAGACAAACCTTCGCCAGGAAGGATGGGCGGCAGGGACTCGAGGCCGCGGCGGAGGAAGGCGACTTCAAAGTCCTTGTACAGAAAGAACTTATGAAGCTCGGCATCATTGCCGGACACGGACGGTGGCAGGTACACCTCCTCGCTTTTCTGCAGGGGCGAGAAGGGAATGTTGCCGAGCTCGCCCCGGATGAAGACGATCTTCGACATCCAATTGTGGTTCTTGTTGGCGACCTCGCGGATCTTTATGGACGTACCGCCGAAGAAGGCGACCCCATCGGCATTGGCTTTGTAAGAGAAGAGTTTGCGAAAGACGGTGAGGTTGAACTCGATCCGCTCTCGGCGGGGGTAGCAGGCAAAACCCACCACCATAGCGATGGCATTGTGGTTGAGCTGTGTGGGTACGACGTCATAATACTTGAGGACCTGGCGAACCTCCGGCCAGAGCGACAGGCGCAACCTCACCTCAAAGTGCGAGATGGGGAAGGCGAGCTCGTCCTCGAAGAAGGAGTTTATGGCCTCATGCTCCGCCGGGAGGCGGTTCACGAAGCCGGCAGGGACATAGTCCGCCACAAACTTGGCGAGCTCGCCCGCCGTGGTATTGCCCTCGAAAAAGCAATGGTCCGCGAAGTTCTAGGCGCACTTAGCGCGGCCATCGGAATCAGGGTTTCCTTTACCCATGCTCGCCGAGGGAAGGGAAGCATGCGAGTAGAAGGCGGGGGGGGGGGGGGGGGGAGGGCAAGGAAGGAAAGAGATGAGAAGGCAATAAAGGCATAGCCGGGGGTAGGTGAGGATCCCTATTTATTGAAAAAGGGAGGAGAAGAGAAACCGACTGACCAGCCCGGCTCGCGCACTCCGTCTCGCCGCTCTTCGCTCGCCGACCTCGGCGAGCCCAGATGAGGAATTCGAAAAGGCACACACCGCTCGAAGGAAATAAGATACGCTCGCGTAACAAAAATTTATACAATTTATTAGCATGAAGAAAGCAAATTGTCCAGAACAAGGAAAATTAGAAAAACACACGCATCGACCAGGCGACAACAGGGGCGAGTACCGGTCGGCTCGCAAGGGAGCCGTCCTTAATTACCATGGTCTCGCCGATCCGATGTCGCCAGCCGCTGCGCGAAGAGCTGCCGAAGCTGCCCCAGGTTCCTGTTCGCCGCTCGCAAGTTCTCATCAATCTCATCGAAGAGTATGGAGGAAGACGTCGCCACATACGCTGAGCTGACTCTCGCCTCGCCAGCAAGCTGCGCGCACTCCTCTTGAAGCCTGGAATTGTCTTTCTTCAGCTCGTGGAGCTCGCGCACTAACTTTTTGAGGACCAGTTTGCTTCGCCTCGACCGTTCGGGGTTGTCCACCTCCGAGTCCAGGAAGATGTCCAAAGCGCGCGACGATGGTAGAGGCGAGTAGACGGCCCGTTCGGCTGATTCGTCGGCTTCGGATTGGTTAGGAGGGCCTGCACAGGGGAGTCGAGATAGCGAGTGGGAGGAGCGAGCACCAATTAGAATCGAACGCAAAATGAGGGAGTCAGGGATATACCTTCAGAACCTCGGGGGGAAGCAGGAACGGATGTGTGCTCGACGACCGCCTAGTGGCCGCGGGAGCGGAAGAAGGTTGTTGTGAAGGGATGTGAGCCGGCGACCCCAGCCCCCGCGAATCCAGCTCCATGGTTTCAGTGGCAAGGGGCGAGTCTCGCGGGCGCGGGTCAGAGGATGGCTTAAGCGCCTTGGCAGGAAGATTCTCGACCCTCGGAGTGGAGACCTCGCCGCCCTAGTCTTGTTCGGCGGTAAGATCCACAAAGTCTTTGTCATGGGGGGGCCAGAGCAGAACGGTTGGAGGAGTCGGAGCCATTGACCAAAGTGTTTTTTAAGTCAGCGAAGATGTGCTCGGCCTCGGGAGGAAAGGGCCTCGACCTCTTGACTGAGCCAAATTCCGTGAAGCGGCGAGCCGGGGCATTCAGGTCCGTCAAGGCCGCAGCGCGAAGGGCGGTTTCCTCGCGAGATTTCGCGAGTCGCTCCATGACCTCTTTGGGGAGTGGCATCTCGGCAGGGCTTAAGTAAAGAAAGGGGCGGAGGCCAGTCGAGCAGGCTGGGCATGTATATATAGTCGTCGGTGGGCCCTACCAAAAGATTCCTTTTGGCTCCTGTCGCACTCGCAGGATCCTAGGGGGTTGGATGTTTCTTTCCGAGTTTGTGCCAACCTCGCAAAGAGCGGGGATTGTGTACAACCCCGTATCCAGCGAGTGAGCTAACAGGAGCCAAACCGGCCGGCTCAGACCGCCCCAGAGTCCCAGGCGAGTTCAACAGGGGATGCCAAGCCCAGCACGCCGAGTATGGGCTCGGCAGTCGTCGGGCCGAGCTCGGAGTTCGTGGAACTGAGCTTGACAAAAGGAAGTCGTTCATCGTGGGGCAGACCCGGCCGAGTACGTGCTCGCCCAGAGCCAAAGGGTTGGCAAGTCCCTACACGCCCGTCATCCGCGAGCAGGGGCTTCAGGAGGAACTCGCCAGGGCCAAAGGCGAGGCGGGCCAGGCCGGCGGCGCTAAGAGAGGCGAGCTCACTCAACGCCTTCTCCCGCGGCGCTGAGAGAGGCGAGCTCACTCAACACCTTCTCCCGCAGCGTTGAGAGAGGCGAGCTCACTCAACGCCTTCTCCCGCGGCGTTGAGAGAGGCGAGCTCACTCAACGCCTTCTCCTGCGGCGCTGAGAGAGGCGAGCTCACTCAACGCTTTTCACCTCGGCATGGGGTGGAGCCTCCTCGCCCCTGTACTCGCCGCCCTTTCTTAGCGGGCGTTATCTCAGGGCCCGCTCGCCCTTCAGCTATGGGGTGTTTTTACCATGTTACCCCTTTCGGATTGCCTATAGTCCTCGAAAACAGTGAAGTTTTGATATTTGCAGACCGTCTTTTCCTATAAATAAGACTCAAGGGGTACCTCAGAAGGCACGCTTTCTTGTGCCCGGTATTCAAGCGCTTTCTGAGGTACCTTAGCTTCAGCACTTGGCTAAGGAGGGGAAGCGCTCTAAGATCTTCCGGGTGTGTTGTGGGACCTCCGTGCTGAAGCCTTGGGTATGTCCCCGGTCCTTTTCCCTTATCACTTGGGCTTGTGGGGAGAGAAGTAAGTGTGCGATCACCCCTTCCGCAAGGGTCGAACTCCACAAGGACCGATTTTTCGGTTTCAACACCCAGGGCCCTACTTCAAGGGATCATCTTCCACTCCTCCCTCTTCTCCTCCTACGCATGTGAGAGATCCTTTGAATGTCTCCTTGCATCTTCGAAGAAATCTTCGAAGATCTTTGATCTCCTTTGAGTTCTCATGTGCACGTTCCACCCGACGCACATTCCATCCGACGCGCATCCCGCTCCGCGCATGTTCCACCTTATGTGTACTTCCCTAAGCACCAAACACGCTCCGCGCACATTGCGCACTCTAGTCAACAACAAACTCTCTATTTGTTACGGACTAACTCGGCGTCTCGGCCGGACCGGAATAAACTGGATCGCCTTAGCTCTCGGGATGGTCGAGCGTGCACACAGTCAATGAAAATAGAGAGTTGACACAAGATATTTTAACGTGGAAAAACCCCTCAACTGGGTAAAAAACCACGTGACCGGATCTGTGCCGGTCAAAGTCCACTATCAGTTTGCGGTTACAATATGTTTGGAGAATCGAGGGCGACAGACCGCTCCTCGTTACAACTTGGTGGTGAGAGAGAATTCCTAACTCGCGACGGGCAATAGACTGCGCCGAGGGAGTGCTGGATGCTGCTTGATGGCTAGTGTGCTTGAGTGTCGGTGATAGTCGTCTTCTTCCCTTCTCTACACACTTGGGGACTTGGGCGTTCCTCTGACTCGTAGACGGCTTGAAGATGACCCGAGGGAGGAATTCAGCAGAGCTCTTTCCTAAGGAAGAAGAAGGCTGGGGGAGCGAAAAAGTGAGAAATGAGGAGGCCTGAGGCTCCTTTTAAAGCCTCCAGGAGGTGGTTATGGTGGACCCCCACTAACATGATGGTTAGTGGGTGGTTACTTGCAGATCAGACGGCGAGGAAGGCTTCGTAGTGATCAGAAGGTGGCCAACCTGCAAGCGACGGCGGTCGGCAGCGGCTGCGGGCGGCGGTAGTTATTGGAAGGGAGGCCCCCATGGTCCTCCTATTGTGGAGGAGATCATGGGATGTTGGTTGACTGGTCAAACCCATGATCTCCATGATAGGAGGAATCATGGGAGAGAGTGGTTCAATGCACCCCCAAGGCTATAAATGGAGGTTTCTCCCCATCAATTACCCCCAAATCCTTTGTTGTCGGAGGTTTACACGAGTGAGAGAACAAGGATTTTCTCCCATTCTCTTCGACCATGACGATGACCAACGAATGACCAGAAACATCAAAGGGCGACGCCCAGGTAACGATATGTTAGAAGGTTTCTGCGGGAGAGAGGGGACGGCAAGAGGAAGCGCCAGTGAACCCAAAAAAGAGGGGGACTCCCGACGCCACCACAGTCGGGCGGCGCGGCGGCGACCAATGAGCAGGCACTCGAGGAGGCACGCGGATCGAGCCATGCGGGTGCTCCTAGGCATGCGTCCCTGCGCGGCGCGCACACACCTGGGTGTGCGCGCTCGCTTAGTGAGCACGCTCCCGGTGCGCGCGTGCCTGGAAGTGTGCGCGAGGGTGCGTGCATCAGGCCGCACGCGTGCGTGCCGGACTGTGTGCGTGCCGGTGTGCTTGCGCATACGTGCTCTGCTATGCGGGGGCCCCTCGACTTGCTTCAAGGGGGCCTATCCTTTAATTTTATCGTGTGAGACATGCTTTCATACTACATTTGACTTTTCCTTTCTTGTGACAGGGCTCGAAGCGTACCGCGAGGCCATTGCGTCTGCGCTCCTCTCTTACCGATGACCAAATCATTGTTTGGAGAAAGTGGTTTGGGCTGCATGCTGATTTAGAGGTGAAAATTCAGCATGCCGAGGAGAGAGTGCAAAATCTACCCCCCCCCCCCCCCCCCGGCTGACGGTCTGCGAGAGTACTTTTAGGTCTGGCTTCCATTTTCCGCCTTGCGAGGAGGTGATCGAGATCTTGAAATTTTGTGGGGTTCCAATCTCCCAGTTTACCTCGTTGGGAGTAGTACGCCTCATGAGCATGGTTGTTTTCTTCCGTGAATATGGCGGGAGACTTTCTTTAGAGTGTTTCCGAGACTGGTGTGATGTCCGCTCCGATGGTGGGGAGCATGTGGAGATTAATACCAACAAGATTTGGTTCGAGTTTGAGGACCGGATATACCGTCGTCACGGGAACACCCTTTTAGGATACATCAGGAACCCTTTGGGCTTACCGGAGGTGTGGAATGAGCTCCCTGATCGTTGTCGCCGCCAGAAGTGGAAGGAGCGGGAATTTTCGCCGGTGCCGTACAAACTCCTTGGAGGTAAAGCGACCATCACGATCAGAAACTATCGTCTTAGACACGCCATGATACCGTACAAACTGCTCCACAAAGAGGCGTACAAAGACATCCACGCGAGCCTCCTTCATAGGGATAAACCGGGCTACTTTTGTCAGTCGATCAACGATCACCATACTTAATCATTCCCTTTTTTTGTTTGGTGTGGTTTTCACCCGATGCAGAGAAAATCACCGGGCTCGTGCGTAACGAGTTTGTCATTCGTTGACAAGTGCTCGATAAGGAAAAAAAATGCAGAAGAAAAGTCGCATAGCGGGTGAGTAATTTTGTACTCTCCTTGTGACTCAAGCAGCTACTGGCGAGTCAATTTTGTCGGCTACAATTCTTCTTCGTATCTAGATTGCGTACTGACACTTGACAAAAAAGTCAAAAAAAATGACAGAAATCTTACTTAAAGATTTCAATGTATTATTGCACGATAAAATAATTATATATATATATATATATATATATATATATATATCAATATACATATCTTCAAGCACACAAAACACTTCACATTAACCGTTTGATCAAAGATCATATTAAATCTCATCCTTTAAATGGAGAGAGGGAAAGAAAGATTGAAGAGAGAGAGGAGAGAGGGAAAACGAATATTAATAGGCCTTTTAAAGCTATATGAGTGTGAGAGAGAGAGAAAGGGAGAGGGAGAGAGTGAGAGAGAAATTAAAATTTTTACGGCAAAGTTTTTTTTAAAAAATAAAAATTGTAATCTTGATAAACATTTTTTACGGTCGTTTTAAGTACTCATATGTATATGTTGGGGGTATAACTCATTTTGATGCAGGTGCAACTCACAACGATACATTGAGCACGTGTGAAACCCGTGTAAAGACGGGTGAAGCCCGCGTGGATGCGGCTGAAGGCCGCCCGAGAACATCGAGCACGGGCGTAACATGTGTATATATATATATACTAGCATCTTCGAACGGGCTTCACCAGTCCTCGATGCGGCGCTGCGGGCTTCGCCCGCAACCAAGCGGGCTTCGCCCGCAACCAAGCGGGCTTCGCCCGCAACCAAGCGGGCTTCGCCCGCAACCAAGCGGGCTTCGCCCGCAACCAAGCGGGCTTCGCCCGCAACCAAGCGGGCTTCGCCCGCAACCAAGCGGGCTTCGCCCGCAACCAAGCGGGCTTCGCCCGCAACCAAGCGGGCTTCGCCCGCAACCAAGCGGGCTTCGCCCGCAACCAAGCGGGCTTCGCCCGCAACCAAGCGGGCTTCGCCCGCAACCAAGCGGGCTTCGCCCGCAACCAAGCGGGCTTCGCCCGCAACCAAGCGGGCTTCGCCCGCAACCAAGCGGGCTTCGCCCATTCTCGATGCGTCGTCGCGGCCTTCGTCTGCATTCAGGCGGGCTTCGCCCACCCCCACATTCTCGATGCGGCGTTAAGGCCGCATTCAGGCGGGTTTCACCCGCCCCCTCGGCGAGCTTCCTTCGGCTGCATTCAGGCGGGCTTCGCCCGCCGCTGACAGTTATTTAAAATTTTTAAATTGTCTAAATTCTAATTATTAGAATTTTTTATAATTTCATTAATTATTAACAAATTTTATTTATTTAATTAATTATTAAAATAGAAAATAAATAAAAACGAATAAAAAATAAAAAATCCTATGTCCCCAAGGAACGTGCTTCACGGTTCCTTATGCCGCCGGCGGCCTGCCCGACTCCCACCGGGGGGTTTGCCGGCCTCCGGCGAACCCGCCGGGGGTTGTCCGGGGTCTCACGGGCAAGGCTACTGCCGGCGATGGCCCTACCCGCTCGCAACCGGACAACCCCTGGCGGGTTTGCCAGAGGCCGGCGAACCCCCCGGTGGGCGTCGGGCAGGCCGCCGACGTCTCCGGCGGCGGCGGCATAAGGAACCGTGAGTTGAAGTTTTAGGTTAAACAGACATCGGGATTTTCGGGAGTTGCAGAGAAGGCTTTTTGGGAGGAATGGATATAGGCAGTCCCCATCTCTTGAATCCAACGGCCATTAGTTGAAGCAACCCCATCCAACGGTACATATCCAATCTATGGCATGCCTCCAAATATGCTTATTGTTTTATATAATAAATATATATATATATATACAAGTGACAGACACGGGCCTTCGGCCCTGGGGTCATTCGGCGGGGGTGCGACATTCGGCGGGGTGCGACATTCGTCGGGATGCGACATTCGCTGGTGGTGCGACATTTGTCGGGGGGACAACATTTATCGTGGGCGGCGACATTTGTCTTAAGCGGCGACATTTGTCGTGGACAGTACCCGCCTCTATGGCCTCGCGCGACAGTACCGACCGACGACGCCGGGTTTTGCCTGCTCCCGGCGGGCTCCGCCCGCTCCCGGAGGGCTCCGCCCAACCCGCAACATATACATATGAGTACTCAAAATGACCGTTAAAAAATATAAATCAAGAATACAATTTTTATTTTGTAAAACAAATTATATTTTAACGTTAAAACATTAATTTTTCTCTTGTAATTCCTAGCTAGAGACAATAGGTTTAGGGTATCTAGTGTTTTTATTTTTTATATTTTAATATTGCAAAGTTGTGTAATTACCTAAAAGGATATTGTCTTTATAATATACTAATATAAAGTTTGGTATAATTGTGTAATTATGAATACAACTATAAGGGCAATATAGGGACATCAAGCAATGTTTCACCAAAGAGTAGTTTTTGTATATTAGTAGAGAGATATATATATATATATATATATATATATATATATATATAAAGTGAGAGGCACGGGCCTTCGGCCCTGGGGCATTCGGCGGGGGTGCGACAATCGGTGGGGTGCGACATTTGCCGGGATGCGACATTCGTCGGTGGTGCGACATCAGTCGTGGGGACGACATTTGTCTAGGGGTGCAAGCGGTTCGGTTTGGGTCGGTTTGGACCCAAACCGAAACCGAACCGATGTTTATCGGTTCGGTTGGGTTTTTTGGTCGGTTTACTCAGTTCGGTTTTCGGTTTTTCAGTTATACTATTTAAAATAATTGTGTACTTAAATATCTCAAGAAAATTTAAAAAAAGATATGATAATTAAAAATAAATATAATCAAATTTTATTTACATATGATATATTACAACTAATAACTCATATTACATAAAAAAATTATGATTGAATATTTTTATTGCGACATTTGTCGTGGACGGCAACATTTGTTGTGGACAGTACCCGCCCCTATGACCTCGCGCGATAGTACCCGACGGACGACGGCAGGCTCCGCCCGCTCCCGGTGGGCTCCGCCCGACCCACAACATATACATATGAGTACTCAAAATGACCGTAAAAAAATATAAATCAAGAATACAATTTTTACTTTGTAAAACAAATTATATTTTAGCATTAAAACATTAATTTTTCTCTTGTCATTCATAACTAGAGACAATAGATTTATGGTATCTCCTGTTTTTATTTTTTATATTTTAATATTGTAAAGTGTTGTAATTACCTAAAAAGATATTGTCTTTATAATATACTAATATAAAGTTTGGTACAATTGTGTAATTATGAATATAACTATAAGGGCAATATAGAGACATCAGACAATGTTTCACCAAAGAGTGGTTTTCGTATATTAGTAGAGATATGAGTTTGGAAAATATAAGCTCAAGTTTTTTTAAGTCTAAGAAAGCTTGAGTTTGTTCTCTCACAATACATGTCAGAATTAGGCAAATAATATATGTATTTTATAGCCAAGAATATGATCTACAACTTTCTTGTTGCATATTTTTCAAAATTTGCATGATTTATTCCTGAATCTGGCCCGAAAGGTCACTGACTCGAATTTTGAAATATAAATATAAATATATATATATATATATATATATATATATATATATATATATATATATATATATTTGGAATATACAAGCTCAAACTTTGTTAAGCCTAAAAAAGCTCAAGCTTTTTTATGCCTAAAAAATTTGAGTTGGTTCTCTCATAATACATGTTCGAATTAGGTAAATAATATATGCATTTTATAGTCAAGAATGAGATCTACAACTTTTATGTTGAACATTTTACCAAAATTTATACGGTTTAGCAGGAATCTGGCCCGAAAGATTGCTGGCTCGAATTTTAAAATTTATCTTTATTATATTGATTTCGAGTCAGCAACCTTTCGGACGAGATTCTTGCCAAATCGTGCAAATTTTGAAAGAATATTCAACATGAAAGTTTTTGATCTCGTTCTTTACTACAAAATTCATATATTATTTTCCTAATACCGACATATATTGTGCAAGAAACAGCTCAAATTTTTGTAGTCTTAAAAAATCTTAAGTTTATATATGTTAATCTGATATATATAGTAAAGTAATCTTATTTTTCTAGTGTTAGAGAACAACTCACGTGAATGATTTTGGCAAAGGGGGAAGAATATGGTGGCTGGGAAGAAAACTTTGACATTCAAGCTTCGGCTATTAATGAAGCCGTCAGATCTTCGACAGAGTACAAGAGCAAGTAGAGATTTGAGAGCTTAGCCGAGAAGATCTCATCTATTTTACGTCGAGGTTGTGGAGTGCGAGTAGCACCGAGCTTACGATGTACGTGAAGAAGGAGCGTCAAGGTTGCAAAATCCGTGAAGAAGTGTCGCTAATGCTGAAATTGGTTATGTCGGCCTTTGTTGGCTGCGAGAAGGAGGACCGTGAACGACGATTATGTTCAAGTCAAAGGGCAGCTTTGCTACAGATGCTTTGGAGAAGCACAAATAACACGCAATATACATCGGACAGGTTTGTGTTGATCCGTCTCGATAATTACTCTGGTAACTTGTATTTATTTATGTAAATTATTGTGTAGAAAAATGAAGGAGATCCTTTGTGGATTGAGGAGGGAAGATCTGTAAATTTTTTGCGCGTTCTTATTCATGTTTCAATGGAGACTTTCTGGGTTAGACTCTGACCGTCCCGTGATTTTCACCCAATTGGGTTTCCACGTTAAAAATTCCTTGCATACTGCCTCTATTTCTTTTGACTCAATTTACTTTTATTCGCAAAAAAGTTCGCGTAGATGCTCTTGAATTAATTTATAGGTGCTCAGGTCATGTTTGCGTGCTCTCAAACCGAACAAGTGATATTAGAGTCAGGTTCATTATCAGAGTAGTTACCGGGCTGGCCTATTTGAGATTCGAGACGAGTCGATCAGATATTTTGGATTAGTAATCGGGTGCAGTAGGTGACGACCATTGGTCTGCTCCCTATACTCTTTGATTCCTTTCATTGAAATAGTCGGCTAAGACAACTGATAACAATCTGATTAATGACAAAGCACGATGGAGTCTACTTCAAGTTCAGGCTCCGAGCAAATGGTGAAATTGAACGGCACGAACTACCACCAGTGGCCTTATTGATGGAAGATCACATCTACGTCAAGGGCTGGTATGATTCTATCTTTAATGAGATTCCTAAAGATACGGATTCAAATAAGTGGAAGGTGGAGCACTGTAAGTTATGCGAATTCATCAGACGGTTTGTGGAGCCGAATGTCTACAATCACGTAGCATGTATCGTTGAAGTGAAAATCCTTTGAAAGATTCTGGAGATGTATGTGAAGTGTACTGGCATTAACAAATTGAATTTGCTAAAGAAGCTGGGCGAGTTCAAATACAGAGAGGGATCACCTATTCTGGATCATGTGAATAAATTTCAAAGCAGCATTGACCGTCTCACTGCTATGAAGATGACCTTCGAGGACGAGATCAATGCATTGAAGTCTCTTTTGGACTCTTAGGATGTAACATCCCACAAACAACTAGACCCCTGAGAAGTTTTATCATGACTAGGTCATGACAAAGCTCTAAGAAGACCAAGAGGACCATGAGTGCCTAGGCAAAATAGATGAAATCACCTTGGTATGCAAATAGCAATTTCTGGTCAACTAGCCTAGGGTTTGGCTTTTGGGCCCCAACTTGACTATTTGACCCCCACCATAACACTTTCAATCTTATAAGGGCCCTTTAGAGCATTAACAAGCCATTGGGGGTCAACCAAAGGGGTGGAGTTGAACAGAGTCAACCCCTAACCCTAGTTAGGTCAAATTGCCTTAATTTGACCTAAGTTGATTTCACCAAGTCACAAATAGACTTGAGAGGTGTCAAGGGACCCGTGAACCCTGACTTGGGTCAATCACATCATCTAGCTTGATCAAGGGGTTGAGCCTAATTAACCAAGGTCAATTAAACCCAAAATGGGGGAGATGGTCAAAAACCAACTTCAATCTAATTGGGCTAGGCCCAATTATGGAGGCCCACTAGTTACAACAAGTGGAAATTACCTAGAATGCCACTAAAATTCTAGATGGGATGACTAGGAGAGAGAAAATGGAAATTCTACCTAAGGGAGGAGAGAGAAAGAGGAGTATTCATGGCTTTGGGAGGCCATGGGGCATTCAACTCCCTCTTAAAGGCCACATTCATTCCCCTTGGTCAATTAGGTGGAGATGGAGGGGTTTTCCCGGTAACCTAGGGGTGGAATTTCAAGAGTTTGTAGGTGGCTGAAATATCCAATTCAAGGCCATTAATGGCCATTCGTGATTTACCTCTCAAACTCCCAAAAACAATCCCTCCATCATCTTTAAAAGCTTCTAAGCAAACAAAACGAATGGTTACATCATTGGTTTAGGTGGAGAACAGAGAATTTGGCCAGGAAAAAGCTTGAGGTTGTCGACTATAGCACATCGCCACCACACATGCCACCAAGCCCGCTTGCAGGTCTAGTCCTCTTCCTCTATGCTAGATCTGTAGATCATTAGGTGGAAGAATCGGGCTCAATCGAGCCTGATTAGTGAAGAAGAAATGAGAGATTTTCCTTGAAAAACTCAACTCTCTGGTTCGCCGGAAATAGCCCCTCCGGCGGCCGTGCCGCCGTCAGACAATAACCACCATCTCAACGGAGGTGGTGGTGGCGATGGCTGTCAAGGGAAGTGGCCGGATGGTCGGGAATTGGTGCTGGAATAGCTCCAGGAAGAGTCAATTCCAGCTATTTGCTCATCGGGGATGATGATTAACAACCGTTGGATCAGCTTGATCTGATATTTGTAGGCCGGATTTTTGATAAATGCAATTAATTTCATTTCTGTCACACTACAACAGTCATTTGTTTTTAATTATTAAAAATAGCTAGAGGGTTTATCTGTAAAAGTGTCCAACATAGAAAACTTTGCCCATGGTGTCTAGTTTAAAGCAAAATTTGAATAAACCCATTTGGAACACTGGATTTTTCTCATCACACTTTTTGGTGCAAGGTATCCAAAGGCTAACCATAAATTGAAATGAGTGCCCCTAGTGGCCCACTTAGTCAAATGGCCTGAATTGTTGACCATAGATTGGTCCAGCCATGACCCACAACATAACCAAAAATCAGAATTTTTGAAGATGATTTTCCTATAGTTTTTGTAAAAGTTTAATAGTTCATATATGTGACTTAAATAGGGTCTATGGACCTCAAATTTTCCTCAAACTCTGGTGGATGACCAGAGGGGGATATTATAAGGACAAGAAAAAAATATCAATTCAATTGGAGTTGATTTGGTGGGGTAACTTGGTGAACAAAGTTGGCCACCTTGGGGTAATATGCCTAGTTTTCAAGAGTGCACTGGTAACAGGCGTCGAGTGCGTCGAATAGACTCGACGAAGCATTGAGTGCGTTGACTGGTGGGTAGGCGTCGAGTGATACTTGGCGGATAGAAGAATTTGACTTAGAATAATTCTGGAATCAGGAAGCGTCGAGTGCGTTGATTGGACTCGACGAGGCGTTGAGTGATTTTGACGCCATTCGACGAGGAGTCGAGTGATACTCGACGCGTGTGATGCTTGAACTTAGAAAAATACTAGACTCGTTAGGCATTGAGTGATCTTGATGCCATTCGACGGGGCGTCGAGTGATACTCGACGCATGCGAAGCTTGAACTTAGAAAAATACGGGACTCGGTAGGCGTTGAGTGATCTCGATGCTTTCGATGAAGCGTTGAGTCGTACTCGACGAATACGATGTTTTGACTGGACTCGACGAGTCATTGAGTGATCTTGATTCCATTCGACGAGGCGTCGAGTGATACTCGACGAATACGATGCTTTTACTTAGAAGATTCTAGACAACTCCTTTGGACCGGTCTCTTCAACAAGACTTATTTAATGTGATGGGCGGTCCAATGAGAAAGCGACACGTGGTGAAGTAAAATAACCATAATACCTTATTATAAAAAGAAATGATACGAAACACCTAGGACAATTTAATTAGAATTTTAATGAATATTTCTCCCCCTCAATAACTGGTTAATTAAAATATGCACATTCCTATCAAATGCAGATACATGTCATAACATTATTGAATGGTTATGAAACTTGGGTGAAGGGCCTATAGTGATGTTATAGATGTTTACAATTTTTATCATAATTTTTGGATGAAGAATTTTTGTACCTTGTTTGTAATTCTAGAAATTGATGATTAGGAAAATAATTTGCTTTAGGACAAACTGAGAACTAGAAAATTATGAAACTTGGCTAGTAATTTTTTTAGACCACAATAATGCCTTGTTAATTTTATTGTAGTTTTTGGAAGTAATTAAATAGAGGTTCCTTCATAAGGTGCCCTAGGTGAAGTTTTATTCATTAATTTATTTATGTGGCAAAAAGTTAGAAGATTATGAAATTTGGGCAGTGACACTTTCTGACCATTATTGATCTACGATAATTTTATTATAATTTTTGGATGATAAAATTTTGTAGTCCCTTTTTAATTACCATTTTGATCAAAAAGTTTATATTTTGGTTTATGATAGAAATCACTTCTAGAAAATTATGAAACTCATACCTTGTTGTTATTTAGTCATTAAGAGGTTATGAAAATTTTGGTGTGATTATTGTATGTCAGAAACTTATACTTCATGTTCAAAGTCTTAGGATTCATGATTTAAGGAAAATTATTTAAAGGCTGATTTAATTAGGAAAAATACCAAATTCTGGATTTGGGCTCAACATGTCATGGTAGTCCCCTAGAAATAAACCTAAGGTTGTTGACAATGTAGTTGGAGTATTCACCTTCATACACTTAAGCTAGTTCATTTGGTCGGCATTCAGTAAAATGATGTATTCAGGGTAAGGTTGTAGACCTCACATGGGTGGAAATATAATGGGTGCAGCTAGTTGGGTGGAGTCTTGATGAGGTCACCCTTAGGGAAAATGTTAGGAAGACTGCGTACCGAGGAGATGGAGTTGTACTCGGGGCCGACGAAGTATCGTCTTTGCCCTGAGAGTAATAATTCGCTTAGGATTAGCTAAAGAGTAATGGGAGTAAAGGGGGTTTGGTAATAATATCAACCCATAAAAGTAAGTGCCTTGAGAAAGGGATCTTTGGGCTTCAACCCATCATAATTCCTAGTGCCCTCGAGAGCCCTTCACCAGGCATGCCCTGGGCAGTCTAAGGTTAACCCTAAACTGTAAGAATAAGTAGACTAAAAGAGTAACCAATAATAAACACCGTCACATACACTCACCCCATCATTTCTGGAGGATAGTTGGTTTAGATTTACAAGCAGTAAACTCTGTGTCTGGTAGAATTGATGGCTTAGATTGGTGAGCCGATGGCTCGGGAGCTCTTTATAATATGTGTGCATGTGCATTAAGTGGTGGGTCCTCGTTATTGGACGATCGTTCACATCAACATCGAAACATTGACTCAGTAAGTGTAAGTGTTCACTTAGCCCATTAAAGACTACTGGATTGGCCAGCACTATTACAAGAGACTCTATAACACCTGACTGTGGGTGTACTGAGTAGTACGCAGGGTCTATGCTGTGTAGTGTGAATACCAACCTAGGAATGGGGAGGCCCAACCCACTGCCTATATATGCCACTGTAGGAGGTACCTGAGAGTTTAACTAACTCCAAATTGGGGAGCTAAAGGTCTGTGCGCATAGAGTCGGGTGTGTGCATTGCACTTGTGTGGAACTCATCATTTAGCATGCATAACATTCCATGTCATACATAAATTACATAACACCCCTACCCCTAACGTATAAATTATTATGAGATTTTTTATATGTTAGGCCTTGCAAAATGACCCCTTGACTTCTAAGTCTATATGGGCATTCTTATAAGCTAAGGTTACTTTCTCTGTGATGATAGATAGCTGTTCTACCTTTACTTTAATTTGTTATTTCTATTATTCTTCTACTTTTACTTGATGTTCATATACCTGCTATTACTGTGATAGATACTTCTAATATATGATAGTTATAGTCACTATCACCTGCTCTTGCTTACTGTCCACTTTCAATTCTTTCCTTTCATCCTCCCCCGCACGATGCCTAGGTGTCATAGGGGAGGGAGGGGGATTAAGACTTAGTTTACTCTAACGGCCTGATAGGCATAACACCAGGAACACCAACACCAAGGGAACCATCACATCTAGGAGGAGGTGGAGCAACCTAGTCTAGGTGTGGCAGCAGCAACAATCATGGGATCAGTGAGTAACTAGTAGCTTTACTTTCGCGAGCATTATGTAGTGAGGACCATATGTACTAGGCCGGAGCCCCCTTTTATCTTTCCTATCAGACTTATTGTTTCATGTTGATTAGTCTTTGAGTTTATGTGGACTTTCTTATAGTGCATTGTGATTGTGGACTGGATTCATATCAATACTTCTTTACTTCTTTTCTTCTATTATATATGGTTGAGTATTTGCCGGCAAAATCGGCGATTTGTGGTGGTGATCCTCTCGGAATAGGTGACACTACATAGTGGCAATTCTGGGCATAAGATCCGGTGCAAAAAAAGGATCTTACATAGGAGATGGTTAGAGTTTCTTTGACCAACTCCTCTCTCAGCGGCATCATTATATGAAGATTATCAAGAGTGGTATCCTGAACGATGAGGTGCGAAGAAAATCACAAGAAAATTCAGGCTCTTCTTCACGAGCTGTTGTCCTTTACTTCAAGCCCAAGGGGGGATAGGAGCAAGAATAGAGGAAAGCAGAGTAAGAGGTGCAAAAGTAGAGGGAAGTATATGTCTCACTATCAAAATGTGTAGTATCACTACTAATATAAAATGGACATATTCAGAAGTTTTGTTATACTCTGAAAAATGACCTGAAGAAGAAGAGAAAGTCCTCAAATGATAAGACGGAAACACATAAGGAAGCCATTGCTTCTACAGAGGAGGAGGATGTCATCATTATAGGAGATGATGTCACTACTGCACTTTCGTGTGATGATTGGAGCTGTATTGTTGACTCAGGAGCTTCTGCACATGTCTTGCACAATAGAGAGTTTTTTTAACTTACATAACTTATGACTGTGGAGTTCTATAAATGGGCAACAGTGACACGTCTAAAGTCATCGGGAGGGGTTATATGCACCTGAAGGCCAGCATAGGGGGTTTGCTAATTCTGAATGATGTGCAACACATACCCGACATTCACTTTAACCTATTTTCAATCAAGAAGCTGATACACCCGAAATAGGTATATGTAAATTACACAAGTGCATGTGTCAAATCAAGTAATAAAATGAGAGTAGAGATCATTCCTTTGAGGAAGTTACTAATCTAACGCTTGCAAATACTAACTCAACCTTTTCTTTAAATCCAAGCAAATTTAATTAATTAGGGATTTTGTTGAATTGATTTAAAAATTACTACTAAAATTAAATGATATTATTCTACGAGAATAAATTTTAATCAAGATGAAAAAATAGTCTTGCATTTCGTTTTGCTATGTTTTTTTTGTGATGAATGGTTAGAATAACGACTTATGAAAATATTTGATTGATTTATCTTGCAACAATTTTAAAGTGGAAGTCTGTATCTCTCGATATCAAAAATCACTATATCATTCCTTTTCCTTGTTCTCTCTGACTAAGGTGAAATGAATAATAATAATAATAATAATAATCAATATTGATAGCATGAAAGTGACATTTCGTTCTCACTTCATTTGCTATGTTGAATTTATGATACACTTATGTTTCTCCTCTCTCGAATCTTAAAACGCAGTAAAATACATAAACTTGATCAAAAAAAACCTACGCCACTCCTCTCTCGAATCTCGCAACATAAAAAAAATCTTCACCAAAATACTAACGCTTCTCCTCTCTCGAATCTTGAAGCGTAATAAATTAATGAAAAAACCAAAATTTCATTAAAAATCATAAATCAACAAAGATAAACTAACAAACATTCATAGATTTTTAAAAGAAATCAATTATCACAGCATACATAGTACTCTCATCATACAAGACTAAAGAAAATTAGTTCATGCTTGAGGGAAAATAACACGCAATTGAAAAGATCCTACAAAACATGATGATTAAAACAAAATGCTGCAGGAATTCTTCGTCAGATTTCTTCTTTCTCCTCTAGCCGTTCCTCCTCCAAATTGATGATGGAAAAAACCCCTCTACTGACCGAAATCCTCCCTATATATGCTTTTCATTTTGGTTCAAAAACAAGATCTCTAAAAGATCTTTTTCCTTTTATCTTAAATTGCCCTCTTGAATGAAAAAATCTTTAAAATAAAATATGATTGCTTTCCATGTAGTAACACACCATTTTAAGATGATATTTTGCCCTTTTATTTCATGCCAAAATGAATCAAGACAACCCATAATCGAATTTGTAAATAGTTCCAAATTCTGAATTTGAATTTTTGGATGCAAGCATTTTGCACTGTTTTATCTCCACTTCGAATTCTCTAGTGCTTCTGCAATAAAAATATAAGAAAATGATATTATTAACCAGTTTAGACCAAATATAAATTTAATCTCATTTTATTTGATTCAAAACCATTTTTCTCAATTAAAGTGAGCATAAAGTTCTTGAACGTGGAATAAAATAACTTCTTTTAAAGAAGTTATTATACCTCCACACTTAAACTTTTGCTAGTCCCTAACAAAGATAATTTATATCAATAACTTGGATGAAGAAATAATATCAAGATATAAATTCGCAAGATCTTTTTTCTTGAAAAAATTAATTAAAGCTTACTCAAGAAATTTGATTTACTTAGTAGATAAGCTTACCACTCACTAAGATCTTAAACATTCGCAAACATATTAGTTCGATAAAAGATAAAGTTCAATTAAGAATCTTAGGGTGATGCATACTTTTCTTAAAAAATAATTGACTTCCATGCATTTTTTTCAAATTGAACCTCCCCAATTATTGAAAAAGGTAAGAATAAACTATGTTTTTGATTTAGTCTCCACAAAATTTAGTAGTTCAGTTAAAAATAAGACTGTCTTTGACTTGATGTAAATTTATGGTTAGGCTTTGATAGTGGAATGGTATCCCCTAGTTCATAATCTTAGTAATTCATTATATTATGGGGTTTAAATTTCAAACAACATAATTTTTTAATATTTTATAATCATAGTTGGGATCATTTCAAGTATAAGTACACATACCTAGACCACATATCACTATGATATATTTATATTTTTTTTTTCATAGTTGGGATCATTCCAAGTATGCATTCACATACCTAGGCCGTATATCAGTATGGCACATTTTTTTCTTCATAGTTGGAATCATTCCAAGTATGTATACATATACCTAGACAGCATATCACTATGTAATTCAATCATTTTTTTATATAAAAAAATTAAACACCCATAAATAGTTAACTTACTAAGACACAACTAGTAGGAATATAGAGAAATCGGACATGGAATAACATGTATAAAAAGGTTCAAGCTCAAATATTTTATTGGATGATCAAAATGAAATAACTATCTAGGCTCGTGTCTTGGCTTATATCTTTAACTCAGTTCTTGCTTACCCCTCCCCATTATTTTTGGAGATTAATATCAAAAGAATTAACTTTGAAGTAAACAAAAATTTTGTGCATGAAATAAATGCTTAAGAGAGCTTTATCCACCAATCTTACTAACTTCAAATTCATTAATTGAACTACTAGGATTGTTTAGCCATACCAATTAATTATCATTGAATAACTAGGATAGCTTATTAATTAATTAGAGTAAAAATTGAGATCATTCAACTTGTGTTCAAATAAATTATTCTTCACTCAAGTGATAGGGGTTATTCCACCTCCACATTTTAGGACTTTGCTAATCCCTAGGAAAAATAATTTATTTTAAGTATGAAAAATAATTTTAATTTTTTCTTTAAAAAATTATCATTTAAGCATAAAGAAGAATAATGTTAAGAATGAATACGCCCCTCCAAATAGGCTTCTGAAATTTCCTCTTTTTGAGCTTTCTCTTTTTTTATCATGGGCATCGTCCACAATTTATTTATTCCCCGTAATAACCTGCATTAACTTTTGAGCCACTTGCAAATAATATTAATTAACAAGAAGTGTAGTTGTGCAAAATTACATAATTTCTCGAGGGTTATCACATTTTGAGATAACAACATATATGGTACAAATGTAGAGAGACATGATGATGAACATGAGTTATAAATTCTAACCTTTTATCATAACATATTATCTTTGACCGCCATACAAACACGATATTAGGTCATAATATCCATTAAAACAACTATTAGGGTGTTCCACATAATAATAAAACAAAATACTAATAATATTTTTCTTGACATTTTCATAATATATCAGGAATATCACAAGAAATTTCGATCTCATACAATACCATGTCAGCATAGTTTAATTAAAACAAAACAAACCATTTCACATACGCATATATATAGAGAAAGACAAAAAACACAGCATATCACCAGTTATTTTGATTCATCAAATGTCATGTCATAATAGTTCGAGTAAAAGCAAAAAAGAATAACCATTTCACCAATCAAAAAGCATCATATCGCCCGATAACAATGTCTAGATGGACAAATCAACACAAAAGGACCACAAGATATCAAAGTCTAGATAACCATACAACCCTTACAAAGTCCACCGGATAACAAAAAACAAAAGTACGATGCGAGAAATACTAAAGAAACTAAACCCACTAAACTGGAAGTAGTACTAGGAAAAATTAGACTAAAGCAGCTGGCATGAGCTCTCCTTTATTCTTCATCACTATCATCCTCCTCCTCTTCTTCCTCAGCAGTCTTGACCACCTGCATTGGATCCACTCTCGACCAATCAGTAGTCAGTGGGTATCCCTCATCATCAAACTAGCTCTGCACTTGATATGGGGGAGCCTTATTAACTGGTGCCTTGAGCGCGCACATGATCTCCATCTGATTTTGATGCATCTGCTCAAGTCTGGAATCCAAGTATAAATGTCGACACCAATGATAGACTTTTATATATTCGAAGTTTCCATAATTTGATCCATGTCACTACCATCAGCAAGAAGAATATCAGTGTACTCAGGCTAGGCAAGCTGTGATGCTTCTCCCTTCTCTTCCTTTAGATTGTTTACTTTGGGTACTTTAATATTAGATGAGATCACTGTCTCTGTGATAGGATGTCCTAGCTTGGTCACCATATCCCCTTCCACTGAAATCACTCCAGCAAACCGACATAGCTCCGTGATCAATGTAGGAAACCACGACTGCCTAACTTTCTCTTCCCTCGCTTTCACCTTTATGTTCGCAGAAATAATCCTCCCAACATTAATTTTAATTCCTCTAATGATGTTATAGATTAAGGACAACTTGTCCAGGGACACATGATTGGAGTGGTTCGTCGGCACAATACTCACATTGAAAAAGAGAAACCAGACTTTTACTTCGTGTGTGAGGACATATGCTTTCAACACCCACCTAGTTGGGTTCGACCAATCTGGACCAGGGGCTGCACACAGAAGGGTGGCTATTTCTTCAGGAGTCACCTTATCCTGGATTGAACTGAACTTGTAGGGATCATAGTTCTCTAAATCAAAGTATTCATTAATTTTTTAACCCTAAAAGCTCACTTTCTTTCCTCTTACAAGCACCTTATAACCCTCCACAAATCTTCCATTTGCATAGAATTCAAGTACCCATGACAGCACTTCCTCAGTCCTCGGGTGGAAAAAAGTGTTCCATTTTAGTGCTAGAATTTGATTCACATAGTTTAGACTCCACCCCCACTTCATAATCTTAAGGCCCCGTTCATTGATTAATGGGAGTGCTCTCAAAACTTGGAATCGCAAAAGTGAATCCTCACCGGTGAATTTTTTAGTCATACTTGCGGCTTCCTTCCCCTTACCCCTATTCATATCTTTCTTCTTTGAAGCCATACCCTAGGTCTAGGAATAATAGAACATGTAGAAAATACTACCCCTCAAAATCGTTAACTCAAACTCAAGCAGGAGCAAAATGGTTACCTTAGGGTTCTACGACTGTAGATGTTGAAGCTTATTAGAGTTGTCTTGTTTTATGGCGACTCCAAGTTCTCTCGTTCTCCCTCCCGAGCCGAGCCACAGTGTCGTCTTCGCATAAGATCTTTGCTCTTCTTCAAACTCTACTGCGGATTTCTGGATGACCGTGCACTGCGATTCGCCGCCCGCCCATCTCCGTCTCTTCCAATTCGCCAGTCACGATTTTGTCTGGATAGGGTTTTGGGGGAGAAATCAGGATTTTAGGAGTGGGGGTGAACCGACTTTAGGTTTAAAAATTCACTCAATTGACCCAACCACTAAACTGACGCTCCCTGGTTCAATTAATCGGCCACATCACTAAAACTCCTACATGCGAACAGAAAAAATATTGTTGCGACAAGTTGTTTTGTACTAGAAGTGGTTGTTGTAACAAAAATTCCTGCTAACCGAGATCCTGCCTTAACCTAAAACCGGCTCAAGTAGAGTTGCGCCTTACTGGGTCTACAGTCTTCTTTTCTTAGCTACATAAGTATATAAGCATATATAAATTGATTTTAATTATATATATATATTATAACACTAAAAAAACAAACACACTTGTACTACAACTATTTTTTTTAAAGGATAACATAAATAAAATAAAAAATAATTTTGTAATCATTCTACGAATTAGGTTGCCTCCCAAGAAGCGCCTAATTTCTAGTTCTGGTAGGACTTTGTCATTGAGTCATTATCAATTTAGCTTGATGGAGGACACCACTCGTTCGTTATCATCCCTCTATAAGGTTTCACTCTTTGTCCATTTATTTTGAATTATGTACTGTCCTTCTCATTAGTAATGGTTATAGCACCATAAGGATGCACTTCTTTTACCTTGAATGGTTCCGACCACCGAGATTTAAGTTTTCCTGAAAATATTCTTAACCAATAATTAAATAAGAGAACTAATTGTCCAGGTTCAAATTATTTTTCGCTCAAGCATCGGTCGTGTCATTTCTTTGTTCGTTCTTTATAAATCCTCAAATTTTCATATGCGTTCATCCTTATTTCTTCTAGTTCATTGAGTTGCAATAGTCGTCTCTTGCTTGCATATTGGAAGTCATAATTTATTTTCTTAATAGCTCAATACGCTCAGTACTCTAACTCTAGGGGCAAATGACATGATTTTCCATATGCCGGTCTATATAGAGTGAGGTCGATGGGCATTTTATAAGCCGTTTGATATGCCTATAACACGTCATTTAACTTTTGGGACCAATCTTTTTGATTGATACTCACAGTCTTCTCTGAGATTTTTCTTAATTTCTCGGTTGGACACCTTCGTTAATCCATTTGTTTGGGGGTGATACACTAGTGCGACCTTATGTGTCACCCCATATTTTCTCAACAACGCAGCAAATTGGGCATTATGAAAATGACTCCCCCCATCACTTATAATTGCCCTCGGGGTTCCGAACCGATTAAATATAAAGTTCTTCAACAAATTTAAGACCACTTTGGCATCATTCTTCGGTATAGTAATTGTTTCCACCCATTTAGATACATAATCGACCACCAATAAAATATATAAGTTACCATTTGAATTTACAAATTGTCCCATAAAGTCTATTCCCCAAACGTCAAATAGTTCTACTACTAAAATTATGTTCATGGTCATCTCATTAGTTTTTCTTAAATTTTTGCTCCTTTGACATCGATCACACTATTTAACAAATTCCCTAGAGTCGTGAAATAAGTTTGGCCAAAATAATTCAGCCTCTAAAACTTTCATCGTCGTTCTATCTCCTATAAAATGCTCGCTATATGGGGAGCGATTACACTTTTCTAGCACATATTTTCTTTCTTCCTCAGAACACACTGTCTCACAACACCGTTAGTGCCCACCTAAAATAGATAAGGGTCATCTCATATATATGAACGAACTTGATGCATAAATCTCTTTCTTTGTTGGTAGGTTAAAGCGGGAGGCATAATATTACTAGCCATGTAATTCAAATAATCAACATACCATGGCATAGTACTCTCAGACATAGCAAATAACCACTCATTAGGAAATCTCTCATTAATTTCAGAACAAGGGGATGTCTGAGGACACTCAATCCTAGATAGATTATCCGCCACAGGGTTATCTGCACCTTTCCTATCCTTGATTTCTACATCAAACTCTTGCAAGAGAAGCACCCATCGAATTAGTCGTGGTTTTACATCTTTTTTTTCCATGAGATAATGAATTTTACTATGATCAGTAAACATTATAACCTTCGTGCATAGGAGATATGATCTATACTTCTCAAATGTGAATACTACCACCAATAGTCTTTTTTGGTCATGGTATAGTTGACTTGAGCATCAATAAGGGTTTTGCTAACATAAGCTATCGTGTGGAAGACCTTCTCCCGCACTTAGCTCAAGAAAACTTCCACTATATAGTCACTGGCGTCACACATTAACACAAATGGCTCTTCCCAATTAGGGGTTACCATAATGGGTGCAGTGGACACTCAATCCTAGATAGATTATCCTCCACTGGCATCACACATTCCTTTTGTCGAGTGCACGATATTTTTTTCTTATGTTTGCCCCTCACCAAAGGAATGCGTCAGTGAGTTCTAGAAATTTTAACAAGAGGGGTCAGACATTAACTTCAACAAAAAAAATGAACATTTTCATCTTACCAGAGTTGTTTCTCCCTCATTTGGCCAACATTTTTGACATATAAGTAGTCAAAATTTATTGACTCGACGAAAGGAATCCAAATACACTAACCATTTTGAAAAATATTGGGGGGGGGGTGGGTCAGTGTCCCTTGGGCCACCTCTGGATTCGCCCCTGTGTCACGCGATCGTCGTTATTTTTGATCGCACAACTCAATATTATTTTTCGTCACGAAATCATCATTATTTCATACCCGTGAATCAATATAATTTTTCATCATTAATTAATATCATGGATCAACACAAATCAACATTGATTTATGATAAATGACGCGATGGTTAAGGATTTATACTATTGAGATCATTTCTATTTCAAATACACAACTAACATGGTTATTCACCTTAATCGACAAGGAATGGCCCATGGGTCACCAACGATGGGTTCTTAGACCATCTACAATATCGAGAGGGTCTTGTGGAAATAAGGTTGCTCTCACTGTTGGTGAACCAAACCTCGCCAGAATGGAGGAGGGAGGTGGATCTAAGTCAAATTCAGAGCTGTGGTTGGAGGAGAAAAAGAAGCTTTGGTCATGGAGGAGTTTGCTGAAGAGAGAGGGTGGGGGTCGCCGGGATCTTGCCATGGGAGAGGAGATAGTTTGTCGGCCTTAAGGTTAGAGCTCGTTAGCCGGAGCAGTGGGTGTTGCGGCTTGGAAGCTCATCAGTCGAAAGAATGGAAATGAGTGCTCGTTGGAGGAGGGAGATCGCCGACCAAAATGAGAGAGGAAGGAAGTCATTGATTCCATCGTCGGGTAGCAGCATGGGAAGCGTCAGGTAAGGATGTTAACCTAAACTTACTTGTGTGTGTATAATATAATATAATAATCATTCGTGCTCTGGCTCCTCTCACAATTCTTTCCTATTCTCATGTTGTTACCTCTCCCTGTGGGCTCAATATAGAGGATATGGGCTCATTAAGAAGAACCTGATATCCCCAAAGACTTCCTTCTCACTTCTTCATTTAGAATGTCACTCTTAGCAATCTTCATGATAATAATGCCCGTGGGAGGAGAGTTGATTATAGAAACTCTAACTATCTCTTAAAAGTCCAAAAGGGACTTTAGAAGCCATAATGTGTTGACCTCATCCTCGAATATCACATTCATGACAATTAGTTGATCATTGATACTTTGTAACTCATTCACATATTCTAAGATGGGTGGGACATCTATATATATGAACTATCCAAGCTTCTTAGGTAACTATAACCTAATAATGTCAGTACTCTTGATATACAATCTCCAAAGTCTTCCAAAGAGTCTTCACATTAATATACTTGCAACATGATAATATACATTCAACTCCACGAATCGTCTAATAAATTTGCATAGCTTCCAGTGCACCACCTTCTACTTATTTGGATCTAAATTTTTAGGCATCTCCTTAAAGATAGAAGCATGATAACCCTTCATATAAATCATGCCATCAGACGGTAGGTATCACTGGTGATAATTCGCCCCGTTTAGCTTGACCATATGTTTTGATCTTGATGTAAATTCCACATTGCTCTATCACTTGTCGAACTGACCTCAGCTCTCTGAACTGACTATTTCAGAGAAGTTAATCAAAGAGGATAGGGAGTGGACCAAATGGTCGTCACATTTCGCACCTGACCACAAACCTGATATATCCGACTGTTGGGTCTCAAATTTCTGACAGGTCAGCCCAATAACATTCCTGATGGTGAACCATGCTCTAATACCACTTATTGAGTTAGAGAGTCCGCAAGTTTGAGCAGGGCACTTGCAAATTAATTTGAGCAATAAGAGATATATGACCGCTTGGCAGTATGCAACACACAAGCAAGACACAACAAAATACTAACAGGATAAGGGGACATAAATATTTAATGTGTAAATCCAATTTGGTAAAAACCATGGAACAAATCAAAATTCAACCCGGAAAGTCATCACTAAAGATGTATGAAAACACAAACAAATACAATATTTTCCTTCCTAAATCCACACATGATCTTCACTAACTTTGCACCTCACAATATTACATAATAATGATAGCAGAAAAAAGTACAAGATATCGATAAATGTAGACGAGACATATTATACTAATTCTCCCTGAGATGCCACTTCAAATTATTGCTAAGATCTACTCCATATCCAATACGTATAGCGAATTCCTTCTTGTAAACATCGTAGAATGACATATGAATGCTCACTCCAAACTAATACTGATTCCCACAAAAGTTTCAAAAGATAAAATCTTTCAATGCTTGTATTTGGAGAGAATTGGATGCCTTCATCGTTCTCCAGCATGACTATTTATAATGTCTGTTAGAGCATGCGTTTCACATCTCTTGATTTGAGAATAACAAATACCGAGATATATTTGATCTACTCCTTTGTGTGTTTATAGTGTGCAGATTGTGTGTTAAACTTCAAACGATCATAACTTTCAATCCGGGAGGAGTTACAGAACGTGCCACCCCATTCCGGAATAAGAACGAAGTCATCTACACTTTGGAAAAGTTTAGGAAGGAAAAAGTGAAAAGGAGATATTGTTGGCGATAACGAAAATGACGTAAGCATGACGAAGGCTGTGTTCCACATGACTCCACACGACTGCGAGTTTCTATCACTGTCGCCCGGCGACATCGATGTCGCCGGCGACAATGCGCATTTGGAAGAGTTTCGATCTGAAGAGCGAAAATGACGATTTCGTGGGACACGTGTCAGCAGGCTGCGATGTCGCCGATTGGCGACAGCCAGTGCCGTCGGCAATATCGCCAAAGTATAAAATATATGATTTTTTATGTGGGCATCAACAAATCTAATTACCTGGAGTATTCCTTCCTGTTCATACGATCTAGAGAGCTCCAGCCTCTAGAATTAACTACATACACTCAAGAAGGTCAAGGCGTGAAAGATCGACGGCACGTACACAAAATTCGAAGCAGCCATGACAAGGATTTGTCGTCATCTTCAGCGCTACATTTAGAAGGAGTTTTTAATTCTTAAGATTATATTTTATCATTATATTCATTGTAATCATTAGGAGAAAATCGCCGCATTGTGCGTGGAGTCTAATTCCTTGCGTGGCTTAGGGGGAAATTGCCGCCTTGTGCATGGCGTCTAAGTCCTTGCGTGGCTTAGGAGAGAATCGTCGCCTTGTGCATGACGTCCAAGTCCTTGTGCGGCTTTGGGGAGAAATCGTTGTCTTGTGTGCAGTGTCTAGATCGTGGTTAGATCTAGAGGAGACTAATAACAAGATCTAGGGAGAGATACGCTTTAGCCTACCTGTTCTTGGTAGAAGGACCGGCGAAAACAAAAGTAGATTGTATTTTTTTTCATAAGCCTTTGTCTCTAGCTCTATAGAGATTGATTGTATTCAGATTTAGCACTTGTAAAATAAATTATTATTGTTACTATTTCAATAAGATTTCAAGTGTTCATTTTTGTTTATGAAAAATTAGTCTTCTGATCTTTTGTTTATCATTAAGTAAAACCTATTTAATTAGAAAAATTAAATAACCCTTATCCCCCCCCCCCCTCTAAGGGCACCGTAAGATCCAACACCTTGTATCAGAGCCAGGTTACTCCAAAATCAGTTTTACCACCAGGAGTAATGGCGCAAAACACTCGCGCATTTTCCGAGGGGCAAGGGATCAGTAGACCTCCTCTATTCACGGGCACTGATTATAACTATTAGAAAGCACGAATGCGATGCTTTCTAATAACTTTAGATAGTATGGCGCATGATAGAAACATGTTACACCTTCCCTACAACGGTAGTTGGAAGTGTTACTATGGAAAAACCCAAGGACAAGTGGGATGACTCTAATAAACTAAAATGTAAAAATAACACTAAGGCAATGAACGCTTTATTCTGCGCGTTAGATAGGATTGAGTTTAATCGTGTATGTGCTTGTGAAACTACTTATGATATTTGGAACCGCCTTGAAGTTACTCACGAAGGTACATCGCAGGTGAAGGGCTCAAAGCTTTTTCAGTTAGAGTTAGAGTTTGAGAAGTTCAAGATGGAGATCGATGAAGATGTAGACTCCATGTACACGTGGTTCGGCAAAATCGTGAATGACTGAAGATCCTTGGAAAGAGCTTTACAAATGGAGATTTAGTGAGAAAGGTCCTTGGATCGCTTCCCCCAAAGTTTAATCCAAAAGTGACTACCATCTCCGAGTCACACGACCTAAAGACACTTCAAATTGAGAATCTGATAGGAAATCTGAAAACTCACGAGGTGGAGCTGAGGATTCAACAACAAGAATACAATGTGGAGCTAATAAAGAAAGCATTGGCGTTAAAGTCCAAGAAGGAAGCTGAGAGTGAGTCTGATGAGGATGAGGAAGAAGATGAGGAGAGACTGTTTGTTAAGAAGTTCAAAAGGATTATGAGAAACCCTGAAAGAAGAAATTCTTTCAGAAAGTTTTTCTACAAGAAAGGGTCTGAGTACTGGAGAGGAAAATCCAAAGATGATGGAGAGGATTATGAAGAGCGACCTCAACCTGAGTGCTACCACTGTAGAAGAGTCGGACTGGTCAGGAGAAAGTGCCCAAAATATCTGAGAGAGCTGAAAGAGAAGAGGCACAAGATGAAGGGTAAGAAGAAAGTTCTTAAAGATAAAACCTGGGATGACGTCACATCTGAGGATACAAGCAGTTCAAGTTCAAACTCTGAAGAGGAGGCAAACATGTGCTTGATGGGAAAGAGCGTCTCATCATATGATAACGAGAGAAGTGTCCAGAGCGACACTGAGGTAACTCCTCCAACTTATGATGAATTATTTTCTGATTTTCAAAAAATATGCAAATATTTTGATAAAAGCCTAAAGGAAGTTAAAATACTTAAATCTAAAATCAAAATATTGTCAAAAGAGAATAAGAAATTAACCACTAAGTTGGAAGTACTTGGGAAGGATAAAGTGACTTGTCAAGAGGATTGTCCCTCCTTGACAAGGATACGAGAATTAAAAAAGGAACTTGCTAAATCCCGACTTCATGTTGATTCCCTTACAAAGGAACAAGGGGACTTAGCAAGATCACTACAACTTTCTCACTCTCAAGTAGAAGGTAGTAAGAAGGTGTTTGCTAACAGGTGCGGTACAATAGTTGCTGAAAATACCGCCTTGAAAGCCCGAGTTCGTGATTCAGAAATGGCCACTAAAAAATTTGGAATGCGCCGAAAATCACTAAATATGATTTTGACAAACCAGTGCCATGGTTCGACAAAATTTGGACTCGGATACACATCTGGTCATTATCACCGGCGATAAGAAAAATTTCAAAAAATTGCTTTTTAAAAACCAAAATGATAAATCTACTGTTACTGTTGCTCCCAGCAAAAATTAAAAACTTATTTTGAAAAACCCGTCTACTTCTTTAATCACGTGTGCCAAATGTAAAACGCTTGGTCACACGGTCACACCACTCACACTTATAGGAAGGCAGGACACTATTCTGTTAAATTAGTCTGGGTACCGAAGTCTTCCACCTACACTATGGGAGGAACCACTTGGGTAACCAGAACTTTACTCTCGTCCTTTTGATTAGGTGTGAAGGTAGGCTAGGGATAAGGATTTTGTGTGGTTCTTGGACTCAAAATGTTCATAACACATAACTGATATCAAGTCAAAGTTCCTTAGCCTGGAGAAATATTAAGTAGGAGCAGTTACTTCTCAATCATTCTTGAGTATGAATACCTTTTTAAACCTTTGTTTTTTCATGTTTAGAAATCGTGTTGGAACACCCTAGTTTGGATTTGGGTTAGGATCACTATGTCTTTAGGATTATTAGATTGACCCATCAATGCATAGCTAAGGGTCATAGGATGTGCTAAGTCAGAAGCTCTCAGAGATTGAAGAAATCAGCCAAGATAAAACAGTCAAGAGAAGAAATCAGAATTCAACCTTGGCGTCGAGCTCAGATCGACGAGATAAGTTCAGGCGTCGAGCTGAGATCGACGATCTCTGAGCTCAGGTCCACGAGGCGTCGAACTCCGTTCGACGATCTCCGAGCTCAGATCGACGTTTTCTGTCCCATACCAGCTCCAATATCTCTGAGCTCAGATCGACGATAGTTGAGCTCAGATCGACGATCATCTTGTTGAGGTCGACGATTTCTGTTATCACACTGAACGCAAGTTCTCAGGCAGATTTTCAGGATAACCTTGGTCCAATCATAGTGAGCTGTTTATATTCCAACACAGCCTTATTACAGGACAGTTATAAGAATGCATTTATGGAGATTATAGCCGTTAGGAGTAACAAAGAGGCAGCAGTAATAAATGCAAGAATTCAAATGACTGTTGCTCTCCTATCAGTATATATACATAGAGATACAGAGGAACAAGTAGAAGAAGAGAGGAGAAAGTAGTAAAAATAGAACAGAGAAGAGAAGAAAAGAAAATATAAAGAGATACAGGAATCAGAGTTCAAGGAAGAACTCAACATCACCTGTACAGCCAGTGCTCTTCTCAGCTCTACTATTCCAGGAAGCCTGAAGAGACAACTACTCTACATCAGTCTGAAGGCTTACTGGAAGATCAACATCATCAAAGCTTCATCATTCACACTCCAAGACAACTCACATTTCAGCCTTTGCTGAAATCATCATTTGCTGGAGCTGTCATTCATTGAAGACCTATCACCCTTTACAAAGCTTCCACTCTTGAACCTACTGCTAATCTCAGGGGGAGCTTTGATAACATCATCAAAATCCACTTGTGATTCTCTCAGATTGTTGAACAGAGAAGACAACATCTACTTTCCTTTCCTCCTATAAAAAGGGTTCTTGAACTCCCTTCAAAAGTTCTGCTTGGTTTTTGAGCACCTTATCAAAAGCTCATTGGTGCCCAGGACACCTGATCAACTATTCCTGCAGTGGATTCCTACCTAGGGTGGTAGAAGAGTTGATGTACCCAAGTTTAGGGGAACCACTATAAAATTCTTGTGTTGTCTAGTTTGCCTTTATTTCTTTTCTTTATTATTCTTGCTGTTTGTTTGCTCTAATCTCTAGGATAGATCTGACTTTCAATTGGTATCATAGCTAGGTTGGTTATACAACAACTAAACCATCACTAGGTTGGTTGTTTATACAGGCTAACACCTGAACCAAAAGATCTCTCTTTTGATCCATCCTAGTTAGATTAATTATTCTATTTTTCACATAGCAAGAATATGGAACATTCTAGCACCAGACCTCCTAAGTGCAACATAAATAAATTTGCACTTTGGAAGACAAGAATTAAGTCATTTATGGACAATATTGATGAAGAAATATTGTATGCCATTATAACAGGTCTCCCAACTTCAGCAACAACAACTAAAAGGGCCAGGCTAGCTTATGCCAGAGCCATGAATATCCTAGCACAGTCATTATCTGATGACTTGTTCTAGGAAGTTGTTGAATGCTCAACAGCTAAGGATATATGGGATTCTCTTCATCAAATGGCTTCTGAACCAGTGGATGGAACAACAGAAAGAAGCCACAACATCTTATTTGAAGTAGGAGAATCAATATCCCTAGATGTTATTTGGGATGTATCAGATGATGAATCATCATTTGAAGATGAAGAGGAGGAAGCAAGGGCCATAAAATTCTGCTTAATGGCCATCAATACTTCCTGCAGCAGTTTAGAGGTTGAACAAATAGAAGGAAAATCAAAACCTGAAGAGGGTCAGGTATTATCTAACTTTGTTTTCAGTTCAGTCAACTTAGAACTTCAATTTTGCTGCCAAGATTCAATAAAACCTGAGGAGGAAACAAAACTTCTCAGAGGAACGTTTTCAGAATATATTCAAAGGAAGAAGAAACATTTTAATCGACGAAATGAGTTCAGATCGTCGAACTCAGATCGACGATCCTATATACAATCGTCGAACTCAGATCGACGATCCCATATAGAATCGTCGAACTTAGTCTGCTTTTTAATAAATTTGATTTATAATTATAAGGATAAACTATTTAAAATATTTTCAAATCCTTTCCTATTTGGAACAAACTTATTAGGAAACATCTTTTCTTAGGGTTGCTTTTATCGTTTTGATATCTTGTTCAAAATTGTGTTAGGACTTCTGTATGAGAATTCTCTGTCAGATAACTTTATATTTCTTATAGATCTTTTTCTAAATTCATCTAGATTGAGTCCTTTACTCTAGTTGTATTGGTCAGCAGTGATCATGACACTGAGTTTGAATCTCTTCTGACGAAAAAAAAATTCTATAAGAAGGAAGATATCAGACTTTGTTTTTCAGATTCAGAACCCTAATAAAATTTGTTGGACAAATATCATTTTTCTACTGACATATCCTTTTCAAGGAGAGAGCAATCTCTACCATAACTTTCTGCAGGTACCATCTATAAGAGTTAGCTGGATGACTCAATCAAAATCCAATTTTCATAGTCATCCCAGCCTCCTCCAATCACAGTTACTGCATCAACATAGGGGGAGATTGTAATGCCAGCAGCAGTCAGTTTTTAACAGCAACAGAAGACAACAATGCAAAGCTTTTCTTTTTATATCTTATGCTTTGTAATGTATATTGTAATATTTTTATTTTCATGTAAATAGTAATCCTAACCCAAATAGGGGGAGATTGTTGGAACACCCTAGTTTGGATTTGGGTTAGGATCACTATGTCTTTAGGATTATTAGATTGACCCATCAATGTATAGCTAAGGGTCATAGGATGTGCTAAGTCAGAAGCTCTCAGAGATTGAAGAAATCAGCCAAGAGAAAACAGTCAAGAGAAGAAATCAGAATTCAACCTTGGCGTCGAGCTCAGATCAACGAGATAAGTTCAGGCGTCGAGCTGAGATCGATGATCTCTGAGCTCAGGTCCACGAGGCGTCGAACTCCGTTCGACAATTTTTGAGCTCAGATCGACGTTTTCTGTCCCAGACCAGCTCCAATATCTCTGATCTCAAATCGACGATAGTTGAGCTCAGATTAACGATCATCTTGTTGAGGTTGACGATTTCTGTCATCACACTGAATGCAAGTTCCCAGGTAGATTTTCAGGATAACCTTGGTCCAATCAAAGTGAGTTGTTCATATTCTAACACAGCCTTATTACAGGACAGTTACAAGAATGCATTTATGGAGATTATAGCCGTTAGGAGTAACTAAGAGGCAGCAGTAATAAATGCAAGAATTCAAATGACTGTTGCTCTCCTATCAGTATATATATACATAGAGATACAGAGGAACAAGTAGAAGAAGAGAGGAGAAAGTAGTAAAAACAGAGTAGAGAAGAGAAGAAAAGAAAATATAAAGAGATACATGAATCAGAGTTCAAGGAAGAACTCAACATCACCTGTACAGCCAGTGCTCTTCTCAGATCTACTGTTCAAGGAAGCCTGAAGAGACAACTACTCTACATCAGTCTGAAGGCTTACTAGAAGATCAACATCATCAAGGCTTCATCATTCACACTCCAAGACAACTCACATTTCAGCCTTTGCTTAAATCATCATTTGTTGAAGCTGTCATTCATTGAAGACCTATCACCCTTTGCAAAGCTTCCACTCCTAAACCTACTGCTAATCTCAGGGGGAGCTTTGACAACATCATCAAAATCCACTTGTGCTTCTCTCAGATTGTTGAACAGAGAAGACAACATCTACTTTCCTTTCCTCCTATTAAAAGGGTTCTTGAACTCCCTTCAAAAGTTCTGCTTGGTTTCTAAGACCTTGTCAAAACTCAGTGGTGGCAAGACACCTGATCAAAAAATCTAGGTTTGGTTTTTGAGCACCTTATCAAAAGCTCATTGGTGCTCAGGACACCTGATGAACTATTCCTGCAGTGGATTCCTACCTAGGGTGGTAGAAGAGTGGATGTACCCAAGTTTAGGGGAATCACTATAAAATTCTTGTGTCGTCTAAATTGCCTTTATTTCTTTTCTTTATTATTCTTGCTGTGTGTTTGCTCTAATCTCTAGGATAGATCTGACTTTCATATCGTGCAATGTGTATTCTTCAATCTTGAGTTATCTCGAACATTGCTAAATTATTCATCATTAGAATATCATTGTCTATATACAACTTATCTAGTGTACTATACTTGTGCAATTGTTTTCGCATGCCTCTAAGTATAAGGAATTTTTTAGTTATGATAATGTTCTCACACCCACAATTGATGAAAGTTTACATATGACTACACCCCTACTAAATATGTGAATTGTGAATGTTCTACCATAACCACTAGAATTTTATGCTGACACTATTACTTTATCCTTGTTTTCTTTGCACATTTCTTATTTGATTGTCCTATATTACCACACAAGTGAATTCAGAATCCCTCGTCAAGCCAAAAGAAACAAAAAAAATTATTCAAAAGAATTCACTCAACATCTTTGTTGATGTGTATCCCAATAATAATAAAAATTAGGCTTACAAGGAACCTCCACCAAGCACTACTTACCCTCCTGATAAGTCTTAATAAGTATTGTGAGGTTGAGCACCTTGGAAAGAATTGTAAAGTGTCTTGTGAAAACCTTTATATGGATAATACTGTAATATGTGTGCTTCTGAATTCTTGGGTACATGTATAGCTAGTTATGCATAGGTCTATGTTATGTTGTTTTTTCACATTCCACGTGTTCATATATTTGTAAGTTTTCTTCATACGTTTTTCATCTAATTCTCACTCATACACAACATTATCTTTTCTAAAATTTCTTCTTATGAGAATTGGACCGAAAACAATTCAACATTACTCTTTACTAGAGTATGTGCCTATGATATAAATAGTTGAAATTTGACGATGTTAGTGTTTACTCGCATTCTTCATTGTACAACCCCGTATCCAGCAAGTGGGCTAACAGGAGCCAAACCGGCCGGCTCAGACCGCCCCAGAGCCCCAGACAAGTTTAGTAGAGCATGCCGAGCCCAGCATGCCAAGTACGGGCTCGGCAATCGTCGGGCCGAGCTCGAAGTTCGTGGAGCTGAGCCCGACGAAAGGTAGTCAATGGAACGGGCGAGTAGATCCGTCCAAGTACGTGTGCGCCCGGAGCCAAGGGGCGGGCGAGTGCCAATACGCCTGTCGCCCGCGAGCAGAGGCTTCAGAGCCAACTCGCCCAGGCCCAAGGCGAGGCGAGTCAGTCCTGTGGCGTTGAGAAAGGCGAGTTCACTCAACGACTTCTCCCGTGGCGTTGAGTGAGGCGAGCTAGGCCTATGGTGTTGAGCGAGGCGAGCTCCCTTGGGGCGAGCATCCTCACCACCTTCTACCACGGCATGGGGTGAAGCTTTCCCGCTCCAGTACTCGCCTCCCTTGCCGAACAGACGCTATCTCAAGGCCAGCTTGCCCCTCAGCCGTGGTTTATTTTTACCATATTACCCCCTCTAGACTGCCTATAGTCCTCGAAAACAGTGAAGGTTGGATATTTACAGACCGTCTTTTCCTATAAATAGGACCCAAGGGGTACCTCAGAAAGACATGTTCCTTGTGCCTGGTCTTCTAGTGCTTTCTGAGGTATCTTAGCTTCAGCACTTGTCTAAGGAGGGGAAGCGCTCTTCGATCTTCCGGGTGTGTGGTGGGACCTCCGTGCTGGAGCCTTAGGTCTGTCCCTGGTCCTTTTTCCTTAATCTTTTGAGCTCGTTGGGAGAGGAGTAAGTGTGCGATCACCCCTTCCCCAAGGGTCGAACTCCTCAGAGACCGATTCTTCGGTTTTAACATTTTGGTGCGGTGAACGTGGAGCGTGGTCAGCACAGAAAATCTTCCGCAAGTTCGATGGCAAGGGATGAAGGGCAAGGTTCAGGCAGGGCGAACTCGCCACCCCCTCCCCCTCCCGCGGTGGCAGGAATGTCCGTGGAGCTCAGGGAGGAAGTGCTCGGGCTTGTCAGGGTTGCCCTCGGCATGCGAGCCGAGAGCACAATGCCGAAAGTCCCCGTGGTCGCCGATCCGGCGCTGGGCAACGACACGCCCATCAGGCGAGCTGGGAAGGAAGTCGCGAGCGAGGGGAGCGCGAGCCGAGGGGTGAGTCCTTTTTCCTGGTTCGGCAAGCGAGTACCACTTTGGCAAGATAGGGGGGAGGGAGTTCCCAACTCGCTCAGCTGAAGAAGGAAGCCCCTTCAGTGAGTTCGTTTCTTCTGCCCCAGTTCCAGAGGGGTTCCGAGAGCCGGAGATGTACTACTACTCAGGGAAGGGAGATCCGGTCCAGCACGTCCAGTGGTTTGAGGACGTGGTCTCAATCCGACAGATGTCAGATGGCTTCAAGTGCAGGCTCTTCGCCATTACCCTCGGGAAGAAAGCGAGAGAGTTGTTTCATCTGCTCCCGGTCGGCTCCTCTACTGCTTTGAGGACCTACGTCGGGGGTTCATGTTAAGGTTCACCACCTACAAGAAGAGGAAGAGGGAGGCCGAGTCCTTGTTCCGTACCAAGCAAGGAACAGGGGAGACCCTGGGAAGTTACCTGGACAGGTTTCAGGAGGAACTGTCCCAGGTGCAAGAGATGCCAGGGCACACCATGATGGTGGCCTTCACCCTGGGTCTCCAGCCTGGGTTCTTCGCCATGGAGTTGAAGAGGACGCCTCCAGTATCTTTTGAGGCGCTCCTGGAGAGGGCGGCAAGGGAGGCCGATATGGAGGCAGCACACTTAGAGTTTGCCCGGAGGTTGGTTAGGTGGGCCGTAGAGGAGGAGAAGACAAGGGGTGGCCGAGCCTAGGAGGAGAGAAGGGTTGAGCCTCGGCAGAGAGAGCAGCAGCAGCAGCCCAGGTGGGGGTGTCAGGAACCAAACAACCCGTTAGGTTGGAGGCCGGAGTGGAAGGATCAAGGGCCACGAAGGGGTTATTAGGGTGGAGATAACCGCCAAGGTGGGCGCGACCAGTTTTACCCCTAGGGGGGAGGCAGGGTCAGAGACCCCCCCTTCCCGATCAGGAGGAATCCATGGCTATCGCCCTGGGGGGAGAAAGAGAGGAAAGCCAAGGAGGAGGAGGGAGGTCAGGATAGACCTGCCCTACTGTGACTACCATCAAGAGGAGGGGCACACGACGATCACGTGCCCGGATTTCCTCGAGATACGGGGAAACAGGGAGCAACAATAACAGCAACAGGACCGCCAAGAAGTACGGATTGAGGAAGTCCGGCCTCAGGCAGAGGGAGACCGTTGTGAAGACCGGGCTGATGTGGGGACCCGAGGAGAGATCAGAGTGATCCATGGGTGGTGGGGGTCAAAGCTTCCCGGAAAGCGAGCCTCCGCACCATGTACCGAAGGAGCATCGGCTCCAAATCCCAGACCCCACCCCCTTAGGAGAGGATCACTTTCTCAAGGGAGGACATGCCTGGTCATGAGGACCCCTTCTGCGATGCGCTAGTCATTCAGACGGCCATCGAGAATTTAATGGTCTCCCGGATCCTCATTGACAACGGGAACTCCGTCAACATCATCTTCAAGAAGCCCTTCGACGCCATGCAGGTAGAGGCCAAGAGGGTGCTGGCCTCCGATGGGCCTCTCTTCGGTTTTTCGGGGGAGAGGAAAGAAGTAGAAGGGGGAGTGGGTCTCCATGTCAGCTTAGGGGGGCAGTCCAGGAACTGCCGATTCGTTATAGTAGAGGCCCCCAGCAGCTACAACACCATATTTGGGCGTCCCCTCATCAGCGCCTTCTGCTGCGTCCCCTCCTCCTTCCATCAATGCCTTAAGTTCAATGCGGAGGGGATCCAGGTCCGAGTCCGCGGTGACCCCAAGGAGGCTCAAGAATATTACGTGACGGCAGTAAACTCCATTTCTTGGTAGGAGGAGGCCGGGGAAATGGGGAGGAGTATGGAAGAGGTGGATGGACAGGAGGTCGGAGAAAAAATCAGGAAGGAAGAAGGGATGGAGGGGGAGGCCCGCAAGGAGGTACCCAATAAGGAGTCGATCGAGGCGATGGCCGTGGAAGGAGGGGAGGTCCTTGCTCCAAGAGGGGAGGATATGGATGAATGGGAGGAGCAGTCCCGGTTGGAGTCTGCCAAGGAAGTGGTATAGATGGAAGTTCTCACCCAGGGTGGCAGGGTGGAGAAGGTTCGCATCAGCGGGGGGTTGACCCCGGAGGATCAAGGAAGGATGCTGGAGTGCATCCAGAAGAATGTGGACGTCTTCGCCTGGAGCGCGGCCGAGATGCCTTGGATCGATGCTGACGTCATCAGCCACCGCCTCAAACTGGACCCGGAGGCTCACCCCATCCAACAAAAAAGGAGGTCCGTCACGGACAAGCTGGTCGAACCAATCAGGGAGGAAGTCACCAAGCTCCTCAAGGCCGGCTTCATTTCCGAAATTCAATACCCCGGCTGGGTCTCAAATATTGTAATGGTAAAAAAGGGGATGGCTGGTGGAGGATGTGTGTAGACTTTTCACTTCTTAATAAATCATGCCCAAAAGATTGTTACCCCTTGCCTAGAATTGAGGCGCTGGTAGACTCAGCCATTGGTTTTTCTATAATGAGTTTTTTAGATGCCTTTTCAGGTTATCATCAGATCAGGATGCACCCTCCCGACATAAAGGATGTCTTATTCATCACAGGATATGGGTGTTACTGCTACAAGATGATGCCTTTTGGGTTTAAAAATGCAGGGGAAACATACCAGAAGATGATGGACAGTGTATTCCAGGGACAGAAGGGGAGGAACCTAGAAGTATATGTGGATGACTTGATGATAAAGAGTCGGGGGATCGACTCTCACCTCCGGGATCTAGAGGAGACCTTTGGCACCTTACGTAAATACAAGATGAGGTTGAACCCCCTAAAGTGTTTCTTTGGGGCCAGCAGGGGAAAATTCCTGGGACATCTGCTCACTCCCACGGGAGTAGAACCAAATCCTTATAAAGTCAAGGCAATAATGGAGCTGGTGGCTCCCCGGAACGCCAAGGATGTCCAACGGCTGACGGGGAGGCTGGCCGAGCTTAGTAGGTTTCTCTCCAGGGCTGGAGAAAAGTGATTTCCTTTCTTCAGAGCGTTAAGGGGGGGGGGGGGGTGCAAGAAGTTTGAATGGTCCGAGGAGTGCGAGGAGGCATTCCAAGAACTGAAGAAACAACTTACCCAGCCCCCTCTACTTCAAGGGACCAAAGAAGGGGAGGACTTATTCCTGTATCTAGGGGTTGGGGCCGAGGCTCTCAGTTCGGTTCTGGTCAGGGAAGAAGGCAAGAAGCAGCTATTAATCTATTACGTAAGTAGGATTCTGAGGAAGGCGGAACTCCGTTACCCCATCTTAGAAAAATTAGCCTTCGCCCTAATCATCTTGGCCCAGAAACTCAGACCTTACTTCAAGGCACACTCCATCCAGGTGGTGACTGACCACCCCCTCCGCAACATCTTCGAGGGGGTGGAGCACTCGGGAAGACTCGCCAAGTGGTCGGTAGAATTGAGCGAGTTCGACATCTCCTTTGTCCCTCGACTTGCAATCAAGGCACAGGTGGTGGCTGACTTCCTGGCTGACTATGTGGTCGAGGTAGTAGAGGACAAACTCACTCATCCCGTCCCTTGGAAAGTGATGGTTGATGGGGCGTCAGGGAAGCACTCCTTGGGGGTCGGGGTCGTCTTGGAAAGCCCCCAAGGGACCAGGATTGAACAGACTGTGGTGATACATTTTCCATTTCCAACAATCAGGCCGAGTACGAGGCAGTGATCGCAGGGCTGCGCATGGCCAGAGAGCTAGGAGTGCATGATGTAAAGGTCCTCATTGACTCCATGGTAGTAGCCTCCCAGGTCAACGGGGAGTTCGAAGCAACGGAGCCTACCCTACAACGGTACCTGACCAAGGTCAAGGGAATCATTGGGGGGTTCCAAACCTTCTCCATTCAACATGTGCCGCAGGAGGAAAATGAACAGGTCGACCATCTTGCCAAGCACGACCCTCGGGTGGGGGGCACCATAACAGACCTCTTCCACCCATCCTTGGAGGAGGGATTGTTGATGGAGATAGATCAACGACCCACATGGATGGACCCCTTCACCACCTTTTTGTCCACTAGAGAGTATCCGGATGGGATGGACAGAAAGAAACTCAAGTACAAGTCAGCGTACTACCTCTTGCGCGACGGACAACTTTACCGAAAGACTCTCTCGGGGCTGCTGGCTCGTTGTGTGGCTGAGGAGGAGGTGTCGAGGATTTTGGAAGAGGTCCACTCTGGGGAGTGTGGGAGTCACTCGGGGGGGGGGGGGTCAGACCCTGGAGGGGAGAATCATTAGGCAGGGCTACTTCTGGCCTACCCTGGGGCGTGATGCCTCCGAATTCGCCAGAAAATGTCATAAGTGCCAACTATTCGCCCCCCTCCAACTGCAACCGGCTCAACGACTAAGAAGTATCACGGCCCCCTGGCCTTTCGCAATTTGGGGAATGGATCTGGTAGGGCCCTTCCCCCAGGCGAGCGGGCAAAGAAGATTCTTGTTGGTGATAATTGACTATTTCTCCAAATGGATGGAGGTAAAGGCGTTGGCCAAGGTGACCTCGCAGATCATCCGAAATTTTGTATGGGGGGAAATCATCTGTAGGCATGAGATGCCCCAAGCCATCGTTACCGACAACGGACCGCAGTTCGCTAGCAACGAGTTCATCAAATTCTGTGGAGAGCTCGGGATTGACCTTAGGTTTGCCTCTGTCCATCACCCAAGAAGCAACAGGCAGGTGGAAGCGGCCAACAAGGTCATCGTGAACCTCCTTAAAAAGAAGGTTGAAAATTTGAAAGGGAGTTGGGTGGAGCAGGTCCCCTCTATTCTTTGGGCCCTGAGGACTACCCCCAATACCGCCACAGGGGAGACACCCTTCAAACTATCTCATGGAAGCGAGGCGGTGCTCCCCATCGAACTTGAGGTCCGTACTCCTAGGTTCGTTGAGGCGGAAGCTGGAAGAGAGGAGTGGAAAGTTGAAAACGATGAGGAACAACGGCTCTCCTTGGACCTGATAGAAGAATTGCGCGACCTATCAGCAGTTCGACAAGAAGAGGTCAAGCGGAGCATGGCTATGTATTTTGACAAACATGTTCGGGTCAAACGGTTTGTGGAAGGTGACTTGGTCCTAAAGAAGGTAGATGCGGCGGGAAGATCGGCTGTCGTGGGCAAGCTCCATCCAAACTGGGAGGGGCCATACATCGTGAAAGAGGCACTAAGATCGGGAGGGTACCGCCTCCAAAATGTGGAGGGCGAGACCCTGAGCCACACTTGGAGCGGCGACGACATGAAACGCTTCTATCCCTGAATATTTGTATGTGCTCCCGTTTTTCAATACAATTTGTTTCATTCACTTGAGCCCCTTTTACCTAATAATCGTAACGAGAACATGAGATTTTGTGGAACTTTCATAGCATAATATCCTAAGCCCTCAAGAAATGTTCTAAGTCTTCTCGCTCTGGGGTTAGGTCTCGATTCTCCCGCTGTCAGGCTCCCTCCAAGCTGGCAGGGCAGGGGTCTCGATGAACGTCGTTATGACCCTGGGGCTGAGCCCGGAGGATGTTCAATACCTTCCCTCAGGCTCCCATCTAGCTGACTGGCCTGGTGGTAGCACCCAGGAGAGGCAAATGTTCTAAGTCTTCTCGCTCTGGGGTTAGGTCTCGATTCTCCCGTTGTCAGGCTCCCTCCAAGCTGGCAGGCAGGGGTATCGATAGACGTCATTATGACCCTGGGACTGAGCCCGGAGGATGTTCAAACCCACCCTTAGGCTCCCATCTAGCTGACTGGCTTGGTGGTAGCACCCGAGAGAGGCAAATATTCTAAGTCTTCTCGCTCTGGGGTTAGGTCTCGATTCTCCCGCTGTCAGGCTCCCTCCAAGCTGGCAGGGAAGGGGTCTCGATGGACGTCGTTATGACCCTGGGGCTGAGCCCGGAGGATGTTCAACACCCGCCCTCAGGCTCCCATCTAGCTGACTGGCCTGGTGATAGCACCCGAGAGAGGCAAATGTTCTAAGTCTTCTCGCTTTGGGGTTAGGTCTCGATTCTCCCGCTATCAGGCTCCCTCCAAGATGGCATGGCAGGGGTCTCGATGGACGTCGTTATGACCCTGGGGCTGAGCCCGGAGGATGTTCAACACCCGCCCTCAGGCTCCCATCTAGCTGACTGGCCTGGTGGTAGCACCCGGGAGAGGCAAATATTCTAAGTCTTCTCGCTCTGGGGTTAGGTCTCGATTCTCCCGTTGTCAGGCTCCCTCCAAGCTGGCAGGGTAGGGGTCTCGATGGACGTCATTATGACCCTGGGGCTGAGCTCGGAGGATGTTCAACACCCTCCCTTAGGCTCCCATATAGCTGATTGGCCTGGTGGTAGCACCAGAGAGAGGCAAATGTTCTAAGTCTTCTCGCTCTGGGGTTAGGTCTCGATTCTCCCGCTGTCAGGCTCCCTCTAAGCTGGTAGGGCAGGGGTATCGATGGACGTCGTTATGACCCTGGGGCTGAGCCCGGAGGATGTTCAACACCCGCCCTCAGGCTCCCATCTAGCTGACTGGCCTGGTGGTAGCACCCGGGAGAGGCAAATGTTCTAAGTCTTCTCGCTCTGGGGTTAGGTCTCGATTCTCCCGCTGTCAGGCTCCCTCCAAGCTGGCAGGGCAGGGGTCTCGATGGACGTTGTTACGACCCAGGGGGCTAGGCCTGGAAGTGGACACGAGGAAGGCGTGTACAAGCGAATCCCACCAGTCAGAAAGGCAAGTTCGGGGGGCCCTGTCCCCCTTAGCTTTCTGCTAAGGGATTTCTTATCTTGCCTCTAGTTGAGAGAAGAATGCACCTCCCAGGCGAGCCCGTTCTCGCAAAGGTACGCTCGGTAAGGGGTACTTCTCGGTATTTTATGCGGGAACCGGCGGCGGCCTAACCCCAGACGTGTTTCCTCGTGAATTTTCAACAAAGGAGAGCGAGGAGCGGCTCGTAGGTAAGCGGAGTGCTCGCGAGTTTGACCACGGCCGACGGGCCCCTTGGCGAGCGCGAATCCTAACTCACGTGCATTCTAGCGCCGAAGGTAAAAAGAAGATATAATTTTTTTTATCATTATAGTTTCAAAAAGGGGGGGCTCGCCTCGACGAGATTACAAAAAGGGGGAGGGATAGATTACAAGGGGAATACAAAAAGTGGGGAAGGGGACCCGGTCAGCTCTCGCCCTCCTCCCCCGAAGGATGATCCTCCTCCTCGCCTCCGAGCAGCGGCTCCTTGCCCTTCGCCTCGTCGAAAAGGGAGCCGAAGCTTTCCTCTTTCCCGCTAGGCGGATACGGCGAAAATAGGCTCGGCAGCAGGTCTCGGACCGCCACTCCCTCGCAGCCCTCCGCCAGGATCCCCGATCCCCTCATGACGCCCAGGAGGCATTCGGAAGACTCGATCGAGTTGACTCGCAGTCACTCCATGACCTCCCCCTCGCAAAAAACCCGAGGCCGCTTATAGGGAAAAGGGGCTCGACACTGTCCGGGGGAAAAGGGCTTCCGTCAGCCGACAGACCTCGCTTTGGAGACCCTTGTTCTGCTCCTTCAGCACCTCCACCTCGGCAACGTGAGCCTCCTGCTCGTGCGAACTGGCCTCCTGATCAGCGAGGTAGACCCGCAGCTGGGCGACCTTGCCCTCCAGCTCACTAGCGCGGGCCTGTAGCACTCTGGCGGACTCGGCATCCTGAAAGACAGAGGTCAGATTCTTGGTGAAATGTTTTTCTAATTTAAAATGAGAGTTGGTCAAATCTTACCGGTCCGCCTGAGGCTTCGTTGAGTAAGTGCTCGGCAATGCCGAACCGCTGCTCCGCGTCGGCAGCTCTCTCCGTCGCCAGGTCGCGCTCCTGCTCGGCCTTTTGTAGGAGCTGGCTGAGCAGAAAACCGCGACGAACCATCATGTGATGGAGTTCGAAGGCCCGCAGATGGGCTTGCAGACCCTCGTGGCCTATCTGCCGAGGGGTCATGTTTTTGTAGTCCTCAGCGCCATCCCGGCCGTATAGGCCGAAATCGAGGGCGAATGCGTGGCCCGTGGGAGGCCGGCGAGCTACCCAGGAGGGGGCGCGAGTAGAGATAGAGACTCGGCGGGCCCCCTTGTGAGAATTAGCGAACAAAAGACTAAAGTAGCGAACAAACGACTAGAAAACAAGCCGGAACTTTGAATAATTGAAATTTTATTATCCAAAAAGGTATAATTTACAAAGGTATGGCCTCCCTTTTATAGAATGGAGGAGAGAGGATAGAATACAAACTAACAATGTGGGACTAAAGCTATACATCAGATCTGGGCGGCTAGAACAACAGACCGGAACAGGCCGTACGGTTAGACAATGTTCTAACCGCTCGGCAATACCAGAAGCAAGAGAGGGATGCGGTAGGAGACCGCTAGACCGCCCGGTTTCCAAGCCGCCGGAGATAAACCGTCAGACCGTCGGACACCACACAGCAACAGTCTGGATATCAACCCGCCGGACACAAACCGCCAGACTGCCCGGTCTACAACCCGCCAGGCTCAAACTGCCAGACCGCCCGGTCTCATGCTTTGATACTCCCCCTCAAGCTGGAGCATAGATATCAATCATGCCCAGGTTGTCACAGATATGGAAGAAGGAAGTAGAAACCGGCTTGGTGAAGATATCTGCCAACTCTTTGTCGGAGGTAACGAACGGAGTGCAAATCTGTCTCTTCAAGACCACTTCTCGGATGAAATGGCAGTCGACCTCTATATGATTCGTTCTCTCATGGAAGACCGGATTTTTGGATATGTATATAGCGGCCTTGTTATCACAGAACATAGACAGAGGATATTCGTAGACCTCTCCTAGGTCAAGCATGAGAGCCCGCAACCATTTAACTCACACATGGTTGACGCCATACTCCGGTATTCGGCTTCTGCATTGGACCTTGAGACAACAGACTGCTTCTTGCTCTTCCAGCTCACAAGATTACCTCCAACAAATGTGCAAAAACCCGATGTAGATTTACGGTCACCTTTATCATCCGCATAGCTTGAGTCTGAGTAGGCTTCAACTCTCAGATGACCATGCTTCTGAAAGAGTAGCCCTTTTCCTGGTGCTGCTTTGACATACTCTAGTATCTTCAAGACAGACTGAAGATGACATTCCCTGGGAGCTTGCATGAACTGACTGACCTTGCCTACAGCATAGGCGATGTCGGGTCTGGTCACCGTGAGATAAATGAGTTTGCCCACCAGACGTCTATACCTCGTGGCATCGGATATAAGAGGTGAGTCATCTGTCCACTCTAGTGGCCATGGGATACCGGGCCGGTTTGGCACCGGTCAATCCTGCCTCTTGTAGAAGATCAAGAGCATACTTCCGTTGGGAGAGAACCAACGCGTCGGGCTTCCGAGAGATTTCTATCCCCAAAAAATATTTCGGGGAGCCCATATCCTTCGTGACTAGGTGTTGACGGAGGTGTTTCTTTGTCAAGTCCACCCCAGCCTGATCATCGCTGGTAAGAAGAATATCATCCACATACACCGCCAAAACCACAAGGCCCGATACGGTTTTGCGAATAAACAATGAGTGATCGGCTGAACTTCTTGTAAAGCCAATGGCAGCCACAATGCCACTAAACTTGTCGAACTATGCCCGAGAGCTCTGTTTTAGGCCGTAGATGGCCTTCTTCAACTGGCATACTCGTGTCTCCCCCTGAGCAACATACCCAGGAGGTTGCTCCATATAGACGTCCTCCTGAAGATCCCCATACAGAAAAGCATTCTTGACATCAAGCTGGGAAATAGCCCACTCTTTATTGACGACCACAGAAAGAAGAACCCGGATGGTGCTGAGGCGAGCAACCGGGGAGAAAGTATCAAAATAGTCAACTCCATAAGTCTGAGTAAAGCCATTGGCCACCAGTCGGGCTTTATAACGATCCACAGTGCCGTCTGGGCAAAACTTCACAACGAACACCCAGCGGCAGCCAACCACATCAGTACCTACCGGTGGAGGAACAAGGGTCCAGGTACCCCTTTCAGTAAGAGTGGCGATTTCCTCATCCATGGCAGATTTCCAATGAGGAATAACAAGAGCCTCCTGGTAAGTGCGGGGAGTGGTAGTAGCCGAGATAGCCAAAGCAAAGCACCTGTGAGAGGGAGTAAGCCGATCATAGGAAACAACAGACGCAAGCGGGTATTGGGTACATGCCCGCACCCCTTTGCGAAGGGCAATGGGAAGATCCAGGTCATCTTGTGCCTCAGGGACTGGAGCGTCCGTGGCGGAGAAAGCTGGCCCGGGACTAGAGAGACGGCTGTGGAGAAGAAGGAGGGGAGATAATAGGGAGAGGAGGAGACAGAGGAGGAGATGATATAGGAGGGGAGACGTCGATATGCGTGGAAGGATCACAGAGAGATGGTGGAGAGTCAGAGACAGTAGGAGGAAGCGGGGATGGAGAAGAAAAGTAGGATGCATTTTCGAAGAAGGTGACGTCCGCGGAAACAAACTGTTTGCGCAGAACGGGGTCAAAGCAACAATAGCCTTTTTGAGTGGTCGAGTATCCCAAAAAGACACATTTTGTGGAACGGGGGGAAAGCTTGTCACGGGTAGCAGACAGAGCATGCACAAAAGCTATACACCCAAAGATACGGAGAGGAAGAGGAAAGGGTTCCTTACCCGGGTGTAGAATGGAGAAGGGGGTCTTGCCGTGAAGAACCGAAGAGGGAATGCGATTGATGAGATAGCAGGCAAGAAGAACAGCATAGCCCCAGTAGGAGTGAGGCACCTGCATCTGCGTCATTAGAGTGCGAGCGATATCGAGGAGATGACGGTTTTTACGCTCCGCCACCCTATTTTGCTGGGAGGTGTAAACACAGCTGGTCTGATGAATAAGACCATGATGCATACAAAAAGACGAAAACTCATGACTGAGGTATTCTTTAGCATTATCAGAGCGCAGTACTTTATAGAAATTTCAAACTGAGTTTTAATCATATTATAAAAAGATTGCTAGACAGATAAGAGTTCAGAGCGATCTTTTAAAAGATACACCCAGGTACATCTAGAGAAATCATCAATAAAAGTTACGAAATAAGAACTACCCCGACCAACGGTGAGAGTAGGAGCAGGACCCCAGACATCGGAATGAATGAGATCAAAAGGGCGGGAGGAACCACGGCCTTGCTTTGGCGGGAAGGAGGAGCGGTGATGTTTGCCAAGCTGACACGCATCACAGTTGAGCGGAGGACTGGTCTGAGGTAAGTGGGGAAGAAGCTGACGAAGAATCCGAGGAGGAGGATGTCCAAGGCGAAGATGCCATTGAAGCAGATCAGTAGACGAGGAAGAGAAGGCGGACAGAGCGGAAACATTGTCGAGGAAGTAGAGACCGCCGCTCTCAGTCCCAGTAGCAATCTTCCGTTGGGTCCTCGGGTCCTGAAAACAACAAGATGTAGGAGTAAATAAGACAGAACACTGAAGTTGCTTGCATAAAGTAGTAACTGAGAGCAAATTACAAGAGAACTTCGGGACATAGAGAGTGTCCGCTAAGCAAAGCGACGGGGTGACTTGAACCATGCCCGTTCCGTGAACCGGGGAAGGCGAACCATCCGCAACAAGAACCGGGGGTAACCGATCATGCGTCTCTAGGAGAGAGAAGCAGTGAGGGTTTCCGGTCATGTGATTTGTAGCATCAGAGTCAATCAGCCATTTACCTTAGGTAACGACGTGTGCACTACCTGAGGTCGTGGTCACAGAAGCAGATGGCCGAGAGGAGGCAGAGGTTGAGGAAGAAGTATCATCGGAGGGACGAAGATGAGGATGTTTCTGCCAGCAGCGGTCAACAGAGTGGCCGGTACGACCACAGTGAGAGCAGAGGAATCTTGACGGACCATGCGTGCCAGAGTGGTTGCGACCACTATTGCCACCCCGCTGAACTTGGTGAGCATAGGAGTCCTGTGGAGGAGGGGAGGACAATAGAGGATGGTGGAGCAGTGAAGTAACAGCGGCGATGCGAGCCGCGGTGGCATCCAAGGTGGGAGACTCGGCTTCACCCAAGATCTGCTGGCTGATCATATCAAAAGACTCAGGGAGCCGTAGAAGATAACAAACAACTAGGAGTTCCTGGAAGTGTTTGTGCTGCTCGGCCAAGTCCGCGAAGAAAGGGCGATTCTGGAGGATTTCAGCGCCAAGAGCCTGAACTTGCTGATAAGCCGCAGCAGGAGACATGGAAGGGCGAGCGAAGAGATCCGCGTAGAGAGTATAAATACGGGATGTCTGGGTCCCCTTCGAGTAGAGAGCAATAAGGTGAAGCCACACGGTCTTGACCGTCTCATCATGGCGTATGACAGGAAGACATTCATCAGAGAGGCTGTTAGCCAACCACGTTCGGACAAGCGCATCACTGGCATCCCAGTCATCAAATTCAGCAGAGTCTAGAGGAGGAGGGTCATTGGTGAGGTGATGACGTTTGCGCTGAGAGCGAAGAAGAAAGGTGAAAGAAACGCTCCAATCCGGATAGTTGGAGCCAACAAGTTTAAAAACCGTGCCAAGGTTGCCAAAGGGAGTAGGAAGCGGCGTCGGAGTGGCGATGGGAGTGGTGGTAGTGGAAGTTTCAGAAAGGGCCATAGGAGAAATATGTGAGAAGCCGCACGGTTAGAATACATGCCGCGCGGATAGGAAGAAGAAGAGAGGCGGCGGTCACAATGACAGACACCAGCGGCTAGAGAAGCCACGACCAAGCCGCAGATCCAAGCAGGGAAAGAAGTCGAGCGGCTAGAAGATAGACCGCGCAAACATAAGGGATGAACGAATAAGGCAAAAAGGCAGCAGGTCGCGGCGAGCAAAGATACAGGTCGCTGCGACTGAAAGGCAGGAAAAGACGGTCGCGCGGACAGGGCACAAGCAGGCGGAAGAGACAAACCGCGAGAACAGGTCGCGAGAGGAAGGGGCAAGCCGCGCGGACAGGGCGCACAGAATCAGGAGGAGAAGATCGAGTCCCTCTGATACCATGTGAGAAGTAGCGAACAAAAGACTAAAGTAGCGAACAAACGACTAGAAAACAAGCCGGAACTTTGAATAATTGAAATTTTTTTATCCAAAAAAGTATCATTTACAAAGGTATGGCCTCCCTTTTATAGAATGGAGGATAGATGATAGAATACAAACTAACAATGTGGGACTAAAGCTATACATCAGATCCGGGCGGCTAGAACAACAGACCGGAACAGGCCGCGCGGTTAGACAATGTTCTAACTGCTCGGCAATACCAGAAGCAAGAGAGAGATGCGGTAGGAGACCGCTAGACCGCACAGTTTCCAAGCCGCCGGAGATAAACCGTCAGACTGCCGGACACCACACAGCAACAGTCTAGATATCAACCCGCCGGACAGAAACCGCCAGACCGCCCGATCTACAACTCGCCAGGCTCAAACCGCCAGACCACCCGGTCTCATACTTCGACACCCCTCATCCCAGCTCAGCATTGGCTCGCTGGCCGCGTCCTTGCTTCTCCCATCCTTGCCGAAGTGGGGGTTGTCCTTTGGAATGCCTGGATTGTAGGGAACAACCTCCTCCATGGAGGGAGGGGAGGAGGACCCACGCTTCTTCCCGCGGGGGGATGACGCCTCCTTCAGCGGGCTCGTCGGGGCTTCGTCAGAAAAAACCTCCGGCGAGCTCATAAATCTGACAGGCGACGAGGGTTGCTATGGCTGGCCTCACGAGATCACCCTCGCCTTTTTCTGCTTAAGGGCCGAGGGACGGTGGAGCAAGCTTGGCCCTCCAAGCTCCAGCTGCCTCTTGCTGGAAGGCTTGCCTCTCACCTTCTCTTCTCGGCACGCCTCGGCCGCAACCCGAGCTCGCTCGATCGGGTACGAGAATACTCCCGGGTCAGCGAAGGGAGGGTTCACTGGGACCAGTCGCTCCCTTGTAAAAAAGACTTAGCCGAAGAAAAAGGTTTTGACCGACCAGGCCGAGCATGACAAAAAGAAAGTAGGCGAGACATACCTTCGCTAAGAAGGACGGGCGGCATGGATCCGAGGCCGCGGCAGAGGAAGGCGACTTCAAAGTCCTTGTAAAGGAACAACTTGTGAAGCTCAGCATCGTTGCCAGACACGGACGGTGGGCGATACACCTCCTCGCTTTCTGCAGGGGCGAGAAGGGAATATTGCCGAGGTCACCCTGTATGAAGACAATCTTCGACATCCAGTTGTGGTTCTTATTGGTAACCTCGCAGATTTTTATGGAAGAGTCGCCGAAGAAGGCGACCCCGTCCGCGTTGGCCTTATAAGAGAAGAGTTTGCGGAAGACATTCAAATTAAACTCAATCCGCTGTCGGCGGAGGTAGCATGCGAATCCAACTACCATAGCGATGACATTGGGGTTGAGCCGCGTGGGCACGACGCCATAATACTTAAGGACCTGGCGGACCTCAGGCTAGAGCGGCAGGCGCAACCCCACCTCGAAATTCGAGATGGGGAAGGCGAGCTCATCCTCGAAGAAGGATTTTATGGCATCATGCTCCGCCGGGAGGCGGGCCACGAAGCGGGCAGGAACATAGTCTGCCATAAACTCGGCGAGCTCGTCCGCCGTGGTATTGCCCTCAAAGAAGCAATGATCGGCGAAGTTCTGGGCGCACTTGACGCGACCATCGGAATCAGGATGTCCTTTTCCCATACTCGCCGAGGGAAGGAAAGCAAGCGAGCAGAAGGCAAGGGAGGCAAGGAGGGGAAAAGGTAAGAAGGCAATAAAGGCGTAGCCAGAGGGTAGGTGGGGATCCCTATTTATAGAGAAAGGGGAGGAGAACCAGGGCCGACTGACCAGCCCGGCTCGCTTACTCCGTCTCGCCACTCTCTGCTCGCCAACCTCGGCGAGTCTAGGATGAGGAATTCGAAAAGGCACGCGTCGTTGCATATTTAAAAGAAATAAAACACGCTCGCATAACAAAAATTATACAGTTTATTAGCATAAGGGAAGCAAATTGTCCAGAACAGGAAAAATTCAAAGCACACGCATGGGCCAGGCGACAGCAGGGGCAAGTGCCGGTCGGCTCGCAAGGGAGTCATCCTTAATTACCCCGTTCTCGCCGGCCCGATGTCGCCGGCTGCTACGCGAAGAGTTGCCGAAGCTGCCCCAGGTTCCTGTTCGCCGCTCGCAAGTTCTCATCAATCTCATCGAAGAGTAGGGAGGAAGACGTCGCCACATATGCCGATACACTCACCTCGCCCGCGAGCTTCGCGTACTCCTCCAGCAGCCTGGAATTGTCTTTCTTCAGCTCATGGAGCTTGCGCACTAACTTTTTGAGGACCAGTTGGCTTCGCCTCGACCGTTCGGGACTATCCATCTCTGAGTCCAGGAAGATGTCTAAGGTACGCGGTGATGGAAGAGGCAAGTAGCCAGCCCGTTCGGCCGAATCATCAGCCCCAGATCGGCTAGGAAGGCCTGCGCGAGAGAGTCAGGATAACGAGTAGGAGGCGCGAGCACCGATCAAAATCAGACACAATTCGAGGGGATCAAATACCTACGTTCAGAATTTCGGGGGGAATTGGGAGCGGATGTGTGCTCGGCGTCCTCCCCAGTAGTCGCGAGAGTAGAAGGGGGTTGTCGTGAAGGGGTGCGAGCTGGCGACCCCAGTCTCCGCGAGTCCAGCCCCATGGTCTCGGCGGCAAGGAGTGGGTCTTGCGGACGTGGGTCAAAGGATGGCTCAGGCGCATTGGCAAGAAGATTCTCGGCCCTCGACGTCGAGATCCCGCCACCATGGTCTTGTTCGGTGGTGAGGTCCACAAAGTCTCTACCGTCAGAAGCCAGAGAAGGATGGTTGGAGGAGTCAGAGCCATTAATCAGGGTATTCTTCAAGTCAGCGAAGATGTGCTCGGCTTCGGGTGGAAAATGCCTCGCCCTCTTCGCCGAGCCGAATTTGGTAAGGCGGTGAGCCGGGATATTCAGATTGGTCAGGGCCACAGCACGAAGGGCGGTCTCCTCGCGGGATTTCACGAGTCGCTCCATGACCTCTTTAGGGAGCGGCATCCGTCAGGGCTTAAGTAAGGGGAAGGGCAGAGGTCAGCCGGGTATGCTGGGCATGTATTTATAGCCATTGGTGGGACCCACCAAGAGATTCCTTTTGGCTCCTGTCGCACTCGCATGATCCCTGGGGGTTGGATGTTTCTTTCCGAGTTTGTGCCAACCTCGCAAAGAGTGGGGATTATGTACAACCCCGTATCCAGCGAGTGGGCTAACAGGAGCCAAACTGGCCGGCTAAGACCGCCCTAGAGCCCCAGGCGAGTTCAGCGGAGCATGCCGAGCCCAGCGTGCCGAGTACGGGCTCGACAATCGTCGGGCCGAGCTCGGAGTTCGTGGAGCTGAGCCCGGCGAAAGGTAGTCAATGGAACGGGCGAGCAGATCCGGCCAAGTAGGTGCGCGCCCGGAGCCAAGGGGCGTACGCCTGTCGCCCGCGAGCAGAGGCTTCAGAGCCAACTCGCCCAGGCCCAAGGCGAGGCGAGTCAGGCTTGTGGCGTTGAGAAAGGCGAGTTCACTCAACGACTCCTCCTGTGGCATTGAGTGAGGCGAGCTAGGCCTATGGTGTTGAGCGAGGCGAGCTTCCTTGGGGCGAGCATCCTCACCGCCTTCTACCTCGACATGGGGTGAAGCTTTCCCGCTCCAGTACTCACCACCCTTGCCGAACAGACGCTATCTCAAGGCCAACTCGCCCCTCAACTGTGGTGTGTTTTTACCATATTACCCCCTCTGGACTGCCTATAGTCCTCGAAAATAGTGAAGGTTGGATATTTGCAGACCGTCTTTTCCTATAAATAGGACCCAAGAGGTACCTCAGAAAGACACGTTCCTTGTGCCTGGTCTTCTAGTGCTTTCTGAGGTACCTTAGCTTCAACACTTGGCTAAGGAGGGGAAGCGCTCTTCGATCTTCCGGGTGTGTGGTGGGACCTCCGTGTTGGAGCCTTGGGTCTGTCCTGGTCCTTTTTCCTTAATCTTCTGGGCTCGTTGGGAGAGGAGTAAGTGTGCGATCATCCCTTCCCCAAGGGTCGAACTCCTCAGAGACCGATTCTTCAGTTTCAATATTCATTACTATACATTGTTTCACATGCTCTATACTTGATTCTTACTGTGTTTCTCCTATTTTAAATGTGTTCTATACTTTACTTCCGCAACCACTCTGATATCCCTTTTTTTGCTAATTACAAAGGGGGGGGGAGCTTTCTGAGAAATAAACCATTCATGTTAAGATTCTTCCCTTAAATTTAAAAGTAAATTTCATTGGTCTAATCTGCTTAGATTTAGGGGGAATACTCATGTAGGGGGAGTGTTACATCCAAAAGGAGTTTGTGCACATACAGTTGCGTAGTCTTGCTCGATCATGACTATTCTTCCTATAAGTTATCCCTAATTTTGGAACCCTAGGTTTTGATTTGAGTTCAGTCCTCTCTTTTTGTCTCTTGACCCAAGATTTATCTATGGTCAAAGGTTAGTTGATAGGTTAGATTCTCTAGTTGTGTAGAATTGCTTTTCCAGATGAATATTTGGTTAAGTAGTTTTTTCGTTCGACTATAGTCGAACGTAGCTCGACTATCGTCTATCGGCTGATCGACGATCGTCTATCAGTTGGTCGACGTTCTGTCTGCGTTGATAGATCGACTATCTGTTGATAGGTCGACTATCTGTTTGTTTTGTTAGTTCGACTATCTGTCCTGATAGTTCAACTATCTGATAGCTCGACTATCTGTTGATAGGTCGACTATCTGTTTGTTTTGGTAGTTCCACTATCTGTCCTGATAGTTCAACTATCTGATAGGTCGACTATCTGTTGATAGGTCGACTATCTGTTTTTCCTTGATAGGTCGACTATCTGTTTCGTTTGGTAGTTCGACTATCTGTTCTGATAGATCAACTATCTGATAGCTCGACTATCTGTTCTGATAGGTCGACTATTTGCTGAGGTAGTTCGACTATCTTCTTTGATAGTTCGACTATCTGGATCGTTCGACTATCTGTCTGATAGGTCGACGATCTCCGTGCGTCGGTCGACGATCTCCGAGGGTCGTTCAACGTTTTGCTGTATGTTTTAAAATAGTTTTGTCGTCTTCTATGATGTGACTAATTTCATACTTATTTTGGCATATTTTATAAAAGATTATCTGAGTAAATTGTGATAACTCTTCCATGCAATATCTATTCAATTCTTTATGCATGAGCTAACCTTTTCTGACAAAGTTGTTTGTCTTATAGCTGAGATATGATTTCTGCCAGGCTGTCCTTTATAGCCGTTAGACTCAAAAAGTCTTCCTTGACTGTAAAGAGTCGTTTCTGATGTGACTTTCTCTTATATTATTTCATCAGAAGTATTTGCAGCTTCTTAGAAAGCTTTATCCTTTTATAGGATATCTGCCTGCAGTATTTTTGTTTTGCTTTATGCTTTTTGCAGCCCAGCTTGCAGAGTTCAGAAAAAGACAAGATTCAAACTCAGTTAAGAGCCGTTGCTGCTGCTGCTATATAAAGACTTCTTTGAAGAAGAAATCAACTAGTTCTCAGAAAAACAATTCATTCAGCAAGCTTACAGCAAGATCAAGTTTACTGCTCTCAACAATCTTCACTCAACTGAGAAGTGTTAGCTCTTCTGCTCTTCTTCAACCTGAGTTCTCCTGGTTCTAGGAAGTTCTGACTCAGAGATCTTTTGAAGAAGAAGAAGAAGAAGATAGCTGCTAGAAGATTTTTATTTCTTATTTTATATCTTCTTGTAGTTTTTCCTTCAGTATTTACTGAAGTGTTTCTGCACTGAAGCAAGACTTCACCTGGACGTTCTTTGAGCCAGGGGGAGCCTTGATTCTTTTAGAGCTGTCTAGCTCAGTGCAAGTTATTGTGCTTCTCTAATCTATTGTAAAATAGAGAAGACACCTTAACCTCCTTTCCCCCTCCTGTACAGGGTTATTACTCCCTTCAAAAGTATCCCTTGGTGGCAGGGCACTTGATCAAAAACCTGTGTTAGTTTTTAGACACCTGATCAAAAGTCTAAAGGGTTTCTTGATCTACCTGAAGCAGATCTTGTTGGTGGCAGGGCACCTGATCAAAAACCTGAGTGGATTCCTACCTTGTTGGTAGAAGAGTGGACGTACCCAAGTTGTTTGGGGAACCACTATAAATTCCTTGTGTCGTCTGGATTGCTTTATTTAATTACTTGCATTGTGGCTGTGATTAGATCTTAACTAGGTTTGCTAGTTGCTGTTTAGGTTTCCAAGCCTTAACTGTAATTGCAGTTGGCTGCCTTTTTGTGCACAACACTTGTGTTAGGCTCTAAGGTTTAATCTCAAATATCTATAACCTTCATTCCGCATTTAACTCCAAGGGAGTTGAGTAGAAAGTCAACTTTGCCAGTGCAATTTTTGATTACTCTATTCACTCCCCTCTAGAGTTGTATCTATCCCTTCTCTTTCAATTAGTATCAGAGGGAGGTTGACTGACTGAATAGGCTAACACCTAAGTCACAAGATCCTGATAGATACCAAAGTTTATAGATATTCACTTTCACTATCATGGCCCAGTCCAAGGATTATTCTAGCACCAGACCTCCAGCATGCAACTTATCCAAGTTTGGCATCTGGAAGGCAAGGATCAAACTATATATGAACTCTATTGATGAAAGTATTTTTGCTTCTATTTTGACAGGACCACCAAGAGCACCTGCTGCTGCTACTGCCTCATCATCATCTGATATGAGTGTAGTGCCTCCTCCAGACTACAATGATGAGTACAAAAAGGCAAAGATAGCAGATGCCAAGGCAATGAACATTCTGGCTCAGACAATGTCTGATGAAGTATTCCAGAAGGTTGCTGACTGCTCCTCAGCAAAAGCTATGTGGGACACACTGAACCAGATTGTAGCTGGTTCAGCTGATGAAAGGAAGGACAGGAGGTCCAACCTTATCTCACAGTATGAGAATTTCAAGAAAACTGATGCTGAATCAGTTGAAGGAATGTACACAAGACTCAGCTCAATCATCAATGAGCTGAGGACCCTTGACAAGGATATTTCATTGACAGAGGTCAATGATAAGATTCTTATGTACTTCCCTAGCACATGGGATCTGAGGATCTGGCCCATCAAGGAGGCTAGAAGCACAAATGAAATCTCAACAGAAGCCCTTCTCGGCAAGCTCAAGTCTTTTGAGCAAGTGCTGAAGTCCAGGGAAGCTGAAGCTGAAGCAAAGACCCCAACTCCTACAAGAAAAGAGCAAACCCTTGCTCTCAAAGCTGCTGACATTTCTGAAGGCAGCCAGTCCAATGAGGATTCGATGACATTGTTTTCCAAAAGGTTTCTCAAGATGGGAAGGAAGGAATTCAGAAAGAAATCTTCAAAGTATGAAGATAAACCAAGGTATGATCGTACCCCCTCTAAAGAAATAATCTGTTATGGTTGCAGGAAGCCTGGACACATTCTTACAGATTGTCCAGAGGAAAAGAACAAAGATAAAAGAAAAGACAAGGATCAGCACAGGAAGCATTCCAAGCCATCCTCCTACAAGAACAAAAAGAAGGAGAGAGGCTTTGTTGCTGAAACCTGGAGTGATTCAGATGAGGAATCCTCTTCCTCAAGCTCCAGTGAGGATGAAGAAGAAAAGAAGGCAAAGGAAGTTTGCCTGATGGCAATTGATGCCTGCAGCAATCACTCTGCTGCAGAGAATTCAAATTCTGATGAAGAGATGCCAACTGAAGATGAGGTATTATCTTCTTATGATTTTACATCTGCAGAATTTAAATTAGAATTTAAATCCTTATGTTTAGATTTAATCAGTTCTGAAAAAGAGATTAAAGAACTTAGACATAGGGTAGCTGAATCAGAAATCATATCTATTGAAAACATCAAGTTAAAGGAAGATCTCACTAATTCTAGTGAAGAAATTAAATTTCTTAAGAATGAGTTAGCCAAGTCCAAAAGGTTAGAAGAGTCTCTGATTGGTAGAAGCCTTAAGTTGCTTGAAATAACCAGCATGTCTAACACTAGGTCAGGCAATAAAAAATTAGGCTTAGGAGCATCTTCTAGTGAGCCCCCAATCATTCTTAAAAACCAACTTTCAACTCCAGTGAATTTTATTTCATCTAGTGGAATAAAAAACACTGAGCAAGTCAATCAAGTAAACAGAGCTTTAAATAAAGCTAAAAGAGAGAAAAGAAAACAGAAATTTAAGGAATTACAAAGGGCGTCAAACGCAGCTCGACGATCGCAGGCCCAATGGTCGAACGAAGATCGACGATCTGGGTACCAATCGTCGAACGCCGATCGACGCTTTCAATAAGAATTTCAAAATTCAAACCAGAACGTTAGAAACCCGAATATGAATAGAAACCCTAGATTTATTGACCCATCATCAGCATGGAGAATCCCACCTAGGAGATCTTACCCATTAGGTTATCACCCTCAGCCTGCTTATTCATTTATTTCCAGTTTTTCTTATGTGAAAAACAAGGGACCCAAGGTTACCTGGGTCCACAATGTTTAAATTGATTTATTTGCAGGTGAAGACCTATCCTATCACTCAAAATAAGTGGTATTTGGATAGTGGATGCTCCAAGCACATGACAGGAAATAAAGAACATCTGTCAAGGTTCAAGGCAAAGCTTGGCCCAAAGGTAATCTTTGGAGATTCAAGCTGTGGTCAAACTGAAGGCTATGGTAGGATGACAATTGGAGCTGTTACATTCAAGAGAGTTGCTTATGTGACTGGACTGAAGCATAATCTAATTTCAGTAAGTCAATTATGTGATGCTGGATACCAGGTATCATTCTCTAACTCCCTTTGTAATATTACTTTAAATAATAATGTTGTATTAGTAGGCATTAGACAAGGCAACATTTATTTAGTAGATTTTAATTCAACTGATTCTGAAATCTGCCTGTTTAATAAAGTAATTAATAATAATACCTTGTGGCATAAAAGTCTTAGCCATGTTAACCTCAAGAATATATCTAGGTTATCTAAACACAACCTTGTTAGAGGTTTACCTTCTTGCCCCTATAAGAAGGAGAGCCTATGCAAGGCTTGTCAACTAGGCAAGCAAATCAAGAACTCATTTAAATCAGTAAATAAAAGTGATTCTCCTAGAATCCTGTATTTATTACATTTGGACCTATTTGGCCCAATAAATGTACAGAGTTTAGGAGGGAAGTATTACACCCTAGTCATTGTAGATGACTTCTCTAGGTTCACTTGGGTGTTCTTTCTGAGAACTAAGGCTGATAACTTCAAAGCCCTTACAGACTTTCTATTATGTGTGCAGACTGAGTACTCTACTCATGTGGCCTTGATCAGAAGTGATCATGGTACTGAGTTTGACTCTCTTCTCATGCAAGAATTCTGTGAGAGAGAAGGTATCAACATAGCTTCTCAGCTCCTAGAACTCCCCAACAAAATGGGGTAGTTGAAAGGAAGAACCGAACACTAATTGAAGCTGCTGGCACATTGTTGGCAGATGCTAATATGCCTCTTTCCTATTGGGCAGAAGCAGTTAGTACAGCCAACTATGTCCTGAATAGAAGTCTGATACACAAGCTTAAGTGTAAAACTCCTTATGAGTTACTTAAAGGAAAGAAACCTAAAATAAACTATTTTAGAGTGTTTGGCTGTGTTGTTTATATTCATAATAACAATAAAGAATATCTTAGAAAGTTTGAAGCAAAGGCTTCAATGGGAATTTTTCTTGGATATTCCCAAGTAAGCAAAGCTTATAGGGTTTTTAATAAATCATCTTCTAAAATTGAAGAGTCTGTTCATGTATCCTTTGATGAATCCCAAATGTTTTACAAGGAGAAGGAAACTTCCCCTTCCTCAAGTTCATTACAGGTACAAGAATCTTCCAAAGATGTCACTCAAGAAATCCTCCATCTTTCAATTCTTCATATCACTGAATCAGACAGTGATGAAGACATTGTAGAAATTGTTATTGTACCACCAATAGTAGATCAAATTCCTCCTGAGGAATTAATCCCAACTATTGCTGAAGATCACATCCCACCTGCTGATGTTGTCACACTTAGAGATCACCCTACATCTCAAGTGATAGGAGACATATCAGCTGGTGTTCAAACAAGACATCAGTTAAGACAGGATGTGATGCATGCTTGTTTCCTTTCACAGATTGAGCCCCTCACCATTAAAGATGCTGAGCTAGATCCCCACTAGATCATTGCTATGCAAGAGGAACTCAATCAGTTTGAAAGATGTAAAGTATGGACTTTGGTTCCAAGACCTAAAGGCCAACTGATCATAGGCACCAAGTGGGTGTATAGAAATAAGTTGGATGCAAATGGAATCATTATAAGGAATAAAGCTAGGCTTGTAGCTCAGGGCTACAGACAGGAGGAAGGTATAGATTATGACCAAACCTTTGCTCCTATTGCAAGGCTAGAGGCAATAAGGATCTTCTTAGCCTATGCAGCCTATATGAAGTTTAAGGTTTTTCAGATGGATTGTTGGTACCCTAGTTTGATTTGAGTTTAGTCTTGTCTTTTTAGTCCCTTGACCCAAGAAATATCTATGGTCAATGGTTAGTGGTCTAGCTGTAGAGTCCTCGCTTTTCCAGATGAAGAATTTGGTTAAGTAGTTTGTTCGTTCGACTATAGTCGAACGCCGCTCGACTATCGTCTATCGGCTGATCGACTATCGTCTATCAGTTGGTCGACGCTCTGTCTGCGTTGATAGCTCGACTATCTGTTGATAGGTCGACTATCTGTGTTGCCTTGATAGTTCGACTATCTGTTGATAGGTCGACTATCTGCTTGGTTTGGTAGTTCGACTATCTCTCCTGATAGTTCAACTATCTGATAGTTCGACTATCTGTTGATAGGTCGACTATCTGTTCCGCTTTGATAGGTCGACTATCTGTTGATAGGTCGACTATCTGTCGTCTTTGATAGTTCGACTATCTGTCTTGATAGTTCAACTATCTGATAGCTCGACTATCTGTTGATAGATCGACTATCTGTTTTGTTTTGATAGGTCGACTATCTGTTTATAGGTCGACTATCTGTTTTCTGTGATAGGTCGACTATCTGCTTGATAGGTCGACTATCTGTTTGTGTTTGATAGTTCGACTATCTGTCTGGATAGATCGACTATATGATAAATCGACTATCTGTTCTGATAGGTCGACTATCTGCCGAGGTAGTTCGACTATCTTCTCTGATAGTTCGACTATCTGGATCGTTTGACTATCTGCCTGATAGGTCGACGATCTCCGTGCGCCGGTCGACGATCTCCGAGGGTCATTCGACGTTTTCTGTTTGCCTTTTTATTTTGTATTTATTTATTCTATTTAATAAATTAATACATTATCTGACATTTTATTTCAGTTGTTTTATGATAATATTTCCAGGCAATATATGCTCCATCCCTTTTGCCTGAGTAAAATCTTTTCAGATAAAGTTGTTTGTCTTATTAGTTGACACTGTATTTTACTTTATCTGCTGTCAGTCCTTTATAGCCGTTAGACTGAAAAGTCTTCCTTATGCTATAAAGAGTTTGTTTCTGATGTGATTTTATTTAGTACCTTTATTATCAGATTGCTTCCTGCAGCTTCCTTGAAAAAGGTTTATCCCTTTTATAGAATATTTTGCTGCAGAGTTTGTTTGTCTTTGTGATATTTGCAGCCCAGGTTTCAAGTTTCAGAAGAAGACAAACAGTTCAAATTGAAACGAGCCGTTGCTTGTTGCTGCTATAAAAGGAATCCTTTGGAGAAGGATTTCAGCTAGCTAACCAGTTATTTAAAGAGTTATTCAAGCCTTCATCAAGTCCAAGTTCATTGCTCTCAGCAATCCTCATTCAACTGAGAAGTGTTAGCTCTTCTGCTCTTCTTCAACCTGAGTTCTCCTGTTCAAGGAAGTTCTGACTCAGAGTTCTTTTGAAGAAGAAGAAGAAGAAGATAGCTGCTAGAAGATTATATTTTTCTTTTATTATTTTATATCTTCTTGTAGTTTTTCCTTCAGTTCTTACTGAAGAGTTTCTGCACTGAAGCAAGACTTCACCTGGACGTTCTTTGATCCAGGGGGAGCCTTGATTCTTTTAGAGCTGTCTAGCTCAGTGCAAGTTATTGTGCTTCTCTAATCTATTGTAAAATAGAGAAGACACCTTAACCCCTTTCCCCCTCCTGTACAGGGTTATTACTCCCTTCAAAAGTATCCCTTGGTGACAGGGCACCTGATCAAAAACCTGTGTTCGGTTTTTAGACACCTGATCAAAAGTCTAAAGGGTCTCTTGATCTACTTGAAGCAGATCTTGTTGGTGGCAGGGCACCTGATCAAAAACCTGTAGTGGATTCCTACCGTGTGGGTAGAAGAGTGGACGTACCCAAGTTGTTTGAGGAACCACTATAAATTCCTTGTGTCGTCTGGCTTGCTTAATTTAATTACCTGCATTGTGGCTGTGATTAGATATAACTAGGTTTGCTAGTTGCTGATTAGGATCTCCAAGCCTTAACTGTAATTACAGTTAGCTTGAGTTTGTGCACAACACTTGTGTTAGGCTTTAGGGTTTTCTCCATATCTATAATCTTTTCATTTCGCATTTCACTCCAAGGGAGTTGGGCAGACTATTAAGTTTTGTCTTGTGCAAAATTTGATAACTCTATTCACCCCCCCTCTAGAGTAGTATCTATCCCTTCACTTTCAATTGGTATCAGAGGGAGGTTGACTGACTGAATAGGCTAACACCTAAGTCACAAGATCCTGATAGATACCAAAGTTTATAGATATTCACTATCACTATCATGGCCCAGTCCAAGGATTATTCTAGCACCAGACCTCCAGCATGCAACTTAGCTAAGTTTGGCATCTGGAAGGCAAGGATCAAATTATATATGAATTCTATTGATGAAAGCATCTTTGCTTCTATTTTGTCAGGACCCCCAAGAGCACCTGCTGCTGCTTCTGCCTCATCATCTGATATGAGTGCAGTGCCTCCTCCAGACTACAACGATGAGTACAAAAAGGCAAAGATAGCAGATGCCAAGGCGATGAACATACTGGCTCAGACAATGTCTGATGAAGTATTCCAGAAGGTTGCTGACTGCCCTTCAGCAAAAGCTATGTGGGATACACTGAACCAGATTGTAGCTGGTTCAGCTGATGAAAGGAAGGACAGAAGGTCCAACCTTATCTCACAATATGAGAACTTCAAGAAAACTGATGCTGAATCAGTTGAAGCCATGTATACAAGGCTCAGCTCAATAATCAATGAGCTGAGGACCCTTGACAAGGACATTTCATTGACAGAGGTCAATGATAAGATTCTTATGTGCTTCCCTAGCACATGGGATCTAAGGATCTGGCCTATCAAGGAAGCCAGAAGTACTACAGAGATCTCAACTGAAGCCCTTCTCGGCAAGCTCAAGTCTTTTGAGCAAGTGCTGAAGACAAGGGAAGCAGAAGCTGAAGCAAAGACCCCCACTCCAACAAGAAAAGAGCAATCTCTAGCTCTTAAGGCTGCTGATGCTTCTGAAGGCAGCTAATCCAATGAGGAACTAATGGCATTATTTGCCAAGAGGTTTCTCAAGATGGGGAGAAAGGAATTCAGAAAGAAGTCTTCACGCTATGAAGACAAACCAAGGTATGACCGTTCACCTGCTAAAGAAATTATCTGTTATGGTTGCAGGAAACCTGGACATATCTTACCAGAGTGTCCAGAGGAGAAGAACAAAGATAAGAGGAAAGAAAAGGATTAGCACAGGAAGCACTCCAAGCCATCCTCCTACAAGAACAAGAAGAAGGAGAGAGGTTTCGTCGCTGAGACCTGGAGTGATTCTGATGAAGAATCTTCCTCCTCAAGCTCCAGTGAGGATGAGGAAGAGAAGAAGGCGAAGGAAGTTTGCCTGATGGCAATAGATGCCTGCAGCAATCATTCAGCTGCAGAGAGTTCAGATTCAGAGGAAGAAATGCCAACAGAAGATGAGGTACTATCTTCATATGACTTTACTTCAGAAGAATTCAAATTAGATTTTAAATCTTTATGCTTAGATTTAATTAGTTCTGAAAAAGAAATTAAAGAACTTAGAAATAAGTTAGCTGACTCAGAATTAATTGCTACAGAAAATATTAAGTTAAAGGAAGATCTCACTACTTGTAGTGAAGAAATTAAATTTCTTAAAATAGAGTTAGCTAAGTCTAAAAGGTTAGAAGAATCTCTAAATGGTAGAAGCCTTAAGCTGTTAGAGATAACCAGCATGACTAACACTAGGTCAGGCAATAACAAACTAGGCTTAGGAGCTTCTCCCAGTGAACCCCCAATTATTCTTAAAAATAATCTATCAACTCCAGTGAACTTTATATCAGCTGATGTGATAAAGAATACTGAGCAAGTAAATCAAGTTAATAAAACTTTAAATAAAGCTAAGAGAGAAAAGAGGAAGAAATTTTTTAAAGAAATGCAAAGAGCATCGAACGCTGCTCGACGATCGGAAGCTCAATGGTCGAACGAAGCTCGACGATCTGAGCGCCCATCGTCGAACGTCGATCGACGTTTTCAACATGATTTTCAAAATCATCATCAAACTAGTAGAAACCTAAATGAAAATAGAAACCCTAGGTTTGTTGACCCATCATCTGCATGGAGAATCCCACCTAGGAGATCTCACCCATTAGGTTATCACCCTCAGCCTGCATTTTCATTTATTTCTAGCTTTTCTTATGTGAAAAACAAGGGACCCAAGGTTACCTGGGTCCACAATGTCTAAATGAATGTCTTGCAGGTGAAAGCCTATCCTATCACTCAAAATAAGTGGTATTTGGATAGTGGATGTTCCAAGCATATGACAGGAAATAAAAATCATCTGTCAAAGTTGAAAGCTAAGCTCGGCCCAAAGGTTATCTTTGGAGATTCCAGCTGTGGTCAGACAGAAGGCTATGGCAGGATCACAATTAGAGATGTTACTTTCAAGAGAGTTGCATATGTGACAGGACTGAAGCACAATTTGATCTCAGTCAGCCAGCTATGTGATGCTGGCTACCAGGTTTCATTTTCTAACTCTTCTTGTAATATTACTTTAAATAATAATGTTGTTTTAGTAGGCATTAGAATAGGTAATATTTATTTAGTAGATTTCAATTCAACTCATTCTGAAATCTGTTTATTTAATGAAGTAACAATTAATAATAATTCTTTGTGGCATAAGAGGCTTAGTCATGTTAACCTTAAAAATATATCTAGGTTATCTAAACACAACCTTGTTAGAGATTTTCCTTCTTGCCCCTACAAGAAGGAGAGCCTATGCAAGGCTTGTCAGCTAGGCAAGCAAACCAAGAATTCTTTTAAATCTATAAATAAAAGTGATTCTCCTAGAATCTTGTATTTATTACATTTGGACCTTTTTGGCCCAATAAATGTACAGAGTTTAGGAGGGAAGTATTACACCTTAGTCATTGTAGATGACTTCTCTAGGTTCAGTTGGGTTTTCTTTTTGAGAACTAAGGCTGATAACTTCAAAGCCCTTACAGACTTTCTATTATGTGTGCAGACTGAGTACTCTACTCATGTGGCCTTGATCAGAAGTGATCATGGTACTGAGTTTGACTCTCTTCTCATGCAAGAATTCTGTGAGAGAAAAGGTATCAAACATAGCTTCTCAGCTCCTAGAACTCCCCAACAAAATGGGGTAGTTGAAAGGAAGAACAGAACACTCATTGAAGCTGCTAGTACATTGTTGGCAGATGCTAATATGCCTCTCTCCTATTGGGCAGAAGCTGTTAGTACAGCCAACTATGTCTTGAATAGAAGTCTGATACACAAGCTTAAGTGTAAAACTCCTTATGAGTTGCTTAAAGGAAAGAAACCTAAAATAAACTATTTTAGAGTTTTTGGCTGTGTAGTTTATATTCATAATAATAATAAAGAATACCTTAGAAAGTTTGAAGCAAAAGCTTCAATGGGAATTATGCTTGGATATTCCCAAGTGAGCAAAGCTTATAGGGTTTATAACAAATCAACCTGTAAAATTGAAGAATCTGTGCATGTATCTTTTGATGAGTCTCAGATGTTTTACAAGGAGAAGGAAAATTCTCCTTCCTCTAGTTTATTGCAGGTACCTGATGCTACTCAAGAAATTCTTCAACTATCAACTCTTCAGATCACTGAATCAGACAGTGATGAAGACATTGCTGAAGTTGTTGTTGTTCCACCAACAGTAGATCAAATTCCTCCTGAGGAATTAATCCCAACTGTTGCTGAAGATCACATCCCACCTGCTGATGTTGTCACACTTAGAGATCACCCTACATCTCAAGTGATAGGAGACATATCAGCTGGTGTTCAAACAAGACATCAGTTAAGACAGGATGTGATGCACGCTTGTTTCCTCTCACAGGTTGAGCCCCTCACCTTTAAAGATGCAGAGCTAGATCCCCACTGGATCATTGCTATGCAAGAGGAACTCAGTCAGTTGAGAGATGTAAAGTTTGGACTTTGGTTCCAAGACCTAAAGGCCAGCTGATCATAGGCACCAAGTGGGTGTATAGAAACAAGTTGGATGCAAATGGAATTATTGTAAGGAATAAAGCTAGGCTTGTAGCTCAGGGCTACAGACAGGAGGAAGGTATAGATTATGACCAAACCTTCGCTCCTGTTGCAAGGCTAGAAGCAATAAGGATCTTCTTGGCCTATGTAGCCTACATGAAGTTTAAGGTCTTTCAGATGGATGTCAAAAGTGCATTCCTGAATGGTGAGCTTAAGGAAGAGGTGTTTGTTGAACAACCACCAGGGTTTGTTTCTTCAACTCAGCCCTCACATGTGTTCAAGTTGCAGAAAGCTCTATATGGACTAAAGCAAGCCCCCAGAGCCTGGTATGAGACTTTAGCTAGTTTCCTGTTAGAGCACAACTTTACTAGGGGAGTAGTTGATAGAACCCTTTTCGTCAAGCACCACAAGGACACAATCCTGTTAGTTCAAGTGTATGTGGATGATATTATATTTGGTTCCACTGATCCCAAACTGTGTAAAAAGTTTTCCAACTTGATGCATTCCAAGTTTGAGATGAGTAGTATGGGTGAGTTCTTACTTTCTTGGTCTCCAAGTTAAGCAAGATGCTGATGGTATCTTCATCTCCCAATCCAAATATGCCAAGGAATTGGTAAAGAAATTTGGGATGGCTGATGCTTCAGCAATGCCTACACTCATGGCTACTAATGTAGTTATTGATTCTGATGATCACGGCAAGCCAGTTGATCAAAAGAATTATATGGCCATTGTTGGTTCCCTATTATATTTAACTGCAAGTAGGCCAGATATAATGTTTGCTACATGCCTTTGTGCTAGATTCCAGGTCAACCCCAAGGAATCTCATCTGATTCTTCTCAAGAGAATCCTGAGATACCTGAAGGGATGTCCAAATCTAGGACTTTGGTACCCAACAGAATCAGAATTTGAGTTAATTGGATACTCTGACTCTGACTATGCTGTTTGCAGAGTTGACAAGAAGAGCACCTCAGGAACTTGTCAGTTCCTGGGAGAGAGATTGGTCTCTTGGTTCTGTAAGAAGCAGGCTTCTGTCTCAACTTCAACTACAGAGGCTGAATATATAGCAGCTGCCAGTTGTTGTTCACAGATCCTGTGGATTCAAAACCAGTTTGTGGATTATGGTTACTCACACAAGAACACCAAAATCATGTGTGATAGTACCAGTGCTATCTCAATTGCACAAAATCCAGTGCACCACTCTAGAACGAAGCACATTGAGATCAGGCACCATTTCCTGAGAGATTGTGTGGAAAAAAACAAGATTTGTCTCAAGTTCATATTCACTGAGTTTCAGAGAGGTGATATATTCACCAAGCCCTTAGATGAACAGAAACATCTGTTCTTTTTGGTTCAACTAGGCATGATCAATGGAAGAGACTAAGTGTGACTATATCTGCCAATGTTGAAACTTGTTTGAAGATAGTCGAACGACGTTCGAAGATAGTCGATCGGGTCAAGCCCATCGTCGACCTATGGTTGATGATAGCTTGCCTGTTTGAAGATCGTCGACCGGCGTTCGACCATAGTCGAACAAGTCGAGCTCATCGTCGATCCCTGGATGACGACAGCTTGTTGTTTGAGAAGCCAGAAATAGTCGAACGATTGATCGACTACTCTACTTCTGGACCGATCGTCGAACGACCGCTCGACCATCGTCTCCAGTATCTTTTAAATAGATCGACTATCTCCGGTCTAATATAAAGCCGATAGTCGACCTAGGTTAAAAGATCTTTTGTTTTATCGTCGACGGAGAGCGTCCTTTCGCATTCCGTCTTCCCGCTGGCTCCTCTTCTTGTGATTTTCTGCCGATTCGTCTTCTCTATCTCTCTCGCGCCCTCTCCAGCTCCTTCAATGGCGATTTCTCCAGCATTGCTCGCAGTTGTGAAGTTCGACGCAGGATTCAGTGTCGATTTCGATGCCTTCAGCTGTTGTGAATCAGGGATTGTGGAAATCCTCCAGTTATGCAGAGATCAAGGGTTAGAAAGACTAATGTCTGCAAGGATAAAGTTAAATATTCCCGAGATTAAGGAATGAGCATTTACTTCGTCCTCCACCGACGAATCGATGACCGGCTCTATTGGCGGAGAAGAGGTTATTTTAACTCCCGCCATTCTGACTGATGTTTTTGGTTTGATAAATGGTGAAGAAGATTTTGAGCAAGATGCTCCAGAGTTTGGAAGAATGCTGATTGAGCTGGGACATGCGGAGGGCATTCCCACGAAGCTGCTCAAGGTAAATTTCCCCTTCAAGATAAAATTTCTTGCTGAGTTAGTTGGAAAAGTGCTGCTAGGCAAGCACTCAGCCCATGATAATATCACCAGACAACAATTTGCACTAATGTGTGCAATTGTTAATAAGAAGCAAATCAACTGGGCTGGTGTTTTGTTCGATTTGATAAGGAAAAAGAACAGGAAGAAAGAGGTTACCCTAGGCAGGGTTATTGGAATTTTTCTGAAGGAAAGATATCCTCATCTGCTAGTTTCAGTTGCTACAACAATTAATGCCAGCAAGAAGATGGATCCGAACTTGTTCTCCAAGTGGAAGAGGACATTTGTGAAGCCCGCTCTCTCAGGGGTTGCTCCAGCGACATCCGAGAGCACAAGGACTGATTCAGTCACTCCTCACCCTCTAGAAGCTGGCTCAGCTCATCCTTCTCTTCCATCATCTTCTTCTGCCTTACCATCAACTTCTACTGAAGTAGTTCCATCCTCTTCAGTTCCGTCTACCTCAGTTGAAGTTCCATCAACTTCAGCTGAAGTACGACTTTCTGCTTCTCCTGTTCGAGATACAACCACGGTTGTTATTCCTTCTCCTCCTGCATCTCCTATACCTTCTCATCTGGCTAGGATATCTGATCCTAGTTTTGATTTGTTAGGATCTGAGAGGACTCCCACACCTCTTCAGTCTCCTGTTCGTTCTCCAGTTCAACAGGAATACATTCCTCCTGCTGATCTTCCATCATCTGCCGTTCCCCCACATTCTTTTGAAGTCACCCCAGCATTCATCTCCAGCATCTTGGAGTTGATTACCCCTTCAATCAAAATCATGATTGAAGAGGCAATTGCTCCACTTGCTTCCTCCATTGCTACTTTGACTGCTTCCATCCAATCCCTCTCTAAGTCTGCTGAGCCCTCTTCTTCCAGGGGCCTGGTTTCAGTTCCCACTGAAATCAGGCAGGGGGAGATGTTCAATGAAGATGTCTCAGAGCTTCCAGCCTCCCCTCCAGCAGATCCTCTAGCGGTGACAGATATAGTGATGACAGTTCAAGAAGAGACTGCTGCTCCAGCTCAAGAAGAATCCGTTTTAGTGTTATCTGAAAAAGAAATATCTGATGCAGTTATGTTATCTGAATTTGCTGTCAAAGTTTGTTTAGAAGATCTCACCACTCCTTTGGTTGCCCGTTTCCTAAAAGGCATTATTACATCCTATCTAGATGAATCCTGGGAGTTGGTAAAGTATGAAGGTAATTCACTCATTCGTTTTATTGACGAGTCAACTAATTTGCTAGTTTATGAATACCTAGAAGGGATGTTTTTAGCTTATATAGTAGATTTGTGTTCATGAATCTACAGATTATATTCAAGAAGATATAGCTGCTCAAGTAGAAGTAGTTGTTCAAGAATCTGTTTCAGATGTTTTAGTTGTTCCAGCTGATCTTTTGCCTGCTGCTCAAGATACTGAGTCTGCTCAACCAGCTCAGTCAGATGTGCAAATAGATTCAGAAATGGATCTTTTCTTAGCTGATATAGAAGTTGTTGAATCTGAAAGCCAAGATGAAAAGACCCCAGTACTGAGTTTAGAAGAAGAGAAAGCAAGAGTTGCCTGGCAGCAAAGAGTACAAGATACTTTGAAAGAGAAAGAAAAAGTTTTGCAAGATGAAAAATCTACTGTATGGGATGACTCTCCAGGACCTGATCTGGATTCTCTTCTGGCTCAGGATGCCATAGAAGAAGAAAAGGAGAAAGCTGCTCTGAAAGCAAAGGAAAAGGCTGTATCAGAAGCCTATGACCCTTATGATCATCCTCCTTCATCTCTTTCTGAAGATGAAGATGATTCAGATATGTCTGAGGACTCCAAGAAAAAGAAAGTTGTAAAGAGAAAAAGGAAAGCTATTGCTCCTCCTCCTCCCAATCGAGACAATGATACTCCCTATTACATATTGAAAGGGATTGACCCTAAGTCGAAAGACTTTCAGCATTGGATGTGGTTTTCCAAAAACCAGCAAAAGGAGAGAAAGAAATCTAAGAGATATGATAGTCCTGCTCCTAGATGGACTCCCAGAGGTCCTCCTCCTCCACCTCCCGGTGCAGGAGCCTCTGGCAATTTATCTGCTAATCCATCTACTCCATCTGCTAAATCTGCTCCTTCTCAGCCTCATTCAAGGAAAAGTTCTCAAAGCCACCATGGCAAATCATATACTGGTACTCAAAGGCATGATACTGAGGTTAAAGAGCAAGTAAAGGAGGTTGTATATCAAAAGACAACATTTTCACCTCCTCCTTCTCCCAAGAAAAAGGTTTCTCCTGCTATACCAGTTCATGTTGCTAAGGATATTTCAAAAGGTAAAAGAACTGTTTTCTCTGAAAAGTCCTGTAAGAAGTTTGCTGAAATTGCTCCTCCTTCATCTTTAGTTATTCAAGAAGTTAAAGATTCAGCTGAAAGTTTATTAGATTTATCTGTTAAGTTTAAAACTGTGAAGCCTATAGATACATCATCTGAAAATGTGTATGAAAGCCAAGAGTTAGATCCTGATTTCAGGATGGCTCGATTTCTAGAACTTGTTGGATCAGCTCAGATAAAGAAAGCTAAAGCTGAAGGAAAGGACTCTACAGGATTTACAACAATGTCAAAGTTCAGAATGAAGGAACTCGATAAAATCCAGGTTAGCCCTGAGGTATTTGATCCTTCTATATATATGGAAAAACATCCAGAGGCAGTTGTTCCAAGGGCTGCAGAACTGAAGATTATTGGTGTGCAAGATTTGAAGCTGTCCAAGAAAGAAGCTATTGATCCCTTGCGGAAAGTTTCTTTTGTTCCTAGCTCTTCTGTCCCTAAATCAGATTCTGTAGATCTTTAATTTTGTTTGACTGTTTTTTATCTGACTGTTTGATAATTGCTAGTTAATTGTTATCTATTTCCTGTATTATTTTTATTGTTCTATAGCTAGTTCTGTGTTTTAGTTTTTGAGAGACTTAACTCAAATAGGGGGAGATTGTTGGTACCCTAGTTTGATTTGAGTTTAGTCTTGTCTTTTTAGTCCCTTGACCCAAGAAATATCTATGGTCAATGGTTAGTGGTCTAGCTGTAGAGTCCCCACTTTTCCAGATGAAGAATTTGGTTAAGTAGTTTGTTCGTTCGACTATAGTCGAACGCCGCTCGACTATCGTCTATCGGCTGATCGACTATCGTCTATCAGTTGGTCGACGCTCTGTCTGCGTTGATAGCTTGACTATCTGTTGATAGGTCAACTATCTGTGTTGCCTTGATAGTTCGACTATCTGTTGATAGGTCGACTATCTGCTTGGTTTGGTAGTTTGACTATCTGTCCTGATAGTTCAACTATCTGATAGTTCGACTATCTGTTGATAGGTCGACTATCTGTTCCGCTTTGATAGGTCGACTATCTGTTGATAGGTCGACTATCTGTCGTCTTTGATAGTTCGACTATCTTTCCTGATAGTTCAATTATCTGATAGCTCGACTATCTGTTGATAGATCGACTATCTGTTTTGTTTTGATAGGTCGACTATCTGTTGATAGGTCGACTATCTGTTTTCTGTGATAGGTCAACTATCTGCTTGATAGGTCGACTATCTGTTTGTGTTTGATAGTTCGACTATCTGTCCGGATAGATCGACTATCTGATAGATCGACTATCTGTTCTGATAGGTCGACTATCTGCCGAGGTAGTTCGACTATCTTCTCTGATAGTTCGACTATCTGGATCGTTCGACTATCTGCCCGATAGGTCGACGATCTCCGTGCGCCGGTCGACGATCTCCGAGGGTCGTTCGACATTTTCTGTTTGCCTTTTTATTTTGTATTTATTTATTCTATTTAATAAATTAATACATTATCTGACATTTTATTTCAGTTGTTTTATGATAATATTTCCAGGCAATATATGCTCCATCCCTTTTGCCTGAGTAAAATCTTTTCAGATAAAGTTGTTTGTCTTATTAGTTGACACTGTATTTTACTTTATCTGCTGTCAGTCCTTTATAGCCGTTAGACTAAAAAGTCTTCCTTATGCTATAAAGAGTTTGTTTCTGATGTGATTTTATTTAGTACCTTTATTATCAGATTGCTTCCTGCAGCTTCCTTGAAAAAGGTTTATCCCTTTTATAGAATATTTTGCTGCAGAGTTTGTTTGTCTTTATGATATTTGCAGCCCAGGTTTCAAGTTTCAGAAGAAGACAAACAATTCAAATTGAAAAGAGCCGTTGCTTGTTGCTGCTATAAAAGGAATCCTTTGGAGAAGGATTTCAGCTAGCTAACCAGTTATTCAAAGAGTTATTCAAGCCTTCATCAAGTCCAAGTTCATTGCTCTCAGCAATCCTCATTCAACTGAGAAGTGTTAGCTCTGATAGTTTAACTTTCAAGACAGCCTAGACACCTAGAGGGGGGGTGAATAGGTTCTGCTTATTTATAAAAACTTCTAGGCAGTATTCAATTCAATAGCTAACACAATAAGTACAGCAATCACAGAAAATAAAGCATCACAGATTGCACAATGTTTTATAGTGGTTCCCCAAGGTCTGGGTACATCCACTTTCCCCCTTCACCTATCTAGCAGTATGCTAGATTCGGCCAAATTTCCACTTATCTCAGATCAACAGATCCTACAACTCAGAACCCAACTGGTTCCTACAACTCAGGCACAACTGCCCTACCTCAGCCTTGCCCCAAGGCCTACAACTCAGAGAATATCCTTCTCCTACACTCAGGCAAACAGCCCTACCACTCAGAGTTCAACACTCCTACACTCAGCCTTTATAACATAGGCTTACAACTCAGATCTGTGTAAATAGATCCTACAGAAATATAGAAAAGATTATTAAACTGTCTTGCCAAAGTTGAGAGAGAAAAGGCCAAGACAATTCTTGATCAGCTGATGCAATCAACTGTATCTGAGCTTTCTTCAAAGCTTCTTGAATAAGAACTTAGCTGAGTTGATTTCCAAACAGCTTCTTGAGAATCCACTGGTGGTTTCTTTCTTCTTCTTCAAATTCTGGCTTGATCTCTCTCTATCCAGCACTTTGAATGATTCTTCTGAATTCTGATTAGAACTCTTCTTTGATCTATCCTTAGATAGTCTTCTTAGATCTCCCGGAGAAGATCTTCTTAAGTGCCTAGCACTTTCTTGAAATGAATTGGATCGTAATCCTTCTCAACTTTTTGATTCTCAACAATGTTTTTTTTAACAGTTCCTTTCTCCTTCTGAATCCATCTATTTATAGACTTTCTTCATGGTAACCGGCTGATCCGGTTTCTAACCGTTTTCTGACAAGTCTGACAGCTTCAGTTAACTGGTGGCAATCCTCAGCTGTCAAGTCTCCAAACAAGTCCTGTGCCTTAGTCTTGAACCATAAGTTGTCGAGACAGTCTGTCAGAAAGTGTCGAGACCATCTGTTTATTTGTGTCGACACAATTGACTTTGGTGTCGACACAGTCTTCAGTGAAGTCGACTAAGTTGCCTTTGAGTCGACACAGCTCCTTCTAAAAATAACTTGGTCTTGACTCTCCAGTGTGTCGACACAAGTCCTGTGTGTCGACACAGTTGTTGTAGAATCATAACTTAGTAAGTGTCGACTTAGCCTTCAGGTGTCGACACATTCATTTTTTAACTCTGTTATAATGTGTCGACTTAATCACAATGTGTCGACACATTCTGCTGGTGTCGACAAACTTGAGGTCGACTATTTTCTTCTGTGTCGACACATTCAGCTGATGTCAACAATCTTGAGATCGACTATACTCTTCTGTGTCGACACATTCTCCCAATGTTGAGGTCGACATTTTTCTTCTGTGTCGACACAAATTCCCAGTGTTGTGTCGACTCTTTTCTTCTGTGTCGACACAAATTCCCAGTGATGTGTCGACTTACTTCTTCTGTGTCGACACTTTTTCCCAGTGTAGTTGTAGACTAACTGCTATGTGTCGACACTGCTTCCCAGTGTTGTGTCGACTATTTTCTTTTATGTGTCGACACTGCTTCCTCTGTGTCGACACTTGGACTTAGAATTTTTCTGCATACTTTATCAATTCTTCACATGCACATGTCAACTTTAAAACAACATCAAATACACCTTGATGTATATCATTGAGCTAGGTTGGGCTTCTTCAAATCAGGTACACATTTTCCAATGTACCCAACAATCTCCCCCTATTTGGAGAAGTCATAACCCTTATAGCCAATGATATACACCATTTATAAACAGTACTAAATGATGATATATGACATGACAGGAATACTTAATATAAACAAAACATAAACAAAATAATCCATCACAGAATGCACATTATAACATGCCAAACAACATTTTGTTTATAACTGGGTAATGTTTGATTACATTGTTTTTCATTTAATGATTACATCACAACATTACAAAACAATATGAAGGAATTAAAAAAAACATAATCAGGATTGATCAGGCTCTTTAATGATAATCCCTTTTCCAGATTGAATTGTAGCTGTCACAGGAGCTTCTGATGCTTCAGCTATCTTCTTTCCTTTTAGATCAGCTTTCTTCTGAGCTTCTTCCTTGATCCTTTGCCTTTCAAAGTAGTGAAAAGGCTTTGGAAAGTACTTGCTTGGCTCCTTAGCATCAGATGGCAGCCTCCCCAGCTTAGCTTTCCTTCTAAATTGGACTATTGCTTCCTGTCTTGCCTCATACTTCTGCCATTCTATTTCATTGTACCACTTCCCTCTCTCATGAATTTTATCTTGTACAGCTTTCCATGCAGTGAGTATTATGTTCCTTGAAGTAGGACTCCACTGCTCATAATCTGGCTTAAGTACAGCCTGCTCTCTGAATTTCTTCTTTGCTAATAGAGCATCTTGCTGTTCTTTCAGAGTAGCCTCAGGCTTATCAACCTTTCCAAAGACAATATTAGTAACCTCCTTTGGAGGACTATACATTCCTTGAACTTTCAGATCAATCATGTCAAAATCTGGAGGGGGGTAAATGACTTGGGCAACCTCAGGTTGATTGCCTTCAAGTAGATTTGATTGTATTCCTGACTCAGCCACCATAGCATCATCACACAATGGGGGATATCCCAAAGTGGCTCGAATGCTATTGGTCACCCATTTAGTGTGCTCTGAGCCTGCATGAATTAGCATCCTCTCCCCATTTATGGCTTCTCTAGATACATGATCTCTTAGATCTTCCTTTTGAAATCGGATTTGGCCATCCAAATAATTCACACCCTCTTTGAAAAATGGTTTTAACTTTTGAAGCTTTTCAGATATTTCTTTTTGAGAGGTTGTGATGGCAGTCTTAACAGATGCAATGGCAGCTTGAAAATTCTTATCAAATTCTTCCCTTTCTTTGGCTCTATCTGCAGGCAGACCTGGACCAATCTTCTTTACTTCCTCAATGATCTCATTATGAGATTCAGTTAAATTATCATTCATTCTTAGCTGGTTTTCCAAAACATAGCTTTGCTTCAAAGCTATGTCATCCACCTTTGTAGTAATAGCCTCCTGTTGTTTAGCTAGATAAACCACAGCATTGCCACCCTTGTGGAAGCAATCTGTCATTTCCTTTTTATGCATGTTGACTTGAAACTGGATGGACTTTATATCCTGAGCTAAGTCAAACTGAAGTGACTTGCTATTTTCATCAACATACTTTTCCAGAGCCATCCTTTGTTCATCCAATTTTACTTGTAGATCTACCATAAATTTGCTGTAATCAAAGGCTGGAGATACTTGTAGAGGTGTGGTCTGTAAAGCCTGCTTATAATTCTTGCTTCTTCTCTTAAAGACAACAAGTTTTCTTTTCTTTGCCACCCTGGCATCTTCAGTTTCTGTTTCAGATGAAGTATCTACATGAATTCTTTCTTGAGGATGATGAATTGTATCTGTTCCAGGGGCCTGTTGCTCAGCTTCAACATCCACTGGTTCACCCTCAACCTGTGGCTCAACTTCAGCTTCCTGATCAATGTCCATACCTATGGACTTCTCAATATCTGGTCCACCCCCTACTTTATCAGCAGTAGTATCAATATCAGGGAATAACTCCTCCATAGTAAATTCCAGTTGAGCTGTAACTTCTGCAGCAGTTAAATCTTGAGACAAGTTTAACTGTGCATCCTCTTGTACTTGCACTTCAGTATTTGTAGTATCTGGAGTAGGAGTGGACACTAGCTCTCCCTGAACCTGTGCAGTAATAAGAATATGAGCAATGTCTTGTATAGTAAAATACATTAGCTCCCCCTATACCTGAGCAGGAGTAGATACCTTTGGAGCAGGAGTGGAAACTGGCTCCCCCTGCATCTGTGCAGGTGTTGACACTTCCTGGACTATAGATGAGGCAAGCTGTTCTTCAACCTGTGTCCTCAGTGGGTCTTCTTGTAATTGTTCAGATTCTTGATTTTGTGTAGGGGATTTCACAGGGGTGTCTGGCCTGCTCTCTTCAGGCACATCCTTGGACAGCACCCTATCCCACCTAGAGAACAATCTCATATCCATTCTTCTCATATGATTAATCTTTGTCCCTGGCACTTGCTGCATCACTTCAGGAATCACTCCAGTTAGGTATAGGCTCATGATCCTGGCCATGTTAGGCTTCTTGATTCCTTCTTTGATCTTGTCAAAGATCACTCCTGACCAATCAGTAGGAATTGTAAAAACAATCCTGGTCATCAGGCTGAACATATAGGCAGAAATCCTATCATGTCCACCTGTCTTGCAGAGGATCACTTTCCCAACTATTTCAGATAAGAACTTCCCTTGCTGATTCATACCCTTCCTGTTGAATACAGCTCCAATCCTTAATCCTGAGTCCAGTCCACACCATTGAAGGGCTTCCCTTGTCTTAGATATAGGAACTTCCTCTTCATTCTCAACTACTTGCAATTGAAAGATCTTTCTTAAACTTCTTTGATTAATCTTCACCTTAGTCCCTTGAACAGTGGACTTAATCTTGAGGCCAGTAGAGTGGACTGATGCAGAGATAAAGAACTCGTGCACCTCCTTCTTCCAGATTTTTGTTGGTTCTGAGATGAGAAATTCTAACCCTGACTCAGAGAGGAGGGTGATAACTCCTTGAACATCTGGCGGCGCCTCTGCAAAGGCCTGGCGCACCAACTCATACCCTTCATTAATGTTGTCTTCAATCCTTGGCGTCATCGGTTCGTCGAGAAAGCTTGAGAGAAGAGAGAAAGATAGACTGTCGACACAGGGTTTTAGTCTCGAAAACCTTGGAAGCGTGTCGACAGAATGAGTTTTTGACCTATTTATAGCCTCAGTTGAAAGAAGTTCAAAAGGCGCCAAAAACAGTCAAAATGTGTCGACACAGACGGAATGTGTCGATACAAACTTCTATGTCTCGACATTACTTCAGCCTACTATGTGTCGATACCAATTGTGGTTATGTCGACACCTTAGATAGACAGAAATTCTGTGTCGACTCTAAGGATAAGTGTCGACACATATTCTGTAAGTGTCGACACCATTTTCCTGGTTGAGTCGACATTACATTTCTGGTTAAGTCGACAATATAACTCTCAAGTGTCGACACATATTCTCTGTGTCGACACAATATTTCTGACTTGTCGACATAATTTCTCTGAGTCGACACATTACTGCAGAATGTGTCGACACATTCTTACTTAGCCAATTTCTGTAACTTCAATGTGTCCTTTTTAACACTTGATTATGTTGTTATTACCTTTACTTACTTATATACCACTTCAATTGCATTGTTAATGATTTTGTTAATACATTAATCAATGGTTAACATACCTAATTCAATTTTGAATTTATTGAATTTGGTTTCATCTAAAGGCTTAGTAAATACATCTGCTATTTGATAATCTGTTTTTACAAATTCCAATGAGATGTCTCCTCTTTCTACATGTTCTCTAAGAAAATGGTATTTGATTTCTATATGCTTAGTTCTACTATGAGAAACTGGATTATTAGCAATATAAATAGCACTCTTTGAATCACATAAAAGGGGTGTTCTACTTACCTGAATACCATAATCCTTAAGCTGATGCTGCATCCACAATAGCTGTGCACAGCAGCTTCCAGCAGCAACATACTCTGACTCAGCTGTGGAAATTGCCACACTAGTCTGCTTCTTACTACTCCAAGATATTAGTCTTCCTCCCAGGAATTGACAAGTACCTGTAGTACTCTTTCTATCCTCTCTACATCCTGCAAAATCTGCATCTGAATAGCCTGTTAGTAGAAAATCTCTATTCCTAGGGTACCAAAGACCTAGAGTAGGAGTGCCCTTTAGATATCTCAGAATCCTTTTGACTGCAGTATAATGAGATTCTTTAGGGCAGGCTTGGTACCTAGCACAGACACATGTAGCATGCATAATGTCAGGTCTACTAGCAGTGAGATATAGTAGAGACCCAACTATTCCTCTATACAATGATTCATCAACAGGTTTACCTGCCTCATCTTTGCATATAGGCATACTTGTTCCCATAGGAGTTCTCATGGAGGAGGATGACTCCATACCATATTTCTTAATTAATTCTTTGGTGAACTTAGACTGGGATATGGACAATCCATCATCAGTCTGTCTTACTTGGAGTCCCAAGAAGAACTTAAGTTCTCCCATACTGCTCATCTCAAACTTCCCTTGCATAAGTTTGGCAAACTTTTTACAAAGGTTGTTTTCAGTAGATCCAAAGATTATGTCATCAACATAGATCTGGACTAAGATGATCTTTCCTTTGGATTCCCTAAGGAATAGAGTTTTGTCTATCTTTCCTCTTGAGAATTTATTCTCAATGAGGAAGGTAGACAGGGTTTCATACCAAGCCCTTGGAGCTTGTTTTATCCCATACAAAGCTTTCCTAAGCTTATACACAGAATCAGGTTTAAGAGGATCTACAAAACCTGATGGCTGCTCTACATATACTTCTTCTTTAAGATCACCATTCAGAAATGCTGACTTCACATCCATCTGGTATACTTTGAAGTCTTGGTAGGCTGCATAGGCAAGGAACATTCTGATTGCCTCCAGCCTTGCTACTGGAGCAAAGGTTTGATCAAAGTCAATCCCTTCTTCCTGCCTGTATCCTTTTGCAACCAATCTTGCTTTATTCTTTACTATTATTCCACTTTCATCTAGCTTGTTCCTATAGATCCACTTAGTGCCAATTATGTTGTGGCCTCTTGGTTTAGGAACAAGCTCCCAGACTTTGCACCTTCTGAATTGATTCAGCTCCTCTTGCATAGCATCAATCCAGTGCTGGTCTTGGATAGCTTCTTCAAACTTCTTAGGTTCCATTTGGGACAAGAAACTAGAATGCAAAACTGTGCTTTGATTTCTGTTTCTAGTTTGCACTCCTTGTCTTGGATCACCAATTATCTGATCAGTAGGATGATCTCTTAGATATCTTATAGCTGGAGGTAGATTCCCTTCAGGTTGAGCATCTCCAGCTTCTTCATTCTGCTGTTCCTCTTGGTTTTCATCAGCTTCCATTATCTCTTGTACTCCCCCTGGACAGCTGGCTTCATTTTCCAATGCTCCATCTTCCTTTGAAGCTTTAGCAATGGAGAGCTTGTCCATCTTCTTGCTTATACCTGTTGAGTCATTTGATCTACAAGACAATTCACAATTGATTAAACTTGTTTCATCAAATAAACCATGCACAGATTCTTCAACAACTTGAGTAGTTAAGTTGAAGACTCTATAGGCCTTACTATTTGTGATGTACCCAACAAATATTCCATCCTGGGATTTGGCAGCAAACTTAGTCAAATATGACTTGCCATTGTTAAGTATATAGCACTTGCAACCAAAGATCCTAAAATAGGATAGATTTGGTTTTCTGCCTTTCACAATCTCATAGGGAGTCTTTCTGTGGCTTTTGGTGATAGAAGCCCTATTGATGACATGACAAGCAGTGTTAACTGCCTCAGCCCAAAAATATTCTGGGAGAGAGGTGTCACTCAATAGAGTTCTACCAGCTTCAATTAATGTTCTATTCTTTCTTTCAGCAATTCCATTTTGCTGAGGTGTTCTTGGTGAGGAGAACTCTTGGAAAATCCCAAAGTCTTTACACAAATTTGTTATGCTTTCAGAATGAAACTCAGTACCATGATCACTTCTGATTTTGACCACTGTACTATTCAGTTCATTCTGAATTTGCTTTGCAAAATTAAGTAGTACACTTGGGGTTTCAGATTTTTGTCTTAGAAAGAACACCCAAGTAAATCTAGAATAGTCATCTACAACCACAAAAGTGTAGACCTTCCTACCTAGACTATGAACTGGCATAGGACCAAAAAGATCCATATGCAAGAGGTATAAGCACCTCACAGAATCCTTGTTTTCAAGGCTTTGAAATGAGGATTTTGTCTGCTTGCCCTTTTGACAAGCTGAGCATACCCCTTCCTTTATACACTTAACTTGAGGCCCATTCCTCACTAGTTCTTTACTAATGAGTTGGCCAATTGTCTTGTAGTTTAGATGAGCCAATCTCTTGTGCCACTTAACACAATGGGAAGCATTGTCATCAGCTACAAGACAAATGGGGGAAGCCTTATTTTCACACTCAAAATTAAGGCAATATACATTTCTCTTTCTATACCCAGTCAAAATGATCTCTTGATCACTTGACCTTTTGATATGACATCCATCCTTACCAAATGAAATGTCATATCCTAGATCACTCAGCTGGCTTATGCTTATTAGATTATGTTTCAAACCTTTTACATAGGCCACTTGGGTGATAGTAATTAGGTTAGAAGAAATGTTACCAAACCCTTTGATGACTCCTTTTTCAGATCCACCAAAGATCACTTTATGTCCATCTTTGACAGATGAATACTCCTTCGGCAGCCCCTTTGTTCCAGTCATGTGCCTGGAACAACCACTATCCAAGTACCATATAGGGGCATGGTTACTTGGATTCACCTGCAATACAGAATTACTTACCCTTAGAACCCAAGTAAGTCTTGGGTCCTTGGTTCAGGTTAGCATTAATAAAGTTATCATAACCTCTTCTAACAGGTAGACTCTTATTCTTTAAAACACTTGTGTTATACCAGCAGTCCAATGCAAAATGGCCCCTCTTGCCACAACACCAACATTCAAACTTATTGTATCTAGATCTAGATACATCCTTGTCAGAAGAATTTCTGTTCATTGCTGGTGCTGTTGCAACTTTACCTACTGATTTCTTAAAACCATTGGGTTTATGATCATAGGTAGGCCTGCTTGCCTTAACACCCTTGTTCTTCAGAACATTTGTCTTAATATGACCTTGAATGTCTTCATGATCATATATGTTAGAAGGCACTTTCTCCTTACTAAACTTTATGGGGACTGAAAGGTTTAGTGGCTGAATAGGGGCTTTGCCTTTCCTCTTGAATCTGCCAGCCCTGGAGTTACCTTTAAATCCTAATCCAGCCTTACCCTTCTGAGTGACAAATTCATCTATCAAGGGTAAGACAGATTTTGACTTAGAGTAACTAGCCACTAAATCCCTTTCAATTCTAAGTCTGGCCTCCAGACTCTTTACTTGATCATTAGTATAATTAATTGTGCCCATCTGAATAATAGTTATATTCTTCAGCTTGGCAATTTCATTTAATTTTTGATCAAGGACTTTTTCTAACTCAGTTGTTGCTACCCTTAGTTCAGCAATTTCCTGAGCCTGTGTTTTAACCAGGTTCTTGCTTTTCTTAAGGGCCTGCAACAAGTCCCCATACTTGTCTATCAATTGATAGACATCTCCTTCAGATCCAGATGCATCTTCATCACTTGATGCAGATGTAGCTGATTCTTCACTTGTACTACAAACAGATGTACAGGAAGGACAGTTTACCTCATTAGGACCAGACTGATTCTGGCATATGTCCTCTTCTGATCTTGTCATCAAACCCATGCATTGATGTTCATTGATGGAGTCTAGCAACTGCATAAACTCCTCTTCCTCAGATGCAGCATATAGTCCAATATATGCTTCAGCTTCAGATCCTGATTCTGAAGTTGACTGGTCTGACAGACTTTTATCTTTCTTTGCTACAAAGGATTTCTCCTTCTTGCCTTTCTGATAAGTCTTCTTCTTTTCTGAAGATTCCTTCCTTTTGTCAGGACAATCAGCCACTACATGTCCAGGCCTATTGCAACAATAGCAGACAATCTTTGAAGTAGTGGCTTTGCTGGGCTTTGATCTGCTTTTCTCTTTCCTTGATGACCTTCTCTTCTGATAATAGTCATCAACTTGCTGTGATGTGGAAGGCCTAGACTTCCATTGCTTCTTTTTCAAGAACCTTTGGAATTGCCTTGTAAATGCAGCAAAGTCTGCATCTGAATCACAGCTTTCTGAACCCTTATTTGAATTTTCAGAACTATCTTCTTCAACTTCTTTAGGAGGAGATGGTGATTTCCTCCTACTCTTACTAGTGGCTTCAGCATTAAATGCCACAGTCTTTTCTCTATGCTCTCCTCTTGAGTTTCTTTCCTCCTCCTTCCTTACCATAAGTTGCATTTCATAGGATAGTAACTTTCCAAACAGGGTTGGAGGAGATATCTCTGCCAATTTAGCCACTTCTCTTATGGCACAGATCTTTGTATCCCAGTCCTTTGATAAGGATCTTAAGAATTTGTCATTCAGTTCATAGGTACTGAAGACTCTTCCATAGGATATTAGCTCATTCACAATTCTATAGAATTTCTTATAGCACTCAGTTATGCTGTCAAATTTTCCTTGTCTAAAGCTTTCATACTCCTGATTTAGCATAGACTTTCTGTCCAGCCTTACTTCTTCAGATCCCTCCATGTAGACAATCAATGTGTCCCACATCTCCTTGGAGGTCTTGCAGTGAATCAGATTTTGAAATGTTGAATCATCTATGGCACTAACAATGATGTTCTGTGCCCTTTTGTCCATGGTTGACAAGATGATTTCATCCTTGGTCATTTCTGAATAAGTCTTTGGTATTTGGATATTTGCATCAAGAACAGATATCTTCATTGGAATGAAGGGCCCTTCCTGTACTGTGATGTAAATCCTTGGGTCAGATGCTTCCATAAACAATCTGACTCTTTCTTTCCAGATCCCAAAGATTTCCTTCTTGCATATGGGTAATTTCATAGACCCTAGCTCCTTATGATTCTCTCCAGAACCCATCTTCTTAAATCTTGAATCTGCCTTTCAGATCTACCTCAGACTGTTAAGTCCTTTTTGAGGAACCTCCCTCTGATACCACTTAATAGTTTAACTTTCAAGACAGCCTAGACACCTAGAGGGGGGGGGTGAATAGGTTCTGCTTATTTATAAAAACTTCTAGGCAGTATTCAATTCAATAGCTAACACAATAAGTACAGCAATCACAGAAAATAAAGCATCACAGATTGCACAATGTTTTATAGTGGTTCCCCAAGGTCTGGGTACATCCACTTTCCCCCTTCACCTATCTAGCAGTATGCTAGATTCGGCCAAACTTCCACTTATCTCAGATCAACAGATCCTACAACTCAGAACCCAACTGGTTCCTACAACTCAGGCACAACTGCCCTACCTCAGCCTTGCCCCAAGGCCTACAACTCAGAGAATATCCTTCTCCTACACTCAGGCAAACAGCCCTACCACTCAGAGTTCAACACTCCTACACTCAGCCTTTATAACATAGGCTTACAACTCAGATCTGTGTAAACAGATCCTACAGAAATATAGAAAAGATTATTAAACTGTCTTGCCAAAGTTGAGAGAGAAAAGGCCAAGACAATTCTTGATCAGCTGATGCAATCAACTGTATCTGAGCTTTCTTCAAAGCTTCTTGAATAAGAACTTAGCTGAGTTGATTTCCAAACAGCTTCTTGAGAATCCACTGGTGGTTTCTTTCTTCTTCTTCAAATTCTGGCTTGATCTCTCTCTATCCAGCACTTTGAATGATTCTTCTGAATTCTGATTAGAACTCTTCTTTGATCTATCCTTAGATAGTCTTCTTAGATCTCCCGGAGAAGATCTTCTTAAGTGCCTAGCACTTTCTTGAAATGAATTGGATCGTAATCCTTCTCAACTTTTTGATTCTCAACAATGTTTTTTTTTAACAGTTCCTTTCTCCTTCTGAATCCATCTATTTATAGACTTTCTTCATGGTAACCGGCTGATCCGGTTTCTAACCGTTTTCTGACAAGTCTGACAGCTTCAGTTAACTGGTGGCAATCCTCAGCTGTCAAGTCTCCAAACAAGTCCTGTGCCTTAGTCTTGAACCATAAGTTGTCGAGACAGTCTGTCAGAAAGTGTCGAGACCATCTGTTTATTTGTGTCGACACAATTGACTTTGGTGTCGACACAGTCTTCAGTGAAGTCGACTAAGTTGCCTTTGAGTCGACACAGCTCCTTCTGAAAATAACTTGGTCTTGACTCTCCAGTGTGTCGACACAAGTCCTGTGTGTCGACACAGTTGTTGTAGAATCATAACTTAGTAAGTGTCGACTTAGCCTTCAGGTGTCGACACATTCATTTTTTAACTCTGCTATAATGTGTCGACTTAATCACAATATGTCGACACATTCTGCTGGTGTCGACAAACTTGAGGTCGACTATTTTCTTCTGTGTCGACACATTCAGCTGATGTCAACAATCTTGAGATCGACTATACTCTTTTGTGTCGACACATTCTCCCAATGTTGAGGTCGACGTTTTTCTTCTGTGTCGACACAAATTCCCAGTATTGTGTCGACTCTTTTCTTCTGTGTCGACACAAATTCCCAGTGATGTGTCGACTTACTTCTTCTGTGTCGACACTTTTTCCCAGTGTAGTTGTAGACTAACTGCTATGTGTCGACACTGCTTCCCAGTGTTGTGTTGACTATTTTCTTTTATGTGTCGACACTGCTTCCTCTGTGTCGACACTTGGACTTAGAATTTTTCTGCATACTTTATCAATTCTTCACCTGCACATGTCAACTTTAAAACAACATCAAATACACCTTGATGTATATCATTGAGCTAGGTTGGGCTTCTTCAAATCAGGTACACATTTTCCAATGTACCCAACAAGCTCTTCTGCTCTTCTTCAACCTGAGTTCTCCTGTTCAAGGAAGTTCTGACTCAGAGTTCTTTTGAAGAAGAAGAAGAAGAAGATAGCTGCTAGAAGATTATATTTTTCTTTTATTATTTTATATCTTCTTGTAGTTTTTCCTTCAGTTCTTACTGAAGAGTTTCTGCACTAAAGCAAGACTTCACCTGGACGTTCTTTGATCTAGGGGGAGCCTTGATTCTTTTAGAGCTGTCTAGCTCAGTGCAAGTTATTGTGCTTCTCTAATCTATTGTAAAATAGAGAAGACACCTTAAACCCTTTCCCCCTCCTGTACAGGGTTATTACTCCCTTCAAAAGTATCCCTTGGTGGCAGGGCACCTGATCAAAAACCTGTGTTCGGTTTTTAGACACCTGATCAAAAGTCTAAAGGGTCTCTTGATCTACCTGAAGCAGATCTTGTTGGTGGCAGGGCACCTGATCAAAAACCTGTAGTGGATTCCTACTGTGTGGGTAGAAGAGTGGACGTACCCAAGTTGTTTGGGGAACCACTATAAATTCCTTGTGTCGTCTGGCTTGATTAATTTAATTACCTGCGTTGTGACTGTGATTAGATATAACTAGGTTTGCTAGTTGCTGATTAGGATCTCCAAGCCTTAACTGTAATTACAGTTAGCTTGAGTTTGTGCACAACACTTGTGTTAGGCTTTAGGGTTTTCTCCATATCTATAATCTTTTCATTCCGCATTTCACTCCAAGGGAGTTGGGCAGACTATTAAGTTTTGTCTTGTGCAAAATTTGATAACTCTATTCACCCCCCCTCTAGAGTAGTATCTATCCCTTCACTTTCATGGATGTCAAAAGTGCTTTTCTTAATGGTGAGCTAAAGGAAGAGGTTTTTGTTGAACAGCCACCCGGTTTTGTTTCTTCAACTCAGCCCTCACATATATTCAAGTTGCAGAAAGCTCTGTATGGACTAAAACAAGCACCAAGAGCCTGGTATGAGACTCTAGCTAGTTACCTGTTAGAGCACAACTTTGTTAGGGGAGTAGTTGATAGAACCCTCTTCGTCAAGCACCACAAGGACACAATCCTGTTAGTTCAAGTGTATGTGGATGACATTATATTTGGCTCCACTGATCCCAAACTTTGCAAAAGGTTTTCTGACCTAATGCATTCTAAGTTTGAGATGAGTAGTATGGGTGAGTTGTCTTACTTTCTTGGCCTCCAAGTAAAGCAAGATGCTGATGGCATCTTCATCTCCCAATCCAAATATGCCAAGGAATTGGTAAAGAAGTTTGGGATGGCAGATGCTTCAGCAATGCATACACCTATGGCTACTAATGTAGTTATTGATTCTGATGATCAGGGAAAGCCTGTAGATCAAAAGAATTATAGGGCCATTGTTGGATCCCTATTGTATTTAAGTGCAAGTAGGCCAGACATAATATTTGTTACATGCCTTTGTGCTAGATTCCAGGTCAACCCCAAGGAATCTCATCTGATTCTTCTCAAGAGAATCTTGAGATACCTGAAGGGATGTCCAAATCTAGGACTTTGGTACCCAGCTGAGTCAGAATTTGAATTAATTGGATATTCTGATTCTGATTATGCTGGTTGTCGAGTTGACAGGAAAAGTACCTCAGGAACTTGTCAGTTCCTGGGAGAGAGATTGGTCTCTTGGTTCTGTAAGAAGCAGGCCTCTGTCTCAACATCAACTGCAGAAGCTGAATATATAGCAGCTGCTAGTTGTTGTTCACAGATCCTGTGGATACAAAACCAACTTTTGGATTATGGGTACTCACACAAGAACGCTAAAATCATGTGTGACAGTACAAGTGCTATCTCCATTGCACAAAATCCAGTGCACCACTCTAGAACGAAGCACATTGAGATTAGACACCATTTCCTGAGAGATTGTGTGGAAAAGAACAAGATCAACCTTGAGTTCATATCCATAGACCTTCAGAGAGGTGATATATTCACCAAGCCCTTAGATGAACAGAAGCATCTGTTCTTTTTAGTTCAACTAGGCATGATTAATGGACGAGACTAAGTGTGACGTCTGCCTTGTTGAAACTTGTTCGAAGATAGTCGAACGACGTTCGACGATAGTCGACGGATCAAGTCTATCGTCGACCTATGGTTGAAGATAGCTTATCTGCTTGAAGATCGTCGAACGGCGTTCGAAGATAGTCGAACAGGTCGAGCCTATCGTCGATCTATGGTTGACGACAGCTTGCTGTTTGTGAAGACAGAAATAGTCGAACGATTGATCGACTACTCTGCTTCAGGACCGATCGTCGAACGACCGTTCGACCATCGTCTCCAGTATCTTTTAAGTAGATCGACGATCGCTGTTTTAATATAAAGCCGATGGTCGACCTATGTTAAGAGATAGTTGCTTTTATCGTCGACGGAGAGCGTCTTTTCGCATTCCGTCTTCCCGCTTGCTCTTTGTCTCGCGTTTTCTGCCGCTCCGCCCTTGCCGTCTCTCTCTCGTCTTCTACAGCTTTCTCGATGGCGATTACTCCAGCGCTTCTTGCAGTAGTCAAGTTTGATGCCGGTTTCAGCGTAGATTTCGACGCTTTCAGCTGCTGCGAACCAGGGATAGTGGAGATTCTGAATCTGTGCAGAGATCAAGGATTAGAGAAACTCATGTCTTACTGAATAAAAATAAACACTCAAGAGATCAGAGAATGGGCTTTCACTTCATCTTCTTCTGATGATTCGATGACTGGAACAATTAGCGGAGAAGAGGTAACTTTGACTCCTGCTATTCTGACTGAAATTTTTGGTTTGATTACTGGTGAAGAAGATTATGAGGAAGATGCTCCTGAGTTCGGAAGAATGTTAACTGAGCTGGGACATGCCGAAGGCATTCCCTCCAAGCTACTCAAGGTGAATTTCCCGTTTAAGATCAAGTTTCTTGCGGAAATTGTTGGAAAAGTGCTACTGGGAAAGCACTCAGCCCACGATAATATTACAATGCAACAATTTGCACTAATGTGTGCAATTGTTAATAAGAAGCAGATCAATTGGGCTGGCATTATGTTCGATTTAATCAGGAAAAAGAATGGAAAGAAAGAAGTTACCCTAGGAAGGGTAGTTGGAATCTTTCTGAAGGAGAAATACCCTCACCTGCTTGTGTCAGCCGCCACCTCCATCAACGCAAGCAAGAAGATGGATCCTTCGCTGTTTTCAAAATGGAAAAGGACCTTCCTGAAGCCCGCTCCCGCAGGGGTTGCTCCAGTTACTTCTGACAGCACCAGGACTGTCGCAGTCACTCCCCCCCTTCTAGCAGCTGGCTCAGCAAATTTATATCTTCCATCTTCTTCATCAGTTTTGCCGTCTACTTCAGTTGAAGTTCCTTCAACTTCAATTGAAGTACGACATTCTGCTTCTCCTCCAGCTTCTCCTCTACCTCCTCATCTTGCTGGGATATCTCAACCCAGTTTTGATTTGTTGGTGTCTGAGATTCCCACTCCTCCTCAGTCACCAATTCCCTCTTCTGATCATCTTGATCACCCTGCATCCACCCATGTATCTCCACATCATTCTCCAGCTCCATCTCCAGCTCATTCTCCAACTCATCTTGCATATACCATCCCTGCTGATCTTCCATCTTCTGAAATTCCTCCATCATCATCATCATCATCTTTTGAAATTACTCCTGCATTTATTTCTAGCATTGTGGAGTTAATTACCCCTTTAATCAAAGCTATGATTGATGAGGCAATTGCTCCTCTTGCTTCCTCTATCTCCTCTCTGACTGCTGCCATTCTAAAACTCTCAAATTCTGCTGAGCCCTCTTCTTCTAGGGGCCTGGTTTTAATTTCTACTGAAATCAGGCAGGGGGAGATGCTTGATGAAGACGTCTCTGAGCAGCCCTTGGCCTCCCCTCCAGCAGTTCATCTTGTAGTAATAGAGAAAGCAATAGAAGTTTCAGCTCCTCCTCCTCCTTTATCTGAAAAGGAAATTTCTGATGCAGCTTTGAAATCTGAATTCTGTGTTAAAGCTTGTTTAGAAGAAAGTTCTACTCCCTTGGTTGTCCTGTTCCTAGAAGGAATCATCACCTCCTTTATAGATGAATTGTGGGAGTTAGGACATGCTGTGGTTAATTCTGAAGGTATTCCCTTTACTTATTTTTTAGACTTGATAATTGATATGATAATTTGGGAATATCTGGAAGGCATGGCTAGATGTCATTTAGAACAATTTTATTCATAATACTACAGATAAATTGGAAGAAAGTCTAAAGGTTCAAGAGCCGGTTATCCAATCTGCTCTAGAAGTTCAACCAGAACCAGAGGCTCAAATCTCTGAAGTAGCTCAGCCTGAAGTTCAAGCAGAACTGGTCACTTTGACAGTCTCTGAGATTCAAGAATCAGCTGCAGATGCCCAGATTGAAAAATCTACTGTATGAGATGATTCCCCAGGCTTGGACTTAGATGCTCTATTGGCACAGGATGCCATAAAAGAAGAATGAGAAAGAGCTGCTTTAAAGGAAAAAAAGAAAGAGCTATGAAAGATGTTATTGACCCATATGATATGCCTATCTCTTCAAATTCTGAAGATGAAATCGACTCTGATGAGTCTGCTGAGACTAAAAGAAAAAGGATTGCTAAGAAGAAAAGAAAAGTTGTTGCTCCTCCTCCTGCTAATCCAGACAATGATACACCATATTATATACTGAAAGGGATTGATCCAAAGTCAAAAGACTTCCAGCATTGGATGTGGTTTTCTAAAAATCAGCAAAAGCAAAGGAAAAAGGCTAAGAGGTATGATCCTCCTGCTCCTAGATGGAATCCTAGAGGTCCTCCACCTCCCGGTGCAGGAGCCTCAGGAAATTTATCTTCTAAGCCTGCTGCTCAATCTGAACGATCAAATCCATCTCAACCTGCTCAAAGGAGAAGTTCTCAAGGTTTCCAACGTAAAAGCCAAACTGGCTATCAAAGAACTGATACAGTTAAAGAACAAGTTAAGGAGGTAGTTTATCAAAGACCAACCTTTTCCCCTCCTCCTTCTCCAAAGAAAAATGTTTCATCTCCAAAGCCAGTGCATACTGAGAAAGTTGTTCCAAAAGGTAAGCAATTTATTTTATCTGAAAATTCTAGCAAGAACTTTGCTAAGTCTGCTCCCTCTTGTTATCTAGTTAATCAGGATAAAGAACCAGTTGACACTTCTTCTGAGATTGTCTATGAAAGCCCAGAGCTTGATCCTAACTTTAGGATGGCTCGTTTTCTTGAACTGGTTGGAGCAGCGCAAATAAGGAAAGCAAAAGCTGAAGGAAAGGACACTGCCGGGTTAACCACAATGTCTAAATTCAGAAAGAAGGAGCTCGAAAAATTCCAGGTCAGACCTGAGATGTTTGATCTTTCAAAATATATGGAAAAGCATCCTGAGGCAGTGGTCCCAAGGACAACTGAACTGAAAATTATTGGAGAGCAAGACTTGAAGCTATCGAAAAAAGAAGCTCTAGATCCTACCAGAAAAATTACTTTTGTTTCTAGCTCTTCTAATCCTGAATCTAACTCTGAAGCACCTTAATTATTCATTGATTGACAGTTAATTTCTTATCTGATTGATTGATGATATCTGCTTAGTCATTTCTATTTTATGTATTTTATTTTACTTTCAGTAATTAGTTTTGTATGTTTTAATTGTTGAGGGACTTAATTCAAATAGGGGGAGATTGTTGGAACCCTAGGTTTTGATTTGAGTTCAGTCCTCTCTTTCTGTCTCTTGACCCAAGATTTATCTATGGTCAAAGGTTAGTTGATAGGTTAGATTCTCTAGTTGTGTAGAATTGCTTTTCCAGATGAATATTTGGTTAAGTAGTTTTTCGTTCGACTATAGTCGAACGTCGCTCGACTATCGTCTATCGGCTGATCGACAATCGTCTATCAGTTGGTCGACGTTCTGTCTGCGTTGATAGCTCGACTATCTGTTGATAGGTCGACTATCTGTTTGTTTTGGTAGTTCGACTATCTGTCCTGATAGTTCAACTATCTGATAGCTCGACTATCTGTTGATAGGTCGACTATCTGTTTGTTTTGGTATTTCCACTATCTGTCCTGATAGTTCAACTATCTGATAGGTCGACTATCTGTTGATAGGTCGACTATCTGTTTTTCCTTGATAGGTCGACTATCTGTTGATAGGTTGACTATCTGTTTTTCTGTGATAGGTCGACTATCTGTTTGATAGGTCACCTATCTGTTTCGTTTGGTAGTTCGACTATCTGTTCTGATAGATCGACTATCTGATAGCTCGACTATCTGTTCTGATAGGTCGACTATCTGCTGAGGTAGTTCGACTATCTTCTTTGATAGTTCGACTATCTGGATCGTTCGACTATCTGTCTGATAGGTCGACGATCTCCGTGCGTCGGTCGACGATCTCCGAGGGTCGTTCGACGTTTTGCTGTATGTTTTAAAATAGTTTTGTCGTCTTCTATGATGTGACTAATTTCATACTTATTTTGGCATATTTTATAAAAGATTATCTTAGTAAATTGTGATAACTCTTCCATGCAATATCTATTCAATTCTTTATGCATGAGCTAACCTTTTCTGACAAAGTTGTTTGTCTTATAGCTGAGATATGATTTCTGTCAGGCTGTCCTTTATAGTCGTTAGACTCAAAAAGTCTTCCTTGGCTGTAAAGAGTCGTTTCTGATGTGACTTTCTCTTATATTATTTCATCAGAAGTATTTGCAGCTTCTTAGAAAGCTTTATCCTTTTATAGGATATCTGCCTGCAGTATTTTTGTTTTGCTTTATGCTTTTTGCAGCCCAGCTTGCAGAGTTCAGAAAAAGACAAGATTAAAACTCAGTTAAGAGCTGTTGCTGCTGCTGCTATATAAAGACTTCTTTGAAGAAGAAATCAACTAGTTCTCAGAAAAACAATTCATTCAGCAAGCTTACAGCAAGATCAAGTTTACTGCTCTCAGCAATCTTAACTCAACTGAGAAGTGTTAGCTCTTCTGCTCTTCTTCAACCTGAGTTCTCCTGGTTCCAGGAAGTTCTGACTCAGAGATCTTTTGAAGAAGAAGAAGAAGAAGATAGCTGTTAGAAGACTTTCATTTCTTATTTTATATCTTCTTGTAGTTCTTCCTTCAGTATTTACTGAAGTGTTTCTGCACTGAAGCAAGACTTCACCTGGACGTTCTTTGAGCCAGGGGGAGCCTTGATTCTTTTAGAGCTGTCTAGCTCAGTGCAAGTTATTGTGCTTCTCTAATCTATTGTAAAATAAAGAAGACACCTTAACCTCCTTTCCCCCTCCTGTACAGGGTTATTACTCCCTTCAAAAGTATCCCTTGGTGGCAGGGCACCTGATCAAAAACCTGTGTTGGTTTTTAGACACCAGATCAAAAGTCTAAAGGGTTTCTTGATCTACCTGAAGCAGATCTTGTTGGTGGCAGGGCACCTGATCAAAAACCTGAGTGGATTCCTACCTTGTTGGTAGAAGAGTGGACGTACCCAAGTTGTTTGGGGAACCACTATAAATTCCTTGTGTCGTCTGGATTGCTTTATTTAATTACTTGCATTGTGGCTGTGATTAGATCTTAACTAGGTTTGCTAGTTGCTGTTTAGGTTTCCAAGCCTTAACTGTAATTGCAGTTGGCTGACTTTTTGTGCACAATACTTGTGTTAGGCTCTAAGGTTTAATCTCAAATATCTATAACCTTCATTCCGCATTTAACTCCAAGGGAGTTGAGTAGAAAGTCAACTTTGCCAGTGCAATTTTTGATTACTCTATTCACCCCCCCCCCCCTCTAGAGTTGTATCTATCCCTTCTCTTTCACCTAATAAATCTTAAAAGCTGTATACTCATCCTTACACCCTTTTGCTAATAACAAAAGGGGGAGAATAAACTGAGAAATCTAGTGGAATAGATATTTAGGAGGAGTAAAATATATAGGAAATACTTATGTAGAGAAGCCTTCATATAAGAAGAGTATGTGTTTGTACTTTAAATATATAGGGAATACTTTAAATACAAGTATTCTTAAATTCACTAATTTCTCATATAGGTATTTGCTATTATCAAAAGGAGGAGATTATTGGAGCATGTGTTTCACATCTCTTGGTTTGAGAATAACAAATACCGTGATGTATTTGATCTACTCTTCTGTGTGTTTATAGTGTGCAGATTGTGTGCTAAACTTCAAACGATCATAACTTTCAATCCGGGAGGAGTTACAGAATGTGCCACCCTATTCCGGAATGAGAACGTAGTCATCTACACTCTGGAAATGTTTTGGAAGGAAAAAGTGAAAAGGAGATATCGGTGGCGATAACCACTATTGCCGACGATGGCAAAAATGATGTCAGCATGACGAAGGCCTTGTTCCACACGACTGCGAGTTTCTGTCACTGTCGCCCGACGACATCGATGTCGCCGGCGACAATGCACGTTTGGAGGAGTTTTGATCTGAAGAGCGAAAATGACGATTTCGTGGGACACGTGTCAGCAGGCTGCGATGTCACTGATTGGCGACAGCCAGTGTCGTCGGCGATATCGCCAAAGTATAAAATCGATGATTTTTTCTGTGGGCATCAACAAATTTAATTACCTGAAGTATTCCTTCCTGTTCATACGATCCAGAGAGCTCCAGCCTCTAGAATTAACTCCATACACTCAAGAAGGTCAAGGCGCGAAACATCGACGGCACGTACACGACATTCGAAGCATCCCTGTCAAGGATTTGTCATCATCTTCAGCGCTACATTTAGAGGGAGTTTTTAATTCTGAAGATTATATTTTATCATTATATTCATTGTAATCATTAGGAGAAAATCGCCGCATTGTGTGTGGCGTCTAAGTCCTTGCGTGACTTAGGGGGAAATCGTCGCCTTGTGCGTGGCGTCTAAGTCCTTGCGTGGCTTAGGAGAGAATCGTCGCCTTGTGTGTGGCGTGCAAGTCCTTGTGCGGCTTTGGGGAGAAATCGTTGTCTTGTGTGCAGTGTCTAGATCGTGGTTAGATCTAGGGGAGGCTAGTAGCAAGATCTAAGGAGAGATACGCTTTAGCCTGCCGGTTCTTGGTAGAAGGACCAGTGAAAACAAAAGTAGATTGTATTTTTTCATAAGCCTTTGTCTTTAGCTCTATAGAGATTGATTGTATTTAGATTTAACACTTATGAAATAAATTATTATTGTTTCTGTTTCTATAAGATTTCAAGTGTTCATTTTGGTTTATGAAAAATTAGTCTTGTGATCTTTTGTTTATCATTAAATAAAACCCATTTAATTAAAAAAATTAAATAACCCTTATTCACCCCCCCCCCCCCCTCTAAGGGCGCCGTAAGATCCAACAATGTCAAGTACTTGAAGGTAACTGTGGTGGATGGCATGAGTTCATAACAGTAGGTGACATAAGACAGCTATAGTAGGTGGCATGTGGTAATTGCAGTAGGTGGGAGTTGAAAATTGACATAAAACACATATCAATTTCCATGGTAGAAAAATGGGGCTATCCTTTTCCCACTTACAAAGAAAGTTACTCAACATCTAGTGCTCTGTTTACGACGACAATGAAGTCTAGAAAATTTCTATTCTCACCACTACTACAATTTTGAAGACGTTTGATTTCATGACGATCAGAATGTGATTGTGTCAAAAAGAGTTTTTTGAGAGTTTTTGAGAAACAATAAACCTCCCATTTCTAAAAAAATGGAAAATTAATTTTTCATGTTTTCATACTTTTCTCCTCGTAGGTCAATATCTCCGTTCTTCTCCTATTGTTTAATGCTTGTCAAACAATTCTAGGCACTATTTGGCAAGGTGTTTTTGCACCCATAATTTTAGACAAAACGCCATCTTCATAGAATATATTTTTGTCATGACATCTAATGGGGTTCCCCTAAGGATTTGTCAAACCGGGAAGACTTTGACCAAAAGCGCAAAGGCAAGTCAACCCAACTGAGTAAGCAGCGTGCAAGAAGCCGTGCTTGCTCAAAGGGTTCAAGGACACCTAGAATGGGAAGCGAAACCAAGTGAACACGCAAACATCACACACACGCAAACAGCGTGCATGCCCGCACACAACCAACCCCCACGAGCCCGCGTACACTCCTAGCGCGTGCACGCGCAAGTTGGCCTCTGCGCGCGCGCCCCGCCTTAGCTCACGCGCGCCCCCCGCCTTAGCGTGTGTGTGCCCCGTCTTTGACCGTTGTCGGACCCCACCTCTGCCGGGCAACCTGCCCTGGCCACCCGAACCTCCCAAGGGCATGTTCATCATTTTGAGGAAATTGGTGATCCAGGTGACCGAAACGAAACAACGTCATTCACCTACTGAAGGCTCAGGCCAACATAATTACCAGCGCGACTCTTCAGAAAAGTTATAAAAAGGCCCACAAATCTTCATTGAATACAAAAAACTCTAGAGACTAGAGAGAGCTCTGAAGTTTTCTGGTGAGAACGTGAGACTTAGATCGTTCCTCCGCTTGGAATTTGCTCAGCTACCTCTCTAGTCCGCTCAATGCTCAACTTTCACTTGAACGCTTCAGTGAGCCTGAAAGAAAGCGCAAGAGAACGCTCTCGCGTACGCTCTTAAGAACGCACCGTGGAAGCTCCATGGACTTAGCTCTTTCCTCTTCTTTTTGTACTCAAAGCATGTAACGGAGAGGTGACATGTCACCCTCCGAGGAACTACAAACACTTGAAATCAAAGCTAACTAGTTGATTTCGGCCCAACACAGTTCCGATCTCGTGGGTTTTTCAGCATTTTCGGGTTTTCCACGACAGGAAAAGTCACTTGTCGTTGTTGCTTTGTTTTCTTTTGGTTGTTTGTGCGTTCGATCCAACTCAAAACTAAGGCGGTATTTCTTCAGACTAGAGAAAAATCTGGCGACCCGCAACAACAACAATTGTTACCGCCGCCAAGAAAAGAAAACTAGTTTTGAACATATAAAAGTGAACGAAGTAAAATAAGCGAGACTGAGAGTTCGCAGTTCATAACTATTGCGTTCACAACAGCCACCGCTGTCCCAAACGGATCTCTAATCTCATCCCTGAGGCCACGGGTCTTCAAAGATGCATATCAAGTTCTTTCTGCAAACTTCGACCACCAAAAGCTACACCGAGGCTATGATCAAACATTCACATATTTACAACGGCACATTGTCCCCAACGAGATATAAGATATATGATCAAATATGATGATATGCTTCAAAAATTTCAGTGCAATGCACAGTTGGATCAGTGCAATGCACAAATTTCAATCCACAGTTGGATCCCTGCACTTTAAGGCAAAATGCACAAATGCACTTAACCCCCCTATTGGAGAGATATTTAGGTGCGTGTGATGCACAATGGTTATCGTGACGAAGCAAATATAGTTGTATGATTTGTGATTCATTGTTTGCGAAAATACGATCGTACTGAAAATTGATCGATTTTAGATCACTCATGCTTAAAAATTCGTGATGACGGGAATATACGCCCTGATATGGTGCCACACAAGATGATCTAAGGTGCGAATAACGCACCGACAATTTACCTCCCCCCCCCCCCCCCCAAATTAGTAGTGCAAAAATCTCATCAAAGGAGTGAATATAACGTCTCATAAAACCTTAAATAAAAGGCGCTGCTATCCGCACCGAAGTTTTGGCTAGGCGTATCCAGGGGCGGATCTAAGGGGAAGCCGACGGAGGCCCGGGCCCCCCCAAGAATTTTTCAAAATTATTAGTAGATTTGGATTGCTCTCGTCGAGCCAATGGATTTTGACTACTTACACGTCAAAAACGGTGACCAGATGAAGGAGAAATGACTCTGATAAGATGAAGACCTTCAAATTTATTTTTTACGAGCGGAGGACGATGTTTGCCCCCCCCCCCCATGTACGAAGTCGATGTCATTTTGATCTGTTATGCCTCTTTGATTTGTCAAGCTTGCAACGACCCTACGCCAATAGATGAACACAACAACACTTGCATCATCTCCAGCCATGTACAGACTTACTCTAGCATGTGCCCGGGTATGAATTTCGAAAATGGAAAGGAGAGCCTGCGATTTCATCTTTCTTTCTCCAAAATAAAGCGCGTGCATGCCCTAACTCCTTTCCCTTTCCGGCTTCCTCCACTGCGACGAAGATAAGCCATTTCGAGTGTACAAGCGTCGTAGTTTGATTGTTTTGACGTGCCCTAGCTTCCTCGATCAGAAGACAATGAGTGGGCACCAGACAGTGAAAATACAGGATGACGACTCGATTCATCATTTCTAGTCCTTTCCATTTCCATCGTTGGTGCCCTACACTACATCGCCTCCCGAACTGCTCTCAATCTCCATCAACACCTTCCCCCCATTACAACTCTTCTCTGGCTCCGTCCTACACAGATAAATTACCCTCCTCCTTTGTTTTAAGATTTAATTCATTTTGATTTTGTTAATCTGTTGTTTTTTTATTATCATCCTGAGACATGTTACGTCACAATACGTTCCCTACATTTATCGTCTCCAACGCCTCGGTACGAAGAAGAGCGACCTTTTCCGAGCCCCAGGACATCTGCCCACGGTACGATTGTCGTTTCTTGTCGAGCTGCCCGCTACATGTTCCATCGAGCCCAGCCCATTTGGGAAACCGTGTGAACACATCCGTTTTCCCGTGGTTTTCTCCCCCGGCCGCACCACCGTCGTGATCCCTCCACCGACCCTTGTTTTACTGGCCTTTTCGGTCTTCTGTCCGCCACTTTTTTCTGGCCCCCCCTTGATGAAATTCCTGGATCCGCCCCTGGGCGTATCACACTTTCTCCTAATATTTCGCGTCTTTTGAAAATACGTCTTGTACATGCATTTTTAGGAAAAGTGTTCCAAAAAGCGCAAAATCTTGACGTGTTTCCAAAGTACGCCTTGTACATGCATTTTTAGGAAGTGTTCAACACGAAAGTTGAGATCTACAACTTTCGTGTTGAACACTTTTCCTAAAAATGCATGTACAAGACGCATTTCCAAAAGGCGCGAAAAATTAGGAGAAAGTGCGGTGCAACTAGCCAAAACTGCGGTGCGGATAGCAGCACCCTAAATAAATAGGTGATTGTTATTGGCAAACCGGTTTTGGATAGGAGAAAACTAATTATGCAGTCAAACCAAGAAATTATATGTGCAAACCAATTATGCTGGCAAACTAAATTGCTCGCAGATCTCCACTGCCGGCGCAACACTGGCTATTTCCGCGGTCATCAACGTCTCTGGTTCCGACGACGCCTGCATCCCAAGTAGGAGGTATTTCTGCGGCGTTTGCTACCACTGCAAGAGGTCTTTTTCCAACCATTGCTACTGTTGCCCCCTTTTTTAGAAAAGGAAAAAAGTAGAACTCATTATTATCTTGGTAAGAAGCATGATCCCATGATAAGATTGGATCTAATCACATTCTTCGTTTACGGGAGGAATGATCTCGAAGTTCTGCTACGCGCCGTGATGGTTTGCACGTATCAGTTTTTTGGTTTTTGTTTTTAAGTAATTATGTAACATTTTTAATTAATAAAATGATTTGTCCTTTTTCAAAATCGAATACCAGTAACAATCACGGATAAATATCGTTTGAAGGAGCAGTCCTCTCGACATTTTGACCAGTTGACCTGGAATCCGTTCCTCTCACTTTCCCTCCCTTGATTTTACGAACTCAGCAATCAATGAACACCAACTATGCACTTTGATCTTCTTCCTCTCTCTAGACTTTCTTCTCTATTCAATCCAATGAAGTTATGAACTAGCATCCATCCGTCCCCGTCCCGGAGATCCCGATTCACACTTTCTCCACCATTCTCGTTCCTCCCCGTCATGGCCTCCGAGCGGCCTCTCCTGCTCCCCTCCCCGCATCTTCCCCCAACCTCCGACGGCTTCTCGCCCACTATTTTGGCTCCAGCCGCCCCACGTTCCTCCTCCTCCCGCGGGAGAAACGCATCCATGGACAAATTTGACTTGTCCGCCGAGATGCGTTCCAGCTCCAAAGCTCCGTTCTCCATCGAGCCCATCTCCCGCTCGGGTTCCAAGCAGCAGCAGCCGCCGCCGCCGCCGATCCCTCGGTACGGATCCACACGATCCGAATCCGGCCGCGCGTCGCAGAAAGAGATCAGCGACGCCGACGCCTGGCTGGTGTTCATCAACGACCCCGACCGGAGCAACTCCCCTGTCCGGCATCCCAACAACTCCATCCGTACCACCAAGTACTCGATCATCACCTTCCTCCCCAAAAACCTCTTCGAGCAGTTCCACCGCGTCGCCTACATCTACTTCCTCATCCTCGCCGTCATCAACCAAATCCCCCAACTCGGAGTCTTCACACCCGCCGCCTCCATCCTCCCCCTCGCCTTCGTCCTCGGCGTCACCGCCGTCAAGGACGCCTACGAGGACTACCGTCGCCACCGCTCCGATCGCACGGAGAACTCCCGTCCCGCCGCCGTCTTCAATTCCTCATCCTCCTCTTTCGATCCCAAGCCATGGAAGGACATACGCGTCGGCGAGCTTGTTCGCATCGGCTCCGACGACAGCATCCCCTGCGACCTCGTCCTCCTCGCCACCAGCGATCCCACCGGCGTCGCCTACGTGCAGACCATCAATCTCGACGGAGAATCCAATCTCAAGACCCGTTATGCGAAGCAGGAGACTCTCTCCAAACCCCCAGAAACCCTCTCCGGCCTCATCCGCTCCGAGAAGCCTAACCGCAACATCTACGGCTTCCACGCAAATGTCGAAGTCGACGGCAGCAAGCAGCGCATCTCTCTCGGCCCATCAAACATCGTCCTCCGCGGCTGCGAGCTCAAGAACACCGCGTGGGTCGTCGGCGTCGCCGTCTACACCGGGAGGGATACCAAGGTCATGCTCAACAGCTCCGGCGCGCCGTCGAAACGCAGCCGTCTTGAGACCCACATGAACAGAGAGACTATAATCCTGGCCCTTGCCCTCTTCGTACTGTGCGCCGTCGTGACGGTCCTCGCCGGCGCATGGCTCGGCAGGCACCGGGATCAACTCGGAGATCTGCCTTATTACAGGAAGAATGATTTCTCTGATAGGGATGTTGGGAAGTACAAGTTCTACGGGATCGGGTGGGAGATTGTCTTCACTTTCTTCATGTCGGTGATTCTGTTCCAGGTCATGATTCCGATTGCGCTCTACATTTCGATGGAGCTGGTGAGATTGGGGCAGGCATTTTTCATGATTCAGGATAAGAACATGTTCGACAAGGAAAGGGGGAAGAGGTTTCAGTGCCGTGCTCTCAATATTAATGAGGATTTGGGGCAGATCAAGTATGTGTTTTCGGATAAGACAGGGACCTTGACGGAGAACAAGATGGAGTTTCGCTGCGCCAGCGTGACCGGAACAGATTACGGCCGCGACGCCGCTGCCGCCTCCAGTGCGGGAGAAGAAGGCGTCTCCGTTGTGGGTAAGTGGCGGTTGTCTGAGGGCCATCCTTTTATTTTCCCCCGATTAATTTGGGGGGTTTTGGCACATTGCATCCTATTCTTGCATCCTAAATTTTTAAAATTAGCACTTTGCATTCTCCCTAATTACAGATTTTTGACATTTTGCACCCAAATGCTAAAATTTTAGAGATATTTAGGTCCGAGCACCCGCCCAAAATACATATTTCGACATTTTGCAAATAGTGAAAATAAGGTAGTTTGGTGTGCAAAGTGCCAAAATACTCTATGATGTCCAGACCTAAATACCTCTGAAATTTCGGCATTGAGGTTCAAATGGCCAAAAATCTATAATTAGGGGATGCATAGTGCCAATTTTTAAAATTCAGGAAGTAAATTGTCAAAATAGGATAATTTGTGGGGTGCAAAATGCCAAAAACCTACCTGCAGAAGTTCTTATAATAATAGCATAATATCAGAAAACTCGGCGGTGGCTGCCGTGAACGTGATGGTCTTGGTCACGAACCGTCCTTTGTGAACGCCTGGCCTCACTTAGATAAATTTATGAATTTTATATTCAATAGTAATTTATTTTCTCGGTAGCTGTCGTAACCTTTGTCTTGCCAACCATACTTTCTAGGATAACGATGTTTGTGATCAAACTCATCAGAGCAAATAAGCCACGCCAAACGAAACCTAGGTGTTCATAATTCTCATAAACTTTTAATTTGTGTAACTGTTATAACATATACATGCGTTAAAAAACACAATTCATACGATTTTATCATTATTGATCCACATTCACAAAATTAACATGATTTCATCATTATTCATCTAAATTCACCAACGACAAAATAATTTTTTGAAATTTTTTTTTTAATATAGAATCAAAGATAAAAACTTTTTTTAGTTGTGTAACTGTTGGGGTACAATGTTTTGTGTACCTGGTATTGAACAAGGATAAATTTTTTTATAAGGAATTTTGATGGGAGTAGCCAGCCCCATTATAGTGAGATAAAGACTTGAGTGTTGAGTTGTATTTTGATGAAAGTACCTCTAAGGCATGAAGGGACTTGTTTCTAGGTATAACAACTAGTGTCCAAGCATCAAGTGTGTAACTTAGGTTGGGCTTGGAGCCTTGGAGCTACCAATACCTGCAATCAGACAAGATAAGGTTTCAATATAGATTTAGGGCCTTAACAAAAGTTAGAAGAGAAGCACAGTTTCTTTCTCTCACTGGACGACTCTTTGTGAGGTTGTTTAAGTTGTTGTGCCAGCAATCAATCATAAAGTAGACCACTTTGACACAACAGAAGCAGGGTACATGTTGTAGGTATAACAACTTAAGTCGAGCTACACTCTCTTCTCATTTGGAAACAAATTTAAAATTTTATTTTATTTTATTTTAGTAAAGTAATAATAATAATAATATGATAGAAATATTAAAAGTCTATGATAAGTATGATAATGGCGTCACAAAATACGAGGAATCCACGAAGATGAAGGTATTTGCCCTTTCACCCTTATTATTGTGTACATTTGCTCAGTATTCTATTCAGGAACTGAACTTTTTGGAAGACCTAGCGTATAAGTCAGTCAACTATGTGCTATAGCTGTCTGTTGTATGTGGACTTTGATTGTGAAATCCATGAATCTCTTGCATTTAGTATTGTCCACATGCATCACTTTCCTTCTATAAAGCGACCACCACTTGTATGCAGAGGGATTAGGAAGAATTTTTTTTTGTTTTTGCATCTAAGACACCGTCAATTTCACCATTGCAAGTAACCTTCTAAAGCATTTCATTATGCTTCGTTTGAGATAGCTATGGCAATTGAGCGGTGGCGGTGTCGCTGGTGTGAAACGGAGTTGATAAGCATTGTGGTGGTAGCAAACATAGTGGTGGCGATTATCTGCTTTTGCGAAGTCCCTCTTTTTTGAGTTCTGGGCATTCACAGCCGCCAATGCTTGACGACACCTACATGATTGTGGTGGTAACAAACATAGTGGTGGCCATTACCTGCTTTTGCCCAAGTCCCTCCTTTTTTAAGTTCTGGGCATTCACAACCGCCAATGCTTGACGACACCTACATGATTGTGGTGGTGTTTCAGTTTAAAACATTGTTTGGGAAAATAGCAATACTGACCACGTCTATGTAACCATTACATGTGTATTTCTGAACTGCGTTCATAACTACCACCACTTTCCCACCGCTCTCTCAAACAGTAACTTAGTGACAAAAGCCATGCAAAATGAGCATTTAATTGCACAGCAGGAATCCTTATAGTCATGTTTAGTTGCTTGAAAAAGCATCATTTGCATACTAACTTCTAATTAAATACTGTTAATACGCCACGTCTTCTTGTGTTGGGCAGTGGATGAGCAGATTTGGAAACCCAAGGTGAATGTAAAGACTGATCCTGCTCTTCATACGCTGTTGAGGAATGGAGAGGGAACAGAGGCGGGGGATAAAGCTCGAGAATTTTTCCTGGCGCTAGCGACCTGCAACACCATCGTACCAATTTTGACCGAAACCGACGATAATGCGGTTCGGTTGATAGACTATCAGGGTGAGTCCCCTGATGAACAAGCATTGGTTTATGCGGCCGCTGCTTATGGTTTTGTGCTCATCGAGCGAACCTCTGGCCACGTTGTCGTTGATGTCATCGGCCAAAGACAAAGGTACTTATTGACTTTGAGTTTAATTTTGTCAATTGCTGGTGAAGTACTTTAGTTGTTACTGGATTTTATTCTAATTTATATTTTGGTTATTGAAATTTAAAATATGAGAGATAATTATGCCCTTAATTTTTATGATCTTATCACATTAAATCTTAAATGGAAAATTTTTTACTCACAAAGTCTCAAATGCTGTTGCAGATTTGCCGACAATGATGTTCCGCAATTGGCCCTTTTTAGCTGAAGGTGATGAAAATTTCATTGCAAATCTATCACATGTGACATTTTTTCAACAATTCTTGACAATTACTAAATGGGTTAAATCCCTAAACAACCACCACACTAAAAGAACGACTTGGAAAGCAACTATGCAAAGATTACTGGGATCAAAATTGCCGAAGGACATCTTTGCTTCTTCATTTTAGACCCCCTTTCTGGTTTATAGGGCATCGCTGACCCATCCATGCTATTGCAGTTAAGAGCTCGATCCGATTTAACTACGGCGCAAATGTGCTAGACCACATTTTCCTCCTCCAGACCAAAACACATGAAGGATTTCCTTCAGGTTCTTGTGTGATGACAATTTCAGAGACATTCTGGAAATTCATGATTCTCTAGTGTGGGAGCATGTCTGCACCGTTGGCAAAGCTCTCTCACAACAACCAAAGCAACTTTGCTTTCTTATTAAGAGCTATTCCACATGATAGGAATAAAGATTCAATGAATATTTCTCAACAATAGTGTGTACATATATATACATGAGAGGGTGATCCTAACACCTGAGGTGACTCTAAGCTATATCTATCATATACAATATCTATCCCCCCCCCCCTCAAACTCAAGGAGGATTATACACCGAGAGTTTGGACAATAGATATGTATGCTGGTTCCGCGTCTGTGGCTTATTCATCAAATCTGCAAGTTGCTGCTCAGAAGGAATAAAGTGAGAAACAAGAATACCATGACCATACTGTTCTCGTAGGAAGAAAACATCCACCTCGATATGCTTGGCAAGAGAGTGCTTCACCGGATTAAGAATAATCTGAATGACACCAGTGTTATCACAATGGAGTGGAGTAGGATCTGGAGAAGCGACATCAAGCTCCTTAAGAAGCCAACAAAGCCAAATAATATCCTCAGCGGTGGTAGCCATGACCCGAAGCTCAGCCTTAGTACTGGAACGAGAGACACCAGACTGTTTCTTAGACTTCCATGCAATAAGTAAAGAACTCAAGAACAGACAGAAATCTGTGACAGTCCGACGATCAACATGATCACTGGCTCAGGTAGCATTCAAGTAAGCACGGAGCTGTAGAGAACTACAGTCGGAGAAGAAGTGGCATCGTGAAGTCGTTGCCCGGATATAGCGCAAGAGCCGCAGTAGATGACCATAATGCACAAAGGTGAGCGCGCCAACAAACTGACTCAACACATGTACAACATAAGCAATGTCGGGCCGAGAATAGTGAAGTAGACGAGACTCCCAACGAGATGACGATAGTGAGTATGATCAAAAAGTGGAACCTCATCATCCGGACGTAGCTGAAGGTGAAGCTCCATAGGAGTGTCCACGGTGCAAGAGTCAGAGAGTGCGGCCCGAGCTAAGAGATCTGTTAGAAAAGCCCAATTAAGGGCTCATGTTTTTCTCTCTAAATGTATTAGTCCCACATCTTGTATTTAGGACTTCTCTTCTCTTTCTTCTCCTATATAAGTGTATTCATACTTGTAACTATTCATTCAAGAAGTATATACAAGCTTTGAGGCCTTTCTTTACATGGTATCAGAGGCACAACCGGTCTCCGCCTGTGCTATCCGGCCTACCTGATTTCTTCTCCTAACCGCAACCGGTCTCTTCTCCTAACCGGCTGTCCGCGCGGTCTTTCCTTCCCGCGGACCCCTGCGGCTTGGTTTTTTTCTATCCGCTCCCCCCTCCCCTCTGTTTCTTTCGTGGCCTCCACCTCCTCCCTCCCTCTCCTCCTTTTTTTATACTCCTCTCTCACGTGGGTCCACCTCTCTCTCCCCGTCTCTTCCCGCGCGGACTCTTTCTATCCGCTGCGGCCTCTCCCTGCTTCTGATCGCTGTCCGTGGCGACCTGCCTCTCCTGCTCACCGCGCGGTCTCTCTATCCGCCGCGGTCTCTCCCTGCTCGCTGATTGCTACTCACAGCGACCTGCCTCTCCTGCTTGCCGCGCGGTCTCTCTCTCTCCGCTGCGGCTTCTCCCTGCTCGCTACCCGCCGCGACCTGCCTCTCCTGCCCGCCGCGCGACCTCCTTCTATCCGCTGCGATCTTCCCTGCTCGCTGATCGCGGCTCGCAGCTCGTGCCTCTTCTGCTCGCAGCGACCTGCTTCTCGGTTATCGCTGCGGCCTCGCATTTTTGCTGCTGTCCTTCCTACTCGCTACTCGCCTGCGGTATATCTTGTCGCTTGCGATCTCCCTCTGCTAGTCGCATTTTGGTCGCGATCTCCTGGTCGCTGGCGTGTCCGCCGAGACCGTGCGACTACTTCCTTTCTTGCCTCCCGACCTTTCTCTGCTACCCGCGCGACATTCCTCTTCTAACCGCCTGACCTCTTCTGCTGGCCGCGCATGGCATCCGATACTTCTGCTCCGCCAGCCTGTGCGGCTGCCTCGACTTCCGAACTTCGTGACGAATTACGGATTACGACTATCTCCCTCACTGGAAAAAGTAACATTGTTGAGTGGGTTCACTCGGTTCGCCGTGTTCTGCAGACGAAGGGTCTTCTTCACCACTTGACACGGGCCCCTCCGACTGCACCCTCCGATGACTGGCTTCGCGACGATGGTCGGGTCCAGTCCTGGCTTCTCAACTCTATGGATCTTGAACCCTACAGGATGGCGATGTATCATGATACGGCTAAGTCTATGTGGGAGGAGCTTCACGCCTTTTACTCTGGTCATGACACCCTACAGCATTTGTATGATATCATTTCCGATCTTCAGAATCTTACCCCGGGTGCTCCTGGTTATATGCTCTCCTTCGTGGCTAAAGCCAAGAGTTTGGCAGAGGCTTGGATTCAGCATCAGCCTCCTACTACCAATCTCACCACTCAACGCAACCAGAAAGAAGCTGTCGCAATCGTCATGATGATGTCCCGAGTTCCTCCCCACCTGCATAGTATTCGGGCCCAGATTCTATCCTCCGCCACAACTCCTTCACTGTCTGATGTCTGCTCCATGCTGCTCAAAGTCACGCCTCCCTCTGAGGCTCCTCATGATTTTACCCCAGCTCTTCTTCAGCAACCTCTCCTTCCGAACCCTCCTACTCGTGGATCTTCCACTCGGGGGGGGGGGGGGGAGGGCCACCGTCTCGGGGACGAGGACGTGGTGGTCGTTCTTCAATGAAATGCACTTACTGTGGCCGCGATAGTCATCTTGAAGCTACTTGTTACCGCAAGCACGGCCTGCCTCCTTATCTTACTGCTACTGCCTCTGCTGCTCCTACTCCCACTGGGCCGTCGGCCCCCGATCTGGCTTCCACTACCCGCCAATATATTGATGAGCTTCGCACCCAACTCCAACAGCTTCAAGGTGCCCTCAGTCGCTCCTCCGGCTCCGTCGCGTCCTTTTCTGCGGAAGGTATAACCTGTCTCTCTTATAGTCCCTTCTGGATCATTGATTCTGGGGCCACTCGCCATATTACCTCCCAGAAGCCCACCAAGTACCAACGGACGCCTCATCCCTCTTGCATCACTGTGGCCAACGGTGATACCCTTCCTGTCTCTGGCACCACTGCTCTTCAGCTTACTCCGACTCTCTCTCTTTCCTCGGTTCTGCATGTTCCGAGATCCCCTTTCAATTTACTTTCTGTTAGTCGTCTCACCCACGACCTTGATTGTTGCATAACTTTTTCACCTTCTTCTTTCCTTATGCAGGATCGTCGCACCCGGAGTACCATTGGTAAGGGGCAGCTGTTGAACGGGCTTTATATCTTGGACATCCCGCCTACTACTCTATCTGCTATCTCCACTGTTGATTGGCATCGCCGCCTTGGGCATGCCCCTACCGATTCTCAAGCGGGCTCTTCCTGATGTACCTCTGCAGGAGTTCTCTTGTGAATCTTGTATCTACGGCAAACAACATCGCTCTTCCTTCCCCCCTGCTTGTACCAGGAGTAATACTCCTCTCTCTTTAGTACACTCTGATGTATGGGGTCCTTATCGTGTCCCCAGTATTTTTGGTTATCGTTATTTTGTCACGTTTATTGATGACTACTCGCATACTACATGGCTTTATTTATTACATGATCGCACTGAACTTACTTCTGTGTTTCGTGCTTTTTTGACTGAGATGCGTACGCAGTTCGACTCCCCCCTCCGCGTCATCCGCACCGATAATGCCCGTGAATATACCGGGCGTGCCTTCTCTACTCTTAGCACCGAGTTCGGTATTATCCATCAAACCTCATGTGCCTATACCCCTCAGCAAAACGGGGTCGCCGAACGGAAAAATCGCCATCTTCTCGATGTTGCCCGCTCCCTTATGTTCCAAATGCAAGTTCCGGTCGAATATTGGAATTTTGCCGTCTCCACAGCTTGTTATCTTATTAACCGCCTCCCCTCATCTGTGCTAAATTTTGCCTCACCGCTCCAACTTCTGTATCCCTCCACCAACACCACCTCTCTCACACCACGGGTCTTCGGGTGTGTATGCTATGTCCACCATCTTGGCTCTCCTTCCGACAAGCTTGCTCCTCAGGCTGCCAAGTATATGTTTGTTGGCTACTCCCAGACTCAAAAGGGATATGTGTGCTACTCTCCTTCTGATGGTCGGCTGGTTGTTTCTGCAGATGTCACCTTCTGCGAACACCAGCCCTTCCACTTACCTTGCCCCACCTCGTCTTCTGCTCCACCTCCTCCCCGGCCTGCCGTACCAGTCACGCCATCGTCTCTACCCTCTTCTTCCTCCTCTCAACCAGCTCTTCCTCGGGTTCCTCCACCACTTATCCGGGTCTACTCTCGACGTACATCCAAGGATACTCCCGTGCACCAGCTCCCCGCTACCAGCGATCCCTCGGCTACGGCATATCCGGCTCCCGTCTCTACAGCTCATCCCTTGGCCAACTACGTCTCTCTCCTTCGGCTGACACCACCTCTCTACGCATTTGCCACCTCTCTTTCCTCTATTTCTATTCATAACTCTGTGCAGGAGGCGCTTACACATCCAGGGTGGAGGGCAGCCATGGAAGATGAAATGCGGGCTCTTTGGGCTAACCAGACCTGGGATCTGGTCCCTCTTCCTACTGGTCATACCTCTGTGAGCTGCAAATGAGTCTTTGTTGTAAAGCATACGACGGATGGAACTGTTGACCGCCTGAAGGCACGCCTCGTGACCCGGGGCTTTACTCAGCAACATGGCCTTGACTATGAGGAAACTTTCTCTCCAGTGGCAAAATTGAACACGGTCCGCGTTCTTCTTTCCTTGGCAGTTCATCATCACTGGCCACTTTATCAGTTGGATATTAAGAATGTCTTCCTCAACGACGATCTGCAGGAGACGGTTTATATGCAGAAACCTCCCGGGTTTGAGACCACGGGGGAGTCTTTGGTATGTCACCTTCGGAAATCCATTTATGGTCTCAAACAGTCCCCGCGTGCGTGGTTTGAAAAATTCAGTAAGGTGGTCTGTGCTAGTGGCTTCACTCGGAGCTCGGCTGATTTTTCTCTGTTCACCCGCCCTCGGTCAACCGGGACTGTGATTCTTCTGGTCTACGTTGACGATATCCTGATTACTGGCAACGACACGACAGGAATACAACAGATCAAGGAACAGTTAAATTCCGCCTTTCAGACCAAAGATCTGGGCAACCTTCGGTACTTTCTTGGGCTCGAGATCGCACGACGCTCTGATGGTCTTGTGTTATCTCAAAGGAAGTACTGTATGGACCTCCTTCATGATGCAGGTTATTCTGAGTGCAAACCTGCGGAGACTCCTATGGACGCCAATCACAAGCTCTCGGCCCATAGTTCTGACTCTGACAAGCTGCTTACAAATCCGGAATATTACAGATGCTTGGTTGGGAAGCTGATCTACCTTACGGTGACTCGACCAGACATCTCGTTTGTTGTAGGAGTTGTGAGTCGGTTCATGCACGCTCCTCGGACATCTAATCTTCAAGCGGTCGAGCTCATCCTTCGATATCTCAAGATCGCCCCCGGACAAGGACTTGTGTATAAGCCATCCACATCTCTATCACTCGTCGCTTACTCTGACGCTGACTATGCAGGATCTATCGATGATAGGCGCTCCACTACGGGGTTCTGCACTTACTTTGGTGGTCATCTCATAACATGGCGTAGCAAGAAACAATCTGTGGTTGCACACTCTTCTGCTGAAGCCGAGTACCGAGCTATGGCTGCGGTTGCTTCCAAGCTAACCTTGCTTGAGAGCCTTCTGGGAGACTTGGGTGTTCGTCTCTCATCACCGGCTACCTTATTTTGTGACAGTCAGGCAACAATACATATTGCCAAGAATCCGGTGTTTCGCGAACGCACAAAGCATATCGAAGTTGATTGTCATTTTATCCGAGAAAAGGTACAGTCAAAGAAGATAGATTTTGAGCATGTTCCTGCTAAAGACCAAGTTGCGGATATCCTGACAAAAGCTCTCTCCAGGCCTCTATACTATCAGTTTTTATCCAAGATTGATGCCTACGACTTGTACGCTCCAGCTTGCGGGGGAGTGTTAGAAAAGCCCAATTAGGGGCCCATGTTTTTCTCTCTTTTTTCTCTCCATGTATTAGTCCCACATCTTGTATTTAGGACTTCTCTTCTCTTTCTTCTCCTATATAAGTGTATTCATACTTGTAACTATTCATTAAAGAAGTATATACAAGCTTTGAGGCCTTTCTTTACAAGATCTAATGTGTAACACTGCTGAGAAAGCTGAAAACCACGGTTTTTAGAGGTGACCTCAAGGCCCAAGAAGTAGCTCAACTGTCCAAGATTAGTCATCTAAAACTGCTGCTGAAGGTGATGATTGACGAAGGTCACATGAGAAAGATCATCACCAGTAATAATCATATCATTCACATAAAGCAACAAAAGAGTTCGACCACGAGAGGAGGAATGCACAAACAGGGCTGGATCATGTGAGCTCTGGAGAAAACTGGCGTCTATAATGGCTGATTTGAAACGTGCAAATTACGCGTTGGGCGTCTTCTTGAGGCCGTAAAGAGCTTGTCGTAAGCGGTTTAAGGCATGGAGGAAAGAAGAGATCAGGAGGAGGAAGCATATACATCTCCTGCTAAAAGTCACGGTGAAGAAAGACATTCTTCACGTTGAGATGGAATAGAGACTAGTGGCGAACAGCTATAACCGCAATAAGAGTACGAACCGTAGTCATGTGAGTGACCAGAGCGAAGGTCTCATCATAGTCTCGTCCCTTCTCTTGCTGAAAACTACGAGCCACAAGTCGAGCCTTGTACCTTTCCACAAAACCATCTGAGCGAGTCTTAACCTTGAATGCTCACTTGCAAGTAATAGGCACAACACCGGGTGGAAGATGGACAAACTCCCAGGTACAAGTGTGCTCGAGTGCCGCCAACTTAGTAGATATGACGGCCTGCCACTCAGGAATCGGGGCAGCCTCACGGTAGGAAGTCAGCTCTGGAGTACCACAAACAGTAACATGAAGAACAGACAGGTCCAACGGTAGTGTAACAATGCTAAGGCGGTCGGGAGGACGTCGCTCACGAGGTGGGTTGTGGTGCACAGGTGTATTATCCACAACACACTCACTAGAGCAGACATGCACTGAGCCTAGGGGAACTGGAGGCGAGGGAACAGAAGGGGGCGACGAGTGTAGTGATATGGGAGGGGGACGACGAGTGTGTCAGAGGGATAGGGAGGTGGCGAAATGGAGGAGTGAGAAGGTTACAGAGTAAACTTTGACAAGGGAAGATGAGGTGACGGAGTAGACTGCGACAAAGGAGGAGGAGGTGACAAAGTAGACTGCGACAAGGGAAGGGGAGGTAAACAGACCAGAGGAGAGGATACATGAGGCGGAGAGATGAGAAGAGTGAGAAACTGCCCGTCATAGGGAGTAATGGATGAGTGAGGTCGAGTGGACAGAGGATACGAAGAAAGAGTGAGACTCGTCAAAGATAACATCACGTGAGATGCGAAGTCGATATGTAACATGGTCATAACATTGATACCACTTGTGCTCAGTACTTTATGTAAGAAAGACACAAGGAACAGACTGAACAAAGAACTTAGTACGCTTACGTGGAGGGAGTAAAACATAACACTGATAACCAAAAACACGAAGATGAGTGTAACGTGAGGGTCGAGAGTACAGACACTCACCAGGACACTAACCCTAAAGGAAAGTGGTGAGCTGCAGGTTAATAAGATAGACAGCGGTGGAAACAACCTCAGCCTAGAAATGAGGAGGAACGTGGGAGGAGATGAAGGGTGCGTGCTGTCTCAATAATGTGGTGATGCTTTCTTTCAGCGGTGTCATTCTGAGCATGTGCACTGGGATAGACAAGCTGAGGGAGAGTGTCGTGGGTAGCTTGCAAATATTGAAAAATATAAGAGAGATACTCCCCCCTAAGTCAGAATGGAAAATGCGTATGGAAACAAAAAATTGGGTGCGCATCATAGCAAAAAAAATAACATAGATCTGAAAAATTCAGATCGAGAATGCATAAAATAGACTCAACAATAAAAAAAATAGTCATCAACAAAAAGAACATAATACCAGTGTCCGTCCTTGGATACAAAAGGTACGGGTCCCCATACATTAGAATGAACTAAATGAAAAGTACGCAGAGACTTGGACTCACTAGACGGATAGGAGAGTTGTAGCTGTTTACCGAGCTTACAACTCGAACAAGAGTGAGACCGATCAATAGAAACACATCCAAGAAAATTATGACTAATGAGAGAAGCTAGACGTAAATCACTGGGATGACCGAGACGGTGATGCCACTGAGAAAAACTTGTTGAAAGAAGACAAATGGAGGAAGCTGCAGGTGATAATGAAGTTGATGGAAGGTGGAGACGATCAAGGGCGTACACCTGGCTACTATGACAACCAACTCCAAGGAGTGTCCTAATCAGATGATTCTGCACACTGCATGTAAACTCATCAAAAATAACAAGACAACCGTGGGATGTGAGTTGGCTGGCGGATATAATGTTCATGGATAACTTAGGTATGTAGGCAATATCCGGAATATGGAAATGACTAGTATGAAGGAGACCACGACCGGTGATGTGGTAAGTGGTGTCATCTGCTACCATGATACTAAGGGCAGAAGAGATGGGCTGACATGACAAGAGGTGGGTGACATCATATGTCATGTGAAAGGAGGCTCCAGAGTCAAGCAACCAGTCAGAGGAGGAGATACCTGCAGAGGCGGAGGCAGCCGACTGAGAGGAGCGAGGCAGTTAAGCCTGCTGGGGAACTGTCGGGCAATCAGCTGAGTAAGCTTATATACAGAGAAAGACTGCGCCAGAGCCAAAAATTGAGTTGAAGGAGCACCAGAACACGCTGCTGACCAAGCTGATGAGTCCTCTGAAGCTTGCGACACTTAGATTTGACATCCACAAGACACTGACAGTAGTAGCGGCAGACAGGCGGGCAACGGGAAGCGCCAGACTGAGCTTCAGTAGTTGTAGTAGGTGTCGGAGGAGGACGAACACCAGATGCCATCGAGATGATCAACTGAGGAAGGTGGGAGATACGGGATTAGCCGAAGAAGAATATCGGGGCTGCCGAGTCAACCAGAGAAGAAAGTCGTGGAGTGGCGAAGCCGCGAATGGGCTGAATCGGATCTGAGTAGCAGCAGGAGCATCAGATGGTCGACTGAAGATGGGTTGGAGGGAGTTGAAGATCGATTGGAGGTCATCCTAGGCGATATCGCAAAGCCGGAGCACTGACAGACGGAAGACACGAACGTGCTGGCGTGTGAAAGACACGGGAATGATGGATCAGGAACAGGCGGAAGTGTCTGATCAGCAAAGAACGTCGAACAGTGGAGGAATAGCGATCAGGAAGAGCCTCTGTCAACGGGACCTTTGGAGGAGAAATTGGGGCTAAGCGAGATCCACGTGGAAACGAAGGAAGAAGCACGCATGGAGCTGGCTAGTGGCGTCGAATCCCTGCTGAGGAGCTCGCAGATTCTGGAAGGAATGAAGCCCTAGCGTCGAACGATCGAACATAAGTCTGGATCAAGCGTAACCTTCGCTGGGAGGAGACAGGATCAAGCGATCGAACGAGAGACTTGGAAGAGCGGCTAGGGTAGGGTTTTCCTTAGCTCTGATACCATGATAGGAATAATGATTTAATGAATATTTCTCAACAATAGTGTGTACATATATATATATATATATGAGAGGGTGATCCCAACACCCCAGGTGACTCTAAGCTATATCTACCATATACAATATCTAACACCACATTCATAAAATTTGCTCTGTTGTCTTTTAAGCTCTTTACAGAGAATGATTAGCACAAGGCATGAATTTGAATGCCTGTACCATCTTGAAGTTGTTCCAACTCCCAGTCTAATTACATGTGTAATTGTTTTTTTGCCACTGAATATTCATTGCCAATTGAGGCATCCATCATTACAGAACCTAAAGAATCTCTACTTTTGTTGAGTCGTTTGAGGTAGGTTGTAAATCCTATCAGTTATACATGCACCTTCATATGACTAATTCGTCTGCAATCAATGTCCATTGTTTATTTGTTTTAGTTTGTTTCTGTCTGCAATCAATGCCCAGTTCGCCTAAGAGGATGGGGAGATTGAACCCGTTGGTTCAGTTTCCATAACCTTCGTCCCCATCCGATGATACACCGTGTCGAAACTGTTCCGGTTCATAACAAAATTAAAGTAGAATGAAAAACGAAATAGAAAATTAACAACACAAGTCACAGATTTACGTGATTCACCCCAAGATGGGCTACAAACAACAACAGTCGGAATTTAGTTTCCGAATGTCAAAATATGTCAAACCCTATAGCAACAAGGAGTTTATACAACATTCCGTACATTTACAAAAAAATCAAAAATACACCGGACCCCACGAGTCGTGTTCATCGTCAATCTTTTGGGGGTTAAGATTCGAGGTATCTAATTAATAGTTTCGTTGGGTCCATGACCCAATAAGTCTAAATTTTGTTTTCAATGTTTTTTTAGTTTTATCGATGGTTTCTCACATGTTGCGTAGATTTATCTAACGAGTCTCATTTTTAAATCAACCCGGTCTATAAAATCTTCTACGAAGAGGCGAAAATCTGATATTATGTCTCCATTAAAACTTGACTGTGGCAATGAAAAATAATACCTTGTTTATTCATTTCAAGAATTTATGTCACATTTTGTTGTCCATCATAAATCTTTATGCACTTAAACAACTCCATAAGATATCATACCTTTGATAGAGAAACAATGAATCCAATTATCTATTCACAAGAGTAAGGAAATATATATACAAATACATGAGAGGGTGTTCACAACACCCACGGTGAGTTAAGATAACTCTGTCACACATTAAGTACACTACATCTAACTCATCCCCCCCCCCCCCCACACACAAATTCACGGGGGATCATACACCGAGAATTTGGACAGAAGATGAGCATGTTGGGTTCTCGTTTGCGTCTTAGTCATCAAATCTTCAATCTGCTGCTCGGAAGGAACAAATGAATGAGCAAGAGTACCACAATCATATTGCTCACGCAGGAAAACATCAACCATGATATGCTTGGAGAGTGGGTGCTTCACCGGTGTTATCACAGTAGAGTGGGGTGGGATCTGGAGAAGAGACATCAAGGTCCTTAAAGAGCCAACGAAGCCAAATAGTATCCTCAGCGGTGGTAGCCATGGCCTGAAGCTCAGCCTCAGTGCTGGAACAAAAAACACTAGTTTGTTTCTTGAACTTCCATGCAATAAGAGAGGAACTCAAGAACATCTAGAAACCAGTGACAAAGCGATGATCAACATGATCACTGGCCCAGGTAGCATCCAAGTAAGCACAGAGCTGCAGAGAACTGCTGCTAGAGAAGAAAAGACCACGAGAAGTCGTCACTCGGAGAGCGCAGAAGCCGCAGCAGGTAACCATAGTGCATAGAGGTAGGCGCACTAACAAACTGGCTCAACATATGAACTGCATGAGCAATGTCAGACCGAGTAATGGTAAGGTTGACAAGGCTCCCAACAAGATGGCGGTAGCGAGTGGGGTCGGAGAGTGGAACACCATCATCCGGACGTAGCTGATGGTGAAGCTCCATAGGGGTGTCCACTGTGCGAGAGTCAGAGAGAGCGGCCCGATCTAGGAGATCTAATGTGTATCTATGCTGAGAGAGCTGAAAACCGCTGTCTGTAGAGCCGACCTCATGACCCAAAAGTAGCTCAGCAGTCCGAGGTTGGTCATCTGAAACTGCTGCTGAAGGTGATGTTTGGCGAAGACCACATGAGAAGGATCATCGCCAGTAATGATAATATCATCCACATAAAGTAACAAAAGAGTCCTACCACAAGAGGAACAATGCACAAACAGGGCTAGATCATGTAGACTTGGCTGGAATCCGGCGGCTATAATGGCTGAGCTGAAACGAGCAAACCATGCGCGGGACGCCTGCTTGAGCTCATAAAGGGCTCGCCTCAAGCGACAAACAAGGCCTGGAGGAGAGGATAGATCAGGAGGAGGAAGCATGTATACCTCCTGCTGAAGATCACTGTGAAGAAAAACATTCTTCACGTCGAGATGAGACAGAAACCAGTGGCAACAGCTGCAACTGCAATAAGAGTCCGAACCGTAGTCATATGAGCGACAGGAGCAAAAGTCTAATTATAATCACTCCCCTGGTCCTGCTAAAAACCACGAGCAACTAGTTGATCCTTGTACCTCTCTACAGATCCATCAGAGCGAGTCTTGATCTCAAAGACCCACTTGCAAGTAATCGGAACAACACCAAATAGAAGAGGAACAAGGTCTCATGTACGAGTGTGCTCAAGTGCCTCCAACTCAGTAAACATAGCAACCTGTCACTCAGGTTTCTGGGCAGCCTCACGGTAGGTGGTTGGCTCTGGAGTACTACAAGCAGTAGCGTGGTTTACTAAATGTTTGTTTACTGAATGCTTATTTTTTTGTTTTAAAATATTGTTGCGATGGTTGATAATTACTATTGCTCGTATTAATTTGTCTCTGTCACCGACGGAATCATTGCATATAGACTATGGTTAGCGTGTCTAGTTTTCATTTTCATCCCTAGAGATCTTGGATTTGTCCACCCCTTAGTCTACCCTACATTAATACCATGTTTGAAACTAAGCATCAAACTCAAAACCAATTGGTTATAGGTGGTGGGGCTTATGATCTATGTTAAGTGCACATGGATTTATGTGCTTTTCAATGTGGGACTATATACTCAACAATTTTTGGGTTGTAGGATGTTGAGATGCAAACCAGTTAATGCATCAATTAATCATAACTCTAAAATACTTCCAGATTATGGGGAGCTATGGGATGATCCATGGAGACACCAAGACTCGTGGGGATGATGAACTATCTCAAGGTTACACAACCCGATAATTCTTATCTCACTAGTATTGTGAGCTCGCTTATGTGTTATCCTCGCACAATTCATTGAGATGCAATATATAATTTTCTGGTCATTTTATGGATATGGATGTGTAGTAGGTCTTTCAGATGAAGAATAGGCGTGATCACCAATTGATTGGAGATTTGTCATAAGACATTGTGTGTTTGTTGGAGCAAATTTGGCAGCCTGAAAAAGTAGAAGCAAAATGTAGTATTTCGGTGAAGTTACATTTTTTTGCACTAGCAATTTTGAGTAGCATCTTGAAATTTTGGTTCATATTGATTTATGATCCTATGGTAACCTTTATAACCTTTGGTCTTTTAACATTATTTTTGTTACATTTTAACTTTACTAATGTTAGTTCTTCTGCATCTAATGCTATGTTGGTTGCAGGTTTGATGTATGGGGTCTTCATGAGTTTGATAGTGATCGAAAGAGGATGTCGGTTATAGTTGGATTTCCTGATAAGACAGTGAAGGTTTTTGTTAAAGGTGCAGACAATTCGATGTTTGGAGTTGCAGAGAAGATGTTGAATGCGGATGTGGTTGAAGCAACCAAATCACACCTCCACACCTACTCAACATTGGGACTGCGAACTTTGGTCATTGGTGTGCGAGAAATGAATAGAATTGAGTTCAATGAGTGGAATTTTTCCTATGAAAAAGCCAACACAGCATTATTTGGGAGGGGGAACTTATTAAAAACAGTTGCATTGAATATTGAGAACAACATTAGCATTCTGGGAGCCTCGGGAATCGAAGATAAGCTACAGCAAGGTGTGCCTGAAGCGATAGAATCTCTGAGGCAAGCTGGGATGAAGGTCTGGGTTTTGACTGGAGACAAGCAAGAAACTGCAATTTCAATCGGATTTTCTTCCAATCTCTTAACTGGAGAAATGTCCCAAATTATAATAAACAGCCATTCGAGGGAATCATGTAAAAAGAGTTTGGGAGATGCCCTTGCTCTCACTAAAGTTGTTGTAGACACAGTTTCTCAAAAAATCCCTTTTGCTTTGATAATTGATGGGACCAGCTTGGTCTATATCCTCGAGACTGAGTTAGAAGAAGAGGTATGATCCTAAAAGTAAAATCCAACATTTTTCTGCAGTATAATGTACTAAAATCCTCTATTCTTTGATGTTTTAGTAGTTCAAGTCTAAGCACCATCTAAACCCTAATCTTGAATCCTAAGCCTAAAATCCCATGCCGTATAACCTTAAGTTGTACTACCCTAAGCCTAAAACCCGAACACATAATACCCTTAAGCCCTAGTCTTTAAGAGTTAGAAGACTATAATCGTAAGAAAAAAATTAAATTTTCAGCATTATGATGCGTTCATTTTCTTCATTCTTGTATGTTTCAGCTGTTCAAAGTAGCAACATCTTGCAATGTTGTTTTGTGCTGTCGAGTGGCGCCGTTGCAGAAGGCTGGGATAGTCGCTCTAATCAAGAACAGAACAGATGATATGACTCTTGCTATTGGAGACGGTAATTTTGAAATCGGCATTCTTTCAGAATTAGATATTTCAACAATTTTCAAAATTATGGGTTAACATTATTTACATGTGTGCAATTCAGGTGCAAATGATGTTTCAATGATCCAGATGGCTGATGTTGGGATAGGCATTAGTGGCCAAGAAGGGCGGCAAGCTGTCATGTCCTCCGATTTTGCCATGGGCCAGTTCAGATTCTTGGTGCCCCTTTTATTGGTTCATGGCCACTGGAACTACCAAAGGATGGCATATATGATCTTGTACAATTTCTACAGAAATTCTATTTTGGTGTTCATACTTTTCTGGTAAGTAGCCTTGATGAGAATAATCAATATATTTTTACTAAATTAGTTCATAAATTTTTGTGTTGAAAGTTCAAGGTTTCTACTTATTAACAAAATATGATTTCTGATCTTGCAATGATTTTTCATTTTTAAATAGAATCAATGTTATTTCCGTAGCCTTTTTGACTGTAGGCTTCTCATTACAAGCATAGAAAGGATGGAGTAAAATAAATAAATTTTTAATGTGGTGAATGGTACACAAAATGAAGATAAGATGGAGAAAAATAAATTTCGTTATTTGGGAATATTTATAACACAGTAAAACGTGCACCGCTGTGTCACGAGTTCTCGCAAAACAAGAAAAAATTGGTAGCCCATTGATACACAAGTAAAAATTGTGTGAACAAGACGTGTAAAATAGTGTTAAGTGTTAACGTTCAAGTAGCATCTACACGAATGGATAGAGGAGCAGTGGCAGCACCCACTAAAATTCAAAATATTACGTCCTGAATAATATTCTCTAGAGGCAGCACGTTGAAAAAAATGGAGGGCTTCAAACTTTGTCGTTCTAAAAATTTTCATTAATTAGGGATCAAGCTGTAGACTTTGTTCTATTAAATTTTTTGTTAAATTTAGGAAAAATTACAAGCTTTGTGATATTAGAAATTATGTCAACAAGTTGTATGCCCCATCTCTTGAAAGATTACATTAAGCCTAAGATTAACATCTAATAATTGAGTTCTTAAGGGCAAACTAGATAATTAAATGTATTTTATGCAAAAAAACTTATCTTTGAATTCATATTGTATGTTATTATATGGCAATTTGCTGTATAGATCCACTAAAAAAAGTAAATGAAAAAATATATTATCAATATTCATGCACCAAGCTTTGTTAAGAGTCAATGCATTGAAAACCATTTTCTATAAATTTGAGATCGTGATGATAAGATGAGCGCATCATGAAAATGATTCTAAAAAATTCTCCTTGATCCTTCTTTTATGTATTATGGTATAATACATGAGGTTTAGAGTGCAATCCCAACAAAATTGTCATGTAAGTGTTGATTAAATATTAAACTTGTAGAAAAAGAGCACAAACACTTGCAAAAATTGTGAACCTTTGCATATACTTCTTGTGTATGTAAATACAAGTATGAATACATATATATAGGGATAGAAGAGAGAGAAGAGTCCCAATTTCAAGATGTTAGACCATTACAAGAAGAGGAAGAAGGCCTATGATGAGTCATTAAATGGGCCTTTATATATTCTTTTTCTAACACTTCCCCGCAAGCTGGAACGTACAAGTCGTAGGCACCCAGCTTGGACAAGAACTGATAAAATAGAGCACTCGGCAAGGCGTGAGAAGATCAGTAACTTGATCAGTAGCCGGAACATGTTTCAGTTCCAGCTTCTTCATTTGAACTTTTTTCCGAATGAAGTGACAGTCAACTTCAATGTGTTTCGTTCTTTCAGGGAAGACAGGATTCTTAGCTATGTGAATCGCAGCTTGACTGTCACAGAGTAAGGTGGTTGGTGAGGAAAGTTTTACTCTCATATCACTTAGGAGACTCTCAAGCTATGTGAGCTCAGATGCAACAAACTCCATCGAACAGTACTCAACTTCGGCCAAAGATCAAGCAACTACAACCTGTTTCTTACTGTGCCAGGTAACAAGGTGACCTCCGAAGTAAGTACAAAATCCGTTGGTGGAACGTCGATCATTCAGGGAACCATCGTAATCAGCATCTGAATATGCAAACAACGTTGGAGTAGAGGAGGAGAAAGTTCTGTATACCAGTCCTTGACCAGGAGCATTTTTCAGGTATCACAGAATACGTTTGACGGCCTGTAGATGTGACGTCCGAGGAGAATGCATAAACCGGCTGACAACCCCAACAGCAAAGGATATGTCAGGTCTTATGACTATTAGATATATCAATTTTCCAAACAGACGTCGATAGTATTCTGTATTTGGAAGAAGAAGATCTTCATCAAAGGAATGAGCACACAACTTGTGATTGGCGTCTATAGGAGTGTTAACCGGCTTACATCTAGAATATCCAGCATCCTGAAGAAGGTCGAGACAGTACTTCCGTTGAGATAGGACAAACCCATCAGAACGTCTTGCAATCTCAAGGCCAAGGAAGTATCGAAGGTTCTCTATATCTTTTGTTTGAAAAATAAAACTGAGGTGTTGTTTGACCACTTGGATTCGTTTTGAATCCTCTTCTGTGATTAGGATGTCATCGACATACACCAAAAAAAAGAACCGTTCCTATTGTGTTATGTCGAGTGAACAGAGAAAATACGCCGAGCTTCGAGTAAAGCCAATCTCCCAAACATCCCTGCTAAACTTATCGAACCATACCTGAGGAGATTGTTTGAGACCATAAATCGACTTCTTAAGGAGACAAACTTGGGACTCCCCCGTGATCTCAAACTCGGGAGGCTATCACATGTGGAAAGTTTCTTGGAGATCGTCATTGAGAAAAGCATTCTTGATATCAAGTTGATGTAAGGGCCGTTGACGATGCACAACTACGGAGAGGACATAAACCGTGTTGAGCTTGGACACTGGAGAGAATGTTTCCTCATAATCTAGACCTTGTTGTTGAGTAAATCCACGCGCCACCAGTCGGGCCTTAAGTCGATCAATCGCCCCATCAGGAGCATGCTTGATGACAAAGAACCATTTACATCCAACGGTAGTCTGTCATGGAGGAAGAGGAACCAGATCCCATGTCTGATTACCCCAAAGAGCCATCATTTCTTCGTTCATGGCCGTCCGTCAACCCAGATGTTGACAAGCCTCCTGCACAGAGTTACAGACAGAAATGGAGGATAATGAAGTAGCAAAATTTGAAGCCTCGGGTTCAGACGATGTAAGGATGCATAATTTTCCAGAGGATGGGTTGTGGAGAGAGAAGCCGGGTCGACAGGTCGCAGAGTGCTAGAGGTTGAAGTCGACTACAGCGGGGCGACGAAGTGAGGAGGTCGTCGAGTATACACATGAAGAAGAGAGTGGGGGTGGTGGAGTCCTGAAGCTGGGAAGGGGTTGAGAGGAGATGGTTGAGGAGACGGAGCTGGTGGTGGTGGAGGAGACGTAACTGGCATGATAGGTCTTGGTAAGGGTGGTGGTGGTGGAGAGGACGGTGCAGTGAAGAAAAACGGTTGATCTTCCAGAAAGGTAACATCAGCTGAAACAGTCACCTTGCGGGTAGTGGGAGAGTAGCAAACATATCCTTTCTGAGTACCTGAATAGCCAACAAACATATATTTAGCCGCCCAAGGATCAAACTTGTCGGTGGTAGGACCAAGTAAATGAACATAGCATGTACAACCAAATATTCGAGGTATTAGAGGGAATGGAGGTGTGGAAGGAAAGAGGAGGCTGTACGGGGTGGCGTTGTCGAGGAGAGAGGATGGTAAACAGTTAATAAGATAGGAGGTTGAACGGGGTGGCATTGTCGAGGAGAGAGGATGACAAACGGTTAATAAGATAACACGTCATTGAAACCGCAAAGTGTCAGTACGTCTTGGGAACGTGCTTTTGAATCCTGAGAGAGCGAGCAACATCAAGAAGGTGTCTGTTTTTACGCTCAGCCACATCGTTTTGTTGGGGAGTATATGCACGTGGCGTTTGATCAATAATCCCAAACTCAGAGGAGAGGTTATCAAACTCATGATTAGTGTATTCTCGAGCATTATCCGTCCGAATTGTTTTGATTTTGTTGGAGAATTGAGTACGAGTCTCAAGAGCAAAAGCCCGAAATACACGCGGAAGTTCGGAACGATCACAAAGTAAGTACAACCATGTCATTCGAGAATAATCATCAATAAAGGTGAGAAAATAACGATAACCAGAGATACTTGTTATTTTATACGGGCCTCAAATATCAGAATGTACTAACATAAAAGGAGCAGAGCTCCGAGTACAATGAGGAGGATAAGAGTAATGATGTTGTTTCCCCAAAATACAAGAATCACAAGTAAAAGTAGGAAAATGAACATCAGGAAGGGCCTTCTTGAGAACGGGAAGAGGAGTATGCCCAAGACGCCGATGTCAGTCAGCAGAGGAGACAGAGGAGAGAACGGCAGGGGATACATCAAGAAGGTAGAGCCCATTGTGCAGTCGTCCTTTACCAATGATACCCTGCGTCCGTAGGTCCTGCATAAGAAACGAAGAAGAGGTGAATGTGACAGAACAATCCAAATCGGTAGTGATGCGACTAACAAAAAGTAAATTAAACGGAGAGCCCGAGATTTATAGGTATATCAGCAGAGCCGGAGACAGAAACGGTGTTGTCATTGGCTACAATGATAAACTTGGGGTGCGGAGAATCCAAGTATTGAACTATATAAATTAAACTATTTATCATTTCATTACCATGCATCTTGCGGATGTATACGTATGTAAAGGACATTGGGTACTAGTTAGGGCATCTCTGTGTTGACGGATTTGATGGCTATAATTCACGTATGGGAGATACTAGAAAATTGAAACTTAGGTATCTTTTGGAGGGGTGTTTTTGCAGCGATGGCATTTTAAATAACTCTCACCGTTGTTTTATGGTCGATTGGGAGCCGCATTTAAAATCGTAAAATGTGGATTTTAATGCTTTTAGGCATATACACGACTGCAGACCCCTCCCAGTTTACATGCTTCTATTTTTTTGCAATTCCTAATTCCTCAACCTAGCCCTCTCACGATCTTTCGTGATTCTCCTCCCCTAACCCTAATCCTCTCCCGGCGAGGCTGTCGTCGACCACTGTTGGCTTGCCGATCACCACAGGGTTCTTCGAAGACCGAGGATCGATCACTTCATCATGCTTGCCGACTCTTCCTTACTCGTCGGCCTTGCATGGTTCTTCGAATTCCACCGGCTACTCCTTTTCCTGGGTAATATTCTCCTCCTTCCTCCTTTGATTCAAATTTATTGCCAGTTTTTCACGTCCTCTATTAGGTTCTTCTTGTTTAAAAATAGTGTATGTTTTCACTTCATAAACAAGTGTAGCTGCTGACATTTTTTACAAACCAAAATTCCAAGCTTTTGTTGGATGATTTTGCTTGCATGTCTAACAAAAGATGGTGGTGGCTTAAAAATTTAATTCCATTTTGATCCAAAAGAGAAAGATTATTTTGTCATAATGAAAACAATTTCTTGGAACAGTGCAACTGCATTCATGACGACAGTTTTTAAATGTTGCGTTCACGACCACCACTGCCACGCAAAACAACCCCTTGGACTTTCTCGAAGCCAAAGCGACTTATCTCATATATAAAGTATGAATGAATAATGATAGTGGGTGAATTTGGGAGAGGAGTCCAATGCCGTTTCGTATTTGAGCGGATAACAAGAAATCAACTTTAATGTTTTATATCTAGTATGTGCCAAAGAACCTATATTTGTTTTGCAAACTATTGAACCCGGGCACATGCCTGGGTGTGCCGCAAATGGTTCCGCCCCTGTAGAGGAGTATGGAGAGGCCTATTCCAAGTAGTTGGGCAATGGTTAATATTGATGATAAACATTCCTTTTTAAAATTTCACAAATGATGGGCGCATCAAATGTTAATATGTTGGCGGTGATTCTGACATTATACTACTTTACGAGGGAAAGGAACATAATGGAATAGACAGGGACACGACTGGACTCTACCAACAATTCTGATGAATGCAGCAATTTAGTTCTTTAATTTCAATGGAAATAATTGTTGTAAGTAGGTGCGGTGAAGTTGAATCTGAACAATAAGTCATCTTTTCACATTTTGATTGGAAGTTAGGCATGCTTATGTTGGAGTAATACAAAATTGTATGACCTCCTGAGAAGTATCCCAAGGAAACAAATAATGTATTTTAGCCAAAAAAAATGGACAACTCAAAATGTTAATTCTGTGTTGTTAGAAGATGTTTCCTGTAATAGATTGTTAAGAGTGACTTGAACATTCACAGGAGTCATTTGATGCTAATTATTCTTTAAAAACATATACCGTCCCATTTTCATTGATACCTCTCTTTCAATGATGCAAGTTAGGCTCTTTTTTATACTCCATTTGGCTCCGGTAGCGTTTTTGATTCACCTCATAAGAGAGATGAAAATATTTGGGTAGCCCCCATTTTGAAGCTTCGGTGCAGCAGAAAACTCCATTTCCCACCAGAAGATGAGAGCTCCATCTCTCACCAGAGCATCATTTTCTGGAAGAGTCGCTGACACTTCTCTCCCAAATGGAGCCTTAATCCCCGTAACTCCATAGTTAGTGAAAGGGAAAAGTGAATTTCTTTATGCGATCACATATAATGAATTTGCCTGTTTTTGCCAAAAGCAGTAAAGCACAAAAAGTTGATCATTCGTCTTTTTCCGTCCTTTTTTTCACGGTGTATGGATAATGAAACTGTCTTTTTTATTTAAATTTCTGCAGGTATGTCTTATATACCGCTTTCAGTTTATCAACGGCTATCAGCGAATGGAGCAGTGTCTTGTATTCAGTTATTTATACGGCTCTCCCTACCATAGTAGTAGGAATTCTTGACAAGGATTTGAGCAGGAAAACCCTTCTCAAGTACCCGCAACTCTACGGGTCTGGGCAGAGAGAAGAGCGTTACAACCTGAAGCTATTCATTCTCACCATGATGGATTCTCTTTGGCAGAGTTTGGCCGTCTTTTTCATACCATTTCTTGCTTACAGACACAGCACAGTCGACGGATCTTCCATTGGCGACCTGTGGATCCTTGCGGTAGTTATCATTGTGAACCTTCACTTGGGATTGGATATTTTCAGGTGGACTTGGATAACGCATGCGTCCATATGGGGATGCATAGTTGCGACGGTCATTTGCATGATCATCATTGACGCGTTGCCCATATTACCGGGATTTTGGTAAGTGTTCTTTTTTAAGTTAGGTAAGGTACATTTGGATGTTTTTAGTTGAAAGCTCGCATGCACGAATCTAGAGAAATGTAGTGTAGGACAAATAATCTTCATATGATTAAGTAAGATACTGTGTGTAAATCAGAGTGATGACAAGTAAGTATCCAACCTGAAATTAATTAGTTATTCGTGGAGGGGCTGAGATATATATTAATTGCATACGGCTAGATGAGTTTCCTGATGTGAGACTAAAATGTTCTCAACACATTTCCTCATGTGTAGGGTATTTGGCTCAATTACTTGAATTTCCTTCTAATTTGGTGGCGTTAGAGTGAGTAGTTGTGCCTAACATGCCCTGATACCATTTTAGTACTTTAAATATTCAACTAAAAATACAAAAATCAACTGATTGTAGTTGCAGGGATGCAAGATCTATATTAATTGTATAAGAGTACTAAGTTTAATGTACACCTTCATTATCAACAAAAGAAATAAAAATAAATCCACACATACACTAGAATTTCAAATGTGAAAACTCCCGGAGGAAAAAAAATAATGGTATTATGTTTAGGACAAAATTGCTTCCCTTGAAGACTAATAAAAGAGCAACACACTTGGTTGAAAGTGTTCATCACTATGTTAATTAGCTACATGTGTTGGCAATGTGTAAAATATTGTAAATGAAAACCTAGAGTATGATGAATAGGTATCCAACCACACAATATGAAGAATAAAATGAGAGTCCTAGAGTCAAGATTACTATCAATATCCCTTCAATTCCAATTTGAATGCAACATATTGCTGAGAATATAGGCTCCGTTTGGTGCGACGTTTTTGCTTCCTTGAGTTTGGACAAAAACCTCACCATCATAGAATGCATGTTTGGCATGACAATGGTCACGACCACCACCAAGAAAATAAAGATAGTTTTGAACATAAAAGCGGATAAGTTTCTTAGGTGAGGTCATAGTCTGACAAATAAATCTTAGCCCCAACTCCTCTAACCAAATTTGTTTTAGTTTTGATACTCATCCAATTTAAAAAAAAACTACTACGTGTTAAAGGCAGATTATGACAAAAGATAGGGTACAATGGCGACAAAGGATCCATATAGCCAACCCCATTATAGTGGGATAAAGGCTTGAGTGTTGTTGTTGTAATTTGAAACTCATCCTTGTGATCATTAGAAAGAAATCTAATATATATAGAAAAAAAGCAAATACCTCTTAGTGAAACTTAACATTCCTGTTGGCATGTATTTTCAGGGCAATCTTCCACGTAATGGGCACGTGGGTATTTTGGTTCTGCTTGATTGCCATTCTAACGGCTGGGATGGTTCCGCGGTTTGCAACAAAGGTCATCACAGAGTTCTTCATGCCCAGTGATATCCAAATCGCAAGGGAGCTCGAGAAGTTTGGTAATATTAATGAACCCCATTTTTCTGGAGCTGCACAGCTGAACACAGCATAGAATTCTTTTTAACTTCTTATCTCCACACCTCTGTTCTTTGGCCTGAGTGTATAGTCAGCCTTATTCTTTCCAGCTGTAGGTCGGGGTTTAGGCCACGCAGGCTTCTAGGCTATAGAAAAGGACAACTTTCTGTGTTCCTAGCCCTTCTTTTAGTTTAAATTATTTCATAGTTGTGTATGTAATGCGCCAATCTATAGCTATGAGTTACAGTTGTAAAGAAATAAATTTGCACATAATGATAGTAAAGTGTTAATAGCAATTCTCGAAAATTGTATTGTTTTTGTGTTCTGGGATTGATGGATGGATGGGATGCCAACTGTGTGTTCTATGTTCATGTTAGGTCATTTCTAGTTGATTTTAATGTTTTTAGATACTGATTGATAGTTTTATAATTTTAATTTTTTTTGTTATTGTGAAAATGACCTTGCAAGGTTGAGCCACTGCCACCATCAAAAGTCTCATACAAAAAGACAGTAAATGTGAACGTATTTTGTACAATCGCAAAAAAGATGATATTTAAAAGGGTATAAAAGAAGAACCACTAAAGCTTTGTGTGGCACGACGGCAGTGGGCGCCAACGTGGTGGTTATTGTTAGATATGGTGAACTTTCTGAGTGGTATTGTTAGCTTAGAGTCATCTCGGGTGTTAAGGATCATCTATTCTCTTGTTCATGTATATGTATTACCATTGTTAATAATGAATATATAGAAAATCCTTATTTCTATTATGGTATCAAAGTGAGGTTACGAACCCTAGCCGCTCCAGCAGACGAAGCTGTCTCCTATGCTTGATTCCGTGGCAGATACCACCACATCCATCTTCCTCGGATCCCGTCACAGGTTTCTCCGTCACAGGTCTCCCCGTCGCAGGTTTCTGCGTCGATTCCGGCTCTTCTGTCCCCTGTTCCGCTCGCTTGGTGCAGATCGATGATCCACCAGCAGATATGACGCCTCCTGTTGCGCCCTGTTTCGCTCGCCTTCCGCTCGCCTGGTGCAGATCGACGATCCACCAGCAGATATGGCGCCTCCTCGAGGCCGTCTCCTTCGGTTCTGATTGTTTTGCTCTATTTCTCTCTTGCAGGTTGTAGATCACCTCCATTCGCGTTGTCTCCGAGCAAATCTGTTGTAGATAACCTCCAATATCTCCCCTAGCTTGGTGACTCTTCTTGGAGAAGCCTAGGAGCACCATCTTCAGTTTCTAGATCTCGAATTGATGCTGCTATCGTCGATTCCTGCCATCATCTCCTCGATCTTCTTCTCCAGCTGGTCCTGCATCCCCGATCTCCTCGATTGATCATCTTGATTGCATCTGGTGCTCCCGCCTCGCCTCCAGTCATTTCTCCCGTCTCGCAGAGCTCGTTTGCTGCCCCTGCTAATCTCGCTGAGCCCGTTCGCTGCCCCCGATTATCTTGTCGAGCCCATTCACTGCTCCTGCAGCCCGTCGGCCTCCTCTGTCCTCCATTTTGATCTGATCGCATCACCGCACTCCTCTCATGTCTTCCTCTAAAAGGCCTTGGTGATCGTTGAGGGGACTCCTCCCCCAGCGCCCTCTGCTGCTCAGTCTGGTGCTCCTCATTGCCTGTCGGTCCGCTGTCATTACTGTCAGTGTCTTGGTCATACCACATTTGAGTGTCACAAGTTTCAGAGGGCTCAGTAGTCTGGTCAGTAATGTGCTTCTGGTGTACCTCCCACTCACTTTTTGGATCCGACGCAGTCTCCCTCTGTATCTGAGCTTTCTCAGCCGATTGCCCAACAGTTCTCCCAAACTCCAATGCCTCGCTCCTTTGCCTCCGTTCTTCCACTAGATGCTTCTGATGCCTCTGCCTTTTAGCTGACTGCCTCCAACCCTACAGGTATCTCCCCCTCCGACTGGTTGTTTGACTATGAAGCCTCTTTTCACATGACATATGATGTTACCCACATCTTGTCCTGTCAGTCTATCTCCTCTGCCCTTAGTACCATGTTAGCAGATGACACCGTTCATCCCATCACAAGTCGTTACCTTCTTCATACCAGTCATTTTCATGTTCCCGATGTTGCTTATATACCCAAGTTATCTATGAACCTTATATCCACCAGCCAGCTCACATTTCACAGTTGTCTTGTTACTTTTGATAAGTTTACATGTCGTATGCAGGATTTTCTGACTGGGGCACTCCTTGGAGTTGGTCATCATCGTAGTGGGGTGTACATCCTTGATCGTCTCCACCTTCCCTTCACTTCCTCGTCACCGATAGCTCCTACTCTTTGTCTTTCTTTAGTGGCTTCTCTCAGTGGCATCACCGTCTTGGTCATCCCAGTGGTTCATGTCTAGTTTCTCTCAATAATCATGATTTCCTTGGTCGTGTTTCTATTGATCGGTCAAGAAAGTCCACACTGATGACAATCCGTTGGATATGATGATGAAGACCGTGTCAAGGGAGAAGCACTAGTTATGTCGATTATTGATCGGCATGATGTCCACCTGAAGTTGTCAGGTGGGAGGACTCCTCTTTATGGTTTGGAAGGGAAGTCTGTTGGGGTTCGGCCTCTAAAGAGTAAGTCAGACTAGCTAGTATATCGACGGGTTGGAGCATGTCAAGGAGGAGTTGCTTGTCGACGAGACAGAAACGGCGTGTCGACGAGAAGTTGTGTTGGTCGACGAGATGCAGAGGAATGCCGACTAAACAAGGTTCTTGTCGACGAGATGCATGTTGATGTCGTTAAGATGCGTGATAGTCTTGTCGAAAGGATGAGTCATAATGTAGTCGGTGTACAACCTCGGGCGAGCGAGACAGAGCCAAAAGCTTGAGGAAGGAAGCTAGGCGAGACGGCCCAGGACGGTCGTCAAGCCGCAGAGCGAGTGGATCCCGCCCAGAAGGGCAGGAGAGAGGGCCCAGGTGAGAAGGGTCTGAGCGAGAGCTGCGTCATGAGACTGGCAAGTCAGCGTCAAAGGGGGAGGCACTCGCGGGTAAGTAGTCGAATCGCCATGCGAGATGGCTCTAGAGGGGAGCTCTCGCTAGCGAGACGGAGCTCTCGCCAGGCGAGAAGCCCCCAGAAGGAAGCTCTCGCTAGGCGAGAAGACCCCAGAGGGGAGGTCTCGTCAAATCCCCGGTTCGGTTTAAGGCCGGTTCAGGTACGGCCGGGTTCATCTTTGAGCCCTACGGGATTTTACACTTTTGCCTTGGGTGGTCTGCATGTAGCCCTTCAGAACAGCGGAGTTTGGCTGTTGGCAGACCCGACTAAGGGTATTCTAGTAATTTCAGGATAGCTCCATTTGGTTATTGGAAGTCCCAGTTCAGAGGCCTATAAATAGACCGGTAAGGTGCCTTAGAAGA